>JAQQTP010000077.1:2405000-3605000 GCA_029884605.1 Ormosia emarginata
CAGGGTTCCAAATTAAGAAGGGCAGGCTGTACTATAAGAGGAGGATGGTGATTCCCAAAACTTCCCAAAAAATTCCTTTGGTACTCAAGGAGTTCCATGACTCTGTTATAGGGGGACATTCTGGGTTTTTCAAAACGTACAAGATAATTTCTGGGCTGGTTTTTTTGGGAGAGAATGAAGGGAGATATTCAGAGATATGTGCAAGCTTGTGAGGTGTGTCAAAACAATAAGTATCAAACCCTCACCCCTAGAGGTTTGTTGCAACCTATACCCATTTTATCTATAGATTTCATTGGGGGACTCCCAAAAACATGTAGGGTAGATACTAGAATGGTAATAGTAGATAGACTCACTAAATATGCTCACTTTATAGCCATCTCACACCCCTACACAGCCAAGGATGTTGCTGAGATATTTACATGAGATATAGTCAAATTACACGATTTTTTCTCTTTAATCGTGTCAGACAGGGACAGGATTTTTCTCAGTTCTTTTTGGGCAGAACTATTTAGGATGGCAGGGACTCAATTAAAATATAACACGGCCTATCACCCTCAATCTGATGGCCAAACAGAGGTAGTCAATAGGTGTTTAGAAACCTACTTGAGGTGTCTCACTGGATCCAAACCAAAGTAGTGGCCAAAGTGGTTAGCTTGGGCTGAATTTTGGTATAACACTAACTATCATTCATCTACCAAAACAACCCCCTTCAAGGCTCTATATGGAAGAGAGCCACCTACACTGATTCGGGGGGATGGAATTCCATCAGCAGTGGAAGAAGTGAATTAGTTGATAATTGAGAGGAACCAAATGTTAGATGAGTTGAAGGAATGTTTGACAAAAGCTCAAAACAGGATGAAGATGCAAGCTGACAAACATAGGAGAGAAGTAGACTTCCAACCAGGGGATGCAGTCTATTTGAAAATCCAACCTTACAAGCTGAAAAGTCTAGCTAAAAGAGTCAACCAGAAACTGAGTCCCAAGTTTTATGGCCCCTACGAGATCTCGGAGAAAGTAGGACCAGTGGCTTATAAACTGAAACCACCGTAGGGGAGTATGGGTCACCCTGTTTTTCATGTATCCTTACTCAAGAAATCAATTTCTCCTTTAACTGACACCCAACCCTTGCCGACTTTTTCGGGTGAAGACTGAGGCTGCAGGGTTCGGCCGGTGATATCATAGATCAAAGGCAAAATGAGGCAAGAAAAATGGAAGTGCTGGTTAAATGGAAAAATTTACCAAACTTTGAAAATTCCTGGGAATTAATATCTGCCATACAATCCAACTTTCCTGAATTCCACCTTGAGGACAAGGTGCATCTTTGGGAGGGGAGTATTGATAGAGGCCCAGGCCCAAAAATAACCAAAGTATATATTAGGAAGAAGCACCATAAGGCAAGTGAGTGGGGTGAGCAATAAACAAACGTGGGATCAGTTATAACAACTTGCTGAGCTGGCAGGTGAGTGGAAAAAGAATCAGGATGGGAATGGGAATTCTGTTATGGGGTATTTAGCTGAGGGGAGAGGAAAACGTGAGGTAGGCTGGGTTTGGCTTGGGAATTGGAGGGACTAGACACCCTACATTTGTCTAGAATTATCCTCTTCATTCTCTGTAATTTCGTTTCTCTAAAAATATACACAACTGGCTGTGATATCATACTGATATCACCCAGGATATTCAGTTTCTCTTTGTGTTACTATTTTTCAGTTATTAAAATCTGTTGGCACCCACTATTTGGGAAAAAAATTAGATTAACCAGAAACTTGTTCATATTAACCACTTATTCATAGTGTATTAACCACTTAATTTTGAACTCACCAAATCCATGAGATTCACCATTTTTTCCATGATTTTCTGCCAATGTACTCCCAACTTGGTAAAAACAACACTACACATGTTCACTCCACTAGTGATTCGTTTCTAACTGGTTTCCCACCACTATTTGGAAAAAAAATTGAATTAACCAGATACTTGTTCATATTAACCAGAAACTTGTTCATATTAACCACTTATTCATAGTATATTAACCACTTAATTTTGAACTCACCAAATACATGAGTTTCACCTATTTTTCCATGGTTTTCTGTCAATATACTCCCAACTTGATAAAAATAACATTACACATGTCCACTCTACTAGTGATTCGTTTCTAACTAGTTTTCCCCCACTATTTGAAAATTTTGTTGTATTAACCAGATACTTATTCATATTAACCACTTATTCATAGTGTATTAACCACTTATTTTGGAACTCACCAAATAGTGAGATTCACCATTTTTTGTATGGTTTTCTGCCAATTTAACCCCAACTTGTTAAAAACAACATTACATATGTTCATTCCACTATTAATTGGTTTCTCACAAGATTCCCTCCCACTATTTGGAACTTTTTTTTGCATTAACCAAATACTAGTTCATATTAACCACTTATTCATAGTGTATTAACCACTTATTTGGAAATTTTGTTGTATTAACTAGATACTTGTTTATATTAACCACTTATTCATAGTGTATTAACCACTTAATTTGGAACTCACTAAATAGTGAGATTCACCTTTTTTTCTATGTTTTTCTGCCAATCTACCCTCAACTTGTTAAAAACAAGATGTAACATGTCTACTCCACTAGTGATTCATTTCTAACTAGTTTCTCCCCCACTATTTGGAACTTTTTTTGGGATTAACTAGAAACATGTTCATATTAACCACTTATTTCTAGTGTATTAATCACTTATGGACAAGATTATTTCTCAACACATTCTGAGTTAATCAATAATAATAATCAAACAAATAAATCCCCCAACATTCCTTTATGTCAGAATTAATCACAAACCAAAAAAATCCCCCAACTCCTCATCCATTTATTGTCAATTTCAATGCTAATAAGCATACTATCTACCATTAATCACACATCAAATTTCAACTCATGAAATAAAAAAGGTCACAACATTAATATATAAAAAATACCGCTAAAGGTTATGCCAAATAATACATTATAATCCAATCACACACGGAGACTAAAATACTCCAAAACAAGAGATAAAATACTAAACTCCAATGATATCAAGGGTCACAACATTAATATATCATCACATTCTAAAATATTATGTATAGTAGAGAGAGAACGAGAGAGGTACAGGTAATGTCGTCGGATGGTGGAGCACGGTGGTTACGGGTACTAGGTCACGGTGGTTGGCGGGTCCGTGTGGCGAGAGGACCCGGGTTGCTTGATCCCTGGTTCGCGGTTTGAGTAGAGGTTGAAGCCGTCTGGTGCTTTGGTTCGGTGGGCTTCTCTGTTTTGCGGAAGAACTAGATGGTGGTGGGAGTTTGGGGAGACCGAGACCGAGCGTGAGTGAAATGGGAGAAACCGAGTGTCGGATGAGGGAGAGGAGAGACGAAGTGGAGGGTGGTGGAGTTTGGGGGGAGCGAGACCGAGAGTGAGGGGAAGGGAGAAACCGAGAGTGAAGGGAAGAGAGAAACCGAAAGTGTGAGAAGGAAGCAGAGAAACTTTTAAAATTTCAGAAAGAAAGAAAGATACGAGGAGTGCGGAGAAAGGGAGGGAAGGAAAACAAAAAAAGGAAGTGGTATACGGTCACGTGGTATACGGTGGAAAAAAGTTGGAGTATAACGTTGGATAAGAACCGTTTTCCCATTCTTATACTATTTTTTTTTAATAATAAGACAAGAAAAACACGCTTCTTAATATATTATCTCTCTTCTTTTTTACCAAAACAAGTTAAATATAAAATGGTGTAGGGAAAAAATTGTGTGTAATGAACATTTTCCTTTTTTGATTGAGTTTGAATCTTAAATATTTTTTTTTCAAATGCTTATGGGGATACAAGGTGAAAAAAAAAAAACCAACCGGTGATGTCTTTCATTATTAACCTCTCTTTTAATGGCAATTTTATTAATTTTTTTCTTTACTTATACAGTTTCTGTTTAATGTTTATGTTTAATGAGATTGGTAGTAGAGCGAAAATTAAGTAACCTCTTTATCTACATTTTCACCCTTATTGCCTTTAATTTCCCTAATGATGTAAGTTTTTACTTTCAAATACATAAAAGGTAGCCTTGCTCTTGCAGATCTATTATGGTTAATTACTATTATTGAAACTTAAGGAAGTTATTATCTGCTTCTAAAGAGGCTTATCCTCAATATAAAGGATTTTGTGTGAAACCAACATTATTTACTCTGTTAAGATAGAAAAATCATTCTGAATAGATAATAAAGGTAAAAGGTGAATCTAGATGGTGGTGAAAAACAACGAAGGTGCAAAGTAAAACTCTTATGAAAGATAATGGTGGCACTGTTGACTTTATATGATGTATTAAAAAAGGAAAGGGAAAACGAAAGGCTCGAAGTTTTGTTTGAAAGACATATATTTGCTTCTCCTAAATCTTAGATCATAGCGTATAATTTTCAGGTCACCTCCTATTCATTTGGAGTTTTGGACTGGAAAGGTAATGCATAAGTTATGATCTTTGTTATGCTAACACGATTTGGATATGCAGAATTAATTATGATGAGATTAACATAAATCAACTTTTCTATTCACATAGATAGTGGTGTAGTATCAAACTATCCTTGACATAAATCTGACTGTGACTTTGTGGTTTACATTTCAAAATTCAGGGTCCTACAAATGATCAAATCAGTAAAACAGTCTCGTAGATGCATGCATATAACCTCAGTGCTATTATTTAGCTTATATCACAAGTATTTTTCTCAGGTACTTCAGTATGGAAGTTGTTTAATCGTTATCAGAAGTATCAATTTTGTTTTCACTCATGCATTTGCGTCAAAATAATTGAAAATAGTATATATAATTTCTCGAACATGATTAAAGGTTGAGATAATATTTGTTGAATTTCGGCCAAAACATGTCAACAATGAGATGAGTAAAAATAGTCACTAGCAAATGTTGCTTAGTTAGTTCATCTAATTAACTGAGATGAGTAATTCACAGATTTATATTGAAAGCACGAAGTACATGACTGACGTATGATATTTTTATTCGAACTTCTTTTAGAATTTCTTGTACTATGATATTCCTGTTTAAATGTTGTAAACATCTGTTTGCAATAATTTTGTGTTAATATCCTTCCTGATCTTAGAATAGTAGCTTTGCAATGCGTTCAATCATTATTATTTCTATGAGAGCATTGAACTATTAAATAAGCCTATCTCCTAGAATCCGACAAAGAAAAGCGCATAACATGCCTAATAGAAAACACCTAAATATTAAGAAGCTAATCACTCCAATAACTTTGGCCCTTTTTGATCCGCTCAACTTTGAAAAACAATATTTTAAGAGAACACACCATCCAAAAGTCACAAACTCATATGATGCACCATGATAATCACAATGATTGCTGTGTGTGGCTTCACCTTCAAGCCATTCCACTATGCAGTGGTAAAAACCCCCCTCAGATGTGATGTGTCTCAACTTTATTTAGCAAATTGTTTAAATATCTGCATAATTGAAGTGCAATTATGCCACAATATGCTAATCAACTACTGTCTATTCCAGAAATAGCAACTGAAATTAGCAGCAGTGCATTATTCTCTTACCTTCCTTTCCATTTCGAATACAAACATAAGAATACACTGGAGATCACTGATTTGGGAGTAATTCCTAGTTAGAGATGATCTATCATAAACATTCAAATCATAATTTGATATGTGTAAGGTTGTGAAGTTTATGATAAAAATACACATTTCATTAACGAGGCTTTTATACATGTTGAATAATAATTTAAATGTCTAAGATCTACTTAAAAATCTCTCCTGATTTGGTTAACTATTCTAATCTTCAAAATGTAGTTCACTATCACTGTTTTCAATTTTTCATTCAGGTCAGTGCATCCACAAAGATTCCCCAGGCATTGGAGGTCATTAAGGACCTGATACCTTTCCCTGTGGCTGTGAAGTGTGAGCTGATTCTCCAAAATATTGGGTTAATTAATAGTGTAAGTCTGATATACATGCAGATCACATTAAACAAAAATACTCTATTTGGACTCATATTGTGAACCTGAGAAAAATAACATGGTATCCGAAAATAAGAATCTCAAATTTGTGAACGAAGTAGCAAGTCAGAATAATGTGTTGAATATGATTGCAGGGCAAGTGTTCAAGTCTTCAGTATTTCAGTATTTCTTGATGCTGCTTGCTTCGAGTTACTATAACACTTGGAAAGTGGTCCTTCAAATGTAAAGTCAATAAGAGTATTCACAAACCTCAAAACTTATTACCCGACAAAAAATGTAGAATTCTTTTGAGCATTAAGAGATTTTGAAACAGGAATTTTAGTTGAACCACAGCAGTTTATAGAGGTTCACTTAGACAGGTGAAAACTCCACCATTTAAAATGAAAACTGTATTGATTTTGATGTTTTGGGCCACTCACAAGGTACAGAACTATGAGGAACGGTTCATGGATCACCTAACCCTGGTAAAACAGGCTAGGCTATGTCTCCTTAGAGAGAAAGCCCAAATATTTCAAGTGGCTTAATGTGGAATTTCACATGCGATATACATTACAATAATCGCCAAGTACATTCATTCATCCCCATCTAAGAAAAACACCATTATTGCCACCAAGTACAAGGACAGTAATAATACTAAAATGAACGTGCCAATCAGCTTATTTACTGTTAAAACTAAATCTTTCGACACGAAAATTTTCTTTTACTATAATGGAGAATGAAACACAGAATGAACTTCTGTATCAACAAAAAGAAAATGGATTTAATGACCAAAATTCTATGCCACTAATTATGCTTTCATTAACAAAATGATTTCAAGAGATTTTTGCCAGACACACTAAGATGGAAAAACAAAATATTTGTCCATTGATGGTTCATTTTAAAACTCTATTCAAAGGACTGAAGCACAGATGGATTGCTGGTTGTACAATCCTGTGACTCCATTTGTGAACTTCTGCCTGCTTCTTCTCCTCTTTTTGACTACTATAAATCCTTCACCATCTCCATTCTTTTCCTTAGTAAGATCAACTTTTTCTTGCTCTTCACAATCACTGGATTGAGAAACAAACTTATTCTTCTCGTCATACCCATAAAGAATTTTTACCATCCTGTCTTTGGGTACTGCATCAGAAGAACTTTCCATGTTCTCATGCTTTCCTTCACTAACTTTAGATTCAACAACAGAATCAGCATTTTCCTGAACTGATTTCACAAGAAAGCTAAGCAATATCTGCCTTGCTATCTCTAACTTCTCAGATTCTGAAATACTCTTTTTCAGGGAACAATCCTTGACTACTTCGATAACTTCTCCACTTAGCTTACTATTTTCAGCACTACCTGCTTCAGACATAGAATTATTCCCATTGGAAACTTTGGAATTGGCATCACTGGTTTCTATTTGCAAAGCACTTCTGGGAACAAACTCTGGTGCATGTGGGTTCATGATGCTTGGAGCCCCAAATCGATTATTTTCCATGATAGGGGAATGGTATTTTGTAAAACCATGATTCATGTGAAAATTATAGTTGTTTCTGTCATATAGAGTTGATCTAGGCCCACATGGGATGCTAACAGCAACTGGAGGAAGCACAGGCTCCACAAGCATACCTTGACTAACATTTGCATCATACATACTTGTGACGGAAACTGAATTTAAATGATGAGGCAAAGGAAGTGTTCCTGGATTGAACGGTTTGGCTGCAGCTGAAAGCTTACTTACATTTGTTTCTGTAGGTTTTGCCTGATCAGAAGAAGCAAAGGAAACCTCCTTAAGTTTTGGTGCAGAATTTTCTTGTTGGCTATCACTTTCATGAGCTCTCTCTCTTTCTTCATGCTGGGAAACTATTTCTACTACAGAACGTAGGCAAGAATCTTCATTTATCGATATCACAGGTGAACTGCTACACATCTCATTCTCAGCATTAACCCTGTCCAACTCAGTTTTCTCCAACAAGGACTTCAAAACTGTACCTGGTGGTGCCAGAGCCACTTCTTTGTAAGATATAGTCTTTGAAGCCAAAGAACTAATAGCTGTAGAAGTAGGGGAAATTTTGCACACGCAAGCTTTTGTTGGATGATTAACAGAATCCTCTTTCAAACTTAAGTTTCGAGCTTTTGATTGTCTAGGTGGAGATAACATGGTTGAAATGACTTTAGGAGTCCCTTTTTGTGGTGGGGAAGTAATGTCGTTTCTATAACTGCTTTCTCTGACAATGTAATTATCAGAACTATTAACACTCAGCCTTGATAGAAGAGGTCGTCTCAGGCCAAACTTGTGGTTAGCAGTGTTCCCAGATCGCCCTTTCGAATTGGCTTCTTGCCAGCCTTCATCAGATGATATCTCCTCAACAACTTCACTTGAAACTGGTCTGTACCTAGGGAAATCGCCATTTTCTTTCAGAACTTCAGAATCAAGCATGCCATATTTTTTTTCTGTTTTGACTTCTGCCGTACTTGTAGTATCATTCGCGTCTTTAAAGACAACGCCCACATCAACCATTGCATCATCATGTTCTTTATGGCTTTTATCACTTATTGGGAGCATCTGTAAAATTACATATAAAAGCAACAAATGTCAAATGCGTAATAAGGTAACAGGGCGTGAAAAGTTCTCAGCAATGCATCTGATTTGGAACTAAACTTTAAAAAAAGTGATAAAGCCAGATAAAAAAGCAACAAATGTCAAAAGTAATAAGGTAGAATTTTTTTCAGAAATACACCCAATATTGAACTAAACTTCAAAGAACACCATGAACACTAACTCCAAATGTAATCGGTTGAATGCCAATCAATTTTGAATTAAATACTGGTAAAAAAACTTTTGTTCTTCTGAACTAGTCTTCCTAGTTCTCTTAAGGCAAGAATTAAAGAAGACACAGGTTATAAGATTGTACAAGAGGTACTTGTTCAGGAAGAAAACGTAGGTGACTGGAGCACATAATAAGTATAGGTGCACAGTCCGTTGGTAACATGCAAGCCCACAAAGGGAAAAGTTAAGTGACTGTTGTTAAAATCAAAAACAGCTAAAAAAATATATATTTGCCCACCTTTGCACGCCTCTGTTTCCTCTGAACATCATTTCCGTTCAAATCATGCTCAGGACTAATAAAATCCAAGAGATCTGACACACTGAATAAAAAAGGTCAACTGATTTTGTACCCTGAAATATAATCTTCTATCTAAAACAAAGTAACATGGGGAACCATATCAGTACCTAAGGTGACCTTTACTTGCAATGGATGCATCTGGCTTTGGAGTTCCAGTTTTAGCTGCTTCTTGCTGCTCTATAGCTTTTGATTCAAAATATTCAAGCCATGCAGCAGCATCCTGCATTAGGGATTAAAAAACTATGAAAAAAAAATGACAACACAAGCCAACACAATCTATCAAAACCATATTCGAGCAAGCCTTCTTCGGAGTTCAATCCAAAACAGTTATTAAATTGTAACTTTATTGACATATATAGATTAGAAACTCACCTGAGTACGAAGATCTTCTGATCCAAGCTTTGCTTGAAGTATCTTAAGCGTAGTTTGCTCATGTTGCACACTAAGAGAATATGCTTCCATCAATGAAAGAGCTATGGCTATGGCATGATAGCTTGCAGCAGTCTGTAACATAAAAAAATTGCATAAGACACTCCATTCCGGCAATGGGAGAAAAGCAGATAGGGAGAGAAAGAGAGAGACCTGTATATGATCTGCTCCTAACAATCTTTTATTGCATTTAAGAGCTTCGTGTAAGTATCGAAGTGCCACATTAACATTTCCCATGCCCTCTTCCATCATAGCCACATTTATATATGTTGCAGCTGTGTTTGGATGAATTAAACCACATGTAAAATGAAGAAGGAAGAGAGCACGGTTGACATACCTGTCAAAACATACACCAATGAGAAATTTGTAAATTTCACATAGGTAACTAAACCATTTCAACAGAAAGTCAGTCTAACATACTTCAAAGCAAGCTCAAAGTGTTGCAGACGATAATAAAAGACAGAAAGATCCCCATAGCTTTTCATTGTGTCAGGATGGTCAAGCCCAAGCTCCCTCTCATTTATATTCAACGCCTTTTGCTGATATATTGTAGCCTACATAAGGAAAGTGTAAATAATTTTAATAAAAATACAGAATATCCTACCATCGTCTGCATAAAAATTCAACACTAGCCCACAAGGCCATATAAAACATTTGAATAATTAGGTTCCACAAAACCCTGAATTTTTTTTCTCTCTTTCTTTTCTGCCTATGACCTTAATATAAAAGCAACATGAGGGGAAAATATAAACGAATTACCTGATTAAAATCTCCAGTATGGTAGAGAACCACAGCTAGAAGACTATATGCACTTGCAGTAGTTCGATGATAGGGACCGCAAACAGCCATAATCTTTGCCAATGCCTGCAATATGATAGTGAGGTAAACTGCAATGACATATTTATAAGAATTATGCTTCATGTAGAGATCAAACAAAACGATTGATACCTTTGTACCATAATTTACAGCATCCTCAAGCTTTCCTTTATCAAGAGCAATTTTGGATGATTCCAATAAATTGCGTCCATCTGCTGAGAAGTACCCTACATGCTGTAGAACGAAATATGATCTTGTTGGTAACTGGCTCGATGATATGATAAATTACTAAATGAAACATAAAATTTGCTTGGAGGTTGATGAACAAACAGAAGCCCACCTTGCAAACAGGAACCAGGCTGATAATATCATATTTCCCGAAGGGTTTGGGAGACTCCATGTCATAATCCCTTGGGAAAAACTCCAATCCAACCTGTGAAAACAATAACAAAAGCAATTAATAAATGCTTCATGTAAAAATAATAGCACAAGTCAAATATAGATACCTTTTGGCAGAGCCCTCTGAGAATTGATAATTTTCTCAAATATTGAAATTCATCATTTAAAGTCCATCCAAATCTTTTGAATAAAAATATACGAAGCCACTGAATTCTGAGATGATGATCATCATTCATATTTTGGCCAGATTGGTCTATCCAATAGCCTCCAAATAAGAAATTCAACGTTGATGCAATAACTGAAGATAAGTCTCCTACATTATCAACTGAAGCAATAACTGCTTTAAGTAAATGCTTGAAAGCTCGTGTAACCATCTCATGAATACAAAGTGATTGTATGTGTGGAAGATTCTCTGCAAGCTTAACCTGATTCAAACAAGAAATTAGAAGAGACGAAAGCAACCTATACTACCAAAACAAGTTTATCGGGTCACAAAATATAGCCTACAATAGTAGCTTTCAAGAAGTGAAATGGTTTGGTCCGTCTGGACATGTTAATGTTCAATCAAAAATATGCTTTAAAGATAAAAGGAACATTACTGAACCCAAAAGTCTCAACCTCAGTATACAAAGATGTTACGAGAGTAAACAAGCAAAGAGAGAAAAGAATTCTCACCACTTCACCCAAAGATGCCATCCTTAATCCTCTTAAGTGCATAAAGTCAGTCAGTGTACGACCATCAACTGGAGAAAGTTCAAGTGAACCAAAATCTGTAACCTAAAAATGTAAGAAATTCAGTTAAAACATGTCTAAGACCTTCATCTAATCATTTTATTCATAAAATTTAGAATCCATTGGAGAATGTAATTGTACCAGCTTTGGCAAGGCAATTTCGTCATAAAACTTGTGTGCCATGTTGACAACCTCATCTAATGTCTGTTGCAAGAAGCACAAATGAAAATTTTGAAGATATAAATGAACATTGAAAGGATAAAAACAAAAAGTGATGCAACTAAAGTACTTAATAAGCTAAAAAATCATACTTTAAACGTAAAATGAAAACAATCACATGCAACAAAAGTACTTAAAAATTTCCAATAAAAAAAATAAAGAAATTAGCAAAAAATGTAGCAACACAAAAAGAATATGCAAATAGCCAGTAACAAAATTTCAAAATGAGTCACAAACCTTTAGATGAAGACAGGTTCCAGATTCTTTCAGACGCAAAAATGCTTCTTTAGAAAGTAATTTCTCCAATTCAGTAAAGTTTCTTAAATCATCGCTGTTTAGCTCAACTTTATCAGAACACACATTCCCATTTCCATGTCGAGAGTCATTTTGCTCAGTTAAATCTGTACCATCTAAAATGCTTGCTTTCTTTTCCCTCCTCTTCAAAAATTTAAATTGCTTTCCAAGACCTTTAACAGTTTGCGCAACTTCATTGCCATCATTGTTTTTGGAATTATTATCAGTTGATGCTTCCTGTTTTTGCAGATGCTGCATCCAACTGGAACCGAGTTCCCATCGAATGGACCTTTTCGAAACAACTGGCTCTTCCTTTAACTGTTCCAAGGACTCTTGAACCACCTTCCGAACAAGATGTTTAGAAGCATCAAAGTCATCCAAATTTGATAGAGATGAGAATGTCCCTTCCAATTGCTCAGCTCCAGAATTGTAAAGCAGTAGCCTCAGACTGTAAATATCTTAAATTCATTTAGATCAAGATTCATGCAGCTTACTGACATAAATGACAACAAAAAAATAAAATTATATAGAAATTGAATTCTTTATATATTCTGTATAACTTCACCTAAGAAAGTGTAAAATATGAAAATACCCAGAATTCCTTGACACGAGATTAACCATATTTATTATTTTATTACGAAGAGATACTAAAACAGCATAGCTCCCTCTGAAGTCTTTCATGCAGAAATAAGGCTGGCATCATATGTTTGCTAATAATCAGCATGGATGTAAGTGCTTGCATTGCATTGGACCACTGTAAGTCTGTAACAAATAGAGCATTGAAGAAATATTTTCCATCTTGATATTGTACGTGATCTAGAAGTGCATGCATCTACAGGCCATCCAAATATAACAATGTGCAGAAGCAGAATAGCTTATGGTTCAAACCTGTTGATGTTAAGAGTATTCACCCCACCATCTGGCTGATCATCTATTTCAATATCTTGAGCTTCAAGCTTCCTCATGTTAATGTTACCTGCAACCCTTACCGTTGCGGTGTATCCACAGTGGTGTACAACAACAACAGCCAAAGAAGCAGTATCCTGCAAAAATAAAAAATTAAAAAATTAAAAAAATTAAAATAAAATTTAAAATTGACCTTCCAATAAGAGGTCATCTTGGACAATAGATGCACCCGAACACCCGAACACAACCATTTTAACACTAAATTTTAGAACTCTAACAAGCTGAAAGCAGATGCAATTCAGCCATGTGTCATAAAGACAAAGTTAAAGTTTCTATAAATGTTAGATAAATAAGTTTTTACCTTTGGCCTTTTTACTTTTAGTAGTTTCATTACTTTATTATTCCTTTGTACTTTGTTCAGCTGTAGCTATTCTTTTACTCATATAATAGAATCAGAAGAATGACCTAAGAGGTCACAACTTTCTCTCAATGGTTTCTCCTTTCTCTACCTTCTCTTTCCTCTAAGTATACATGGTATCTAGAGCTAGGGAGGAGAAAACCATTGCCTTTACCCACTTGCCCACTGCAAGTGGTGAACATTAAATCCATACCCACCATTCTCACGAAGTGGTGGTGACTCTAGTGACTCTTGTCCAACATCCCTGCTTGTGGCGTAACTCTTCCACGGCTGTGACTCTTCCAGCCATTCAAGTTCTTCATCATTTCGAGTGGACTAGACCTCAGGGAGATTCAGAAGGCTCCGATCGGCCAGAACCCAAGAGCTCGTCTTCATTTGCCGCCAGACACGCCTCCACACGCCACCTCCTTCCCTGTGTGTGGTCGTCACGCACCACCCCATCTTGAGCGCGCGAACAAAACGCACCACTCTGTTCGAGTTTTGGCCTTCTCCGAACCTCTTCTTGGTAGTTTTCCGGCCTGTTTTAGCTACCTCCGGCCAGATCAAAGCACTTTCATTTCTCTCTAAAATCCTCTCTTGTTTGTCCCTCCCTCACAGTCATTATGGCTGAACCTAAAACTGAGTTGGATGCTAAAAAAGACACTTCTAAGAGTGAGACTCTTATTTTCACTAGCCATGTCTCTTCTAGAATCACCATTGACAAACTAGATGAAACCAACTATGATACATGAGCTTCAGACATTAAGTTATGGCTCTTTGATCAGGGATATATTGACCATTTGACAAAGAAAACTGTGGTTATCCTAGCAATTGAAAGGCCTATATGGGAGAAGATTGATGCTCAATTATGTAGCTTGATGAAGCAAACCATTCACTCATCATTGAAACAACTCTTCCGCCCTTACATCTCATGCTATACAGTATGGAAGCAGGCAAAGGAACTTTACACCAATGATATACAGCGTATGTATGTTGTTTGTTCTGATCTTATGTCTCTAATAGCTCCCTGCCTCGAAGCAGAGATGCAGGGTGCACGGGTGCGTCTTGAGTACGCGATGGGTACGTGCAGGAGTGCACGTAAAGGTACGGCTCCATGTGGTGGAGTACGGCTCCCTTGTTGGTGGGTACGGCTCCACTAAAATGAGGCCAAAACACGGTCGTTTGGCCTTGGGTATTTACCCCACCGAAACCGCTCCCCGTCCATACCCTGCTGGTCTCTGCTCCTGCGCAATCCTGATCGCTTCTCAATCTCGTCTCTGCTCCCTGCTGTGTACGCTTCTCGATCTCGTCTGTGCTCCTGATTGTCAGCTTCTCAATCTCGTCTCTGCTCCATAGCTTCTTGTCTCGATCTCGGCGACCAACTCCTCTCTGCTCGTCTCGGCCGATGCTTCATACTTCAAAAGACCAACTCCTCCATCGTCTCTGTTTCATACATTTGAACAACTTAAGTTCTTTTATATATTTTATGTTGAAATTTGTGTTTTAATTTGTGTGTTATGTTATTATATTTTATTGTGTGAGATTTTAGTTTATTATACATACATACATATATATATATATATATTATTTATTTATTTTTATATTTTTATATCGTACCCGTACCCTAGTTTTTAAAAAATGTCTCTATAGCTCTGTACCGTGCAACGTAGCTCCTGCTAACTTGAAAGACATATGTCAACATATTTGGGAAGAATTCAAGCTACTCTTTCAGACTTCAACAAGTTGTTACCTCCAGCAAATTCTCCAAAAAAAGAGTATGAAGAAAGAAGAACCATCTTCATGCTCCTAGCACTTTATGGTTTGCCACCATAATACTCATCAACCCAGGATCAGATTTTAGGAAGCATTGTTGATCATACTCTCTCACAAGCTTTTTCTAGCCTTCTTAGGGTTGTGGGACCCTCCACATCGCAACCTTATGCTAAAGTTCCAGCACCTCCAATTTCTGAAACTTCAACTCTTGTCTCCCAAGTGGATAATAGGACGCGGTGGTAGAAATCGAGGAGGAGGACATCTAGGCAATCGCACTCGTCCAAAGTATGATCATTGCAAGCGGATTGGTCACACTATGGGCCATTGTTGGATCTTACATGGGAGACCACCTCTAATTGCTAATGCTACTCAAACCATCACTCCTGATACTTTTGAAGGTTCAAGTCACCGGTCAACAACTCGACCATCCCAACCTGATTATGAAGATTTTCTAAAGTGAATTGAAGTCAGACAGCCCTCTACATCTATGACCTCGATTGCACACACTGGTAACTCCATTACTTGCATCTCCCAATCACAATCCCTTGGACCTTGGGTACTAGATTCTGGTGCCTCAGATTATATCTCTGGTAATACACATTTGTTTTCTGTCATTTCCTGTCCAACACACCTTCCCACTGTTACCATAGCCAATGACTCTCAAACTCGAGCTAAAGCAATTGGGAAGGCTAATCTTTTGCCTTCATTATTTGTTGACAATGTTCTTTATGTTCCTAGTTGTCTTTATAAATTGATCTCAATTAACCGTCTAAGTCACACCCTTGATTGCTTAATCACCTTCACTAAAGACTCCGTTCATGTGGAGGACCGAAGCTCAAGGAAGATGATTGGTGCAAGGCATGAGTCACAGGACCTTTACCGTCTCTCGACAACCTCTAATGTTTTTGCAGCAACAAAGTCGCCCAATGTTATTTATGCTTGTCTTAGACACCCTAGTATCTCAAAACTTCAAATGATGGTTCCTAATTTGTCAACGTTATCTTTTTTGGAGTGTGAATCTTGTCAATTAGGCAAACACACTCGTGGTTCCTTTCCTAGTCAAGTCTGTAACCGAGCTGAATCTTTTTTTGCTATAATTCACACTCATGTATAGGGACCTTGTCGTGTTATCTCAACATTACGATATCAATACTTTGTAACTTTTGTTTCAAGGTGTATTGGGTTATACTTAATGAAAAATAGATCAGAATTATTCTCCATTTTCTAGGGTTTTTGTTATGAAATTCAAACTCAATTTGGAGTTACCATTCGCACCTTGAGAAGTGACAATGCTCGTGAGCATTTTTTTACACAGTTCCAATCTTTTATGGCTTCTCAGGGAATTGTTCACCAATCCTCTTGTTCACACACCCCTCAACAAAATGGGGTTGCTGAAAGGAAAAATAGACACTTAATTGAGACAGCCCGTACACTCCTCATTCATGCTAAAGCACCATCTCGTTTTTAAGTTGATGTAGTTCTCACTGCTTGCTACCTCATCAACCGAATGCCATCATCTGTTCTCCAAAACAAAATTCCTCACTCCATTGTTTTTCCCACACAACTTCTTTATCCATTAACTCTTCAAGTCTACATGTTTTGTTCTTGACCTCACACCAGGAAAAGATAAACTCTCTCCTCGATCACTTAAGTGTGTCTTCCTTGGATATCCTCGATTACAAAATGGGTATAGATGTTTTTCTCTTGACCTCAAGAGATATGTGATTTCTACTGATGTTACTTTTTTTGAGTCAACCTTCTTTTTCCACTCAATCTCCTCCGAAGAACCACCTATTTATGAGGTACTCCCTATTCCTACTCTCATTACCCCTCATCAGTGTAAAGTTGGTCCAACTTATCATATTGACCCGACACCTCCTTCACCACCACAATTATTGATTTATCATCGTCGTCCACGATAGGTCCAACCTTCTAGACAAAGCACTATTGATGCTTTTGACACTGTTGAAGCCACAACTGATCACTGAAATCCTACTCCAACATTATCTCCCACTAAAGGTACTCGTTCTTCCCGTAACCCTTTTCCTATTTATGTTGGCTTGAGCTATCATTGTTTATCTTCACCACATTATGCCTTTGCATCCTCCTTGGATTTTATGCCTTTCCCTAAGAATACATGTGAAGCTTTTTCTCATCCAGTCTGGAGACAAGTTAAGATTGAGGAGATGTCAACCTTTCAAACTAGTGGAACTTGGGATTAGGTGCCCCTTCCATAAGGCAAATCCAATGTTAGTTGTCAATGGATTTATACTGTTAAAGTAGGTCCATATGGTCACATTGATTGCCTTAAAGCATGTTTGGTTACTAAAGACTATACTCAAATTTTTTGTTTTGACTATGGTAATACATTCTCTCCTGTTACCAAGGTAGCATATGTCGTCTTTTTTTATCCATAGTTGTCATCCGTTATTGGCGCCTTCACCAACTAGATATCAAAAATGTCTTTCTTCATGATGACCTACAGGAAGAAGTCTATATGGAGCAACTATCAGGCTTTGTTGCTTAGCAGGAGTGTTTTGGACATGTGTGTCGTTCACGAAGATCTCTCTATGGCCTCAAACAATATCCCCGAGCCTGGTTTAGTTGCTTCAATACTATGGTGCAACAATTTGGTATGACTAGCAATGAAACAGATCATTTAGTGTTTTATCACCATTCTTCTCAAGTATTTATCTAATTATATATGTTGATGACATTGTTATCACAGGTAGTGATCATCATGACATTCAAAGGCTTAAACAATTTCTCTTCTGTCATTTTCAAACAAAAGACTGGACAAACTTCGATATTTCTTGGAAATTGAAGTTGCTCAATCTAAGGATGGTATTTCTATCTCACACCGAAAGTATGCTTTAGACATACTTCAGGAAATTAGCATGCTAAATGCTAAGCTTATTGATATCCCGACGGATCCTAATGTCAAACTTCTTTCAAATTAAAGGGAACTTTTAATTGATCTAGGCAAATATCGGAGACTTGTTAGGAAACTAAATTATCACACAGTGACTCGACCTGATATCTCTTTTCTTGTGAGTGTCGTTAGTCAGTTTTTGAACCCTCAATGTGACAATCATTGGAATGTTGTAGTTCGGATTTTAAGATATATTAAAGGAGCACCAGTAAGACGACTCCTCTATGACGATAAGGGACACACTCAAGTGGTTGGTTATTCTGATGCTGACTGGGCAGGTTCATCTTCTGATAGACGTTCCACTTCAGGGTATTGTGTGCTTATTGGAGGTAACTTGATTTCTTGAAAAAGTAAGAAGCAGAGTGTGGTTGCTAGATCCAATACTGAAGATGAGTATAGAGCTATGGCTGCTGTGACATATGAATTTGTCTGGTTAAAACAGTTACTCAAAGAACTTCAGTTTGGGGATGTTGGACAAATGACTCTTGTCTGTGATAACCAGGCTGCTTTACATATTGCCTCTAACCCTGTCTTTCATGAAAGAACTAAACATATTGAGATTGACAGTTATATTATAAGAGAGAAGGTTCTTTCGAGTGACAATATCACAACTTTTGTCAACTCAATTAACCAGCTTGCTAACCTTCTCACAAATTCTCTTAGAGGATCCCTAATTAGTTATATATGTAACAAGCTTGGATCATATGATATATATGCTCAAGCTTGAGGGAGTGTTAGATAAATAAGTTTCTACCTTTGGTCTTTTTACTTTTAGTAGTTTCATTACATTATTATTCCTTTGTACTTTGTTCAGTTGTAGCTATTCTTTTACCCATATAATAGAATTAGAAGAATGACCTAAGAGGTCACAACTTTCTCTCAATGGTTTCTCCTTTCTCTCCCTTCTCTTTCCTCTAAATTTACAATAAATAATAATGAAAAAAAAGTTAGAGTGTATTTGGAATGAATAAAAATGGGAAATGATTTGATATGATTTAATTTAAAAATCAAATTTTGTGTTTGGAACTTTTAAAAAAAATTGAATTAATTTAGAAATCAAATTTTGTGTTTAGAATTCATTCAAATGAGAATTGATTTGATTTTATTTGATTTTATTATTTTACATTTTAATCCTTATGAGAGGTAGTTAGAGGTAGTTATTAAGGATAAAATAGTCTATTTATTTCAAATCAAATTAAATCTTAACAAATCCTATCAAATTTGATAAAATTTCTAAAACAAAAGAAATGAAATCCATGGAATTTTAAAAATCAAATCATTTCTTATTTTTTAACATTCCAAACACAAGATTTAATTAAATTTGATTTACAAATCAAATCATTTCCTATTTTTTTACATTCCAAACACACTCTTAAAATTTCAACAAAAAGAAAGAAAACAAGGAAATCAATATGATTTTCAGAAGAATAACAAAAAAGAATGTTTATACTTGCAAAATAAGGTCATACTTAAGATGAATATTCAATCAGGAATAAGACGCAAAAATACACTGTATAACCTTAAAGAATAAGTGATTATGACTTACATGAATAATTACACTTTCATCTGCAGTCAGCCCTTTGAATAAATTCTTCTGAGCATCCTCCTCATAGAGAATGGATTCATTGCAAGAAAATATTGTATCAAACCTTTTGTTAGTATCTTGGACATCACGTTTAACTACAATGGATAAGTCCCCTAAATGATCATCATGCACGATTAAACCTGGAGAAGAAATCAAGTTGTTCACCCCCTTTGACTTGGATTCAATGACATGTCGTATAGCTGCAACAGCCTTAAATATTGACGTGTCAACAAAAAGATTGTGAAGCAGAAAAGCTTTTCTATCTCTGACCACCCTCTCCTCCTCAGTTTTGCAAGGAAGAGAAGCCAATATCGCAAAATCTGTAGCCCATGGTCTAAGATCATATTCACCATTTCTTCCTTGACCACCGCCATTACCGCCCCAGTTTTCATCCTCAGTAGGTAGGGCAGGAAAGTTCGAAGGAGATTCAGCAACAGATGGAGGGACAAGCCATGTATTAGCTCGGAATCCATATGGAAGATTGCCAAACTAAAGCAGCAAAATTGATAATAAAAATAAATGAGTGTTTACAAAAGAAAAAGGAAAAATTAATTTCACTTCGATGTAAGGTGCCACCTTATTATGTCCAACAAAAGCTTTCATCAACGCTCCATATGCCTGCATTAATCAGTCATCTCTTAAATTCACTAGGGAAAATATACATAACACATTTCATTACTATAATAAAGGGAAATGATGTTGCACACTTTCTTGTTTACACCACATTTTACACACAAAAAAAAGTGCAAAAATCAAGGTCCTAAGTAAGATAAGACTCTCATGCACCGCACGCGTATTGATACACAAACACCTACAAGTATATAAATATGAAGGAAATGCATGAATCATTCGTAAAAGCTATGCAAATACAAAAATGTTTTTTTAACACCTATAATACGACACCTGTTTCGGACATCATGGCAGAGAGTGTGACTTGGTGTTCTCGCATATTGTATACCAAGTTGAAATAAATTTTTAGGAAAATACTATGCGGTCTCTTTAAACTTTAATTTTTTGTATAAATCATTACTATGAATTTTAAAATTTTTTTAATTAATTTATAAATTTTAATTAATATTCTAATAGATCTTTCTGTTTAATTTGAATCTGTTAATTTATTAATGATGATACTGTATATCAACATCTTATTTATTTTATAAAAAAAAAATATATTTAAAATTAAACTTTAATAAACAAATTAATAAATAGTTCTTAATTAATGGTAATATAAATAAAATAATACTATATAATATTATCTTTAATAAATTAATAAATCTAAATTAAATATAAGAATCTATTGATACATTAATTAAAAATAAAAAATTAATTAAAAAAATTTTAAAATTCGTAATAATAATTTATAAAATGATGAAAATTAAAGAAGCGTCTATACTTTTTTCCTTAAATTTATCATATGCATAAACGAGTAAGGTGTCGTTTTGTATTCTGAGTATTATTAAAATAACAAAACTCATGCAAATAATCTGAGAAGAAGCAACACACGTTAGCAAAACCTCTGCTGAGCTGTTGCAAAAGATCAACTAAAGAGTGGCTCCCAACAAGCTGCTTTCCTACAGTGTAAAACCCTTTCACTGATGCAACCACCTTTATTAGCTTCCCATTGCAGATTTTAATCTGCTTGCACCAAAAACAACATACTCAGATTCAAAGGAAAAAAAATTTAGGACAGTAACAAAACGGACAAAAAAGAATTTAAAAACATAACCCAAAAAAAAAAACCACAACCTGAAGATGAAAGTAGTCTCCTTTGCGTCTTTCATCTGCATTCTTCAGTTCACATCTCTCCAAATCTGCAAAAGACATAAATACCCATATGGCAAAAATCAAACCTTGCTTCCTCTAAACCATAATCCCCATTGCCCAATATCATTAAGCACTGAATTTAAGGTTGTCAGTTTTGTATCCACAGCCAAACAGAGCCTTAACAAAAATGAATGAAGAGAAAGGGATACCGATACCCACGTTGAATAGGGGGAGAGAGGTGAGAGAAGGAGAAAAACTCGTAGAAATCTGAGAGCTTTGGCGTTGGGTGAATGGCAACCATGCCGAAGTTGTCCGAGATCGGTGACCCGACCCGGGAGGGTGTGCCGGGTGGGCTAGAACTGCTCTTGTTATGATGTTGGGCCTTTCCATTCTTCTTGGGCTTCGAGTCTGGGCTTGACAATAATCGTCTGGGCTTCGAAAACCTGGTTATGCATGCCACGATGTCCAACAGTCGCCGCACGTGTGCAATTGATTGGGATTCCTCTGTATAATCCTCTGTAATATTTGATTACAGTATATTAAAAAAAATCAACATAGATAATATGTTGTATTCATAAGAATGTTTTAAAAAACAAACAAAAAAAAAATCTGAACTTACTCTGTTCATTGTTGAATAGTATTTTTGTTTTTTTTTTAAATTATTCCTCCTCATATCCACCTTTATATAACAAATTAGAATATATTTTATTGAGAATGACTTAATCTCCTAAATTATTTTTTAGAATATATGTCATTCTTAACTTTTTTTATTTAAAATTTCAAATTTAAATCATACTTTTAATTAATTATGCATATCTTATTTATAATTTTAATTATTTTTTCTCTTTTAATTTATATTTTTTTAAATTTTATTTGAATAAATTAATTATGTATATTTTTTATAATTTTAAATATTTTAATCTTTAAATATATATATATATATATATATATATATAATTCAATTCTGTCTGAATTAAAAAAAATTATACTCATAATGCAACAGTTACCTACTAATTTGGTTTAGAAGATAGAGTCCGTGAATTAGTCAACGAGTCAATGTAAATGTAAATCATTTCTACAGATCAAGTGTATTGTAATCTTTCGTTTATGACGCAATGCTTGAAAGATACTACCACATCTTTTTCTTTTTTTTGGTTTAATTTTCACATAAAATGAGAGTAGAAATCAATAGAATAGCTAATGGCGAGAAATTTAAGGTATAGGACCTTAAAAACAATTTAAAACTAGATTAAATATTGGGTTTGTTAACAAAATCCATATATTTTTTAAAGCAAGTTTTACAATATTAATAATATATTTTTTAATTATATAAAAAAGACAATATATTTGTAAATATTCAGATAAAAAATATATATTTTTAAATAATTACCTTTTTTAGATGGAAAGCTATAATAGCCTTTATGGAAAAAAATAAATCATTAAATGAAAATCTCCCGTTTTTCTATTTTGAATGAATCATGTTAATAATTCTCCCCCAATTAAGGCAAATCATATAATATTTCCCTTTTATGCTAAAAGGCAATAAAGTACATTACATTAGCAAATATGTACCTAAAAATTGCACATTCAACTAAAAGAAAAGTAAATGAGATACTAACAGTGGTTGACGCTGAATGACAAGTATGTGAGCTACACCTACCTTCAACCATCCTCAGAAGACATGGCTTTAGAGTAACAATTTCTAATCTGTCATTTAGTCTCTGCCCCTTTACCTAAAGGAATATTATTGAGTTAGTTGAATTGTTCTAAACAAATTAAGAAAGGCGCAGAATATGGCATATATATGCAAAATAAATGATTGATCAAACAACGTGAAATTACTCAACTAAACTGAAAAAAATGCCAACCTCATGAGATAAAGAATAATTTGTAAAATGGCATGTCTCCACATTCACAGCCAGCAACCTTCTCACATCAAGTATCTTATCCGTAGAGATACCCTTCAGAAAATTTTCATCCGACAGACAATTAGTGAAGCTAAACCAAAACCACATTGTTTGTGATTAAATACATCAATTTTTGGGGCAACGAGAAAAAATATGTACCCTTAGAACGACTTGTGAATCATATGGAGTGACCACAGTTATGTCAACTAGAGAAGGCGCTACTGCTGAAAAAACACATAGAAAAGGTAAATTAGTAAAATGTTTAGAACAAAAAGAGAAGGCATAAAAATCTGATATTCTTTCCCTGCAAGTGAAAAAGCTTATAACCTTTCTCTTCCTTTTTCTTCTTCTCTGCCTTAGCTTTATTAGATTTCCCTTTCCCTGATCTTGGGGCCATTTCCTTTTCCTTTTGCCGTCATAGAAGAAAAGGTAATTTTGGTTAGAAAGTTCTGAAAAACATTAGTAATCCTAATCTGATTGCTGATAAAGGTCACAGAACATGAAACAATGACTGAGTGAATGATGAACTTCAGAGAAAACAAAAGAAAATAGGAAGAAAGATAATTAAGAAAACGGCTATATAGAGCAGAAGAGAGGAAAATTATTTTGATGGGAAGTGCATAAAATCTTGTAAATTGTCTTGAAGAAGATAAGATAAGGGATACTCAGGATTTAACCTTTACAGGATTTGTGAGCAATCCTGGCCTCTCCTTGTCGCTAATAACCTGATTGCTTTCTCTCTCCCTGAACCAAGTGATGTGAAGAGCCTTATAAGGGAAATGGAGGAGTCCAAGAGTCCAAGAGTCCAAGACTAAAATAATAATAAAACTGAAAACAAAAGGGTTATGGGCACTAGGGAGAGACTGACCGTTGATTGTATGCCAGTGGGGAATAATGATGGACCCTTGATTTTTGCACTTTTGGCAAGGATCAGAATCTCCCACCCAAGTTCAACATTGAATCACAATATTGTCACTTTTTTACTGGTTGTTAGTCCTTGTATTTTGCCCTTCACTTATGCTGCTTTGCTCCCAACCTTCTACTATTTAATTGAGGAAAAAGGAAAAACTGAAAAACAATTTAATATTTTCCATAGTTCCAAAATTACTTTTAAAAAATACTTAAGTATTACTTATCACATTTTCTCTTATATCACTCAAGTAAAAGTGGTAATTGGGAAGCGAACACATAGAAGGGTCCGATGAGTTAGTTCATAGACATTTATATTCTCTTTGTCTTTTTTTTTTTTTTTTTATTTAAGAATTTTAATTTATCTAATATTATTTATCTATTTAAAAAATCAAAGAATATCTATTTTTTTTTTAATTTTACTCTCATTTTTTATGGAATAAGAGAAAGAGAATATAAGATTAATGAAGATAGAGAGGGAGACATAAAATATTAATTGAGAGAAATGATAATATAGTTAATGTAAATCACATTTTTCATTCAACATATTTAATAATTTTTTTAATTTGTGTGCAAGTGGACAAAGGGTGTAATTTTTAGTAGACATAATTTGTTATAAGTACTCAAATTATTATTTGATATATATAAAATTATAGTAGTCATAATAAAATTACACTCATTTCTAAATATATTTTTATATATATTAAATAATAATTTGAGTGCTTAAGAAATGTTAGATACCAAAGTGAAATCTTTCGCATAGTAAAAATCTTCTAATTTTGCCCGTGATTTTTTTCCCTCATCATTAAGAGATTTTTCATATTAAATATTATGTGTCAGTTTCTATTTTCTTAACTCTATTTTAATTGTGTGATACTGTTTCTATAACTCTGGTATCTAACAGGAGTATCAGAGTCATTAGTTGTTAGTACTATTCATGTTGTGGTTATTGTTCACGATTACTATTCACATGTGTGGTTGTATACTTTTGCAGTATTGTTAACATATAAGAGGTTTGTCCTGATATGATATATATATATATATAGGGAATATATATATATATATATATATATATATATATATAAGATAAGAGATAAATGATCCACAAGATCATAATAAAATGAAAGTATAAGATTAGGTGTAAGTCTAACTTTTACTTATCTTGGGTATAAGTGGATCACCTCATATATATATATATATATATATATATATATAAAAACTTGTTTCAATCTTCTCACTTCATTTATTGTAATCTTGTGGTAAGATAAGAGATAAATGATAGCCACAAGATCATAATAAAATGAATGATATAAGATTGGGTGTAAGTATTTTTACTTATTAAGTGTAAGGTATAAGTGGATGTAAGTCTCTTTTACTTATATATATAATATTGTTCACGTATATAGTACTATTCATAATGAAATAGAGTGAGTCGGTTCAGTTGAGAAACAAATTATTGTCAATACCATGACAACAAATTTTGAGATTGAGAAGTTCAACGAGAGTAATTGTAACACTCCAAATTTTATTTATTTTATGATAAATATTCATTTTCTAATATTTGTAATTTAAAAAAAATTAGATTTTTCTGAGAACACGAAATATTTTAATATTATTTCTTATTTTACGTGCAAATTGAGCGGAGCCAAGAAAATGAGATATTTTTTCCGAAAACCTTAATCTGTGAAAACATCGATGGAAGATCTTACTAAACTCGAGACTGGACATAGTTTGCGAGGTTTCACGTTTTTTGAAAAATTTTAATAGATAAAATAATCAATCGCTGTGTAAATTTTGTCTATCAGACAATTAATACTGGCTTCTGTCAACTGTAATAATTATCCATTGGATAATAACATGTATTAAAAACTATATCACATTATCCTAATGTAATCTACTTTAAGTATAATCAAACTAACTTTAATTCAAATTTATTGTATTTTAATCAAAGTTTCTTTGAGAAGTTTTAACCACTAAAGGACAAAAATGCCCTTAACTTGTTGAGGAAGCCAAAAATCTCCCCCTTCTCTCTCTCCATTGCCGCAGTAATGCTTGGCCAAAGGAGGCAAATTTTTTGCCTCCTCACTTAATGCATAACACTCAAAATATCTCATTTTATCATAACATTTTCTCTTTCTAGTTCTTCTTCTTCATTTTTCTCTCCACCTTCTCTCTTCTTTTCCTCATTCACTATGAAATTTCAACCCCTATTAGAGACCATTTTCTTTGATTTTTCTCTTTACCAAGATCATTTCTACACTCACCTCAACCTCCTATACACTTTCTATTTAGAAATTTTATTCAAAATCTACCTTCACCTCTATTGTCTTCTAAGGCAAAGTTTCAAGCTTAAAGGTAAAGCTTTCATTTTTCTTCTTTCTTCTCTTCATTTTCGTGTTCCATGATCTCTTTGATGACTATTGATCTCTTCTTTTTCAACCATTAATGTTGATTCCTTATCTTGAAATTTCTAGGGTTTTTGGACCCCAAAATCGAAACTACCAAGGCACAATAGGATATCATTTTTGTGTTATTCCTTTAGGTAAGAGGGAGATTACTCACTCCAACCATTATTGGTGGTGAGAGAACCTTTGTATGCTCACTTTGTTTGGTGATTTTTGCATGTTTATGTATTCTTGAATTGGATTAATGCTTGAATGGTGATCTTGAATGTGTTGGATGTGTTAAAAATGTTTGATCATGTTAGGGTTGTTAAATGAAAAATTTAGAGTTTTTTACCCTAATGTGAGGCCACAATTTTGACTAGAATGTAGGGATATAAATTGGTTTTTATATACAAATAAAATGAAACTTATGTGATTAAATGTTGAATGATAATATTAAAATTAATGGATGGAAAATTTTAAGGGTCTAATACCCCAAAGTGAGGCCACGGTTTTGGCTTTGGATCCTAAGGGAATGGATTGATTTGGTGTGAAATAACATCTAAGTAATTAGGTATCAAGTAACAAATGCATAAAATGAAAAGAAAATAGAACCTTGATGACCTAGTGAGGCCACAGTTTTTAGAGAAAAATTAAGGGTTAAATGATGCCTTGATGCATCTTTGGAGATTAAGAATTTAGAGACATGCATAATTCATAATCAAGTGGAAGAATTAAATTGAGTAATAACTCTTGAGAGTGCCACGGTTTTGAAGGGTTATTTAACCTAAAATTTTCATAATTGACTAAAGCTTAAGACTTTGAAAATGAGGATCTATAATGTGGACTTGTGATAATTGATGAACCATGAATACATATTGATGTTGAGAATTGATTCCATGTTATTGTGAAATCCCTATGTGGGCTAAATACTTGTTAACTGTGTACTCAAGGAAATTATGATATATTGATGTTGAGAAATGAATATATATATATATATATATATATATATATATATATATATATATATATATATATATATATATATATATATATATATATGCCATTGTGGTATGCTTATGATAAATGTATCATTGATAAACAAACATAATGTACATTATGTCGTCATGCATATGTGTTGTCCGTTGGACATTGTTGAAAAGACGATGTATGCTTAGGAGTTTGAATAACACCTATGTGCGGGTGCGAGTAGACTAAGCGTAGGGTTATAGTGGTTGACCTTGAGGGCGTCGAGGTACGGGTATCTCACAATAGACAATGGTAGCTCCACTGGGACCGTGGGATAGACTGATGCAAATACACCGACGATCCGGACTGAGACGTTGTTCTATATCGCGATCAACTGTTGAGGTGCCATGTATAAGCCATTTGCGCAACTATTTTTATGAGATGAGCACACTATTTTTAAATGCTAACGAGATACTGGCATTACTCCTTGATCATTCACTCCGAAAATATTTATGTCTAGCTTCATGAAGTAGAAATTTTAGTACCATTTGCATTGTGAACTGTCAGTCTCATTATTTATTGAGCATGAGTATTTATAATTATGGAAAGTATCTGTCATTATTACTGCAATAATTTTGTGATTGCTTGCACTGTTGAATGTTAGAAATGTTGATGTTGTTTGCCTGTTATTAATGATACTTACTGCAATTTATTATTGTTCCGCTCTTACTGTTAATTTTAATTATTACTGTAATTGGGTGTATGAACTGTGTTTATATGTGGCCGTCCAGCACTGTTCGTTTTCTCGCTGCCATTTTGGTACTGAAAGTTGGGTGTCTTACCTCTTTCTGTGTTTTTTGTATTTCTGTCGGATTGTGTACTTTTGAGAAGACGTTCGTGAGGAAGAGAAGGAAACACCTGAGTTTCCAGGATTCTGGCCACATTACGACTAGAGCTGCTGAGGATGTCGTCGCGCCCACGCCGCTTTTTGGGGTACGTCCGGTTGACCTTTCATGGAGGACCCGATTGCTGGCACTTACATGTGCAGACGGATCGATGCGTCTACCGCGGGGAGCTGACGATGTCTTTAGCTTGGGGTCGTTATGACTCTCTTGTTTTTGATTTTTCTGCTTTTGTCATTTTGAAATTTTACTTACCCGTTAAGGATATGTGGATTGATATGTTCTATACTCTACAAGAGGACTCTTTCATATCCATTGCTCGGGCTTCTGCCCAAAATTCGGTCACTCTGATAGCAATCTCATCGGATGAAGAGAACCCTGAGGAGGACCCAACTATGGTCCCTTCTCGTCAGTCTTAGGGGCTGATACTGTAGGTGGCTACTGATGACTAATCGTTTATCTTTTTGGGGAAGCCTGATGTTTTGCTAGTTTATGGGTGTAAATTTGTAATTATCTTGGGTGTGTAAAGTCTTTACTTTTTGTATATTTTGTGATGTAACTAAACAGGTTGACGCATAATATATATATATAAAGTGTATCAGGTGAGAGGATTGTTTATTATGAGAGGGTGAGAGGAGTGAATCTTGACCATTGGATCTTATATGAATGGTCAATATTAGAACATAAATGTATGTGACTTTTTTAAGTGGTCACATGACTTTTAAGTAACTTTTAATCTTGATCATCTATGTATAGTTGTATGGTCAAGATTTACTCCTCTCACCCTCTCACAATAACTAACTCATCTCACTAGATATGTCTATATATATATATATATATATATATATATATATATATATATATATATATATATATATATTGTGAATGTATGGTCTTAACCTTATGTTGATTTTATTGTATCTGTAGTTATTCTTATTTTTTTATTACAAAAAAAAAATGTAGCACATATTTTGATGTTCAATTATTTTGCTATTAAGATGGAAACTATTTACTCTAAATGACATATACAAACTGGGTCTAAATAAATTAACGAAATCACATCTTTATGCATTTTTATTTTGTTCATGTTTTAATTCACTATGGTGTGGCATTCATTCTTCGTGAGTTAAGAAAAAGGGGTGTTACAGTAATTTTTTCCTATAGAAACTAAAGATAAAGGCAATCTTGAGGAAGGACAATTACCTAGCAGTAATTGAAGGCAGACTCACAGGGATAACTTTATAATAAGTGGAAGGAGGTGGATGATAATGTTGTTGGCAACCTGCATCTAGCAATGGAAGATTCAGTACTGTCAAGTGTTGCAGAAAAAAAGATGGCGAAGGAGATTTGAGATGCACTCACCAAATTGTACGAAGTCAAGTCACTTCACGACAGAATATTCTTAAAGAAGATACTTTATACTCTTTGAATGAGTGAATCCACGACGATAACAGATTACATCAACAATCTGAACATACTATTTTCCCAACTTACCGCATCAGATTACAACATAGTAGAAAGTGAATGTATAGAGATTCTACTTCAAAGTCTACCTGACTCTTATGATTAATTCATCATCAACATAACAAACAATAATATTGCTGATAATATTTGATTTGATAATGTTATTGTCGTTATTCTTGAAGAAGAATACAATCGGAAGAACAAGGAAGACAAATTTGAAAGTTTAAAGTATGCGGACGCTTTGTTGATGACGAGAGGGTGATCAACAGAATGTGGCTCTAGTGGAGCCAAAATCAAAGTAGATCAAAGTCATGAAGAAGGAAGAACTTCAAATGCTGCCATTGTGACATGAGAGAGCACTTGAAGAAAGAATGTTGGCACAACAAGAAAAATGCAAAAAAAACTCTTGAAGCAACAACTGCTCAATGATGTGTTGCTAGTACCCCTAATAATGGAGAAATCCTATATAGTGAAGTAGCAATTGGTTCTAAAGGTAGAAGCAGGTCACTGATATTTGGTTAATGGATTCAGGAGCAACATGACACATGACTCTACGACGAAACTGGATTTGCACTTATGAATTTGTCTCTGAAGGATTTGTGTTCATGAGTAATGATAATGCCTTAAAAATTGATGGAATTGGTACTATCAAATTAAAAATGCATGATGGTACAATTCACACTATTCAAGAAGACATGTGAAAAGCTTGAAAAATAATCTATTGTCTATTGGACAATTAGATGACCTCGGTTGCAAGACCTATATTGAAGGTGAGATCTTGAAGGTGGTTAGAGGTGATACTGTGGTGATGAAAGTAAAGATATCACAGCAAATCTATACATGTTTGTAGGAGATACACTACAAAAGGCATATGCATCAGTTGCATTAGCAAGGCATGAAGAATCAACAATAATGTAGCATCACAAATTAAGTCATATGTTGAAACGTGGTTTGAAGATTCTCGTGAAATGTAATCTCCTTCCCAAGCTCAAATCAGTAAACTTACATTTTTGTCAGTATTATATTACAAGCTATGAAGCACGGACACGCCGATTATGAGGCGTGTCTGCGTGTCGGACACGTGTCCGTGTCAGACACATGAAGACACCTGTACGACACACGTGTCATGTGTGTCCAAATGTGTCTGATTAAAAAATATTATTTTTTTCAATTTGGACACGTCTCGGACACTTCTTAGACACGACTAGAACACGACTCATTAATATTTTTTTTTAAAAAAACTTAATTTTCATGACTGACGTTCAATTAGTAAAAGCATAACTCACTAAACTCACATGGTGACGTCCTGCCACTTTATTTTCACATACTTAGTATTTTAACTTTTATCTTTTCACACGCCACTATTAGACTTTTAAGTTTTATCTTTTCACATAAGACTTATTTTCATTTGCTCCTTCTCTACTCTCTACTCATATCAAGTCATCCACTTCGTTGTCTGAAGCTTGCCTACACCAATATTCTCGTAGTTATTTTTTTTATATACATGTATTGCATACGTGATTAGTTATTAGGAGAAGTTAGTTTAAGAAATTTTTTAGATTATGTCAATAGAAATTATGTTCCATATTTTTTAGGAGGACTTACTAGATAGCAAATATTGACATATATGACATATATTAAAATATTATAAATCTTTAAGTTTATAAAAATGATATTAATGAATTATGAATTTTTTTTCTAAAATTTTGAAATTATATATATATATATATATGTTGTGTCAGTGTCTACAATTTTTGAAGTTGGTGTGTCTCGTATCCGTGTCAGGTCGGTGTCATGTCTCGTAGGTATCAAGGTAATACGCTTCATAGATTACAAGTAATCAGCATATATTAAAGTTTAGTAGATTAACTGCTAAAAGTAAATACATATTAAACTTGATTCATTCTGTTATGTGAGAGTCATCAGAGATATTCTTATAAGAAGGAAAATACTTTGTATCTAACAAAAAATTATGTGTTACTCTATGCTTATTAAGAAATTCTCCTCTTAGCAATACCTCTAGTCAAAGATTTTTTAAAAAAACTTAGATAGATTCATCTCAAATTGTAATTAGCAATTGATTAATATAATTGGTGAATCTTGTAGTCCGTACGGATCGGTACACAGTTGGTACCTGGTGGTTGCTTCATCAGTGCCACAGTGGTAACGAGCTCGAACTTTGTGCACATTGCAGTCAACTTTCAAATGTGAGTTTGGCACTGCGCAAGAAAAATAATTGGGTACATCGACCAAGAACTAGAAGGACGATAAAGAAAATAATTCAGTCCATGATGAAATTGATGGTTATAAAACGAGATATACAACTAACTTGACTTCATATTGAATGCCAATAGCATCATTTTATTGAAATTTAATATCCATAAACATCAATGTGTGGTATTACCAATGTTTATGTAAACAAAATTTGAGACAGTCCGGTTTTGTTGAATGCGATGTTAACCAAACACTTAATAATGGGTTGGAATTTGAAGAGATGAACAGTGAAACTGAAAATAAATAAAAGCATGGAAGAGGAGGAATCAGTAAACCCGTGGTTCCAAAAAGAGGAATGATAATGTTGCCTTTTAACACTGTCTTATTGTCTCACCCTTTATAGTGACCAAATCAAACGGCAATTTCGTCCAAAATTGCCTTTCTATGGGAGGTGGCTCAAGCAACGAAGCTAAGTTCGCTTTTGGCTAATACTATTGTTATACATCTCGGATATATTACTATTTGGATGTATTATACGTAGAGATATGTGGGTAAGACCCACCTGTAAAATTCATTTGCGTCTTTCTGAAATGCATTTGCCATTTGCACCTTATGATATTTGTTTTTGACTAATATCAATATGTTTTATGGGTATCATATTGTTTTGAGTAAAGTTTAGACGAATACATGATTTGGTGGTTGAAGGTATTTTATATCGTGATACGGTTACAGTAGCGGTAGTATGAAGATGAAAGTATATGCAAAAGACATTTTAATATTCAGGTTAGGTCATACACAAAGATGATAGTATTTAGAGTTAAATGTAACCTTTAAAACTTTGTAAGATATTTATAAAAGTGTCTTGAGTGGTAAGCATCGTAATTTAATATGAATTAAATACTATTATTTAGAATTATAATTCATAAGAGATTGTGATCTTTTGTAATTAATTTTTTTGTTTATATAAGATGTAATCAATATTCATATCTATTAAGAATTTTTTGAAATATTTTTGTCTAATAAATAGATAAATATATTTATCAATACAGTACATAATAATATCTATATATTATCATAATGAGTCGAATTGCTCCTATTCAGTTGACTCATAACCAAATCTAAAAGACATATCAATCAAGAATTTGATGTGTTTAAAGGTGTTATTAAGAATATATATAGAGTGAGAATGTAACGGAAGAATTTGCAATGGAGTTATGCTTGCTTAATATAATAAAAACTAGATTGATAATCTTGCAAACAGCCTTTTAAATAAGCAATGCTTTGTTAAATTATTATAATAAAATTGTTAATATGTATAATTGAATAATTTATTTTATATTTATTTAATTTTATTTATTATTAATATTAATATATTTAGGTTGAGATATTTTGAAAAATAATTCAAAATATGTTATGATGTATATATTTAGCCTATTAAAAGCTAATATATCTAATATAATAGATTAGTATTTTTTTCCAACATAATTTGTTTTGGTGAAGTTTTCCAACATAAATTTATGTTATTATTGTTGCACGTATTACATTCTTTCCTAATTTATTTATAATCCAATGAAATTATAGAGCTTTAGTGATTATAAAAAATTAAAAAAATGGTTAGCTATATTTCGTTTACAATTTGAAGAAAATATTTGAAAAAAAAAAAGAAAGGAAGAGAAAAATATGTTTCAATGGTGAGAAGAAAAATTATTAAAGCTTTTTAAAAATTAGAAGATAAAAAATATAGAATTTGGGTATAAAAAAATAGGTTAGGTAAATATTTCAAAATCAAAATTTAAAATTTAAAAATATAAATATTTGAGTGATAACAAACAAAACATATATGAAAGTAGTGAAACTTAGAGGAAAAACAATTCACCATTCACGTGTCATTGCCAATGCCTTAAAAAGTTGAATTAATTATTCATGTATGGAAGTAGTTTACATTAATACGATATTTAAATGATTATTTATTCACAAATTTACAACAATTATACATTACATTGATAGGAGTGTCTATTGTGATTCTTTTGTCTCTAATGTCACTTTAATTATATTATTTTTTATCAAATAAATTTTAATTTTGTTTTGATTTAATAGTTTAAATTAATTCATTTAATATCAACGTGGGTTGATATGAATGAAAGAGACTCGAATTCTTTAAGCATATAATTTTAGATTTAATATCATGATTCATGTATATAAAAATAATACTATTGAGAGAAAATTCTACTTATGCATCTAATCATATCTCAAAAAATTAATCTCTTACTTATAAAATATTAGATACTCTAAGAAATAAAGAAAGAAAAACTCATTTAATAAAAAGTTAATATAATGAGAGTGATAATAGACACAAGAGAAATAATAAACATTCCCTACATTGATATAATACAAAAAGTTTATTTTTAATTTTGTTATTTTGACTAAAAAAATCATCAATCCATATCCATATCTTTTTAATGAATTTAAAATTCTGACAGATGAAGTGTCATATGTTTATAGCAGAATTTAGTATTATAATCAAGAATAAATACTTATTTTGGTCATTTAAATATATAAGTATCATCAATTCCCTAATGTTAAATAAATTAAAATGGCCATTCAATATAATTTTTCCCACATCAATTTAGTCCTTATTTGGATTAATGAGTGTTTACTCCATAATTTAAAATTATATCATTGTACAAATTATTTAAAATTGAATAATATAAATTTTAAAATCTATTTATTTTAATTATGAACAAGTTTTTAGAGTTGCTAGTGTAAACAAATTTTCACTCACATATTCAAATATTAATGATATATGTGGAATTTGAATCCTATTTCAAATATAATAATATAGATAGAATTTGAATTCATGATTATACGTCTATTCACGTATAATTATGCTGTTTAGAAGTGATCAAACCCCTTGAAGTTGCTATTTCTTTTGCTTTTACTTTTACTAATAAAGTACTATTTCTTATTTGCTTTCATCCATAAAGTCTCTAGGTTGCTAAAATATTAGAATTAGATTATCTATACTACTATATAATGGGGATTGCCCCATTTGGTGTCCAACTTTTTATTATACAAAATGCTATTCAAATATTTAAAAACCATATCATCTCAACCGAATAAATGATGGGCTTTTGGAAATTAACGTTTTTTTTTTTTCTTTCACTCCTCATTAAAAAATCTGTTATGCAAGTTTCAACGATGTTTTTTAAATTTAAACTAAAGAAAAAAAATTTGTTCAAATTTCAACTATCTTTAATTTTTTAGAATCTTCTTACAACCCACTTATCTGACAAATATAATTATATTAGAACACATTCTCTCTTTCTTTCGATTTTTTATGAAGAGATAACTTCTTCTTTTCACTCCATTCTAAAGAAGTAAAATGCATATTTCTTTTGCACAAAAAAAAATGCATATTTCTTATTTATTCAAATACATTTATTTTGTTGCTGAGTTTTTTTTGTAATATAAGATTAAATATAGCATTAATTCACTATATTGGACGTGGTTGAAAAGGAAATATTGGTCGTGGTTCAAAGTCCAATTGTAGACCCAAAAAAAAAAAGGGTCCAAATCGGATGAATCTGAACCATTGCTTGGCGTACAGTGATAGCAACGGACACGATTTCAAACCCCTGCTCACCTGCAACGGCACACGAACCCAAAACCCGGAAGATAATAAGTGAGTGTCTTCTGTGAGAAGAGCGAGTGTAGGATACGAGTGAACGCGGGAAAACGCCATAGCGGAGTGAGTGAGAGTGCAATGCCGGAGCTTCCGGAGGTAGAGGCGGCGAGGAGGGCCGTCGAGGAAAACTGCATCGGAAAGAAGATAAGCAAGTGCGTTGTCGCCGACGATCCCAAAGTCATCGATGGTGTGTCTCGCTTTGAGTTTGAAGCTTCGGTCATCGGCAAAACCATCGTGGCAGCTCGCCGGAAGGGAAAGAACATGTGGCTCCACCTTGATTCGCCTCCTTTTCCGTCCTTCCAATTCGGTACTCTCTCTCTCTCTCTCTCTCTCTCTCTCTCTCTCTCTCTCTCTCTCTCTCTCTCTCTCTCTCTCTCTCTCTCTCTTTTTGTTTGCTTTATTTTTTATGAACCCTAGCTTCGTCTTCTTCTTGTGTTTCTACTCCTCTCTGTCTCAGGCATGGCTGGTGCTATATACATAAAGGGGGTTGCAGTAACAAAGTATAAAAGGTGAGGCTGCTGAGCCATTCTTTAAGTAATCCTTACTTCTTAAGTTCTGATAAGTTATGCTCAAGTTCCAAATATTTGATGATATAGAATCTTTTGTTATCATGCATTTTTCAAGTTGATAATATAAGGTGTTGGATCAAACCTTTACCACTAAGTTAAAAACTATAACTGTTAGTTAGACGTAATTTTATTTTCTTATAGTGGCAGTGTATAGTCTCGCATTTATAACGTGCAGTGAGCAAGCATGAAAGACTTCGTAGTGCACACATAGCGCACCAGCAAGTTGGGCTGTGAATTACCCTTGATGTACGGTCATACGCACATGCGAGTCTAGGGTCATTGTTAGATTATCATAAATCTAACATAAGGTTTTATTATTTTTTTAATAAAAAAATATCCATCTTTTATTAGTCCTTATTCAAATAGGATACTTCAGTTCAGTAGGTTTTTGTGTTAATTTCTTATTTTATCCTTCTATGTACAAAGTTGTTTATTTGATGTTGAGCAAATTATTCATGTCTCAGTGTGTAGAACTGCTTCAGCTTTGAATGTTATTTTGTTGCAATGATTCCACACATGTAAGCCCCTTAACTGGTTATTGTAATGATATAAACGTGCATGTAGGTCTGCTGTTAATGATGAGGATGAGTGGCCTTCCAAATATTCGAAGTTTTTCATTGAGGTAAGAGCTGTCACTCCATTGATGAGTGGAATGCTACTATTTGGACCTGTAAACTCTCAGCTTAGATTTGATTTGATGACAAATTTATTTACATTTTGTAGCTGGTAAAATGATGAAAATGCATGTTTTAAATATTTTTGTTTGAAATGGACTTTTTTTGTGGACTCATAAGATCTATATTCAGTTGGAAGATGCAAGTTGACTATAATGCTAGAGTAGGGCTAGATTCTATTTATGGCAATGGAAACTATAACATTTGATACAGATTAATTTGTCTACTTCCATAAAACTTGGTTTCATGGTGTGAGAGAAAATTAGTTTTCTTGTCAATTAAGTGGATGTTAATTATTGGAACACTTCACTCTCTGTTCTACTCAAGAGATAAGTTGTAAGTAATGCAGAGCATCTGTTAAAGTTTAAATATTCAAGTCTTTGCAAATTGTTAAGAAAATGGGGAGAGTGAATAGGTTGGGAGAAAAGTAAGAGAAAATGCAATGTATTCACTAAAAGCATTTTATAGTTTGTTATGTTCGATGACCATTAACCTCTGTTTATAGTACACTAGGACTCTGACTACATAATGGCACTTATACCCCTTGCTTTGGAGCCGTTGTGAGAAACTACTTTCTTAACCTATAATATTAACCTAAGTACTTTTGCTCCTTAACACACATAGGGGACTTCAATTGATGGATTAACATTTTCTTATAAATTTCACAAGAATATGAAGAATATTCTTTGCCTTTCAAAACCTTGAATATCAAATAGATGAACAGAAGTTATAGTTGATGGAGCTAGAAAATTCTTCCGATTAACAGAAGTGTGTGAACTTCTGATTCAATTCAGTTTCTTTAATTGTTGAAGCAAAACAGTTCTGTGGTTTTCCAATCATTTGATTTTTTCATCTCATACATAATAACATAATCAGTATGAAGTTGTACCTGTATGGGAAGGTGGTGTGTCAATTAATTTTTCAATTTCTTCACATGCATAGTGGGCCTTGAGATTAGAAGACATGTCAGTCCAACTAGTATTATCACTTATGTAAACTTCCTACCAGTATTAACCAGATTAAATTGTATTGTCACAGCTAGATGATGGTTTGGAGTTGTCTTTCACTGACAAAAGGCGATTTGCTAGAGTTCGCCTGCTTAAAGATGTATTGTGACCCTACTTGCCAATTGTTATCCATATTTATTTTTTAATTAAAAAAAGTTTACTATTAACTTTCATTTTTTTTTTCTTGATATAGCCGACATCAGTGCCTCCCATATCTGAGCTTGGTCCTGATGCACTTTTGGAACCTATGACACTTGAGGAGTTCACTGAGTCTTTGCACAAGAAGAAAACTGAAATCAAGGCTTTATTGCTTGATCAAGTATTAAGTTCTTACCTGTATCACTTCCCAAAGATTATATATTTTTAGGATATCATTCTTATACTTTATCATTATATGGTATAAATTATAAAAAGATCTTAACTTTCCAATCTTTGCAGAGCTTTATTTCAGGTATCGGAAATTGGGTTGCAGATGAAGTGCTATATCAAGTCAGTACAACCTTCATTTTCTCAATGATTTTGAATCTGTAATGTTTTCCAATTATGTTTTTAGTTGAAGATAACAGATTCTAAATGTGGCTTTAGACTTTATATATGGCTTATCTTTCTTTAAGTGTAAATATTCATCTGAACTCAGTCTTTAGCAATTTCAATTATATGGCCATATGTGGATAAGGATAACCTTTGATCACATATGAATTCCAGAAATGACTAAAATACATGTAGTCTATTGTTTTTTAAAAAACTAATACCATTTTGTTGGTTATATTACATCTACAAGACAAGGACTGCAAATTCAGTGTCATCTTTGTCTTCTGTATGGGTTTCTCTTGGATCCCTTACTTTATGCTGTTGGAACTGATAGATAATCTCTTCTTGTCATCAAGACTGTAAATGGTCTGAAATCCAGTTAGAGAGGGAAATAAGGCATAATTTTATTTTAGTAGAAATATGTTGGAAGGGATGCTTGTTAGTGTCTTTTAGTCTTATTAGTATGATGATTCCATTTTAGTTATATCTATCCCATGGTGCAATTATAAGGGGGAAACCTTTTTCCACAGTCAATGTTGTAGCTTAGATTCCTCATTCCTCACAAAGAAATGTGAAGTGAGCCTGTCACCTTCTTGAGGGACAATGGTGCTCTGTAAGAGTAATGAAGTTTAAAGTTAGACTTTGTGTTGTGTACTTATTAATTGGGCAGTGAAAACATCTACCTGTGTGATATATATAGAATTGGAATTGATCTATATGAAATTAAGCTGTTACCAAGTATTCTTGTTTACTAGATTTTAAATTTTTGTTTCTGCATGTGTATTTGTTATCAGGAGCTTGAAATTGTTTTGGAACTTGCATTTGACAGGATTTAGTATCTGCTCTAGCATCCTTTTGTAGTCAGTAGTTAATAAATTATCCTTCTAGCCTTGGATAGAAATCAAATTAAAATTTTTTACTTAGTACCTTATTACTTATTATATTTCCCTTATTTCCAGGCAAGAATTCATCCACGGCAGGTGGCTTCTAGCCTGTCTGAAGAAAGCTGCTCAACTTTGTATAAGTGCATTAAAGAGGTGGGGAATGCTAATTTCTGTTGAAATTCTCTTAGTTTATGCAACTTGTATACTTCATAAAAAATATAGAGGATAAAACCTGTAGGTTATTCAATTTGCGGTTGAAGTTGATGCTGAATGTAGCCGTTTTCCTCTTGAATGGTTATTTCATTTTCGATGGGGAAAAAAGCCTGGAAAAATAAGTGGTGAGGAATACTTCTCTAATATGTATTAGTTAACAAATAGATTCATTTTACAGGTCATTGAAAAAGCAGTTGAAGTTGGAGCAGATAGTAATCAGTTTCCTACTACTTGGATATTTCATTCACGTGAAAAGAAGCCCGGTAAGGCTTTTGTTGATGGTTTGCTTCCTCACTTTGTGTAAAATAAAAATCTTAGAACTTTTTTTGGTGCAACATGGATGGTGCCCCAATCTTTCTAAGGTTTCATGCTGCTTATATTTATAATTTCATGTGCAATTTCCCTAAAAAATTATATTAAATTCAATAACTTGTATTCTTGATTGGTGTGATTTACTCTAGTCGAAATCAAAGTGAAACTTGAGGCATCCATTGTGTGTCAATCCTAGGCTTGTTTTGCCATTTGTGATAACTGATAAGATTGCAGATACAAAGCTAATAGTTCTTGTATGTGTCTTCATATTAGTGAAGTTTTAGAGCGTTAGACCCCCGGATGCAAGGAGGACAGGATGGGGAATATTGAGAATGCTCATGCTAATGGGCTGCAGCATAACAGAATGCTGATGTGGCAGTGAGATAAAGAGGAGAGCTAGGTGGGGTGTTGGGTTAGAGGAGTGGGAATATAAAGGAGAGGAGGAAAAAGAGAGAGGTAGGCAATTAGTGAGTTAAGGATTTTGGGAGGGAGGTTACAGGTCTCTTGAATGACCTGTGGTATATTGTCTTTCTTTTCCTATTTCTGAGTTTTCACTTTCTGCTGTAATGGCTTCCTGGGTACTGGTTTCTCACTGAGATCAGTAACTAGAGGGTTTTCTTTGTGGATATTTAGTAAATTCAGACAGTTCAGTATCAGGTCTCTATCATAGAGCATTCAAGGGTAGAAAGTGGCATTAGAATAATGATATTATAGATTGGTCACTTCAAATTTAGAAAAATGAAAGCATCATGCATGCATCATTTAAGGCTTCATTTTGAAACTCAGGTGTCTCCTGTTAAGTCAAGCTTTGTTACTAATTTTTTATGCATATTTTCTTGGGAGAAAGTATGCCAATCTCCAATTTTTGAATTTTTTGTGAAACTGCAATGCTTTAAAGAGGGTTTCTCAAATTGGCTGATATTTTCTTTTTGTGAAACTGCGATCGATTTAAAACAAAATTTATTTATCTATAATCATTTTCTTCATCCCATTTTATTTACTCAGTTTCTTTTCTTCTGCTTTTATGTTTGGATGAGATGTCCCCTACTTCCTGTCCAAGAATAAAAAATGATATCATATGTTTTTGGTGCTATATCCAAACATTTATAAATTGTCATGTGATGGCAGGGAAAAAAATTGACTTCATCACAGCTGGTGGCAGGGTATGCCGTTCTGAACATTGCCCTTAAATGTTTTTCGTCATCATCTTTTATGTATTACTGATCTGCAAATGCTGTTGCTCTTAGACAACTGCTTACGTGCCAGAGTTGCAAAAGCTAAGTGGATCACAAGATGTAAAAGAAACTGGTAAGCCTAGAAGGCAAACCTCAAAGAAAAAAAGTGTAGATGATGATGACAATGATGACATCGAGAAACCAACAAATGGGGAAGAGGAGAATTTGGGAAGTCTCAAATCAAAGAAGGGGACAAAGGCTGGAGTTAAAGGTAGGAAGCCTTCCAAAAAGAAAAAGTCTGAGGAAAGTGATGATGACAATGATGGTGATACTGGTACTGACGAGGATGATGATGATAATGATCAAGTTGAAAAGAAAAAACCAGGCCAAGTGACTAACAGTAAACAAGCTGGGGGAGAGAAGCAATCAAAGAAAAGAATTCAAAGCAGTCAAAATAGTAGGAGTTCTAAAAGGAAAGCTAAGTAGCAACTATTGGGCTTTTATAGTTTTACCATCTGCTGTGTTATGCCCTAGAACAACCGAAGGATGGGTTTTTATGTTCCTGCAACTTAAGTTTGCTGTCTAATGTGTTGTCTTTATGATCTGTTGGTCGGCTGTGCTTCCACAAATCGTGACTACTTTATGATAACTTCCACATGTTAACCAGACAAATGGAAGGTAGGATGCCCTCAGTTTTTGTAACTATTGTTAATACTCACGTCTAGCGCAAAGGGTATTTTTTACATTATGACTCGATATGTGATTTCTTGGACATCCATTATTAAGACGGTTTGTCAATGCAGGTTAAACTGATTTAGCTCGTAAGTATTTTGATCAAATGCCTGGACATTTAGGTTTCCTTGACTGCAATGATTGTTGAATTCACCATGGTTATCATTCTAACAGCCTGTGAGCATTTGGAAGCACTTGAATTAGTCGAGTGGGTAAAGGCTTTCATAGACAAAATCAGTTTTTAAAAATGAGACGTTCTAATCATGAGTTGTGGTCCAGTTGGTTAACCGAGTTCTATGGGAGGATTTTGACTGCATTGTAGTGGTTTGAATCCACTAGAAACATTGTGATTGGGATTGAAGTAACGTCCGAATTGAAATTGGTTCCTCACATCTCTAGTAGGCATGTACTTGAAATGCGGAATAAGAAAAATATTCAAGGCAATGCTATTTCAGAAAGACATATTGTACGGCGATGATAGTTGTACTGCCATTAATAAGTTTTCAATTGATATGAAGCCATTTTTCTCTCTTTTATGTTAATATAATACTCCTCCGTTGATAGGCATTATGTAATTTTAATGTAAATCTTCGCTGAGGATGTTGATTTGCCAAGATGGGAAGAGTTACGTAATTTCAATGTAAATCGATGCTGATGATGTTGATTTGCCAACATGGGAAGAGTCTTCTCTCTTCGTGAACTTTAAGTTCACCAACAAATACTTTACTTAAAAAAAAAAATTATCATTGGTAATTCAAAATGCATTAATGGTTGCACCCTTTAGCGAAATGGCATTGCTTCTAATCATGAGAGTTTAGTTTAGCCGTGAAAGCATGTGATATGTAGATAGATATAGGTGGTAAAAAATATTTTTATAAATCTCAATTTTGACATAAGATTAGATTAAAGAGGTAAATTAATAGAACTATAGAAGTGCGTATAAATTTGCTCATATATCACCCTGACCGCAATAAAATCAAAGAAAGAAGTAGTATTATATTTTATTTTTTATTCCATTTGTTACTACTTTAAGATACATGTTACATTATTAAATAAATAAAAACATCAAGTGATAGAAATTTAAAGCAATTTTATTTGACCAATTTTAAGGTTAAAATAGTATCAAGTTTAATATTTACAAGTAACTTACAAAAGTTGAAAAATGTTTGGTATACAACTAAATATATCCACCGTCTTTATACTGCATATCAAATTAATTCAAAATGTTAAATCATCTTATAAGCAATTGTAACATTTCTATAACATACGGAATAATTTTGTAAGTGTATTGAACAAGTTGAACATATTTTAGTTAGATGAATAATGAAACTGACAAAAGTTTGACAACATTTCATAAACAACTTTTGTCAACTTAGCAAACAAAAAAAAAACCAATTAATTTGAATAAAAGGAAAAATTAACTGGCTTACAAGAAAAAAGGGAGGTGTAAATGACAGACAAATAAGTGAAGTACACGAGCAACATGCCAACGGATATGAAGCATCTATTTTGTACCAAGCACACCAAATCAGTAGAATACATTAGGTCAATGTCTATTCAATCAAAAGGTTAAAAAAAAAACTGGAAGGTTTTACATTGAAACTATGAATACAATTGATATTTTGTGTCCAAAAGGGTCTTGGCCAAAATGAAGTTAGAATAGAATCAAAGCTATATTATAAACAAGTAACAAAAAATCTGACCATTAATCACAGAAATTATTGACCTGAACACAGTATCAACACTTCAATACCTAAGAGCTACTTGAGAATATCCCTAAATGACGAAACCTACATCTAATATTCCATTTTCACAAGTGCATTTGGAGCATCCAAAGGTAAAAATTCATGCTGGAACCAGTCCTTGGTACAAATAAGGGCCTCAAGAGTTAGGGAGCCTAATGAACAATGGTAGCTATCCATTTTTCTAATTTTTGTGTCAAAAACAGAATCTGCAGAGAGAGTAGATACTGACATAGACAAAATATCAGATGCCATTCTAGACAAAGTGGGGTACTTCAATCCGTTTACTCTCCACCAGCTCAGAAGATCAAATTCTTGTACTCCAGGCTCCAGTGGCTCTTCCAGATACTCATTCAGTTCTGAATTAAATTGTTGATTACCTGTAAAGTCAGATATATAAAATTCAATATCAGAAAGTCCATCTTCAGTAGCAAAAAGATATCCATCAAGTGACCCTTCTTGACATGGCTCAGTCTTTATCATAGTCTCATTCCCTTCATCACCATTTGTTGTTGCTGAAGGAAGCATTTGTATGATATATTCAAGGAATAGTTCATGAAGACCCACCTCAACAGTTCTTATCCATAACTCAGCATTTTCACCAAATATCTTAGCAAAGGTGGATTCCACAAGTTTCATTTTATACCTTGGATCCATGGCTACAGCAACTGCTAAGATGAGGCAGCTTTCTCTCCAATATTGATCAAACTTCTCCTGCAAAGGCATAATCAAACTACTACATAAAGGATCCTGGCTGAAGGCTGCATAAGTCAATTCCACCTGAAGTTTTGACACTTCAGGGAAAAATAAGTTTGCGGTTGGGTATGGTTGGACAGTTAAAATGTTAGCTGCATCATACAAATACTTCAAATATGGGCAGAGAGTTTCCACCTGCTTCCAATCATCCATTGTCAGAGTCATTTTATAATCAGGATCAGAGGCATCAAAGCAAGCAAAGACTTCCTTTAATTCACAAGCAGCAACAAGCATATGGTAAATTGTGTCCCATTTATTTTGGTCATCAATTAAAAGGTTCATCATACCAGGGACTTGAAGTTTTTGCTTCAGCCGAAAAAACATCTCTTCATGAGATTCTGAAGATTTCACGTACTTCACACTCTCACGAACTTTACCAATAGTTTCTCTCATTGCCCATAGTGCATCTAATGCAAGGCGACTAAGCACACGGGCATAACAGTTCTGACTTAATAATTGACCATTAAGGAGCACAGGGTTCTTAACAGAGAGGAGACCCCTTAGATTGCCCATCACAAACTCATTTGAGAAGAATTTATCGAGTGCAAGGGTGAATAGCCGACCCTCCAAATGCCAATCACTTAGGCAGGACACTATAGCTTGATTTAAGGAATCATCAGAATCAGGAAATGGCACCATCATAACATTGAGAATGGGATGATGTAAGTTCCAATCACTGTCAATGAAGTGTGCACGAAGAAAAACATAGGTCGATGTCTGATTTGAAGTCCACAAGTCCAAGGTGAGGTTGACTTTTCCAGGAATCTCATTGATAAGATTCAACAGGTTTTGTTTCTCTCTGAGGTACATAGCAACACAATCCCCTTCGACAGCATTAAAGCTTAGTGGATTGAACTGGGGTTGAAGTGTCCGCACAAAATCAATGAAACCCTGGTGTTCCACAATATGAAGTGGATAATCATGTAAAATTATCATTTTAACAATATTGTTGTTGCAACGCTCCTGATTAAATGAGATACAGTGAGGTGTTGCTATTGCTCTTGATCGTTTCTTTGGCAGATGAGCAGTATCTCCTCCAGAAGCACCATTTTTGGAACATGGGGTTTGTTGATTTTTCTGACAGATTCCCAAAGAAATGTGTCTCTTGAGATGGCTGGTGCCAGCTTGTTTCGAATCTGTTATATAAGCAAATGATTTTCCACACTGTTTACAGTAAGCCTTGGCACATCCCGGGCCTAAAGTTTTCACAGTGAAGTGTTCCCAGACAATAGACTTCTTTCTCCGACACCTATTGGATTGTTTTTCTGAATCAGGGACAAGGGCAACAAGAGTATTAACCTCCATGACAGCAGGAGCAGGTATAATCCTAGAAAACAAAAAATAATGAAACATTAGAAGAGTGTAAAAAGTGGCTGAACTTGAACCCTATATTATATATTAACAATAACAAAGCAAGCTAAGAATCATAATTATCTCTGAAAACAATATACAATTAACAAGGCAAATAGAAACAGATTAGAAAACAAAGAACCTGTTGGTCTTGAGTTTCAGAGCAATGTGAAAAGTCCACTGACATCAAAGATAACCAACCCTTCCTCACTAAATTAAAAAAAAAAAAAATGAAAGATAACCAACCCTTAACCAAATACATAATAGCAAAAAGCCCAAAACTTTATATTTATTTATTTTTCGTTTTGCAAATAGGAATGGTTACAGTATAGGCTAGGGTCTTAGAAAAAAAAAAAAAAAGCGGGAAACCATATGAACCCGTCACACAAGAAACCAAAGAAAGCCAAAAACGAATTCAGTCACTCACATGAGACATGGCTGAACCAGTAGCAGTGCATTTTAATTTTGAACACGAAACAGAAACAGAGAGAAAGAGGAATTATGGCCCCCTATATATGAATGAATATATGAGTATTATTATAATTTTATAATTAACACAGAGAGAGAGAGAGAGAGAAAAAGAAAGAACCTTTGGGAAAAAAGCAGAGAACTGTATATATAGGGCGGCGGCGGCGGCGGAAGAGAGAGACGGCACGGCGGAGTGTAAGCCAGCAACGATTAACGTTGCAAGTTTGGAACTTGAAGCGCTACATATACTTACTACTCACTCACTCCGTGCGGCTGAAGCAAAAGCAAATGACTCAATTAAGGGTTCCAAATTGCATAAATTTACTTTTTTATTTAATTATTATATAAAACTCCAAAATATAATCTTAATTTTTTTTTGACGTGAAAAATATAATCATAATAAAAATATTTATATATAGGAAAACAAAATAAGAATTTTATTTTCACCTATTATCATTATCTTGATTGCGATATATTACTAAAAGTGTTTGATTTCTTATATAATATAATTATTATAATAATTAAATTATTTTAATGATATATAAATACATGATTAAATATTAGTTTTACTATTCAATTTTAAAAAAATCAAAATTAAAAATTAAAAAATAATAATTGTGAACAAGAGGGTTTTTTAAATATAAAATACAGCTCTTGTTTACCAAAAGTTGATTATTTTTAATTATTAATTATAAAACTAATATTTTTAGTGAATAAATGGTTAAAACAATTTATTTTATTTATGTTCTCTATGAGTTATCATTAAAATTCAAGAGATCCTTGAACGAAAACAGGCTTTACAATTTGCATTATATATGACTGACTATATGAGATAAACAAGGACTAAATCTTTTTTTTAAAAAAAAAAATCAAATTAGGAGGTGGTAACAACGTCACATGAAAGATAATACGAAGAAAGACAACATCTTTGTCCTCCAGAAGTCCAAAACCATGTTTCAATCTCTTGGATTGTATTCTCACTATTTTGTGAGTTGTGGATAACTTCTTAGTTAAGTTGTCACAAACTAAGTTATGCTAGTTAGAGAAAGGAACACTTGTACAAGTTTGTAGAGGCTGCACTGTTAAATAATCCTCGTTTTTAGTGTATACATTTCTTTGGTTGATCAAGGAGACTTTTTTTTAGAGGTTGGGTGATCAAGGGCAATTCACGTAAGTTAATTAAACTAAGATAATCTATTGAATCTTGAGTTTCTTATTCACATATTGCTTCTATTTGTGCTGCTTGATTGTGTAATTTTTTTTGTTAGTTTTTATTGTATCTTATTTTTAATCAATTTTTTTATTTTTTATTTTGTTTTAAGTAGCTTACACTCATTCTTAGTAAATGTTGGTTTCATCTCATGATTCGAGTTTTTTTATTTTATTTTATTAATACTTTTTTTGTTTATTTTTATTTATTTATTTTAAAAATTTGATTTATTCAATATTATTGGATTATTTAAAAAATTAAATAAAATCTATTAATCTTTTTTTAAACTTTTCTCTCATCTTTTATTATTTATATTAAACTCAATAAATTTATATTAATTAATTTTTACAATTTTCAAAAATCAACTACTCTTGTAAATAGAATGAGAAGAAAAAAGAGAATGTGAGATTAATAAAGATGGATATGGAGAGAGAAAATATTAATCAAGTGAGAGAAAATATAATTTAATCATGTTAAATTATATTTTTTTATCATTTAACATATTTAACAACTTTATTAATCTGTACATATTAACTTTAACAAATAGATAAAAGTAGACGGTAAGAGTATATTCAAATTTTGAATTGTAATTAACATTTAGATAAGTAAAAATCATATTGTGAGAGATATGATATAAGTTTTTAATAAGAAATTAGAAAATTCTTAATTAGTGAGGGTGTGTAAGAGTAATTGCTTGTCAAATATTTTTTGTGAATTATAAATAATTGATTAAGAAATTATATGAGATATGCGAATGAAAATACAAGAGAAATTATCTTGCAAGAGATACCAAAAGTTAAACCCTCACAAGATTTTGAGATATAAGAATAATAGTGAAATAATTATGAGATAAAAAAGATTAATCAAATGACGATAACTCATAATCATAAATATTTATGATAAACGTGTAGAAGAAAATATAGTATTCTCATATAGTAAAATCTTATTGGACTGAGCGGTTTAATCTTTGACAAAAAACACAAATTTTTAAGTTATATAAATTACATCCATTATTGTAGGTCATTACTTTCAATTTGAGTTCACATTGGTCACATTGGAGAATTTTGCTACACAGTGAATCACCACAGACAACACTAATTATACCAGAATGCCGCGTACCACCGAACTTCAAAATTCAAATAGACAACACTGAAACAGCGTAGAAAATTAACTAATATGCAAAAGGGATAACAGGGTACGAAACGAAAAAAAAAAAAGAGAAAAAAAATTTACTGAGATGAGTTATACATGACTTTATAACTAATGACAAATAAACTATGAACTATGCTACAAACTAACAAGTTTTCTGAGAAGTAGCCTACTAATCTGCTATACAAACAGTATAGTAAATAACAATAGTCATTAATTATATATACATAATATGACTGAGAAAAGGCGCATATTAGGTATAAATTTCTTATAATCAAGTCCTGAATTTGCCATGTTTTTCCACATTTTTCTTGAACTGCTATGCCACATCAATAGCTGCGTTAAGCATAAGTAGTTCAAGAAAGCTGTGGAAAAGCACAACAGGACTTGTGAACTCAAGCATGAAAGCTGGAATGCTGAAGCAGACATATAGCAGAATTGAAGAGGATTAGAAAGAAGAGGAAGACCCTATGGATAAGTAATCAGAGGACTTCAGTTAAACTGAATGAAGGTATTAGAGCATCATATATAAAAATGATGAGAGGGACTAGAGTGGGGCTGAAAACTGAATGGTGGGGGTGCAGCCAGGCAGAGTTAATTCAAAGTTTACTGCAACATCAATTGAATTTGAAAGCATCAGTGTGCCATGTTTTTCATGTGAGTGCCCAGAAGGGGTGGATTTTCATGTGAAGATGAGCAAGTGGGAAGCAACAATAACAACCCAAAGTAAATAAAAAAGAAAAAGGAGAAAGAATGAAAACAATGAAGGAAATTGGAGAGTTAGTAAAAAGAAAGGGAGAAAAAAAATACCTACAAGTTCTTACATACCTACGTAAAATGTAATTTCTGATATAATGATGGGCTGATTCAATATAACTAATTTTTAACCTAAAAATAGAGTGTGCCTTATGTGGAAGAAAATGAAAAGACATTCATAAATGAAAAAAAGAAAGATTGAATCAGAGAACACAAGTTGCAATTCTGATTCTGAATGATAACAGTAACAGGACTGTTGGTAATGAATACCTACTAGTTGGTCAGCCCTGATTCAATGCAGGGCAGCCATTAATTTTTTGCTATCTAGGAAGCACCCGCTCAACAAATCCCTCAGTCCAGGAAAATTTTTTAAGTGAATACGGTCTACTACATTATTATTTAAGTACTTAAATTATTATTTGATATATAAAAATATTATTAATAATTAATTTAATTTTATAATAATTTTTATTATTTTATACATATAAATAATAATTTAAATATTTATAATAGACCATATCTACTTAAAATTTATTCCTCAGTCCAGATAGATCCGGAAGTTGCACTATTTTAAGATAATCATGATGATATACTTTTGTAATTTTGGAGTAGCATTTCCGTTCCGTTATGTTAGGCTTCTCTCAATTTATTTGTGATAATAAAATTATTGACTTTGAGTGTTTAAAAGAATTGAAGGTTAATGAGTGAAAGAGACTTCAACATTTTAAATATATGATATTAAATTTGATTTAAGAATTTATATATATAAAAATAATAGTATTAAAATTTTATTATATAAAGTAAGGATATATTTTTTTTTAAAAAAAAATAAAGGTGTTAAAAAATGAAATCAGTTGAGATTTTTCTTTTCTTAAGAGCAATGTATGTTTACATTCACTTATTTTAAAATAATTAATAACAAAAATAATTTTAATATTTTTTTTTTGAGGTAGTAGATTTGGGAAATTCAATCAGGCACCCACGTTACATGTGAGGAAAAAAAGGACGGACCACTTTATAACTTGAGCTAGTTACAACATTTTCCTGAAAATTAATTTAAAACAAACATGAACATTGATTCTGGTGAATTTGATTATATTTGTGCTAGATGATAGATGAAGTTCATGATTTTTTTTCCTAAAAATTAATAAGCACAAACATCCACCGAGTGGTCTAGGAGGTGATAGACGAAGGAGTAATATTATTCAATATTTACAAACACTTAAATTTACATCATCTCATAATTGAAATTTTTTTATCTCATTATATTTAATTTTATATATATTTTTTTTAATAAATTCACTTTAATTCTATCTCATGAGATGATGCAGAGAGATATACATAAAAGTGAGGTGAGACACACGTGCAAAATCAGCTTGAAAACTATTGATAAAATAATGAAGGAGGGACAGGGAGCACCGAACTGCGAAGAGAGGAGAGATTCTGCCGCTGAATTAGATTAGATTAGACTATACTTGTGTTTGTGCAGGTTCCTCTTCAAGTTAAAATTGCACTTTGTATTGTATTGTATTGTATTTGTAGCACCGCTCAAGATCGAAGGAAGACGAAGAAGAAAGATGCATCCATACGTACATGACTTTTCTCTAATTGACCTCAATTTCAATCACAGTTACTCATATTCAGATCCCATCATCAACCCCTTTTCACATCGTCGCCCATTTCAAAATGATATTATTGATTATCATCATCATCATCATGTCCCAAACAACCCCGTTTTGCGCAATCCAAGCCCCCCCAAGCATCGCCACGATGGAACCTCCCCTCTCCCTCTTGGCATGGATTGGAGCCCTCCTCCTCGCAAATGGGTACTTTCTTCTCTCTTTTTACTTCAACGTGCATCGGTAAATTTTTTTTTTTATCTTTATGCCCATTTCATTTCATTTTATAGTACAAATCAAATTATGGTTTTCATATTATTGGGTTGTTTCAAAATCAAATTTTTAGGACGGACGGAACTCTGTTTGGCCCCATGATCCTCATACGGGTTGGAGTTTCTGTGTCACCGTTCCTTCCTGGGTTGCTGTTCCCCAATCAATAGAATCTGATCCTGTTGTGGTATCATCATTTTTTCTTCTGCCCTTCTATTTTTTATATTTTAATTCATCAATTTGTACCATTTTTTGTTAATCAATGTTGAGTGAACTCTCATTTTAGTTCCTAAAGTTGTTAGCACCAATCATATTAGTCTCTCACTTAAAGAAATTGACATATTAGTCTCTGAAACTGTAATCCGTATGGTCAAATTGATATTTAATAAAGATTAATTTGACTGAAAAGTTGTTGATACGAGGGACTAATATGACCGAATTTTTCATGTTAAAGGACTAATATGTTAATTTCCTTAAGTTGGGGACTAATATGACCGGTACTAATAACTTCAGAGACTAAAATGAGGGTTCACTCATCAATGTAACAACTTATAACTGTACCTTATGTCAGCAACAGCAAGCGTTCATAGTTAGCTTTTGTTTTGTTAAGTTGGTTTTACACAACCAACAGTACACTAGTAAGACTTATCTCTTGCAAATTGCAATTATGTTCTGTTTTAACTTTTAACTTTCTTAGGTTATAGTTTTACAGGGTTCGAGTTAGTATACAATCCCCAGAAGGAATCACCACTACACGAGTTATATTACGAAGATTTAATGATTTTTTGAAGCTGTTTTCTGATGTAAGTGTGTCTTCTGTGCACATGCATGAAGTGTCTTTAGTCCTAAACCAATCTCTGTTTTGCCTATGAATGAGCTACTGTATTGGTGTATTTTTAATTTTTATGTGGAAAAAATATTACTTTTCAGTAAATCTCAATATTGAAGTTATGAGCAACATATTTTTGTTTCTTTTTTCCAGCTGAAAAAAGAATTTCCCATGAAAAATTTGCCTCCAGCTCCACCAAAAAAGATATTGAGAATTAAAAGCCACACACTTTTGGAAGAGGTAGATAACTTATCCATCTTTTGTTGCTTGTCATTATGTTTTACTGCAATAATTGTTTTGTTGTTGCATAATTTTATTTAGCCTGAGAAATTATATTTTTCTTTGATTTATTTTTCTATTTGCAAAATGACTTCTATGCAGTTTGATATTGACATATTGGTTACTTTCAGCGAAGGAGCTTATTAGCGGATTGGATGGAAAAATTGTTATCGGACATTGATGTATCAAGAAGTGCCCCAGCAGCAATATTTCTTGAGCTAGAAGCTGCTGCTAGATCTTGTATGTTTTCCTTATAAACCTAAACATAACATTTTATCATTTTATGCCTGATTTTGAAGTAGTTCTTCATTATTTGGAAGTGTTAAAAAAAAGTCCATCGTGATATTCCACAAACATTTAATGCTTTCAGCTGCTGATATTTTTCAGCATTCCATGACGTGAATCAGCATATTTCACATGAAACATCTGCTAGTGGTACTACACCATCATGTATGTTCCAAGATAACCCACGTGGTTCTGTAAAGGGTCATAGTTCATCTGTTGCATCCAATTCTGGTAATGATACCCCTTATGAGGTTTCTGAGCTGGGAACACCAAGGCTTGGAAAAGATAAATGTTCTGATCGAAGCATGGAGAATTCAACATCAGAACATGACTTGATTAATTCAACTGAAACAACTGTTGATCATGCCGCATCCAACAAAGACTTTATTTATGAGGATAGTAGTAAAGACAAAGTCACTGAGAATATTGCTGATGCTATAGCTCTTCGCCTAGACGGAACTGAGTTTACACCTGGAACACAGGATTATACGTTGAATGTTCATGTCAAGAGACTGTCAACAGAGAGCATTGGGAGTGACTTAAGTTCTTTAAGGAATAGTGAAACATCAAATCCAGCTGTGATCACTTTGCCTCAGGATGCTTCACATGACCTTTCTGGGAGCCGTGAACCCTCCAGAAACTCAGATTTATTGGTGACTTTTCCATTGGATGAACGACACAAGTTGAACAGAATTCTTAATACCCAGCAGCAGAGAGTGGCCACAGCAAAATCAGATGTCGAGGATCTTCTAGCAAGATTGAATCAAGAAATGGCTGCAAGACAATATCTCATGACAAAGGTATCCAATATATGTTTAAAGATTTTCATTTATTTCTGAATTTTGAAATAGAGATTTTCATTTGTCACTTGCTTAATTCATTTCAATAACTGTAGTTAGGATAAATCTTCACCAGCTGCATGGTGTTTTTCCTTGGAAGAATGTGGTTTCTCAGTTCTTTAAACCTAAACTCAATGCCATAGATTTAGTTACATGCCTGTTGTTCATATTAAGCACATTGGCATCAGGAGTCAGAGTTTAATAACTGTTTAATACTCTGTATCATACTCATACAGTCATACTCATTTGTGACAGTACGGTAAACAAATAATCAAACTGCCATTTACTGGCAAAATTATCTTTCACGCTGTTGGTTCATTAAGGATGTAAACTTCTGAGTCTGTACTCCACTAATAGTAAGCAAATGAATAATGTGAAGTGCTTAGGTTGATCTTCTGTGCTTATTTTTGAAGTCCATTGAATAAGTTTATTGTTTACAGAACTAGATCAAGCTTTCAGAGGACTATGTATGCTACAAGTAGATCAGCTGAAATTTTTGCTGTTTGAGTATACAGAATGAGCTATCCTAAGTATTGTCTATAGGAAGTGCAAAACGGCATGCTGTTAGCAGTTTTTCAATATAAGAAGTTAACATATATCACATGCAGGTTTAATTTCCATTATCCTGTTTTCAGTGTCTGTAAAATTTAAATGACCAATCAGCAAATGATGTACTTGAGACTCCAGATAAGTTTCTGATCGATATCATTATCTAGTTATGAAGTTCCTTTTCAGTTTTTTCCCCTCCTCTCCAGATCTAATATTGGACAATGGCTTGGAGTTTGAATAATGGCAGAATTAGAATTTAAGGCATCATATTCTGTTTTGTGTTTGACAAAACCGAAAATTTTAGTTCTGAGAAATTAAACATTGAATTTATAATGTTTGAAATGCTTAAGTAAGTTTTTAGTCTTTGAAAATATAGCACTTTTTGGTTTTGGTTCCTCTAAAATTTTTTTGTTGGTTTTGGTCCCTCAATTTTTTTTTTGGGTTTTATCCCTGCCTTTAGTGACCTCTGTTAAGTACTTATGTGGCAAACGGAGCCACTGACATGTGGCATCAGTGAGTGGGACATCCATTTGCCATGTAAGCACTTAACGGAGTCTCACTAACGGCAGGGACCAAAACCAATAAAAAAAATTTAGAGGGACTAAAACCAAAAAGTGCTATATATTCAGAGACTAAAATCATATTCAAGCCTGCTTGAAAAGATTTTATTTTTAAGAGCTAAATATATATTAAAGGAAAATATTTGCATTTAATAAAATAAATGAGGTTTTACAAAAGAATATTATTGTCATTTGATAAGTTCATTGAGGAAAGGTTTATTGCTGAATGTGTTGGATTAATTGATTTTTGGCAATTGTTAAATAATCACCACCAAATCCTTTTGATTGCTAAAACTTTTCATTTTCACATGGAATTGAGTTTCTGTATAGCCCCTTACTTCTAATGGATTGAATGTCATTATGCAAGAGCGGAGGCCAGAGGGTGTACATTGATAAAAATATAGTTATTGGCTAGCTTTAATTATTAATAAAATGTGACTGTTAACTGAACAGAGATATGCTAATTACGTTGAAATGAGTTCAATCACAATGATGAAAAAGTGAAAAGAAGTGATGATATCTTATTGGACTTTTTATATTTATCTGTTGAATATTTCATTTTACTTGTAGGTCAAAGATTTGGAAGTTGAACTTGAAACAACTCGACTGAACTGCAGAGAAAACATGCAGCAGGCTGTTTTGACTGAAAAGGAAAGGTTTACACAAATGCAGTGGGATATGGAGGAACTTCGGAGGAAGTGCCTGGATATGGAAATGAAATTAAAGTTGGAAGAGGTTTGCTTGTGATTATTAACTTTAATCAACATCTCTTATCATTTCATTTTGGTGGCCTATAGTGAAATGTTATAATGATTTAGGATGAAAGGTTGCTAGCAGAATCAACAAAAGCATCCGTTATCCAGGAGAAGCAAATGTTGCAGCAAGAGCTAGATGCAGCTAGAGAACAACTTGAGCACTTGCAGAAAAATCATGATGAGTTTGAGACGAAATCAAAGACAGATATGAAGTTGCTAATAAAGGAGGTCAAATCCCTTAGAAGTTCTCAGTCAGAACTGAAGCAGCAGCTCAGCGATTTGATGAAGGAAAAACTAGATGTGGAGGTATGGTCCTTTCTGTTTCTTGTATGTTGCATCTAGCAATGAATAATTTTAGACATTTTTCTAGAATAGGAAACAATCAATTTGATTGATTCGATATGTTTGAGAGAGGAAGTGGGAGAAGAGATGCAATTCGTCTATTCCGACTAGTTCCTTCTATAATCTTATTTGCAAGTATTTTTTCACACAAATTTGAAATTTTTTCTTATTCACGATCTTTTTTAATGAAAAAAAATGGTTTGAATCTTCTGTTATGGGGAAGTTTGGAAATCCAATTAATTTCATGGTGTTGTTTTGCTGTCTCTTATGTAGAGAATTCTCCAGAAGGAAAAGCAAAGAGTTGAACTTTCACATAATGCTAATTCAAAGTTGCTGCACGAGTGTGCAATCCTTCAGAAGAGGCTTCAGGAGTGTAGTGTAAACTTCCTTGTTGAAGAGGAAGATAAACTAACTGTTGACACATCGCCATCTGATGCTTTGGATTTATTAGCAACATCAGATAATCGGATTGGTCTCTTGCTTGCAGAGGTATGCTATGCACCTTGAGCTACTATTTGCCCTTAGATATTTATTTTCTGGGGAACTCGGTGTTGGAAGTAGTAATTTGAACTCTATGCTTGCCTTTTTCCTTTGGTCCTGTATTTCTACTTTGCATTATGCTTCTTCAAGTGCTTATGATTTTACAAGTTGCGATTACAATCTATTTCTATCCCATTCTTGAAAATCCTTTTTTTTTCCCCAGTATTTCCCCTCTTTACTCCCTATTCTAGTTATATTGTAGCTCCAACATTGGACATTACACTCCATTCTTTACCCATTATTATTTTCGTTGGCATCTATTTTCTTGAGTGCCATGCAAAGTGATGGATCTTCCAGAGTAACATAACGGCTGTGATGTACGATTTAGATTCAATATGCTTTTGGTGTCACTGTGAATTTATGATACTCGGTCCGTGTTTGAAGAGTCCTGTCAAATTAAATTGAGGTATTTCAATATAAGAAGACAGGCATCTCTTCAATTTTGCTGAGACAAGATCTGAAAGTTCACATAGCAATTATCATTTGGGTTATACCCTCTGTACTGCATGCTGCCCTCTAGTTTTCTATTTGCTGTCTCCTCTACTCACTGTTTTGGTTACATGCTGTCTGCAAAATGGGAACAGGCACAGCTCTTGGCACAAGATGTAGAAAATGCTGTTGCTGTGGAAGAGAACCGCAATATAACCACAGATGATACAGGGACAACTTATGATGAGTTGAGGAAGATGCTGGCAGATATGTTTGTAGACAATGCCTGTTTAAGGAAACAAATCAATTCTGTTATTCGTTGTGCTCTAGATGCAAATATCAAATCTGAGGAGGACGAGGGAGAGGAAATCTATTTGCGAAAAACTGTTCTAAGCAAGTTATTAGAAAAATGACATGTTAAATAATACTATTTGTATACCCCATGTGTATAACTGAGTTACTTTTGTTAATATTGTCTCTATAATTTTACACCTGCATGGTTTCATTGCCCGAAGAGCATTCTGTGCGAACAGTGACTCGTAAATCACAAAGCCAATCATAACGCTTTAATATGTATGGTTGTAGTTAATGTGATTACTACGTATTGTACCAAATCAATTGTAATCAACACAAATCTTATACCAGAATTTGTCCTTGCGCCTCTTCCTTCAATATATATAGAAAAGCAATATAAAATTTGTTCTAATGTTTTTTGTTTTTTGAACTGGAGCATTCGTTTTAATGTTACTCGATTATGAATTGCGATTCATAACAAGATTGATTTGATTGCCATATGAAGACTAAATAAATATACACAAAAAGGAAAAAGAAATTTGATTTTACAAAACGAGACTCTTGCACCCATTGAGGCTTTTGCAGAATTGACAGCACATCCAACACCAATGTGAACTGCATAGCCTGCTCAACTAAGTCTACTTCTAAAGCACCATAGTGTCCGTGGTGGTCAAACAATCCTCAGCTCATAAGCCCTGCTCAGTCAACTAATCACCACCACCAAACATTCCCATCATGTCTTTAGCAGATCCCATCTGCTTCATCAAGTTTTGTAGCCCGCCCATGCCACCAATTTGCTTCAGCATCTGTGGAGGGAGAACTTTGCTCATGTGCTGGGCATTCATATTTCGGGATAGGGCACTCATTTCACCCTTCTTTGGTATTTTAAGCCCTTTCATTTTGCTCCATATCTTTGCAAGACGTTTGTACTCTTCCAACATCTCCATTACTTCCCTAACTTGTCGACCAGAACCTCGAGCTATTCGCATCATGCGTGACTCATTCATGAGCTTTGGGTTTGAACTATCCAACTCTGAAACATATTAGCAGTTTAAGGTTAGCATGTGAAGGTATGCTATTTCAATGAGAACCTGAATCCCGTATGCATAAGTTTATCTTTGCAACAACCAATTCACAATGCTTGCCTTCATTTGTCATTGAATCCATCATCGTCATGTAACGCTTTATTTTTGCCTGGCTTTCTTTCTCACGGCCTTTTGGCATTAATTCAGCACTAAATCCTGGAAGCATAGAAAACACCTACATAAATCAACCAAGAAATTAGTCCAAAAAAGAAAAACAGCAGCTATTATTAGTTCATTGCATAGGAACAAGCACTCATTAGTATCTGTATGACAAATCAAATGTAAATGTAACAAGAAAGGAAAAAAAAATTCAATTAAACATAATAAGAAGGTAATAACCTGGCTGATAGGACCCATTTTAAGTATGTTCTGAAACTGCTCATACATAATCCTCAAGGTGAAGTTTCCTTCTGACAGCTTTTGAAGCAGTTCAGGCTGTTGATCCATAGGAACAACTTCATGAATTTTGTCCATAAACCCAGACCAGTCACCCATGCCTAGTTCAAAAGACATTTGACATAACTAAAGATTAAATATTTACAGGAACTTAGACATCCATAGCATGTCCTTGATAATTTATAATGTATGGGGTGAGAAGAAAAAAGAAAACGATGGGGCATAACCTAAAATTCATGTGTCAAGACAAAAACCAAAAAGTACGCACCTAATAGACGACTGACAAACGGTTTAACATCAAAAACTTCAAACTCATCCATATGTTCTCCAGTTCCAATGAATATGACAGGACTCTTTGTTGCTGCAACACTGCACATATACAAACACATATACACACGTTATATATATACATAATACACATACACATTATATATATACAAAAGTAAATATAAAAGCACATTCATTTCAAAGGCACATAATACTAATTTTCCAAATCCTTCAATTATGTAAAATATAACTTCCATATAATCTAGAATTTAAACCAGGAGGAGGAGGGCAGTTCAAATTACAGTCAAAAGATTTGTTAGACGCTTTCATGAATGATTACTAAACTACTGCACTATCAGCTACAAAATTAATTTGTTTCTAGTTGCAAAAGTTGATACAAAATATAACACAATTATCCTGGTAACACTTACGCACTAAGAGCACCACCACCCTTTGCATGGCCATCCATTTTAGTGACAATTACAGCTCCAACTGCAACACTCTGTTTAAATGCTTGAGCCTGATCAAAAGCAGCCTGACCAATACTGCTATCCATAACAAATATAACAAGATCTGGTTTCTGAACAATGCAAGGAAAAGATATTAGAATTTATTAACTTTTGGAAATAGATATCAAATGCATAGAGCATAAACAAAAAATACCGTTGCTTCTGAAACTTGGCGCATTTCTTCAAAAAGAGCAGCTTCTTGTTTGTGCCGCCCACTGGTATCAACAATTATTAAGTCACAGTTTTCTTTCTTGAATCTTTCCACACCTTCCACAGCAATTTTCACAGGATCTGACTCCATATAACTGTAAAGGAATGGGTGCACAGCAATGCAATAACTACTTAAACGTTGAGATCATGGACAATAAAATGCAACTGATATAGAAGCATTTCTCATCAATAAGGCGACAAAACAGTACAATATTCTGAGCTTACATACAATATTATTAACATAAAACAAATGCCAATAAGTACCTTCCATAGAAAGGGATCTTAGCTTTAGTGGCATTTTGCTTCAATTGATCAAATGCACCAGCTCTGAATGTATCTGCACATACTAGAGCTGGCTTCCAGCCTTTCTTCTGATGATAGTATGCATATTTTGTACAAGTTGTGGTTTTTCCAGAACCTGAATTCATTTTAAGTGTCCATCAATAAAGTGTAAACTCTTTTTTTTCTTTAAAAAGAACAGAACAAAAAAAAAGCTAAGAAATGTCCCAAATTGCTTAGGATAATGTAAAAATCTAAAGTATATAATTTGGTATATCATCCATCCTAGTACCATTTGTGTCAGCTGAACATAAAAAAATAAATTTGAACATACCTTGTAAACCAACAAACATGACGACACTAGTTTTTCCTTTTTTGGGAGAGAAAGAGGGCTTTCCAGGATCCAGAATTTTGCAGAGTTCGTTAAACACAGCCTACAATAGAATCAAAGGAGGGCACTATTTGTTTATTTTCCAATAAAATATATAAAAAAAATGTTAAAATTAAATGGTAGTTACTTGTTGGATGATCTTGCGTTTGTTGTGTCCAGCAGCGAGATCGTCGAGGTTGACGATCTTCTTGATGTTGGTCTGCATGTCACGGACAAGCTTGAATTGAACATCGGATTGAAGAAGAGCTCGAGTGATCTCGTTGAGGCACTCGTTCAGGACCTTCTCGTCGATCACCGTTGCATTGCTCATCTGCTGGAGAGCACGCGAGATGCTCCCCCCTAACTGTGCGAGAACCATCTTCCCTGCTTCAAATCAAACGAGATTCTAATCTGGGGATCGATATCGATCGATCGATTTGGCAAATGAATAGAATAGTGGGATTAGGGTTTGAGAAGAGAGAGAGAGGGGGTGGATGAAGATGAAGCTTGAAGATCCAGTTCCACCACCGGTAAATTAAAAGTAGCGGGGGTTATGGGAAAATAACTGTAACCCGTAGTAATGGACCCCTATGGGCCTCCATTTCATAATGGGCCATAGAAACCCATGAGCCCTGTTTAGAAAAAAATTTAACACTTGTGTCTATTTTCGTAATTATCTCTGATTTAACTAATGATTCCTTTTAAATAAGAAAAAACTTAAATTTATTTTTTATATTTATTATATTTATTTTATTAATTAAATTATGATATATATACATTTTAACAAAATTAAAAAAATATAATAATAAATACATATCATAATTTATAAATATAATAAATATAAATAAATAAATATAAACTTTATTTTTTAAATATTGGATTGAACTAAGGTCACCTCGTCGAATTTACTTCATACAAAAAAATTGTATGAGTAGTTTTTAACTATAAAAAATTCAGTAAAAATATTGAATCATTGGTTGAATTCTTTAATTGAGCTGACTGTTTTTTAATTTAAATTTTTTAATTAATTTTTAATAAAAATAAAATAAAATCTTATAAAATTATAATATTAACCAGTAAAATAGTTGAACGAATCATAAATCACCAATTCAACGTCACAACCGGTTTTTAACACATGGGAGTGATGTTATTGTTAGTGATCCTGTTGTTTGTGTTTGTGGTCGAGAGTTGAGAGAGAGACATGGCAGTTTCAGTTTCAGTTTCAGTTACAGAGGTAGGTGGAGGAGGTTGGAGGTTGTTGTGTCGGCCAGGGATTAACCAGTACCACTGGAGGCTAAGGCTGAGGCTGAGGGTTAACTCACCAAACACGCCGTTGTTCCTCCAAAACCCAAAGTCAATTCACTTCACTACAACAAGTACATGTCCAACGAGGTCTTCTTGTGTTGTTCCTCGAGCTCTGGACCCCAAAACAGAAGATGAGAACTCCACCACCTCTTTCACTTTCACCTCTTCTGCTTCTCAAGTAAAATACAAAAATTCCCTAGCCTCCTTTCTTTTTTTATTTATTTATTTATTTATTATGTCAATTTTCTTCTCAAGCTAACCTAATACTATATATTGTATGATGTAAAATAGGAGGATTTATGGTATGTGGCAAAACTAGTGGTGGGTTCTTTCGTGGGTGCGGCTGCAATCAAGTATGGCAGCGCTCTTTTCCCTCAGATAACCACACCCAACCTTGTGCTGGCTCTCTTCATCATCGTAACTCCTGTGCTTGTTGCTGTTTTTCTTTTGATAAAGCAAAGTCGCCTAAACCCATAGACACATTTATTTATGAATGAATTTAGTGTAATACCCCCTGCGTGATTTACTGATTTTTCTGTGTACAATGGACAAGACCAATACCAAAAATTGGCATATTTTCAAAGAAATCAAATATCAGTAATTTGATTTTATAAAGAATAATTCTAAACTCTTTTATTTAATTTTTTTATTAATCTTCTTAATTATTAATTAAAAAAATATTAAATATTTTTTACGTTTTTAAAATATTAGATGTATTTTTTTTCATTTAATATTTTTTTTAATATTAAGAAGATATAACAAATTTTTTTTTTATAGTCTACGGATTAGTGCATTTGATTTCAGGAGTTATGCAAAAGGTTGTTAATTTAGCTCTTATTAATTGGAATTTGGAAGGTCCTGTCCTTTATTTGGGCAAAAGCATGTATCTGCTGCAGTTGTACGAGTATCACAGAAGTTGGATAATTTCTATATAGTTCTTTAACGATTGAATTGCGGGACTACTGCAAGTTCAAGATGTCCATGTAGTTTTCAGTTAGGCCAATTTATCTTTGATCAAGCAAATATTAGTGTCAAACTTGATGATATCTTTTCAGCTCGCCAGCCACCAAACTAACAAGTGATAGATAGAAACAAGCTTAGCTCCCGTTTGAGCAAATTATATACTGGCCAATCTCACACAACAAAATCGACTATAATAAATGAAAGCAAATTAAGAGATTTAACTTATTTGAAAAAATTGAGTTCTGAGCAGACTCTATACTGCACTGAAAGCATCTTCTGCCTTAAAGTTAAGCCAACACCCGAATAGGGATTAATTTTATACGTATAAGGCCAACTCATGGTCTTCAACGGAAAAAATAAAATAAAATAAAATATTTTATCTTTTTATTCAATGTTTTTACTAATTTTTTTAATTATTAAATTAAAAAAATATTAAATATTTTTTATACTCCCAAAACATTAAATGTATTTTTTTATTTAATATTAAAAATATTATTATGAAAAATTTATAAAAAAATATAACATTACTCTAACATAAAAGGAGATCAGCTATCAAAGAATGAAAAAGCTGAAATTGTAGAGTTTGGCATTTGAAAAAGGATATATAAAGCTAAAATTTCACCTAAATTAAACACAAGGATTCACTTAATAATTAACAATTAACTTTAGGTAATTCACTCAAATAGAGCTTAAACTTCCTATCAGATATAAACTAGCTTTCTCTAGCGCAACCTGCTCATGGAGCACAATTTGAAGATCCTTGAACGAGTTATTCTGTGTAAATTGTCGTGTGCCAAAATTTACAAGTAAAACAAATAAAAGAATATGCATGAGTTCTAGTTTGATTTCTGCGTGGCTAACAATTTTCAGTTAAAGCATTTGAAGAAAATATCTGCATAGTCCTTCCCTTCCAGCTGCTGTTGGAATCATTAAAAATCTAGCCGCAATTAGATAAACTACATCCTGGAGACTCTGGACAAATGAATCCACGAAACTAGAGATTATCTTTCAGCCACTTTAGAGCTCCATTTGCCACAGACCTGCAAGTTTCAGGAGTACAATCCATAAATTTGCACAGATAAACCAGTTCAGTTCAACATTTCTTTTCCAGTTAAACCATTTGTGAGGACTGGAACAATAATAAAATGCATCAACAGGCTAGCAACAATCTCATTTGTGATGTATCAACTCAATGTGAAAGGGACTTGTGCTAAGAATCAGTTCTCACTTGGAAAAATAGCACTCGAGTACATAAAGAAATTGATATAGAACATAACCAATGTTCAAACTTATTTAAGGGCAGAATTATGAGTCCTTTTAAGAGCTCATGGTATACTATGGATTCTTTAATTCCATGATACTAAAACAGAAATGCTTTCTTTATTTTTTTTAAGTGTTGCCGTGCATAATTAGCAATTAAAGTCAGAATTAAAGTTTTCAATTTATGAAAACTGAAGGCACACTAAACAAATTGATGAAAAAAAAAGTAAAAAGAAAATAAAACAAGAGAAAATGATTACCCAGCCACATCCTTTAATTTCTTCCATATATCATTTTGGTCTTCTGATTGTTCAGTATTTTCTGTGACTGTTGCTGTTGGACTTTCAGCCTTTTGAGCTGCAGGACCTTCAGTACTTCCTGCTGCAGAAGGTAAAGAACAAGGTTCACAACTCAAATATCTAGAGTCTACTCATTGCCTTGTAAGATTTCTATATTGCAACTTGCAACTTGCAAATGTCAAAAGACCTATATGTCATATGTTATGATGGATTCAAGATATCAGATGACTAACTGTTCCTATAGATTGTTGGATTTGAAAAAAAAGAAAAAGAACAGATATGAAAATAATAAAGCAGCCACCTACTTGAAGAGTGAGATCTAGAACGGGATTTTGAACGGCTGCTTGTCGTGTTGCCTAGAGAAGCAAGTTCTTCAAGCAACTCACGTTCCTTTGTACTGAAGATGCATATCAGAGGCAATTCATATCAAACTACTGATATGGATTCAGAAGATATGGACAGAAAACAATACAATAATACATAGCAGGAGGGAGCAACAGAGAGACAAAATCAAAATCAAAATTTTAAACTGACCCATTACCTAATTCGTTTTGGTATTGTAACTTTAACTGTAAATAAGTGGTCACCACGTATTGATGGTTTGTTTAATTTTGGTACACCTTTCCTTGCAAGGACAAGGACATCTCCAGGTTGGGTACCAGGAGGTATTTGTAGTTCAGAAATGCCTTCAACTGTCTTTACCTGTTTAGGTGCCAAAAATTCGATCCATTGATGGCAATGGCACAAGGTAACAAGTAACAACATTAGCATTGACAACCACCCCTCCCCCCCACAAAAAAAGGAAAAATAAAGAGAAAAGGAATTAAATATCCAGCAAATATCAATCTTACATTCAATAAAAGAAAAGCACAAAATCTAATCGAAATAAAAAAAAAAATAGAAATGGGCTTAGAAGTTCCAAACGCACAAGAGCTACATTTATTTGATTCATTAAAAAAAAAATGGCTAGAATATATTCAGTCATACAAAATCTCACTAGACAAACATGTTTGGAGAAAAATAGCATGGGGACATCAGTTTTGACTGTTTTAAAGTCATGTGACACAAGCAAGACAACAAAAAAAATTAAAGGTGGAAAAACAGTGCTGTCCAACTAGTTACATTCAAAGGCCAACATAAGAAAGTTACATCAACTCCTTCAAACTACTCTATCATGCCATAGTTTCCAATCCAAGGAAGGTATGAGTATAATTATCATTTCATTACCATTATATTATATGGGCAGATATAGTATCATTATTGCATAAAACATTTTACTTAAGGCCAAGGCCTGAACAGAATATTAGAGAACATCGTGCCGAGTGTCAACTTTTATACAAGGATAACAAAGAAAACCACATGGATAACATTATTGTAATTGAAAAGGGGGGGGGGGTTCTAACTTTAATGAAATTAAGAGGACCAAAAGCGTAATTCAGCCTATAGAAAAAGATCCAAAACAATACTCAAGCTCAAAGCATGAATACTGACTAAAATAATTTACCTTCACAACAGCCCCTAGTATGGCATCTAGATAAGCGATTGATATTGTTGAGCGGAGATTAATGTCATCTCTTTGAATTCCTGGTATCTCTTCCACATCAAGATATACATAAAGATCTCCTGGAGGGCCCCTGCTATGACAAGAAGATCAAAAGCCACTTCTAAATCATGGAATCAAGTAATCATATAGTCTGAATTCGCATACAAGTAAACCATTTCGATAAAGAAAAACAATTATTATGCTCTCTGTTGGGGAGGAACATGAAAAGATACAATTTGATTTCCTAGCATATATAAAATAATTGACAAAGACCTTATGAAAACTTTTCTTATCTCAATGTCTTTGACATTCTTTTCAAAAAATTTAAGATTGATAAATACTTGTGTCCAACTCCTTTTCCCCATAATTCCAAAGAAGACAAATTCTCACTTAAAGACCAGAACAAAGAGAAAGGTCAACAATAATACCATAAAAAGGAAAATCAAACTTCATTTCTCTTAATAGCATAATTTATGTCTGATGTGCTGTTCTCTGTACATTTACTTTTACATTTCCCATTAGTTATTTACATTTGGAGTAGGCTTTAATGGCAGTGTTCTTTGAATGCTACCCTTGGTGTCATTTGTTGGAGCTGAATGCTCAAGTTTTGATGGGACATTTGTCCCTGGACTTCCTCCAGGACAGGATTTTTCATGGCTTCGGAGGAACTCTCCTTTGTACAGATGTTAAGGGATTGTGTTAGGAAGCAGAAAGGAAATAGCTAAGACAGAGATGAAGAAACACTGTTTTGTTGCAGAATTCAGGCCTGTATCAAAGTGATAGCAGTGCCTGGTTCTGGAAAATGAAAAGAAAGTATACAGAGAGAGAGAAAAAAAGGCCTAGGCAGTTAGAGAGTGCCCAGTCTCTCCCAAAAGTCCCAGCCTATCCCCACCATAATCACTCCTTAGGCTTATACCCATTACAACCGAATCACTTTCCCACTAGTCCCATTGATTCAGTCCTCCCACTACCCCCATTAATTCAGCACTCAATTACATTCACTCTCCCACTAATTCAGCAGTCAGTTCCATTCACTCTCCCACTACCCTCCCCCCATTAATTTAGCAGTCAGTTACATAGTGGGTAACCTTCCATTGCAACCCTTCTTTCTCCTCACATACACTTTATTTAATTTAGGGGTCCTATCAGATTGAGATTCTCATTTGTAAGAATGTCTTTGCTTTGTTTATATTTGTTATTTAGTCTAAGGAGCATGGATATCTAATCCTCCTTTTACTTTGTAATATCCCTCTTTACTTCTAGAAAAATTTCTTCTTTCATCAAAGTGGCGGAAAACTTACTGACTGATAGAAACGTGTATATTATGTTGCACATACAATAAAAAGCAATACACACAAAATTTTGATATAACTTCTATCCAATAATTGGCCAAAGACTTTCGCAATGAGAAGACCAGATAGAAATATAAATACGGCATACCCTCTTGGTCCAGCATCACCCTCCCCAGAAACTCTTAGAATACTGCCTGAGCTAACCCCAGGAGGAACTTTAACTTTAATATTTTTCTTAACCCGTAGACGTCCTTCACCACTGCATTTTCGGCAATATTCAGATATGATTTCACCATCCCCTCCACAGTTTGGACATACTGAAACCTAATATTGAAAAGGAGATCAGAATATTACTCTATAAGCAATTGATGAAAAGATAAATCAATTCTTCATCAAGCATTTCTCATGGGACTGTACTCAAATTTCAAAGAATTTTATTTAAAACAAATCAATGAAATCAGTATTAAAGCATATGACTCACTGAAATACATTTATTCGAACATTGGCTTTTTTTTCCCCATTTTTTCTATTTTGTTTTATTTTTATCTTTTTTGGGGGGGGGACCAGGGACATATGTTACAGGTCTGCGGATGACTTGTTTCTTCTACAGTCATTTAATGCAGCATATGGAATTCTTTTGCAGGAACTACCAGAGTGGCAATCAATTACATCACAGAATTACACCCAAGAGCAAGGTCTTCATATCAGAAGGAAAATCTCAAAGCTCCAGTAAGGGTACCAATTATGAAGAGATTTTATTTCTTTTTCTTCACATCAACACAGCATACAAAATCAAGAAAAAATGATGATATCCAGACCCATAAGGCAAAGAACTCAACTTACCTGTGAGAACAACCCAAAAGGTGTTTGTTCAGTCCTCATCACCTGACCCCTCCCACCACAAGTTGAACATATTCTCATCTTAGAGCCTATCTTTGCTCCAGTACCCGTACAGGCTTCACATGTTTCCAGTTGGGAAAGCTCAAATTCTTTCTCTGTTCCAAAAATTGCCTCAGAAAACTTCAAGGAGAAATCATACCTGTTGAAATTTGATTCAAAAGTCTTCTCAATTTGCAACAAACTCTCATTAAAAGTTTGGAAGCTGTAATGTTTTCATATGTTGAACTGTCAAGTCACATATTCTGATTACAGAATTGATATGATAGGATATAATATCAAAATATTAAGTATTGAAAAATATAATGTCAGGCTGTCAGACATAATTTGGAGAAAGTTAGTGCTTACCTTTTTCCTGTGTAAAAATTTTATGCAAAAGTATTTGAGAGTCAGCTTATTGTCTCACATTGAATCATTTCCCCTAATCCCTCCACCTCCCCCAACCCAAGCATTAGATTTGGTTTTTTTCTTTGTTTTCTGTTTATGGGTTTATTACTTGCAACAAGTAAGCTTCCAGCTTGAGGAGGAGCGTTGGAGAGTAATATTGCGTTATATACATTATGAGTATTATTGGACAAGGCTTATACTAGTTGTGCTTCACTTGTACTTGACCTAGATTAATAGTATAAATAGTGGTCTAAATCAGTGTTATGTATCAAAACCATTCTGAGTAATTAATAAAATATTGTATTTTTTCTCTGTCTCACATCTCTGTTTTCTCTTTCTCTCTCCTTGAAACCCTCTTGTTTTTCAACATTATAAGTTACAACAACCAAGCTTTATCCCACTAGGTGGGATTGGCTACATGGATTAAAAACGACACCCATTGGGCTCTATCAAAAACTAAATTTTCAATAAACATAGTAGCGGTACTACAAATATAAAAAACTAGCAATATTTATTTTACATAGCTAAACATAGTAACCATTCACCCGACTAACATGGCCAAAAGAAAAATACCCAAATAACCACAGCATAACTCACCGGATGTCTTCACCCTTAGTAACGGTACTACGACGTTGTGTTCCAAATCCAGTTGGATCCATGCCAGCAAAGCCACCCATACTTGGCCCAAAAAAAGTCTCAAATAAATCAAATGGATTAGTCTGCAAGAAAAAAATTGTTAAATATAAATCTAACTTAGAGAAGCAGCAAAAGAAGAGTAGATAGATTAATAGAGCAAAAGACAACTTAAGTTGGCATGCATTTCACTTTTTGCCCAAAAAGAAGGCAACATATGTGAATTGGAGCTATTGGTATATTAACCAGTAATTATCCTTCCTGACAAGCAAGTTTTTATCATCCTTTCAAATATGCATCGCTCCCTGAGCTTAAATACGAAACAAAAAAATGAAAAACAAGCAAAAACTCATACTGAATACCGTATAGGCACTTGATGCTCCTCCCACTGTACTCTTAACTCCCGCCTCGCCATATTGATCATACAAAGCCCTCTTTTTATCATCTGATAGCACCTGACAGTGTTGTATTTCAGAATTCAAAAGCTAATATCATAAATATAATTTAAAAAGAACTATAAATTCAGTGATATAACTAAGATACAGGTTCATGGTGTTGTTCCAGAATAACACAGGAGTTTTTACACATTCTCACCAACCCACTTGAGAGTAACAACTACCATACAAATTTTGATGTTGAGTCCTTTAAACCACAGCACTCAAAGAAAAAAAAAAGTAATTTCCAAGCATACCTCATAGGCGGCACTAATCTCTTTGAACTTTTCAGTTGCTCCAGGTTCCTTGTTCACATCAGGATGGTACTGGAGAGAAAACAATAAACACAAAATCAGGCCAAAGCCAAGAAGAAACCATTCTGAGTGCATAGTTCTTTCTAGTTCCAACAACTAAACACCAAATTATAACAATTTCCATTGAAAAACATAATATGAGAATACCCACTTGAAGTTCTTTTCAAAATGTGGAAAAGTTTTATACTTTACTATCTCTTCCTTAATTAAATAAGCTGCCAGAGGCTTAGCATTAATTTCAATCAAATTCAAAAGAAAAAAAAAATTAAAATTTCATCATTGAAAAGTGGATACCTGACGAGCTAACCTTCGATAAGCCGCTTTGATTTCCTTGCCGGTGGCAGATTTGGGGACTCCAAGAGTAGCATAGTAATCGCCAGAAGCAGCAACCACCACCGTTGCGAAGCGCCTGCGACTGCCAGAGACATTTGAATTTGAGGTGAAAGAAGAAAAGGGAGAAGGTGAATGGATCGAAATGAAGTTGTTGTGGGAACGGAGATGGATCCCGCCACAGAAGCAAGAAGAAGAAGAAGAAGAGTGTGGAAGCAGAGAAGGGAGAAGTGAGAGAGATATAAGGGCCATTGAATGTGGAAGGAAAAGAATAGGATGCGATAACTGTAGAATTTCAATTCTAACTAAGAGAATAGGACGAGGAGGACGCGCATGTTTTTGTTCATGATTTTAGATTTTAGATTTTAGATTTTATATACAAATAGTGTACTGTACTGAGTGGGAACTCAACTAGGAAGAATAGTGTGCCGATGAAAAAGGTTAGCTTTTACGGAATGGCATTGGTAGAGAGAAACCAGAAAGGAAGAGACTTGGTGGGACCTGGAAGATAAGTTGTGGTACCTGAGGATGCACGTCTATCATTCTATGGAAACTAGGTGGTTACATTGTATTGAAGAATAAGAAAGAAAGAATAATGTTATACATATAATTACACACAAACATCTCATATTTATATAATTTTATTATTTAATATAGTTAATTTTATCTTATATTTTTACGTACATATATATATATTATAATTCTGTCACTAACTCTTAATGTAAAGTAACATGAATATTCAAGTCGTACATCAAACATTTTTCATAAAGAAAAAGAAAATTCCTTTTCTTCTCAATTGTCTAACAAATTTTGAAAATGCAAATAAAAACAAAAAACAAATGAAGATTTGAAGTAAGAACTAAGAACCTATGAATCACTGAATACTTTTTTGATTTTTTAATATATTTTTAACTTATATATTTCAATTAAGTTTTTAAATTTGGGATATCATAATAATTAAACAAATGATAATATTTTATTGTACTTACATTGATTAAAACTAACTTATGAAACATTAATATTTTTATTTTAATTTAGAATTTATGTTTTTATATCAACGGGTTATATCAATTTTTAAACACCAAAGACGGAGAAAAGAAATATTTCAATTAAAAGTAGAAAAAGAAAGACAAGATATTTAGATCAAGCGAAATACATTAAAGATGAAGAGGGTAAAGTCTTGGTTACAAAACAAGACATCAAGGAACGATTGAAGAGTTATTTTCACAAGTTATTTAACGAAGGACATGAGTTTTTGGGGGACTCAGACATTCTAAACACTAGATACGATGGCCAAAATAAAGCATTTTATCGTAGAATTCAAGAGTTTGAGGTAAAAGAGACTTTAAAGATGATAAATAATAGAAAAGTGGTCGTACCGAATAATATACCTATTGAGGTGTGGAAGTGCCTATGAGAGAAAGGTATAAACTGATTCACAAAACTTTTTAACGAGATAATGAGATCTAAGAAAATATCAAATGAATGGAGGAGATTCATGTTAATTCATATTTATAAAAACAAGGGATATATACAAAATTGTGCAAATTACAGAGGGATTAAGCTCATAAGTCATACTATGAAGTTATAGAAAAGAGTAATAGAACGGATATTAAGACAAGAGACTCATATTTCAAATAATGAATTTGGTTTTATGCCTGAGAGGTCAACTATGGAAGCAATCTATCTTCTACGAAGATTGATGGAGAGGTATCAGATGAAGCAAAAAGATCTGCATATAGTTTTCATTGATTTAGAAAAAGCCTACGATAGGGTACCAAGAGAGGTCTTGTGGAGGGCTCTGGAGAAGAAAGATGTTTGTATCACTTATATTCGAGCAATCCAAGATATGTATGATGGGGTTAAAACTAGTGTGAGAACTGAGTGGGGTTCTGAGAAGATTTCCTATAACTATGTAGATTTGCACTGGTCAACTTTGAGTCCATATCTTTTTAGCTATTGTTTCTTTTAGCTTTGTATTGTGATATTTCAAAAAGTCCCACATTGCTTGGTCTTTAAAGTTTTAAAGAGTTTATAAGGTAACTTATGTTTTGGACTGGTTAGATAAGCTTGTGAGAGGAATGGGCTGGCACACATGTTAGACCTCAATTGGGAAGTCGGTGCAAATCATCCAGATTTTTTGCGCACGATAAAGAGGCCTCACAAGTTTTTTTGCTCAGTTTATTTTATTTAATTATTTTGTACTAATTATTAATCTTTTATGAACCTTATCCAGGAAGCGGTCAATTTTCCTATTCTGTTTTTTGATTTGGTCCCACGTCCGTAACCTCCCACGTTCCGGCGTGAGGCGGACACGTGCGGCGTGACGGACACGTGTCGGCGCGTGAGAGGCGGACACGTGCGGCGTGAGGCGGACACGTGCCGGCGTGAGGCGGCCACGTTCCGATGTGAGGTGGCCACGCGCCTACGTGGTGCGCCACGTTCTTACGTGAGGCGGACCCGAGGTGGGACACGTTCAAACGTTCAAACGTTTAACGGATTTATAATCTGTTACACAAAACCTTTTTTGATGCTTTTAAAAATTAAAAACGTTCTCAACCCTAATAGATGCTTTCTCCTTCTTCTTTCTCTGCTTCTTCTTCCTGAGTTGCACTAAAAATTACTTTGTTGTTCTGTTACCTCAGCTATCACCGGGACGAGCCTGTTGAATCCTGTGGGATTCGCGCACCTGTGCGATAAATCCTTGAGGACAGTGTATTCTCACACGCCTCAGGCTACTCTTCTCTTTGTGTTATTCGGAGTTGTCACCTCGATCGATTTAACATTCTCAAGGATTTAATATACCATGGCTGACAACAACGCTAACAATCAGGCTCCAGTTCCCACCAACGGCGAAGCCGTTCTTCTACAGCCTCCACCAACGATCACCTATGCAAAACTGTTCCCGGATATCTTAAAGATCGAGCTTTTCGGAGGCCAAAATTTCAGACGATGGCAGGAACGTGTCCACACAATCCTCGACATGCACGGAGTTGCATCCGCCCTTACCAAACCCAGACCAGCGTCGACTGCCAATCTGAAACTAATACAGGATTGGACACATGCAAATAAAGTATGTCGTCACACAATAATTAGCACCCTTTCTAACGACTTGTTCGATGTGTACTGTTCTTACAAGGATGCGAAGGAGATATGAGACTCCATGATTTGTGAAGTACAACTTCTTGAAGATCTTGGGAAAACAAAAATTCATCATCTGCAACTACTACCTTTGGGAAATGGTGACGACAAGGACATAAAAATACAAATTAATGAATACCATAAACTATTGGAGGATCCGAAGGTGAAAACATCACCCTCCCAGACGATTCGTTCTTTGGGCTAATTGAGAAGCCTCCGTCATGGAAGGACTACAAGCAACAGTGAAGCACAAGCACAAGCAATTGTCACCCCTGAACCGATAACACACATAATCATTGAAGATACCAACCGAAGAGAGTGTCAGGCTGCAAGGGCGAAGGCTTTGGCTTCTCGAGCAAATCTGGTTCAAAATAAACCACCGAAAAAAAGGTATGTTCATAACAAAAAGTCTTCTGATCATTTTCCTAGAACTACTAATCCCACTTTTAAAAGAAAAGGTGCTTGCTATGTTTGTGAAAAATCAGGTCATCATGCTCCTCAATGCAGGCATAGAGTGAGAAACAACAATCCTCCTAAGCCGAATGTAAATTTGGCCGAAGGAGATGATATTATTGTTGCTATCGTTTCTCAAGTTAACATTGTGACCAGTGTGAACAAATGGGTGGTAGACTCTGGTGCTACCAGGCATATTTGTGCAAACAAAGATGCTTTTACCTCTTACACTTCTGTAGGGGATGATGAAGAACTTGTGTATCTTGGAGATTCTCGTACTGCTGCAGTTTCGGGAAAAGGGAAAGTTCTTCTAAAGCTCACATCTGGGAAGACCTTGGTTTTGAATGATGTACTCCATGTGCCTAATATTAGGGCCAATTTGATTTCTGTATCATTATTGGGAAAAGCTGGGATTAAAGTGTCATTCGAATCTGACAAGATAGTAATGACAAAAAATAATGTCTTTGTGGGAAAGAGCTATAGTGATCAAGGACTTTTTGTACTCAGTATTTCTGAAATTATTAATAAAGTTGCATCTTCTTCTGCTTACTTGATTGATTCTGTTGATATATGACATGCTAGATTAGGACATGTTAATATTTCTTATATTAAGAAAATGCGATGTCTTGGTTTAATTTCTGCGACTAGTGATGTATGCTTAAATAAATGTGATATTTGTATTGAATCTAAGTTAACTAAAAAATCTTGTCCTTCGGTACAACAACGTGAATCTGAATTACTTAGTTTAATTCATACTGATTTAGGAGATTTAAAAAATACAATGACTAGAGGTGGTAAAAAATATTATGTGACCTTTATAGATGATTTTTCTAGATACACTAAGGTTTATTTAATTAGAAATAAAGATGAAGCTTTAGAAATGTTTGTTTCCTATAAGGCAGAAGTAGAAAATCAATTAAATAGAAAAATTAAAAGGGTTAGATCTGATAGAGGTGGTGAATATATTTTATTTAATGATTTTTGTGAAAAAGAAGGCATAATACATGAAGTAACTCCCCCTTATTCACCTGAATCTAATGGTGTAGCTGAAAGAAAAAATAGAACATTAAAAGAAATGATGAATGCAATGCTAGTTAGTTCCTCTGCACCTGATAACCTTTGGGGAGAAGCCCTTTTAACTGCATGTTTTTACAAAATAGAATACCTCATAAGAAAAGCGGTAAAACACCCTATGAATTATGGAAAGGTTATATGCCTAATTTAAAATATTTAAAAGTGTGGGGTGTTTAGCTAAGGTAATGCTTCACGATCCAAAGAAAAGAAAAATAAGAACCAAAACTTCGATTGTATGTTTATTGGTTACTGTTGAGCGTAGTGCGACTTATAGGTTCCTTGTTTTGCTTGAACGATGTGCTTGATCATAATACAATAATGGAGACTAAAAATACTGAATTTTTAGAGCATATATTTCCTTTGAAAACTGGAAATAAGCAATCTTTAGAAAATATTTCTTTAGAAAATATTTATTCAGGAAATAATTGTGAAAACTCATATGAGGATTTGAGAAGGAGTAAAAGACAAAGAAAAGAGACATCTTTTGGAAATGATTTTTATACTTATCTCGTTGAAAATGATCCTTTGACTTTTTCTGAAACTATTTCATCTTCTGATGCTCAATTTTGGAAAGAATCTATTAAAACCAAAATTGACTATATTTCAAAATGCAATACTTGGATTTTGGTTGACTTACCTCCTGGTACAAAACTTATTGGTTGCAAATGAATTTTTAAAAGGAAATATAATCCTAATGATTCGATTGAAAAATACAAAGCTAGATTAGTAGCAAAAGGTTTTACCCAAAAACAAAATATTAATTATTTTGACACATTTACCCCTGTGACCAGAATTTCTTCAATTCGGATTTTGATAGCATTGGCTTCAATTTACAAACTTGTTATTCACCAAATGGATGTAAAAACTGCTTTCTTAAATGGTGATTTGGAAGAAAAAATTTATATGACACAACCTGAAAGATGTGTAATTCGTGGTCAAGAAAATAAAGTATGTAAACTTCTCAAATCCTTATATGGTTTGAAACAAGCACCAAAGCAATAGCATGAAAAATTTAATCAAATTTTGATTGATGATGGTTTCACTTCTATTGAAGTTGATAAATGTGTTTACACTAAATTAATGAATGGTGAATGTGTAATCATATGTTTATATGTGGATGACATGCTTATTTTTTGTACTTGTAATGATATTGTGATAAAAACAAAATCTTTTCTTGCATCTAAGTTTGATATGAAAGACATGGGTGAAGCAAGTGTAATACTAGGAGTAAAGATCATAAGGAAGGGTGATAGTATAACACTATCCCAAGAACATTATGTAGAGAAACTTCTTAGAAAGTTTGGTCATTATGACTCAAAACCAATGAGTACCTCTTATGATTCTAACTCACAATTAAAAAAGAATAGAGGTGATCCTGTTGCTCAATCTGAGTATGCCCAAATTATTGGAAGTTTATTACATTTAATAAATTTTTTGAGACCAGACATAGCATATGCTGTGGGGAGATTGAGTAGATATACTCATAGTCCAAATCAAGATCATTGGGCTGCACTTGTTAGACTCATGAGATATTTGAGAGGTACCATGAACTATGGTATAGTGTATAGTGGATTTCCCGCTGTATTAGAAGGATATAGTGATGCTAATTGGATCTCAGATTCAGATGAGACAAAATCCACTAGTGGTTATGTATTTACACTTGGTGGTGGAGCGGTTACAAACAAACTATAATAGCAAGATCCACTATGGAGTCAGAGTTTGTAGCTCTGGAATTGGCTGGTAGTGAGGCTGAGTGGTTAAAGAACTTCTTGGCAAATATTCCTTTAGGAATAAAACCTACACCGTCAGTGTCAATGCATTGTGATTGTCAAGCGGCAATAGCCATTGCAAATAATAAGACCTTCAATGACAAAAACAGACATATACAATTGAGGCATAATGTGGTAAAGCAGCTGCTAAGAGATGGAACAATATCAATTGATTATGTGAAGTCAGAAGTGAACTTGGCCGATCCTCTGACAAAGCCTCTTGGGAGGAAACTAATATATGAAACATCGAGGGGAATGGGACTTAAGCCAATTTGAAATTAACAGTGATAGTAACCCAACCTTTGTGATTGGAGATCCCATGAAGAAGGTTCATATGGGTAAAAACAAGTCACTTGTTAGTTCTGCTAGCACACATAATTTTGTCCCTTCCTATGGTGTGAGATGTGCTAGACTGCATTATTGAGAGGATAAGCTAAAAAGCTTTTAATGATTTTCATATCCTTTATGGGTGGTGTATGATTTGCAAAGATACACTTGATGAAATCACCTATATGAGTGTCAAGTGGGGCCGCTTGTATGAGATTGTGGCATATCTCTAGAGCACTCATGAATTACTTAGCGCATGGCCTATTAGCGCAACACAAATGAGCGATAACGGCAAGAATAGTGGGGTGTAATGTGGTGATAGATCTCTAACAAACACAAAGTGTTTCTGGTTCATAGAAGTCTACTTCACCAACTCACTGTATGTTATGTCACATCCGTCTAAGTCTGGTTCATAGTCCAAAAGACACTAGATTCGATGCATTTATACCCATGGTGTTAACTCAGGAAAATCTAGTTTTCTTAAAAAAAATTATTTAAACTTTTTGAAATATGTGGGGGATTGTTGTTGCTTTTAGCTTTGTATTGTGATATTTCAAAAAGTCCCACATTGCTTAGTCTTTAAAGTTTTAAAGAGTTTATAAGGTAACTTATGTTTTGAAATTTGGTTAGATAAGCTTGTGAGAGGAATGAAACAAGCACATGTGAGGCCTCGATTGTAGCCAAGTCAATGCAAATCATCCGATTTGCCCCTAGCGCACGATAAAGAGGCCTCACAAGTTTTTTGCTCCAGTTTATTTTATTTAATTATTTTGTACTAATTATTAATCTTTTATGAACCTTATCCGGAAACGGTCAATTTTCTTATTCTGTTTTTTGATTTGGTCTCACGTCCGTAACCTCCCACGTTCCAGCGTGAGGCAGACACGTGCCGACGTAAGGCGGCCACATTCCGATGTGAGGTGGCCACGTGCCTATGTGAGCTGGCCACGTTCTTACGTGAGGCGGACCCGAGGTGGGACACGTTCAAACGTTCAAACGTTTAATGAGATTTATAATCTGTTACACAAAACCTTTTTTGATGCTTTTAAAAATTAAAAACGTTCTCAACCCTAATAGATGCTCTCTCCTTCTTCTTTCTCTGCTTCTTCTTCCTGAGTTGCACTAAAAATTACTCTATTGTTCTGTTGCCTCGGCTATCACCGGGACGAGCTTGTTGAATCCTGGGGGATTCGCGCACCCGTGCGATAAATCCTTGAGGATAATGTATTTTCACACGCCTCAGGCTACTCTTCTCTTTGTGTTATTCGGAGTTGTCACCTCGATCGATTTAACAGGTTTTGGATGTGCTTATTGCGCATATCCAAGAGTCGGTGCCACAATTTATGCTTTTTGCAGATGATATAATCTTAGTTGGAGAGTCGAGAGAGAAAACAAATGGGAAGCTAGAGATATGAAGACGAACTTTAGAAGAATATGACTTTCATCTAAGCAGGAGTAAGACAGAGTATATGGAATGTAAGTTCAGTAAGAAGCGTGCTAATATCAGCTTAGCAGTGAAAATTGGGGACCACACTATACCATAGGTCACACGGTTTAGGTATCTTGGATCTATCATACAAAATGACAGAAAGATAGAGGGAGATGTAAATCATAGGATTCAAGTTGGATGGATGAAATGGATGAGTGTTTCAGGAGTAATTTGTGATATAAAAGTGCCTCTTAAGCTTAAGGAAAAATTTTAACGCACAGTTATAAGGCTCGCGATTTTGTATGGTACTGAATGTTGGGCGATAAAAAGTAAGCAAGAGCATAAGATCAGTGTCGCAGAGATGAGGATGTTGCGCTGAATGTGTGGCCATACAAGACAAGATATGATTAGGAATGAATGCATTAGAGAGAAAGCAGTGGTAACACATACTATGGAAAAGATAGTAGAATCTCGTCCAAGGTAATTTGGACATATAAGGAGAAGATCCTTAGAAGTCCTGGTAAGAATAATAGATTAGGTAGAAGATAGTCTAATAGTTAGAAGTAGAGGGAGATCAAGAAAGATTATAGGTGAAACAATTAAAAAAGATTTAGATTTGAATGACATTTCTGAAGACTTGATTTATGATATGACACAATGACATCGTTTGATCCATGTAACCGACTCCACCTAATAAGAAAATGCTTAGTTGTTATTGTTATTGTATCATAACTAAACAAATGATAATATTTTATTGTACTTACATTGATTAAAACTAACTTATGAAACATTAATATTTTATTTTAATTTGGAATTTATGTTTTTATGTTAATATTATATTAATTTTATATATTGTATTTTAATCATATCACATCTTATAATTTTTAAAATTTATCATATTTACATATTAATATTGTACCGTATCATATTTCATGTTCATACTTCCTTGTTAAGAACAAAATCCAATGGAGAAGAAGAAAATAGCCCCATTTTCAAGTGTCTAGCAAATTTGTAAAATTTGTGGGCAATGATAATCTAGTGATAGTAAATTTTATTTTCAAGAGTAAGTTTCCTATCTTCATTTAGGCGCTTATAGACTAGGTTTAACCTAGCCTGATTCTAAGTTAATATTTTGATTAGACAAAAAAATTTGATTATGATCAAATCAGTATCGAGTCAAACTCAAAGTAATTATATTATTATAATCCCATTTATAATTTTGTATCTAATCCCATTTATATTCTATAATGTGTTCTTTTAAGGTCTGTTTGGATAACAAAATTAGAATTGAAATTGAAATATAAAATTTTAATTTTAATTTCAATTATTTCAAAATTAGAATTCATCAAGAATCTTAAATTATATGTTTAGGGTTGTCAAAGAATTAAGATAAGAAATTATAATTTAAATTCAATTATAATTTTATTGTTTAAAAGTATGAGCTAAAATATTAAGAAATTATTTACAAAATTAAAATTAATAAAAATATTCATACAATAATATTTTTATAATATAATAGTCATATTTTTTTATAAATAAATTTTTCATATTTTCTTTAGAAAAAAAAAATAGCTATTATAATATTTGTTATATAATATAAAAAAATTCTATATAAATATAGAATCTCAATAAATATTATTATTTATAAATAAATGTGGAGAAAGAGGAGTTTATTTTTTAAGTTATGAAATTAGTAATTCTTAAAGTATAAGTTAAGAATTGAAAAAACTTAACTTAGTTATTTTTCAATTTCATAGAATTAGTTTATAAAATTACAATTTCAATTCTAAATGACATTCCAAACATAAAAATTAAAATTCAAAGATTTAATTAATTTAAACTCTAATTTTATGTTCAATTCTAAGATCTAAACTAAATGAAATATTTTAGTCATTTCAAATTATTTCACTCAAGGAATTAAATATGCTTATCCAAAAATCAAACTATTAAATTATAAAATTGGAAATCAGTAGTACAGAACTTTCAATTGATACTATCTTAGAGCTTAATTTAATTAAGAATTAGTAGTAATAACCTTTTGAATATACAAAACCTTCTTGCTAGTCCTAAAATAAAGTTAGTTATTATGCATGTAACATTTGGATTTTAGAGAGAGAGACATCCTAACGTTTAAAATAACTAATAAACCCATAACCAATCATTGTAAGTCCCTTTATAATAAAGATTGCTTCTATCTCTCGGATAGAATAGTCTTTGTTATATAAGAGGATCATATTCCATGCATGTTTGGTAGTTTAAAAAGGCTTCTCTTAAAATGCTTCTGACAATAAAATGAAATAAAATAAAATAAAGATAAGCTAATCCAAATATAAAATAATTATAAGTGGTGCTTGTGCCCATGGCCAAGGCTCTAGAGACTAGAGAGATTGTCTCTAGAACAAAATCGACGATGGAACTCAAGATAGCTTGTCTATAACGGCCATTGCCACAGTGATCATTAAAAATAGTCAAGAAGAAGAGCAACAAAATATTATTAGCAGTAGTCAATTGTGATGGCACCAAACTGATCTTGAACATTCTCAGCAATGACAATACAGTTAATGCCAAAAAAAACGATACAGTGGGGGAATAAATAATTGAATTAACTGACGAATAAGATAGAATCACCCCTGAACTAGGAACAGCTAGCATTCCTTGATCTACAGGAGCTACACAAACAGTAACAAGTAACAACACACATTTTTTTTGGGGGAATAAAAAACACCAGACATAATTAATTAACCAGATGCAGCTATTTTGTTGCCTCTGTTATGATATTCTACACATTGATTGCATCAGAAGGCATCAGGAGGGAAACGCCCGGGAAAAGGGTTGTACTGTTGTGCCTGATTCAAATGCATCCGCAAAGCATAGTTATTCACCTGTCAACAAAGCCATAGATACAGGATTCATCAGCATGCAGAAAAAAATACTTTTAATGCAAAATATTTTTTTTCTCTATGGGAAGATATTGTTAGTTAGATTTTCATCCAACATTTCCCTACTAATCCCTTTGTATGAAGCTAAGTAGTTAACAACGGACCAATTTCAGTATAGAATATTTTCTTAAGATGCAATACATGCAAGCTATGCAGTGGAATTCGCCCCACCCTCTTTTCAAAAGAAGTATAGTTGGGTAGAAGGTAGGAAATTGGGAGATGACCTATGAATGGAAAATTTCCACACTCACTTGTGAGAACCGTGATTGATTGCAGATAGTGGATTAAATATCAAGTCTCAATCCCATGGGGAGGAGTACATAGAAGCTACGGCAAGGCCCTTTGATGCATTTTTATGTGTCAGTGTCCTAGCAAAATTGTGCTTCAGGAATTGACCATCAATCTCCATGATGATCATCACTAAATCATTTCTATTTTCTACAATTTACGCGTTCACATAATTTCCTCCATTTCTCATCCATTTTACAAAGGAAATGGATTTAAAATTAATGTAAATAAAAGTTGTATTTCCAAACATTTTTTTTAAAACTTTTAAAACCAAATTATGAGAATTATTGAAATGTTTTGGTCGAGGGTTGAACTGTGTGAACCTAACAGGGATAAAGCTAATTCTGACCTCAAGAGTTCTGATCTGCTCCTGGTATTGAGACACCAACTGCTTCAACTGCTGCAACTCTTGGTTCTTATCCTCATAATCAGAAAGGCGTTCAAGCTGGATTCTAAAAGCACTTTTAAAACAATTTTTCTCCTTAATCAACACTTCAATTTGCTCCTTCAGCATCAAATTTTCCTGAAAATAAAAATTTCTTACGACAATTATTATACTAGCTCAACACTTGAAATATTAATATCATCCAACTGCTGCTTCAATAATCCCTTGCACATAGCATATATATCATGCATTTACTTAGCTACAAGCAAGATGCCAAGACATCAGAGACAGTTTGATTTAATACAAATCTTAAAAGGAGGTAGCTGGCTAACACAGTTGTGTCGGCAACAAACTATTTTACTTCATAATAGCTTTCCAAAATTCCCAAGACCAAAGTCTAATGGTATGTACAAGTAAGATAAGTGATTCTAGCATGAACATATATATACCTTTTGAAGAGCATTTGTTGCCTCGGAACTTGCATGTGCACTGATGGATTTCTCTAGAACCTCCAGCAGTCTAGCAGCACGTGCTCTGGCATCATCAACACTAGTAGCACATGTCATTTCTCTAACGAACAAGTCAATCCATTCAGCTCCATCTGCAGGAAGGTTGTTGGAAGCTGACTGATTCCCAGAAGCAGAAGCATCCCCATTATCTTCCAATGTACCTGCAAGTTTTCCAAAAATCTGTCAATTTCTCATTAATAAGACACAAAATGCTATTAATTATTTTAAAAAAAAATTGCAGCTTATAACAATAAAGCACAATGAACAATATGTTTCTTCTCTGAAAACATGTGAATTAAAATTGATGATCCATAATTTCTTAGCGAATATTTAAATTTAAAGAGTAAACCCTCATTTTAGTTCCTAAAATTGTAAGCATCAGTGATATTAATCTCTGACTTTAAGAATTGGTCATATTAGTCCCTGAAACTATAATTCGTTAGTCAAATTAGTGCTTAACACCGGTCATATTAGTCGTCAGATAAGGACCAATTTGATTGACGAATTATAATTTCAGGGACTAATATGACCGATTCCTAAAGTCATGGACTAATATGGACTAATATGACTGGTGCTTACAATTTCAATGACTAAAATGAAGATTTACTCTTTAAATAATCATACCAATGAACAATATGTTTCTTCCATGAAAACATGTGAATTAAAATTGACGAATCCTAATTTCATAGTAAACATTTAAATAATCATACCTGTGTCGACGTTAGCCTCTGGTTGTTGAGCAGTTGCAGAATTTTCCAAGCAAAGGCCATGGAGGCTATTGATGGCAGCATCTAGATCATTGCCACATTCTTGAAGTGCTCTCTCAAGCAACTATGCAAGACATTAACCAACGCAGTAACATTACAATAATTTACAGGTATTTTCTCCTATCAAACAATACAATAATGAAATGAGAAATTAAAGAGAGAAAAAAAATAAAAAAACCTGGTCTTCCATATGAGGAAAAAGAGGGCGAAGCTGATCGAGGAGGGTGGGAAGGGAAAGGCGAATTGGGGAGGAGGAGGAGCAACGCAACCTCTTGGAAACTGGGGGTGAAGGAGGAAGGTCTTCGAAGAAAGATCTCTTGCTTCCGCACACCGCAGCAGACATCTCTGCTCAATCACAATACGTCTTTCTTCTTCTTCTTCTTCTCTGTTCTTCCCCCAATTACCAATTCAATCCGATTATCCCAAAATGGAGATGATGTAGGGTTAGGGTTAGGGTTGCTGTAGCGTAAATATTTGGAGGGGATTTCTAATCTCTTGGACGGGTTAAGTTCCTCTCCGCAATTCAATATATATTACTCTCGTGGATTGGTGAAGTTCCCAACAAAAAGTTTCGGCAGGTTAAAAAAGAAAAAATAGGATATAATTATCTTAAACTCCGACTATTTTATAAATTATCATAATAAATTTTAATTTTTTTAATTAATTCATGTATTTTGATTTTTTATAAATTATTATTATAAATTTTAAAATTTTTTTAATTAATCCTTAAACTTTAATTTTTTGTGTAAATCATCATCACAAATTTTAAAATTTTTTTAATTAATCCTTAATTTTTAATTAATATCTCAATATATTTTTTATTTAATTTAGATATCTTAATTCACTAATAATAATATTGTGTAATAACATCTTATCTGTTTTAATATTAATTCTAGACTATTTATTAATTTATTTATTAAAATTTGATTATAAATACATTTTATTATTACAAAACAAATTTTGTTTTAAAATAAATTCATTTTTTATATACTTTGTAATGAATAAAATATATTTAAAATTAAATTTTAATAAATAAATTAATAAATAGTTTATAATTAATTTTAAAACGGATAAGATATTGTTATACAATATCATCGTTAGTAATTAACATATCTAACTTAAACAGAAGGATCTATTGAGACATTAATTAAAGTTTAAAGACTAATTGAGAAAATTTTAAAGTTTGTGGTGGTTATTTGTAAAAATGATCGAAGTTCAGGGACTAATTAAAAAAAATTTAAAGTTCGTGATAATAATTTGTAAAATAGTCAAAGTTGAAGAATTAATTGAAAATATTTTAAAATTCATTGTGTTAATTTGTAAAATAGTTAAAATTTAAGATGGTTGTAACATATTTTAAAGTTCAGGGACTAATATGTTTTTTTTTTAACATTATCTAGTAGAAACTAATTTATCATGCTACAGTCATACGTTTAAGTAACAATACTTTTAATAGTATTATTTTTATGCATATAAATTTTAAAATTAAATTAGAAGTGTTAAAAAAAAAAAAACTAACTAATCAAAATCAAATTGAAAAACTAAAAATCGAAAATAGGAAAAATTGAAAAATTAATTAAATTAAATTGGATTTCATATCCAACTTTAAAATTTAATGCAATTCAAACTGAACAAAAAATTATATATGTATATTTTTAAAATAATATTTTAAATAGAAACTCTTATATTACTCATATTTATTTATGAACATTTTTTATTATACCTTAATCCAAATTTAATTTAGGTTACGTTTTGTACACATAAAAGTATAAGATATGATAATATAAGGCAATAAGATAATATTTGATAGTATAAATATATTGATAATCTCTTATACTATCAAATATTTTGTGCACATAATATAAGTAATTTGACAGTATATGTAACTATCTATTATGACTATATTACCCTTCACCTTCTTCACCACCTTCTTTGGCTATACTTCTTCACCCCACAAATAGATCCACAACCCTACTAAATCCACAATCTAGCCATGGAAGCCAACGTGAAATCATCCACAAACTAAACTCGATGCCACCACTGCACCTTACCCGAATAACCACTAGCACCTTGATGCGCCACCCATAAGCCACAACTAGAGTCGTCAAAATAAGTCATGCCTAACGAACCGGCTCGAATAGCCCGACAAAATGAGTAGGATAGGCTAGCAAAAGTGAACACAAATTTTTAAATAGTTCAAATTAGTTCGACCCGAATAGATAGGCTCGCAACTGGCCGAGTTACATTACATAAAGACTGGCTGGATTAACAAAATGTCAGTCTGAAATTCACAAAGTCCGATCTAGTCGGATCCAAAAATGGCCTGACTCGTTTTGATAGTTATAGCCACAACACCATTATCAACCCTCCATAGACGGACCAACTTTGCCACTACTGTCAAGCCCCCACGGTGGGGGCCTAATTTGGGCTTGGTAGTCACAGGTTTATGGGTTCCGGTTTGGGGGTAACGGTGGTGAAAACGAGGAGGGGCGAAGGATGGTTTTAGGGTTGATCGCAAATCTAGCACGATGGAGGCGACTAGTGCGTGGAGTTTTGGCCGGTTTGGACAGTGGTGTCAGAGAGAAAGGTCTTATGCATGATGGGTCTCACGGGGCTGGTGAGGTTGGCCGACGACTAGTGGAGGTGACAATTGGGACCTGGATAATGGCGTAGTGACTTGGGCTTGGATGACGTTGGTGGTGCGAGTTACTTGGCAGCGCAAAGAACAGTGATGCAGCTTGGGTTTAACAAGGGTCTTAAACGATGGTGGCTGATGGGTGATTGACCGTAGGGGTGACAGCAGATAGGTGGTGGTCCTGAGTTGTCGAGAGGGAATGGTTGGATGTAACTTTGGTGATGGGTTGCTATAGTCATAGAGATTAGATGATGATGACAGAGAATTATATACTTGAAGTGAGAGGGATGAGATTAAGGAGTGGAGTGAAAATATATATACTATCAGATCTTATCTTATAGTGAAAGAGAAGATAATTTTATTAAGTTATAATAAGATAAAAAAAGCTAACTTGATATGGTTATACAATCATGCTAGTGCATCAAACATCTTATATAACATTATAGTATAAGCTTATACTATCAGGTATTCTTTATACAATGTACCAAACGCAACCTTATTATCTTAGATTTGGACATGTATAGGAAAAATATCAATTAATTTAGACTTATGTATTGGATTTGGATTCAAATTTTGATAAATTAGTTTAAACTAATATTTGTTGTTATTTGATAAATTATTTTATATTTGTATTTAATGTAGTTTGATAAATTTGAATTATGTATTTTGATGAATTTGGATATTAAAAAATTATAATAAAAAATGAAAAATTAATAAATTTCAAACTAATTTAGATTAGATTAAATTAGATTTATATTTTAAACAAAATCGATCAGATAACAACATAAAAAAATCAATAAAATTAAATCGGTTAGCTTTTTCATTTAAAATCGATCCAATTTAATCTATAAACACTCTTGTATTAAATTCAAAATTATATATTCAAAATATCTCAATCTTTTTTCACTCGAGCTAACGCGTCTAACTTACCTCACTTCTACGGATCTACCCGTACATTTCCTATTCCTGTATGAATATCCAGGGTTATATATTCGGATATTCCTCTCTCTTTTTTGGTTGTCATATAAAACTGGGCCTAGCCCAAAATGAGCATTTTGCTCAAAAAGTTGGGCCGAAACAATCAGCCCAAGTAAAACAGTAACCCAATTGTAAAGGCGGCATCCATGACCATGACGGCACGTGACACCGCCGTAGACATGATAAAATTAAAAGCAATTTCCTTACGCCATGGTGTATCAGTTCCATTTCTACTCTCTCTTCAGATTTTCACACATACCATAAAGTCATAAACCCTAGAGCCTGCTACTTGGTGTTAGTGGAGCCCTCCAAGGCTCTTCGTTCAATCCACTAGATCATGCTCTGAAACTGCTCCCAATCTATCGCTGCGTGAGCGATAATTACTAGTTCATCGAATTTGCGAAGGTTGAAAGCTTCGATAGAGTGTTTTTATTTTCAAGATGTGGAACAACGGCCAGATTGCGCCACCTGGAACTACTGTCCCTTCGATTCCTCCACCTCCGACGGCACAACCGTCGTACACGGTTCTTCCGCCACCGCCACCGCCTCCGCCCCCGGCCCCTGCGGAGACCGAGGCCGATGCAGAGGCTCTGCTCGAGGAGAAGGCTAGAAAATGGCAGCAGCTGAATTCGAAGCGGTACAGTGATAAGAGGAAGTTCGGGTTTGTTGAGACGCAGAAAGAGGATATGCCTCCTGAACATGTCAGGAAAATCATCAGGTTATTTTCTTTGGTGATTTGCTGCTACGACTACTACTATGTTCTTCAGAATCTGAATTTTCGGTTGCGATGTTCCATTTTATTTTTATTTTATTTTTTAGTTCTTGAATTCTATTATATGAGCTATTTGTGCAAAGAGCTTCTGAACCATGGGAATGAAATGCAGTTGTAGGATTATGTGAATTCGTGTAGTTTTAGAAATTATGGCTTATGGGTGAGGGTGAAATTGTTTAATTGTGCAGGTGAGAGAATCTTGGGATAACAACACACTTGTTCCTATTAGCTATAAGAAGCTATATTATTCTGTGTTGCGAACTGTGAAAAGGATAATCCGTTATTTGTAGGGTGATGCGCTTAATTGATTTTCCTATTTTTTATTATGAAGAATTTTTTTTAAGTAATGTGGACATTACTTTTGTGGGTTTTATACGAGTTAAGTTTGAATGAGGTTCATGTTAGCCTAAAGGTAAGTGTAGGAGAGCACACTGATGAAAAGCCTTCACTGTTTTATATAAATTGGTTGATATCTTGAATGTAGTATAGGATGATTCTTTTTTGGTGATAAATAGAAGATATTGAGATTCTTTTTTGGTAATAAATAGAAGATATCTATCTTTGTGATCTTTCTCTCGGTAATACAAAATATTTTCTCTATAATTATGGTAATGCTACCATTGTTTCAAGTTGTAATTTTCTTTGTTGTTCTTTATTTAAGGTATCATGGGGATATGTCCTTGAAGAAATATCATCATGACAAACGTGTTTACCTTGGAGCACTTAAATTCATCCCACATGTAGTTTACAAGCTCCTGGAAAATATGCCTATGTCATGGGAGCAGGTTCTCTGCATTTTTCCAATTTCTATTATCTGGTCATTCTCTACAGTCTAGTTTTCCACTTTTCATTTGATTCATTATACAGTGGTCCCTTGCTAATAACATTTATAAATCAACTTTTGTGAATTATGTCCGAGATGTGAAGGTCATGTACCATATTTCTGGGGTTATCATATTTGTCAATGAAATACCTTGGGTTGTTGAGCCTATTTATCTGGCTCAGGTATGTTGTTCTCTTTCCCACTTAGTGTACACATGTAGTAGCTCATATAAGTTATCGTTATAAAATCTGTTATATTGTGTATGGTCATGATATACCATTTTTTTTTATTATTTCAATGGTTCTAAACTAAGCAAATTGTTTTGCAGTGGGGTACAATGTGGATCATGATGAGAAGGGAGAAAAGGGATCATCGTCATTTCAAGAGGATGCGGTTTCCCCCAATTGATGATGAGGAGCCTCCGCTAGACTATGCCGATAATCTTTTAGATGTTGATCCTCTAGAGCCAATTCAGCTGGAGATGGATGAAGAGGAAGATTCTGCTGTGTATACTTGGTTTTATGACCATAAGCCTCTTGTGAAAACAAAGCTCATAAATGGTCCTAGTTACCGGAAATGGCATCTTTCCCTTCCTATTATGGCAACTCTGCATCGGCTAGCTGGGCAGCTTCTGTCTGATTTGATAGACCGCAATTATTTCTACTTATTTGACATGGAGTCATTTTTTACGGCTAAGGCTTTGAACATGTGCATACCTGGTACGTGGATTTCTTTCTTGTATATGTTTATTACTATTTATATTCAAAACAGTATTAAAACTTATTTGTTATTTACTGGGTTAGATATTGATCCACTTTAAGACCTCATCAAGCTAGAAATTAGTAATTATGAAACTAGGTAGCAATGCAAATTCTAATGAACTTTAAAAGGCATAGAAAATTATGTTGCATATAAGCATATTAGGATATTGTGGAAATTCAAAATCATGCATTGGTTTTTCTGTTATCTATACCCTCCAGGTGGCCCTAAATTTGAGCCTCTCTACCGTGACATGGAGAAGGGAGATGAGGACTGGAATGAGTTTAATGACATCAATAAACTCATTATAAGGTCGCCACTTCGGACAGAGTACAGAATTGCTTTTCCTCATCTTTATAACAACAGGCCTCGCAAAGTAAAGCTTTGTGTGTACCATACTCCCATGGTCATGTACATAAAAACTGAAGATCCTGATCTACCTGCATTTTATTATGATCCCTTGATACACCCAATCACCAGTGCTAACAAAGAGCGGCGTGAGAAGAGAATTTACGACGAGGATGATGATGATGATTGGATATTACCAGATGGTGTGGAACCTTTGCTTAAAGATATACAACTTTATACAGACACCACTGCTGCCGGAATCTCCTTGCTGTTTGCTCCTCGTCCTTTTAACATGAGATCTGGTCGCATGAGGCGGGCAGAAGATATTCCTCTTGTGTCAGAATGGTATAAGGAGCATTGGTAAGTTGTAGTCTCCCTCCCTGATATGCTTCCTAGTGTGCCTTTCATTGGTTAATCATGCATATTTCCTTTCATTTTTCTCTAATAGTCTAATAAGAAATTTAACCTTTTCTTTTAATTTTCCAACAGTCCTCCATCATATCCAGTTAAAGTTCGGGTTAGTTATCAAAAGCTGCTGAAGTGTTTTGTGTTGAATGAGCTGCATCATAGACCTCCTAAGGCTCAAAAAAAGAAGCACTTATTCCGATCTCTCCAAGCTACTAAGTTTTTCCAAACCACAGAACTTGATTGGGTTGAAGCTGGTCTTCAAGTTTGTAGGCAGGGGTATAACATGTTGAATCTGTTGATACACAGGAAAAATTTGAACTACCTTCACCTTGATTATAATTTCAATCTAAAGCCTGTCAAAACCTTGACTACAAAAGAACGGAAGAAATCACGATTTGGTAATGCTTTTCATCTTTGCCGTGAGATCCTTCGTTTGACGAAACTTGTGGTGGATGCCAATGTTCAGTTCCGTTTGGGTAATGTTGATGCTTTCCAGCTGGCAGATGGCCTCCAATATACTTTTTCACATGTTGGTCAATTGACTGGTATGTATCGGTACAAGTACAGGCTTATGCGGCAAATAAGAATGTGCAAGGACTTGAAGCACTTGATTTACTACCGCTTTAACACTGGGCCTGTTGGGAAGGGACCTGGCTGTGGGTTTTGGGCACCAATGTGGAGAGTTTGGTTATTCTTTCTCCGTGGTATTGTGCCCCTTCTTGAACGGTGGCTAGGCAATTTACTTGCAAGGCAGTTCGAGGGGCGCCACTCAAAAGGAGTGGCAAAGACTGTCACTAAGCAGCGTGTTGAGAGCCACTTTGACTTAGAGCTTCGAGCAGCAGTTATGCATGATGTGCTTGATGCCATGCCAGGTAATCATGATTAATTTAGTATTATTTTTGCTTTCTGGTTTTGGATTTCTTTTCACTGAGTGGCTTCTGCAATTTTCTTCCTTTGAGTTTTACTGAAGTTAAGGTGTTTTTTTCCTCTGAATGGCAGAGGGTATAAAGCAGAATAAGGCAAGAACTATATTGCAGCATTTAAGTGAGGCTTGGCGTTGCTGGAAAGCAAATATTCCTTGGAAGGTAAATGACTATTTCATTATAATTTGAGGAGTGTTAGGAACACACTCTCTATCACACTCCTTTCAATACACTCTCTTCTATTGGGCTACGACACACACTAAAATAACACTCAAACTTGATTAGCGTGTAATTAATAACACTTAAGTTTGAGTGGCGTGTTATCAAGTTTGAGTGTTATTTTAATGTGTGACGTGCCCCAATTGAAGAGAGTTTGTTGAAAGGAGTGTGATAGAGAGTGTGTTCCTAGCACTCCTCTTATAATTTATAGACTAAATTGGATTGTAAGAGAATTAGTAAAACTATAAAATAGATGCTTGGGTTTAGAGAGTACTTCTAAGATGTTTAGATTGTTTTTGTGTTTTAGGTTCTGAGCATAGTGAGGCACAATTAGCAATGAGTACTTATTTCCAAGATTTTTCTGAAGACTAAGTCAATTATTGCCGACAAGAGAGGCTACTTTTTTTGTTATAAAAAAAGTTGGCCTCATTTGAATTTGGTTCACGATCTTATTGTTGATTTCCTTACTTTGGCAATCTGTAGGTTCCTGGTCTGCCTGTGCCCATAGAGAACATGATCCTTCGATATGTGAAATCAAAAGCAGACTGGTGGACAAATGTTGCTCATTATAATCGTGAGCGTATAAGAAGAGGTGCAACTGTGGATAAGACTGTTTGCCGTAAGAATCTTGGGAGATTGACACGCCTCTGGCTGAAGGCAGAGCAGGTGCATTTAGTGTTCTCTATGTTCAAAGAATTGTTCTTTGAGTTGTTTTTAGAGAAATTCTTATTTGTTTATTATCTATTAAGTCTCTTCCTGATCATTTATCCCTGTTGCAGGAACGTCAACACAACTATTTGAAAGATGGTCCATATGTTACTCCTGAAGAAGCTGTTGCTATCTATACAACAACAGTACATTGGTTGGAATCTAGGAAGTTCTCCCCTATTCCATTTCCACCTTTATCATACAAGCATGATACGAAGTTGCTTATCCTTGCACTCGAGAGGTTGAAAGAATCCTATAGTGTTGCAGTGAGGTTAAATCAACTGCAAAGAGAAGAGTTGGGGCTGATTGAGCAAGCTTATGACAATCCACACGAGGCGTTGTCACGAATCAAGCGACATCTCCTTACCCAGCGTGCCTTCAAAGAAGTATGTCAATATAATTAAAATTAGTTAGCTTTAGGATGTTTATTCCTAGCACAGTACAAGTATAATTTTGGTCTTTTTTTTTTGGCAGGTTGGAATAGAGTTTATGGATTTGTATAGCTACTTGATTCCGGTTTACGAGATAGAGCCTCTTGAGAAGATTACAGATGCGTATCTTGATCAATATCTGTGGTACGAAGGTGACAAGCGTCATCTCTTTCCCAACTGGATCAAGCCAGCAGATTCAGAGCCACCTCCTCTTTTGGTTTACAAATGGTGTCAGGGTATAAACAATTTGCAAGGTATATGGGACACTAGTGAGGGCCAATGTGTTGTGATGCTGCAGACCAAGTTCGAAAAGTTTTTTGAAAAGATTGATTTAACAATGCTAAACAGGTATGCATTTTGTAAATTACTTTGCTAATGTATTCAGGGCTATCGTCACTTCTAAATTTATTTCTTTTATTGCAGGCTTCTGCGTCTGGTTCTAGACCATAATATTGCTGATTATGTCACTGCAAAAAACAATGTTGTGTTGTCATATAAGGATATGAGCCACACAAATTCATATGGTCTTATACGTGGTCTACAGTTTGCATCCTTTGTTGTTCAATATTTTGGACTGGTATTGGATCTTTTGCTTCTTGGTCTGACTCGAGCAAGTGAGATTGCTGGCCCACCACAGATGCCAAACGAATTCATTACTTATTGGGATACAAAAGTTGAGACAAGACATCCAATTAGGCTGTATTCTCGGTACATAGATCGGGTTCATATATTATTTCGCTTCACCCATGAGGAGGCTCGAGACCTCATTCAGCGATATCTCACTGAGCACCCCGATCCCAACAATGAGAACATGGTGGGGTACAATAATAAGAAGTGCTGGCCAAGAGATGCAAGAATGAGGCTCATGAAACATGATGGTATTTGTTTCTCCTTTAACATTGTGTGAGTTTTGATTTGTTATTTTGACCCATGGTTTTAATATGTTTAACAATTACTTTTTTGTGATTTCAGTCAATCTTGGGAGGAGTGTCTTTTGGGATATGAAGAATCGTCTTCCTCGAAGCATCACAACTTTGGAGTGGGAGAACAGCTTTGTTTCTGTTTACAGCAAGGATAATCCAAACTTGCTTTTTAGCATGTAAGTATTGATTGATTTTAAGCAACCGTTCTAGTGCCTCCCCCCCTGTCTTTTTTTTTGTTGTGAATGTCAAATGGTTATGGTTGTCAATTATTTTCACTTTGCATTGATGTTTTTCATAGTTTTAAACTGGCGGTGGATGTCTAACCTTACATGATAGTGATTGAATATGCAGTTTTAAATGCTCTGCCTCTGTCAATTTCTTTCAGTATATATTCACACCCTCCCCCATAGAAAACTCTGCATTTCTATCTGTTTAATTCCTTGGTTGTTGCCATTTTTACCATATTGTCATTATTGATTAATAACTCTGTGTTGTTGGTCCTTTTTTTTGGGATTTTAAATCTTTCCTTTAACCTATGTATATGATGAATGAAGCTCTGCATGCTGACACCTCTCAATGACCTGTAGGTGTGGATTTGAAGTACGGATACTTCCTAAAATTAGAATGACTCAAGAAGCATTCAGCAACACAAGAGATGGTGTCTGGAATCTACAGAATGAACAGACGAAAGAAAGGACTGCTGTTGCTTTCTTAAGAGTTGATGACGAACACATGAAAGTGTTTGAGAATCGTGTGAGACAGATTCTTATGTCTTCAGGTTCTACAACATTCACAAAAATTGTCAATAAGTGGAATACAGCTTTAATAGGTAAGTGAAGTTGAATTGTAGGATCTCTTTGCAGAGGTTATCATCAGTTTTCTCATTGACTTTTTGTTCTTATTAGGACTCATGACTTACTTCCGGGAGGCAACTGTACATACTCAGGAGCTGTTAGATTTGCTAGTTAAATGTGAAAATAAAATTCAGACTCGTATTAAGATTGGACTCAACTCAAAGATGCCTAGCAGGTAAATAAGCAGATATTTTTAGTAATTTATTTGGAGCTTTTGGGTCCAAATGTTCAAATCTATGCTGCTGTATTTTTTATCAGGTTTCCGCCTGTCATTTTCTACACCCCCAAAGAAATTGGAGGGCTTGGAATGTTGTCCATGGGTCACATTTTGATTCCACAAAGTGATCTCCGGTACAGTCAGCAGACAGATGTTGGTGTGACCCACTTCAGGAGTGGGATGAGCCATGAGGAGGACCAGCTGATTCCCAACCTTTATCGCTACATACAGGTGAACCTCTAATTTTTCCCCATTATATGTAATAATCTATGTGCATTTGCACTCGCATATAATGTATGTAGATTCATATATTTCCTTGTAGTTCAACTTTTTATGTTCTCTTGGATTATGACAGCCTTGGGAGAGTGAGTTCATTGATTCACAGCGCGTCTGGGCTGAATATGCATTGAAAAGGCAGGAAGCACAAGCACAAAACAGGCGTTTGACCCTTGAAGATCTGGAAGTGAGTGTTCTGATGCCTTCTTAATGTTCTGAATATTGGGGTTTTGGTGTTCGTCTGGATAGTAGCAATGTGCCTGTGTTTTTCCTTTGAGGGAAATTTACTTATTGACTTTCACAAACTAATATTCATTCTTGATCTATTTGGCAGGATTCATGGGATAGAGGAATACCACGTATAAACACTTTGTTTCAGAAGGATAGACACACTTTGGCTTATGATAAAGGATGGAGGGTGCGTACAGATTTCAAGCAGTACCAAGTTCTGAAACAAAATCCCTTCTGGTGGACACACCAGAGGCATGATGGGAAGTTGTGGAACTTGAACAATTACCGAACTGATGTTATTCAAGCCCTTGGAGGTGTTGAAGGAATTCTTGAACATACTTTATTCAAAGGAACATAGTAAGTCTTATTTTCCTTCGATCTTGCTTTGCTGTTAAGTTGGGTGTGTGGTTTTCCATTGCTTAACCACAGTACAAAGCAGAAAAAATCCTGAGTTCATCCATTTATTTATACAATTTTTTTATTTATGCATTATGTAGTCATTTTGTCATCTGCCTTGAGCCTTAGGCCAGCTTTTTCCCAATATTATATCAGTAGAAGGTATAGGAAGCATAAAATCCACTGACAGTAGTTGTGTTCAGTATTTAACTCTTGCTATTTTGTGTCTACTATCGAAAAAAGTTGTAATTGACCAACTGTTATTTTTCACTTTCAGTTTTCCAACTTGGGAAGGTCTCTTTTGGGAAAAGGCATCAGGCTTTGAGGAATCTATGAAGTATAAGAAGCTCACCAATGCTCAGAGATCTGGTCTCAACCAGATACCCAACCGTAGATTTACTCTTTGGTGGTCACCAACTATAAATCGAGCCAATGTTTATGTGGGTTTCCAAGTGCAGCTAGATCTCACTGGTATTTTCATGCATGGGAAAATACCAACCTTGAAGATATCTCTTATTCAGATTTTCAGAGCTCACTTGTGGCAGAAGATCCATGAGAGTGTTGTCATGGATCTTTGTCAGGTTTTGGATCAAGAGTTGGATGCTTTGGAGATTGAAACTGTCCAGAAGGAAACAATCCATCCAAGGAAAAGCTACAAAATGAACAGCTCTTGTGCAGACATTCTTCTCTTTGCTGCCCATAGATGGCCAATGTCAAAGCCTAGTCTAGTAGCTGAATCTAAGGATGTTTTTGATCAGAAGGCAAGCAATAAGTACTGGATTGATGTGCAGCTTCGATGGGGTGATTATGACTCTCATGATATTGAGCGTTACACTCGTGCCAAATTTATGGATTACACAACAGATAATATGTCTATATATCCTTCTCCTACTGGTACGTCTCTATCAGTTTCCTATGCTCCTTTATATGCTTTTTGTATGTAGAGTTGACTTGATCATGGCTTTGCATGCAGGGGTAATGATTGGCCTTGATTTGGCATATAACTTGCATTCTGCATTTGGGAACTGGTTCCCTGGGTCAAAGCCACTGCTTCAGCAGGCCATGAATAAGATCATGAAGGTAACATAACCATCATACATCAGAAGTCTGTTACAAAATTATAAATTGTTTGGGTACATCACAAAGTTGTTACTATGACTTGTTCTAACCTATATCCCCATCCGCACCATCTTCACTTAGCTCTATTGACTGTAGTGTTAAATCAAAGTATATGTTTTTTCTTTGATTATCTAACATAATTATTTACTAATAATCTTTTGCATATGCAGTCAAATCCTGCATTGTATGTGTTGAGGGAACGGATAAGGAAAGGTTTGCAGTTGTATTCTTCTGAGCCCACCGAACCCTATTTGTCTTCCCAAAACTATGGAGAGATATTCAGCAACCAAATAATATGGTTTGTTGATGACACTAATGTGTATCGTGTTACAATCCATAAGACTTTTGAAGGAAATCTTACAACGAAACCCATCAATGGTGCCATATTTATTTTCAATCCAAGGACTGGACAGTTGTTTCTTAAGGTTTGTTTGCTTGCTCTCTTCCTTACTGGGGTGTTTCTAACATTTATTGTCCTTGTATTGATCTCTTATCGATCCTTGCAGGTTATTCATACGAGTGTGTGGGCTGGTCAGAAGCGTCTTGGCCAGTTGGCAAAGTGGAAAACAGCAGAAGAAGTTGCTGCTCTTGTAAGGTCTTTGCCTGTAGAAGAACAGCCAAAGCAAATTATTGTCACTCGTAAAGGAATGTTGGATCCATTGGAGGTTCACCTACTGGACTTCCCCAATATTGTTATCAAAGGAAGTGAGCTGCAGCTTCCTTTCCAGGCATGTTTGAAAATTGAGAAATTTGGGGATCTTATTTTGAAGGCCACGGAACCACAAATGGTTTTGTTCAACATTTATGATGACTGGCTGAAGAGTATTTCGTCATACACTGCATTCTCCAGGCTGATTCTGATTTTGCGTGCACTTCACGTGAATAATGAAAAGGCAAAGATGTTACTAAAGCCTGACAAAACAATCATCACCGAGCCTCATCACATCTGGCCTTCTCTAAGTGATGACCAGTGGATGAAGGTAATTTTAATTTTCATTTGCATTTTTCTGATAATTTACACCTTTCTGTAGTAAGTTCAATTTTAAACTCTTAGAACTAGTTTCTACACCACCTAGAGTTGGGTAGTCAAAACAACAAACTTTATGATAAAAATCTGTTTCAAACTTTTTTCCCTAAAAAATTCATATGTATCTATAATGATTATGTTAAGATTGATTATTTGTTGGTAGACTTGTATATAGTTCTGATTTTGCAGCTTTCTGTTTCCTCTTGGTATTCATAACCTAAACATGATTCATTGACAGGTGGAAGTTGCATTAAGAGATCTTATACTTTCAGATTATGCCAAGAAAAACAATGTGAATACTTCAGCTCTGACTCAATCTGAGATTCGTGATATTATTCTTGGAGCCGAGATTACTCCACCTTCTCAACAGAGACAACAGATTGCGGAGATTGAGAAACAGGTTCTGATATTTTTTTTCTGCTGCTTGGACAAAATTGAATACTATTTTTCTCTTCCCATCTTTTTCTTCTCTTTTGTTCCTTAGACTTGATTTTTCCTGCCATCTCATCCTTGAGTGAGTTATTTAGTTGAGTTCTGTATTTACTGTTCTGCAGGCGCATGAAGCAAACCAGGTGACAGCTGTAACAACAAAGACCACAAACGTTCATGGTGAAGAACTTATAGTAACCACCACTAGTCCCTATGAGCAAGCTGCTTTTGGTTCTAAGACTGACTGGCGTGTCAGAGCAATATCAGCAACAAATTTATACCTTCGCGTAAACCATATATATGTGAACTCTGAGGATATAAAGGTTTGTGTTATTTTTCTTCATTTCTGACCATCATGTTACACTTACAACTCCCGTCATTTGCTAACATCGGATTTTTTTATTTTTATTTTTTTTTGTAAATTGCTCACATCGGATTTTGTGGTGCAGGAAACTGGGTACACCTATATTATGCCAAAGAACATTTTGAAAAAGTTTATATGCATAGCAGATCTTCGAACACAAATTTCTGGGTACTTGTATGGCATAAGCCCTCCAGACAATCCTCAGGTTAAAGAAATTCGCTGCATTGTGATGCCACCACAATGGGGAACTCATCAACAAGTCCATCTCCCATCAGCTCTTCCAGAGCATGATTTCTTGAATGATTTGGAGCCTCTGGGATGGATGCATACTCAACCAAATGAACTTCCTCAGTTGTCGCCTCAGGTTTTTGCTCACTTTAGTTTAAATTGCATTTTTCTTTCACCTTTAATTCGATTAGAAGACATAGTGAAGTTTTTTTTATTATCCTTTGGAAATATAAGAACCAATTTAAGGAAAAATATTAAGAAATAATTGCTACTCCCACTTGAAAATAATGATATGATTCATGGTACATTGTCTCACCTGAGAATTGATCATTGCAGGATCTCACCTCACATGCTAAGATCCTAGAAAACAATAAGCAATGGGATGGCGAGAAATCTATTATCTTGACTTGCAGTTTTACTCCAGGTTCCTGTTCTTTAACTGCATACAAGCTCACTCAATCTGGTTATGAATGGGGACGTGTCAACAAGGATACGGGAAGCAATCCTCATGGTTACCTTCCTACTCATTATGAGAAGGTTCAGATGCTTCTTAGTGACCGCTTCCTTGGTTTCTACATGGTAAGCTTTCCCGCCTGCCTGAAGTTATCTTTTTTCCCCCCTTCCCGTATATAATTGGATGGTAATATTCAATCAAAAGAATGTTTATATATTTTATTAAAATTATGAGTGGTATTTTTGCGTTGGTTTAGCGATTGTTTTGATGGTTTTCTGGCTTCAATTTCCTAGATTCCTGATAATGGTCCATGGAATTACAACTTCATGGGGGTGAGACACGCATCAGGGATGAAGTATGGAGTGAAACTTGGGACACCTAGGGAGTATTACCACGAGGACCACAGACCAACGCATTTCTTAGAGTTCAGCAATATGGAGGAAGGGGAGACAATTGCTGAAGGAGATCGTGAGGATACATTCTCTTGAGATACAAATGTTTAGTTTATTTTGAGATATACAATTGGCATGCCCTGTAATAGCTCTGACTTTGAAACTAGTCAGAATGTTGTATTTTCTATTGGTTGCACATCCTAGGGTTCTTGTAGCAACGGTATCGCAGCTTTGTAAATATGTTACAGAATTACGAGCTAACAATTCTAATCGTGCTCCGCAGCATTTATCATCCTTTTCAATGGGTGCGAACGAGCTGAGAAACTCAACTCTGATTGCTAGTAGTTCAATTAAAAATTACGTGGTAAAAAACATTTAAATATATTTTAAATTTTATATTATATGAAACTATATATATAATCAACATATGTTAATATAAAAGGCATTTGAACTTATTTATTTATTTGATCTCAATATATAAAATTAACTGTTTCTATTTTAGTTTGTGTCTAGTTTTCATACATTATTCCCCCAAGAAAAGAAAATTCTTGACATATGACAATGAATGAGGCATGGTAACAATAAGGCTGTAACATGATGTGCATCCCAGAAACCGGCATTTGAAAGGCGTATAGTAATCACAACGCAAACACCAGTTACTCTGAACCACCGGCGACCCTGAGCAAGTATAAACCGTGCACCTGCTACAATATACATGGGCAGCAAGTGTTTCCTGGCAATAAATAACAAATTACACTTTCTGAAAACTTCACAATCTGTAATTTAACATATCAAATCTCTACTTCCAGGCTTTCAGCATTTTTGCATAGTTCTTAGACATATCAATAGTGTGGCAAAGATATCCCCGATGCTCTAATAAATGGGCGCCCGGTGTTACCCTGCAATAATAATAATAATAAAAAAGCATTTCCTGAAAACTACACAAACAGTATTTAACATATCAAATCCAATGTTCCATCTTTTTTGCACACTTCATAGCCCTATATCCTCTTCCACCCCATGTTTTGGTTCCTTCTCTTCTGAGATGAAGTCTGAACTGCCTTCAGCAGTTGATGTCCAATCATTATGTCCAAAAGGTGGTGGGTTTTTAAAGAGTTCATTATTCTCCAGCTGAGAAAATTTATCTTTGGATTCTCCCTTCAGTAGCTCTACCACGTCAAGCATAGTGGGTCTCTTCTCAGGCTGACTCTGAGCACATATGAGAGCAACTAAAGTAACTCTTTTAAGCTCTTCCTCCACATAGTTACCATTAAGTCTTGGATCTGCAAGTTCACTAAATTTCTGCTCACAAGCCAATGGCAGTGCCCAATCGTTTATTGATCGCTTCACAGCGGTACTAACTTTTTCAAGTGGTTTTCTGCCACTAGCAAGTTCTAGAAGGAGAATTCCAAAACTGTAGACATCACAACTCTCATTTGCTTTACCTAACATAGCATATTCTGGTGCAAGGTAGCCAAGGGTACCCTTAACTCTTGTAGTCACATGCGTTGCTCCATCAGGGATCAACTTGGCAAAACCAAAATCAGCAACCCGTGCCTGGAAGTCTGAATCCAACAACACATTGCTTGCTTTAATATCTCTGTGGATGATATGTGGCGTCGCTTGGTGGTGAAGATACCTGAAAGTAATTAAATTTTAGTGTTACTATAATGAAAGTGGCAGAAGATCATAAGGAAAGCCAGGTCAGTACTAACGCAATCCCCTCAGCAGAACCGATTGCAATATTCATCCGTCGATTCCAATCAAGAAGGCTTTCTGCTGAGTGCTGTCCATGAAGATGCGAGAGTAGGCTCAAATTCGGCATATAGTCATATACAATTAACCGTTCCTGACCTTCAGCACAATAGCCACGTAGACTAAGAAGATTCTTGTGTCGTACTCTTGCCAATATCTCAACTTCAACAGAAAATTCCATGTCTGCTTTGTTGCTCCAAACTTTCAATCTTTTAACTGCAATCTACATGTGTACACAGATCAAAATACATGGAATGGCAAGCAGCCAGCTTAAAGAGATCTCGTAGAAAGGAAAAAGATTAAACAGCTATGCTATTGTGTTGGCCATCAGCAAATTTTAAAATTTAATTAGCTTCATTTCACAGGCACTAGCTAAAATGATTTTATCAGAGGCCTTTGCAGCATTAGCAGCTGAAACTTTTGATCATGTTTTTTAGAAATCACATTACAAGGTCAAATCAAAACCTACAAGTCTAAAGAATCATCCATTAAGGAACAGAAATCACACTTATTCTCTTTTATAAGATCCAAGCAATAACCATCCTAGTCCAATATTAGAACTAATGAAACAAAAAAATATGGTTATCAACAAGGCAGCCAAGGCATCATGTTGTTTAGGTTCACTCACAAAGCATTATAAGAAAACTTTTGTACTTACATTGAAGGATTGCTGCAACGCAAAAAAAGAAGGCATTGGAGATGCCAGATGCAGGTTAATTTCCCATTCCCTCCCCTTCTACTCCTAATTTGATTGGGAAAAAAATAAAATCGTCCACACAGATCCCTCACAGTCTAATCCTCTTCAGTGTTACATGATAAAATCATCATTACTAAGTGTCATTTAAGATTGATAAAGCTATAGGAAAATCTTTGTGAGATGTTTCAATCTGTCAAAGCAGAACCCAAGATGCCACTAAGAGATCAAATGGCCATAATATTTGGTAAATTGAAAGGATATCTATAGCTAAAAGCGATATGTCAGATAAGTTAAATTAGTAGACACACTATTGTGCTAAATTAAGTTAATTAACCAATACAAAAAACTCAGTATTAGCAACCACAACTAGAATGATCAAGAATAACCATAAACCGAAGCTGATTTGATAAGATGCAGCAAAGAATAAAAAGAAAGCACAGTCCTACTTGCGATCCATCCCAAAGCTGGCCCCAGTAGACACTGCCGAATCCCCCTTCGCCGAGCTTGTTATCATAGTTGAAATTATTTGTAGCTGAATGTAATTCCTTCAAAGAAAACACCCGCCATGGAGGTTGTTTCTTCCCTCGTGCTTTGCTGCATTGATAGAGAACCTAATATCAACTATCCATGAAAAAAAGCATAATTGAAACGAGTTCGAATCCAAGTGTGTCTTTGGATTAATTTATTTTATATTCAAAATAGCTTATAATCAAAATCTTACTGAGAGAGCTGTTGAAAAAAAAATGATATTTCGCTAAAAATTAAGTTCTACCAATCATAGTCTCCAGGTATAGGATCAATGAAACAGGCACACCCAGAACAATTAACCAAGCATTTTATTTTGCCTTCAGAGTTTACCTACCAAACTAACCTTTAATAGAGTCTTCTTACACAGACCAGTTTCACTAATACCTAGAATCTGAGCTAAACCCAGAATCTAAAACCCTCTTTATTCTTTAATATTAATTTTCCTCAAAAAAATAAAAGAAAAGAAAAAACTCGAAGTGATATGACACAAATATCTGATAAAAAACAACAATAAGAATAAAGTAAAACAAACAGATAAGATAACAATGAACAGTTATTTAAAACTAGAGAGAGACTAATGAAGCATTGCCATACCGATCCGAACCATTTCCGCAACAAAAGATTGGACAAAAAGCCATAACCTTCCCACCAATCAGCCCTCACTATCTCTTGTTTCTCTCTCTCTCTCTGACTTATCTGCAGCCTCTCTACCTTCTCAATCAATCAGAGAAAAATGAACAAAATCCAAACTTGAAATCGACCCACCAAACCAAATCAGGTGCTCACGTTGTTTCTCTACTCTGAAAGCTGTTACTTTACAATACTCTCTGCCTAGCTCGTTTCAGCGTGAAGGCGAATGAACAGGTGTCGGTGTAGCAAACAAAGAGACTCCAAGTACAAACCTTTGAGAGAAGCTGATGTTGTTGCAAACGTTGTGTACTGTGAAAAACCAAAAGAGAAAAAAGGTAAGGAAGTTATGATTGTATGATTTTGATATAGCAGATGGTGATGGTGATGGTGATGGTGTGCAAGTGCAAGCCAAGTCTGAATTCTTCTTCCTCCTCTTTAACTCAATTCCAGCTGTTTGCATATTTCAAAAAGGAAAGAAAAAAACACACTCACACGTGGGGTCCATTTTTTTGTTCTTATTAATAAGAAAAATACAAGGTGATAATACAATTCAAAGTTCTTTTTTTTAGTGGTTGTTTTGGGGAAAATAAATTAATCAATAAATGGCAGTTTGTGGGACGTTGTCATGTCTTTGCACGCCAACTTAAAATGAAATTGCTTATGTACCAAAAATAAATAAATTTAAATTGCTTCAAGAGAATGAAATTTATCACGTCAAAAAAAGGGAAAGAGATTTTTTTTTTTTTATCAATGTTTTTATAAACAAACCGATCATTGAATCAGAAAAAAAAGAGAATTAAGGTTTTAAATTTAATTAGAGTTAAATCAAGATTGAATTGAAATTTTATATACACACATATATATTACATAAATATATAATAATGTATAAAAAATATAATATATATATATGTTAATTATATAAATAATATTAAAAAAATTAAAATGTATTATTAGTATAATTAAATTTATTTATAACATAAATAAATATTAAATTAAAAATATTATATTAATATTAACATAATATTTTAATATATATTAGTCTTCTATCAAATAAGTAAAGAGCATTGTTATTTTTTATGAAAAATTAAAGTCAAACTCTTATTGTAATATAAGTTTTTATTTATCTAACATTAGATAAATTAAGAATTTTAAATGATAAATTTTAGTTATAAATTGAGAATTAAATAATTGATATTTTAAAAAAATTAAAATATTGTTTTTAAAAAAATCTTAAAAAACATATTTTTTTAAAAAAATAGATCAATCCAAATAGGTTTAAATTCGATTTTTGATTTTTTAATCAATTTTTAAAATTTCAATTTTTTAAAACTAATGTAATCAACTCTACCTAATAATTTTTTTTTTTATTATTGTTGTTGTTATAGATCAATCAAAAAATCAATTCTCATTTTTTTCTGTCTGACCAGACAATCCGATACTATTACAAAAACCATGCATTTTATAGAATAACTTTGAACAGTTCTATTTGGTATATTAAATACTTAATATTACTATATTATCTTATGTAATAAAAATAATTGTAAAAGTTCCTTCCGTAAGACATGAGACAGCATAATGGATTTAGAAATAAAAAGAGTGTCTTGGATTAGGATAAACAATTAAACATGATAAAATCTACCAAAGATGTCTTTTGAAACTCGTTTTAATAAATGCATTGCAAAACAATTTCTTCGACAGCCAGTGGTTTGAATTCCTACAGGAACAAAAATCTAGCAGATTTTTTTTTTCTTACTATAAAGATTTTACTCAAGTGGAATGTGTTATTCTTATAATATAACCAATAGTTTTGAGTAAGAATTTGTTTATGGTTTGCACAGCTGAATAAGAAATTAATATCCCAAGATATTGTCCTTTTTTCCCTCTGAATTTACTCCACCATGCATATTTTGTTTTCTAAATAGTACAAATTTGTTGTGTTAATTTTTATAGCCTTTGTTATATCTATCTATTTTTTTTTATATTTTTAGAGTATTTCTAATTCAATAGGTGAGAGTAGTTGGGCTAGACACCGAACGAAATTTTTTTTAATAATATTATTTTTATATATAAAAATTTTAAAATTAAACTCAATATCATATACTTAAAAAACTTAAATTTATTCTATTTGGATTAGCATATGTTGAGAGTTGTTAATGCGTACTTATTAATGTTTTGTTAATACTAGTGTTAATGCGTACCTATTATTTAGTTATATTGATGCAGGGGGTAGTTCAAGCCAACTAGAAGTCTATTGAGGGTTGGCACAGACGGTAGACAACAAAACATGAATTATGAGGCGAAGTTTCTATCTGTGTTTCTTCTGTTGTTTTTTGTCTTCCTTCTATTTTATGCAATTTCATATATTTGTTCTTAGCTGAATATTATTGTTATCTATTGGTTTCTTACACAACGTTTGAACAAACAATTATTACCTTGTGAACGATAGTTTTTTTCTCGAGTAATTTCATAAGATAATAATGTCACCAATCTTTTCATATTGATGTTTGTTTAGACATTAGTTATCACAAGCTGGAAAATATATTGTCTTGTTAACAGTGGTTTTCCACTATTGACAGCTATAGTCAAGTGATATATAAATATATAGTAGTCTTTGTTGCATTTTCGTCTAGATGCGTAAGCAGAGAGAGACGGAAAGTTTTGGCAGCTATTACTTGCCACACTGTTCGTTAGTGAATAAAAAGATTAATTAACATCTGTTTAGGACATCCAGGTAATACAAATGAACTTTTTACTTCGCATGATACAAGGACATCAACTTATTAAATAAATAAATAAATAAACAATTAGCCAGTCTTACGTGTGGCTAGTTTTTCTTTCAGTAAGGTAATTAAATCTTAGTTGGCCAGCAAATCAGTGGCCATCAAGGCAAGAGACCTGGCTAGGTAATGGAAAAACAAAACCACAAGTTAGCATATTGTAAATAATTCTCCAAAATAACAAAATTGATCTAGAATGTGTCAGGAATTTGTTCCTTTTAATTATATGGGGAATAAAAAACACCCATATTCAACAAGTGTGGAGACGGAATTTGCTGTTGCAGGATACTTTATATTTTTGGTTTTTTGCTAATCTGGGATACTATTTTAATTGATAAAAAAGCTGTCACAAAAAAGTTCTAATATTCAGAAATTTAGTTTGGTTACATGAGATTGGGGAAATTTTGGCTTGGTTTTGTGGGTTTAGTTTATGGCAGGTGAAAGTGGCATACTTATCTGCATTATAGGGTATATTAATTAATATATATAATACAATTTTGCTTATTAGGTAGGCCTATCATGATGAGATGATTCAATGATAGATGTCAAGGAGACTGCAGGGGGTTGTCCTTTAAGACATGCTTAAATGAGCTGTTCTAAAATTCTCTGAACTGTTTGCCTTGGCCGGTAGCACATTTGTGCAACAGAATAATAAGAGCCAAGGATCCTGGCTTGTTTATACCATTTAGAATTAATACTGCAGATCAAAACTAAATATTTCACTAAATCAAACCCTTCAAAAATGATCTCAGGTAAAAGGAAGATCATTTCTTTCCTAATATTATGTCATGTATGTAACATAACACTTTTCCCTAATAGATCTCATTGAGCATCAAAGTTTTATCTGCTGTTTGCACCCCATTATTGTATATCTCATTTAGCATCGAGTTTTCTCTGCACCCCATTTCAGAATTTGCTCTCTGACTTCAAAAGTTTAGCACGTTACTGTACATATTGTTCCGTGCATATATGGTTCTATATGTTCTGGATATCATTGTAACCCAAAAGGGATCAAACCCTTTTAGTTAAATAAGGCTCTCAAAACCTTTCAGAGCTAGGTGTTTCCAATTATTAATTAAAGAAAAAAAATTAGTAAGTAATATGTATCTCACATCTGATTAAATGACAAAAACAAAATGGAAATGTACATAAAAGTAAAAACGAGATAGGACCATATATACTTAGACGATGAAAACTATGAAGATATGAAGTGATATAATTAAAAATATGTGCGGTTAAAATTACTCTTAATTAAAAAAATTCTCTCAAATGGTCATCATCTTTCATGCTCTCAAATAGAGGTTAAGTAGGCCATTCCCGTGATCAGATTGTGAAAGCTTATAGAGATAATGACACACTAACACCTAGTGCAAATTGGTGAGCAATATATATTCTTTTTGAGAAAATTACATTGAGTTCTCCTGAAACACTTAACTTAATTATACTCGACATTTCTTTCATTTGTATCTTTACATTGACCTCCCTTATAAGAGAAGTAAGTACAATGATTAAAGAGAGATCAATGTAATGACAATATAAATATTAAAGAAGATTAGTATAATGACAATATAAATCTTAAAAGAGATTAGTGTAATTTTTGAAATAAAAAAAAGTATCGGGTATAATTAAGTCAAATTTTAAGATATGTCAATATAATTTTTCATTATTTTATGCTTACACATGAGAAATGAACTTCCCCTAGATTAGCAACAGAGCTGGTTCCACTTCTTTTAGCCTATATGGCATTGGGGATAACTGAAGCAAACGCTTGAAATTTGTAGTAGTGTCATTTTTTAAGGTGGCATGCAAAAGATAATTTGTAGTATAATCCGAGATAATGAGCATTTGTAATCACAATGCAATTTGAAAATTCAAACTACTGCCAACATCTCCTTTTAAACAGATGGACCCCTAAATGATAAATTATAGTATTTATTAATTTGACACATAAAGTATGATCAATACATATATGAATGTGATGCATAACCGTGAAAAAAAATGCAGTGATATTATGTTTTGGGATAGGCATATTGCAGTTGAAAATCAAAATTAACTAACTTTGCCCTATCTTTTTTCATAGCAGAAAATGGTAAAGTAGGGTCTGATATTCTACTGACTAGCTATTGGCTGTTCAAATTAATCTCCACTTCTATTGACGGTGACAACTTCCAAACTTGATGTTATAGTTTGTAGCCTCAACTTTAACCCATAATTTTGGATATTTAATGGTAGATGGAATGAAAAGATATATAATGAGATGAAATGAAATAAAAAATTTATATCATTATTTAGATATTTGATAATAGAATAGAGAAAAGTTATCATTTGTTTGGTTGAAAATTATATTGAAATAAAATGAAATAAAATGAAAAAGTAAAGAATAAAATAAAATAAAACATGACATTCCATTGTTTAAATGTTTAATGAGTTTATTGAGGGAGAGAGAAGTAGATTACTTAAGTTATTCCTTTATTGACTCCTTAAATTGAAGAAACAAAAAATAAAAGTTTTGAGTGATAAAGGAGTGACTCATTGACTTTTCTTTACTGACATTCCCTTATCATTTTACTCATTCTTTTAAAATAACTCTTAAACACACTTTCATTAAATTTTTCCATGACATTTCCTCTATTGTCATCCTCCCAAATACAACCAAAGTATTTTGTTCCCATATTACCTTTATATCAAAACACTCTAAACTTTAATTTTTTTAACTAAAAAATACTTAAATCATTCTCACATATTATCTAATAATTTTATTCATTAAATAATATTTTTCTTTAAGAATTAAGTATCAATTGAAGTCAAATTTTTTTTAAAAAAATAATTAAAAACTGGATTCTAGGCCTACGGTTCCCAAATGACATACCCAGAAGTCTTGAACATGAATAGGAACATATACATGATTACAATTAAGGATATATAACACTACTTATGAACATGAACAGGAGTTTATATGAAATTCTTTCGTTAAATGACATATTTATAGTATATTACAATCAAAACCGTTATGTTCCAGGACTTATATTTTGTTACTTGATCGAATACTTTATGTCCCATAATGTACCCATAACTGGATGTTTTTTTGAGAACCTAAAAGTGGTTGAATTACATGTTGTTCGTGACTTAATGTTGCTACAGAACTTAAAAATTGTAATATGGCTATACTATTTGTTCAAGTTAGTTGAATCACTTGACTTACGGGGTATGTTCAGAAATCAATCCTTTTTTTTTCACGGGAGGGTGTGATATGAGCGGAGTGATTAGAATTTAAGATATTAATAGGCAAACTAATAGTCATACACAATACTCAAATATTGAAGAAATAGAACTTTGCTGCAGCCATATTAAGCATTCATTTTAATCGCACATGACTAAAGTAAATGCATGAAACCAAAGAGAGTTCATGAATTCTACCCCACTCTGCTTAATCTCCCTTCATGATCATACATTATAATAGTACTCCTATAGCGGCTATTCTAAATCTCTTTTGCAATTATACGATCTCTCATCTTCATTTTTTTATATGTTTAATTGGAAGATAAATGACCGATAATAGCAGACAAGTTAAAAGAACACCGAAATCTATTTATGAGACGTTAGAAGTAAATAATAACAATTTTTTCCCCTTCCTTGGTGCTGACAAGGCCTTTCTTAGTTTCTTTTGCCTATGAATATTTACTTACAATAAAATTAAAGTAAACACTACAAAAGTAGCTAGTCCCAAGGACCTTGTAAGTGCTTCCAGAGACACTGGCAGATCTGCAACAGCATCCGATGTTGTTTGCATGGTGGGCTTTTCAGCAGTTGAAAGATGTTGCACTGTCCTAACCGAACCTGGACTTGAACTCTCACACAAGCTGATACCCAAATCAAACGTGGAATCCACACTATCCCCTAAACCACTATTTGCATCATAACAAAGCCCTGAATTATTATACAGTCTTAGCTTCCTTTTCATCCTCCAAACCATTTCTCTTCCAAATGGGACCAACCCAGTAAGCCTATTATCATTAAGCCTCAATTCACTAAGGTTTCTCAAATCTCTGAAACTTTTTGGGATTGACCCATTAAGGTGGTTCCCATCAAGATGAAGCACACGAAGGTTTGGTAATTTCCCTAGTGATTCTGGAACCAGACCATGCAAATTCATATTTGACAAAATTAATATCATTAGGTCCTTCATGCCATCAAACCCATCATTGGGTATGATTGTTGGGCCCATTGGGTTTCCTTTGAGGATCAAAGCCTGAAGAGAATTCAGACTTCTGAGTGACATTGGAAACGGGCCTTGGATACGATTGTAGCTCAAATCCATAAGCATAAGGTCCTTAAGACCTTTGATTTTCTCTGGCAATGGGCCCACGAGCCGGTTGCGATTAAAATCCAATTTGATCAGAGACTCACAGGCCCAAAAGGTAGAAGGAATTGAGCCCATTAGAAGGTTCTGACTCAGGTCCAATATGTTCAAACCGGGGAAGGTTAAACCGGGTATGGAACCGGTTAGTTTGTTGCCACTCAAATCCAAGGACCTTAGACCGGTGATCCGGCCCAGTGAAACCGGTATAGAACCGTTGAGGTTGTTTTTGTGAAGGTCAAGGACCCTCAAACGGGTGAGGTTGCCCAATTCGTTAGGGATGGGGCCCACGTGACCGTTTTCTCTGAGCACCAACGTTTGCAACGTGGGGCCCAGCTGGCCCAAGAAAGGTGGAATTGGTTGAGGGTTGTAACTGAAACAACGGTAAAAGAACAAGGTTTTGAGGTGTGGGAGCTTGGTGACGGACGGTGAGATGGAGGACCGGGTCGGGTCGCACGTGGGAAAAGCGGTGTCGTCGGAGAGAGCCCCGAAGGAGAGGGAGACAACGTGGTAAACGTTGTACTTGTCGGGCATGCACTCAATGCCGTGCCACCGTCCACGGCACACGTCGGGGATGTCGGTGGCCCAGTCGTTTCCGGTGGCTCTCATGATGTCGTACACTGCTTCTTGTTCCCGGGTGTCGGTTCGGGCCCCATCTTGCTTCATGGAAAACCCGGTTTGTGGACCGTCTACCAGGGTGGATGGTACCCCGGAATCAGACATAATCACAGTGAAAGGCACTGCATGCGGCAAAATGAACGTGAAACATAGTAGTTGTAATAGTGGATGAAGATTGAGCTTCATGTTGGAGTGTGATATAATAATATATGAATACTTATAATGGAATTTTGAGTGGAAAAATGAAGGACTTTTTTGGGTTCTTATATTATATAGTATAAAGGCAGAGACAGACCCATTAATGAATGGGACCAGTTTAGTTAGTGAGGCAAGTTACTACATGCAACTGCAAGATGTGAGGTTGGTGCATGGATTGGACTACTGGAGTAAAGTTAATTTATGTTTGCTCACGAGAAAGGGCGGAATAGCTATAAATGGTAGAGAATTTGCGCATTAATGTGTGTCACGGGATTTACTCCCAAGACTTGCACCAAGGGACCCCAAACAGTTTGGGTCCGATGCAGACAACATAGGTTCAACTTGGGATTTAGAAATTCTTGCATAAACCATGTAAGCATTTCTCCTTGGGATAAGGTTTCTATGTAACTCAATTCATATTAATTTAAGTATTTAAAGACTTAAATACTTCTCCTGCACTAGCTCAAGCAATCAGCAAAGCTGCTTTGCAGGTGGCGCAGAGAATCCCATGACTTTGTGTCTTCTCAAAACCGAACAGGCATGCTTTGGGCGTGTTAGGGGTGTTTAAGAGATGAATTTAACCTATCCTGAACTAGAAACGATATGTTGATTGGACTTTTTCTTTCGATTCATACTTGACTCGAATTAATGACTAAATTAAGATTGAATTCATTCGATATTTATATAAAATACATAATATTAGATATTATGTATAATTAAATCATAAAATTTTAAAATTATGAAAATGAAATTAAAATATATTTTATAATAAATATTATGAAATAAATTATACTAATATAACAATATTATTATGTTATACAAGATATATTAATTTATATTTAAAATTCTTATAATTTATTATTAATTTTTTTTAAAAAATATAAATTTTAAAATATTATATTATACTGAATCAAATTAGACTAATTTAAATATGACATAAATCCAACTCAAAAATATACCAAATCAAATTTTAAGAATTCAAATATGGTTGAATAAGCTTCGCGTCGAGAAAAGTGGCAAGGTCATGAATAGCCTAAAGATGCACTCTCGTTTCCATGGCATATTTAGCTGTTTGGGGATTGGGCTTTGGCCCACTTTCGATATTCGGTTGCTCCTAAATGTTGACCAAAAAATAAAGTATTTAAAAATTTGAAATGTGAGTGATAGATTTCATTTTTCTCCTTCCTAGTGGACCCATGCTCACCTCGTAAAATAAAAAAGACCATTTTCATTAAAATATATTTATTAAAAAGGACATTTGAACTTGTTAATGTCGAGGATATATTTGATCTCGATATATAATATTAACTGTTTCTATTTTAGCATACCAAATTACAATTTCTGAAAACTATCTCCATAGGGTGGCAAACATGCACCTGCTACAATATACACGGCCAGCAAGTGTTTCCTAGCTATAATAGCAAATTACAATTTCTGAAAACTTCACAATCTGTATTTAACATATATATCAAATCCATAGTTTCATCTTTTTTGCACAGTTCATAGCCTTGTATTCTCTTCCAACTCTTGTTTTGATTCCTTCTCTTCTGAGATGAAGTCTGAACTGCCTTTAGTAGCTGATGTCCCATCATTATGTCCTACAGCTGCAGGGCTTTTAAAGAGTTCATTATTCTCCAGCTGAGAAAACTTGTCTTTGGATTCCCCCTTCAGTAGCTCGACCACCTCAAGCATGGTGGATCTCTTCTCAGGCTGACTCTGAGCACATATGAGAGCAACTAAAATAACTCTTTTAAGCTCTTCCTCCACATAGTTACCATTAAGTCTTGGATCTGCTAGTTCACTAAATTTCTTCTCACAAGCCAATGGTAGTGCCCAATCATATATTGATCGCTTCACTGTGGTACTAAGTTCTTCAAGTGGTTTTCTGCCACTAGCAAGTTCTAGAAGGAGAATTCCAAAACTGTAGACATCACAACTCTCATTTGCTTTACCTAACATAGCATATTCTGGTGCAAGGTAGCCAAGGGTACCCTTAACTCTTGTAGTCACATGCGTTGCCCCATCAGGGATCAACTTAGCAAAACCAAAATCAGCAACCCGTGGCTGGAAATCTGAATCCAACAACACATTGCTTGCTTTAATATCACTATGGATGATACGTGCCGTCGCTTTGTGGTGAAGATATCTGAAAATAATTAAATTTTGGAAAATGCTTGTTACATCTATAACAAGACACATCCCCTCACACCATCTTATGAGACAGAATTAGAGTGGAGTTGTGCAGAAAATGAGGTGGAACTAAATATAATCAGATGGTAAAAACTCCGTAAATTTGAGGTGATATGAGTGTAAATATGTGTGGTTAGCATTACTCTTAAATTTTAGTATTACTACGATGACAGTGACAGAAGCTCATAAGGAAAGCCAGGTCAGTACTCACGCAATTCCCTCAGCGGACCCAATTGCAATATCCATCCGTTGATTCCAATCAAGAAGGCATTCTCCCAAGTGCTGTCCATGAAGATGAGAGTGTAGGCTCAAATTTGGCATATAGTCAAATACAATTAACCGTTCCTGACCTTCAGCACAATAGCCACGTAGGCTAAGAAGATTCTTGTGTTGTACTCTTGCCAATATCTCCACTTCAACAGAAAATTCCATGTCTGCTTTGTCGATCCAAACTTTCAATCTTTTCACTTGAATCTGCATGTGTACACAGGTCAAAAACATAGAACGGCAAGCAACCAGCTTGAAGGGATCATGGAAAAAGGAAATCACATTAAGCTTTATCAGAGGTTTTTGCAGCATTAGTTCTTAAACTTTTGATCATGTTTCATTAGAGATCACATTATAAGCTCAAATCAAAACCTACAAGTCTAAAGAATCATCCATTAAGGAACATAAATCACACTTATTCTCTTTTATAAGATTCAAGCAATAATCATCCTAATCGAATATTAGAACTAAGAATGAAACACAAAAAAAATGGTTATCAACGAGGCAGCCAAGCCATCAAGTTGTTTAGGATCACTCACAAATCATTATAAGAATAGTTTTGTAATTACATTGAAGGATTGCTGCATCGGAATAAAGAAGCCACTGGAGATGCCAGATGCAGGTTAATTTCCCCTTCCCTCCCCTTCTACCCCTAATTTGATTGAGAAAAAAAAAATTCCACATAGATCCCTCACAATCTGATCCTTTTCAGGGTTACATGATAAAATCATCACCAAGTGTCATTTAAGATTGAAAAAGCTATAGGAAAATTTTTGTGAGATGTTTCAATCTGTCAAAGCAGACCCCTAGATGCCAATAAGATATCAAATGGCCATAATATTAGGCAAATAGAAAGGATAACTATGGCCAACAGCAATATGTAATCTAAGTTTAATCAGCATTAGCAACCACAACTAGATTGATCAAGAATAAAATCAAACCAAAGCTGATTCGGTAAGACGTGACAAAGAATAAAAAAAAAAAAAACATAGTCCTACTTGCGATCCATCCCAAAGCTGGCCCCAGTAGACACTGCCAAATTCCCCTTCGCCAAGCTTGTTATCATAGTTGAAATTATTTGTTGCAGAGTGTAATTCCTTCAAAGAAAAAACTCTCCATGGAGGTTGTTTCTTCCCTTGTGCTTTACTGCATTGATAGAGAGTCAAATATCAACTAACCATTAGAAAAAGCAAAATTGAGACAAGAGTTTGAATCTAAAACTATAATTCAAAAAGTCTCCAGGTATAGGATCAATGAAACAGGCACCTCGGTATACCCAGAACGATTAACCATGCATATTATGTTAAGGGTTTTTCTAATAAGTGACCTAAGGACATTTTCAAAATAGGAAGTTTTGTATGAAAAATAAAGTATTTAAGGACATTTTCAAAATAGGAAGTTTTGTATGAAAGGTAAAGTATTTAATACATTGGACATTGAAAAAACTCAACTTTTTTATATAAAACTTCTTATTTTGGATTCCTCATGTTAGTTAAGTGATTAAGAGGAAACTGAATCTTCCCTTTTTATTTTGCCTTCAGACATTAGTATTACCAACCAAACTAACCTTTAATAGAATCTTCTTCACAGACCAGTGTCACTAATTCCTGGAATCTGAACTAAGCCCAAAATCTAAAACCCTCTTCAATATTCATTTCCCTCAAACAAAGAAAGTAAAAACTTGAAGTGATACCACACAAATATCTGATTAAAAACAATAAGAATAAAAATAATAAAGTAAATGAAACATATAACAATGAACAGTTATTTAAAACTAGAGATTAATGAAGCATTATCATACCGATCCGAACCATTTCCGCAACAAAAGATTGGGCAAAAAGCCATAACCTTCCCAGTTATCTTGTTTCTATCTCTCTGTGTGTCTCTGACTTCTCTGCACCCTCTACCTTCTCAATCAATGGCAGAAAAATGAACAAAATCCAAACTTGAAAATGACCCAGCAAACCAAATCAGGTGCTCAAATTGAACTTGTTCCTATACTCTGAAAGATGTTACTTTATGATATTCTCTGCCTAGCTCATTTCAGCGTGAAGGCCAAGCAACAGGTGTAGCCAACAAAGATTCCAAACGCAAAAATGCAAACCTTTGAGAGAAACTGAAGACATGCTTGCGTGCGCAGAAAGTCATGTTATTGCATCTGATAAAGCCCAAAAGAGAAAGGTAATGGAGTTATTATTGTTGGGTTTTTAAGTTTTGATGATGATATGGAAAATTATTTGGGCATGTATTTGATTTGTTTATTTAAACTTTTTTATGATTGATTTATTTAAATTTTTTAATATTAGTTAAATATTAAAGATGATTTTTAATATGTGTCTTATATTTAAATTTTAAATTTGAATATACAACAACAATAATCAAGTATTTTTTTATTAGGTGGGATTGATTACATAGATTAAACGACGTTATTGTGCCTTATCATAAACCAAGTCTTTAGAAATGTCATTCAAATCTAAATCTTTTTTAATAGTTTCACCTATATTCTTTATTGATCTCCATCTACTTCTACCTATTAGACTACCTCTATTTGATATACTCTTCATATCAGAGCTTTTAAAGATTTTCTCCTTACATATCCAAACTATCTAAGGTGAGATTCTACCATCTTTTCCACAAAAAAAAAATATTAAATTTGATTTTTTTAATAAAATATTTTTATATTCATGATTTGATTTTTATTATTGTTAGAGACAAGTTATTTATACCATTTAATGATTAGATCAAACTCTTTTAAGTGTAAATAAATGTTTCAACATTTAAAAATTTGAATGACATGTTGTCATATATAAATTGAAAAAAATGAGTGACTACTAGACAAAATAATAACTATCAGAATAGAATGAACAACTATATAATTTTTTACATAGAATTAACTCTCACGAATTAAAAGTTGATTTTCTCTAAATTTTTGTGTCTCTAATGACTAGAAAAACATGAGGAATGTTCCTATTATAAATATGAAGCCTTAGCGAAGATTAATATACACTATTATGCTCAAATCAAAAAGTGAAGAATTGCTACAAAATTATTATCTCTATTTTCTTTCTCTTAGTTATTTTTAAATTTGTTATCCATTCTATAGTGAGAATTTTGTTTTTGGAATTCATTATAACTCATCTTATAAGAAGATAAAAGTGAAAATAATTTTTTTTTTAGTGAAATAAGTTACTCTTTTTCAAGTAAAAGTTGAAAGAAGTTTAATGATATTCTTGGTGAAATAAAACATTGTAACTCTGTTTTAAAGTTAAGGCAGAAGAAAGTTCATCGAAATCTTTGTAAAAGAAAATTCGATAAGTAAAGAAAATGTTAAACATTCATTTGTGAACTAGATATAAGTTGTGAATTATGATGAATTAATATAAAATTTATTTTTACATTTTTTATTAACTTTTTTTATTTTCAATATTTTTTATGTTTATATTACAATTATTATTTAATTATTTAAATATGCTGTTATTAAACTCTATATAATCAATTGAATCCTATAGAATCAATTCACCTCTCTTCATTACGTAAATTATTATTGTTCGATTTATCTGATGGCGTGTAACCCAAGTCTTCTTTTTTCTTCCCCATCTTTAAAGTCAAGTCAAGGTGTTTGCAGATTTCACAAAAGAAGAAAAAACGCACACTCACACTTGCGATCCATTTTTCAGACAGTTTGGATAAGGTTTGGGTCCGGTGCAGACAACGTGGGTTCAACTATGGATAAGGCTTCTATTAGGACCTAATCTTGGGCCATTCAGTTCAAGTCATGTGATTCATTTGGGCTTAACTTCATTTTAACTACTCAATTTTAAAATATTATGTGGACCTGTACCAAACTTTTTACACCGAGAAATTCAATTTTAGCTTAAAGAATAAAGACTTGTTCCCCAGTTGATACCATTCCAAATATTTAAGATTTGAAATGGGATGTTGATATTCGAAGCTGAATCTTCCATCTCATTTTTCTTCTTCCTAGTCCCTAACCATGCTTGAACTTCGTGTTAAAAAAAAAAAATCTTTTACACGTCAAATTTTATACTTAAAATATATATGAATTAATTATTAATTAATAATGTTTATTATTTGATTAAAATATGAATAACATATTTTTTAAGGAAAAAACACTTTTCTTCTTTCGTTATCCAAACAATAACATTTTAATTAATAATTTTTTCATCTACTTTAAGTATATATTGTTTTGATGAAAAAAAATTATCTATTATAAGTGACATTTTATATACTAATAATGCTGTTTATTCAACTTTATCTTTATATTTTAAAATCCCTCTGCCTCAACTACTTATAAAAAGTAAATGGATATAAAAATAGAGTAATTAAATGTTAAAAATCAAATAAGGGTAATTTATAAAAAAATTCACAATTAAAGCACTTCTTAATATATTATTGTGTCTTGCACCACTTAAAGTTGAAGCGGATCGGATGGGTAATTAGCTCTCAATAACTAGGTGTACGTAAGGCAAAATTAAATTAGAAGGGTAGGAATAAAAAAATTGAAAAAAAAAATTGTACATTCATCATATTTATTCAAAAGTGTGGTATACGTATGTTTAAAAAAATTAGAAAATATGTACCCAAAAAAAATTAGAAAAAGAATTCATAAAGGTGTCGCCATGGCATGAGCCTTTGATGAGTCATCTAGTATACAATCACACATGGCAAGAGCAGAACATGCATGCACAATGTTCCAAATCTCAAAAGACTCCACGTATAATAGCCCAAGAAAAAGAAATTAAAGGAAGAGCAAAAACATATCTTAAACACTATTTTGCTTTGCATGCATATATATATATATATATATATATATATATGAGATTCTTACTTAAATTATGGATAGATTAGATTTATATTATTTTGTAAATTTTTTTTAATTTATATTTATTTTTAATTATTAGATTAGGTATTTCATATATTTTATAGGATAATGGAGTTTTTAGATTATTTTATTAAAATACAACCATACAAGCTATTAGATAAAAATAGATTTACCACGATTAAAAATAAGTAATAAATAAAAAAGATTACTCCTCTCATCGATATAAATTTAAGTAAGATCATTATATATATATATATATATATATATATATATATATATATATATATATATATATATATATATATATATATATATATATATATATATATATATATATATATATATATATATATATATATATATATATATATATATATATATATATATATATATATATATCTTTGATGCTAGCTCTATATTTCCCCACTAGTAGCCATCTTTGCATTGAGAAGCATTTGTTAGTTTCATGCAAGCCAAGAAAAACTGAAAACATGCAGCAAATGAAGGAGCAGAAGCCCGGTGGCGGAGCCACCATGCAACGCAGTGAAAGTATGCGTCTAAAGGAGAGGAAGGTGAGAGATTTGATGTTGGATAAGAAGAGGCTGGTGGAGGTGCCATACACGGCGTCACTGGCTCACACCATGAATACACTGGTGGCAAACAAGGTGGTAGCGGTGCCGGTGGCTGCTCCGCCGGGGCAATGGATCGGAGCTGGGGGGTCCATGATTGTGGAGTCTGATAAGCAGACAAGGGCCGTAACGAAGCTTTACATAGGGATGGTGACGATGCTTGATATCGTGGCACACATAGCTGGTGATGATCACTTGAGCGGTGGTGATGATGATGTGACCAAAGATCTTGATCAAAGGATGTCTGTCCCTGTCTCCTCCATCATTGGTCACTCCTTTGAAGGCCTTAGCTTGTGGACTCTCAATCCCAGTACCAGGTTTATTAACTAGTAAACTTTGTTCTATGTTTTATGGGTTTTGTTAATGTGACTTTAAAGTATATGTTAAAGAATCAAAAATAAAAATTTATTAAATAAAAAGTACAAATATTTATTATCTTTAAAATTTAATAAGTATTTATTATTTTTTTCTTTAATTAATTAATAATGAATAATAAATAATATTTTTAATCCTTAACATAAGTACCAAGAGCATATGATAATAAAATCTTTTTTATTATTAAGTTTGGAGAAATTTTTAATTATTCTTAGAAAAAGAAAATTCTTTTGTTATGTATCATTCACACATTAGCTTTATAGATTCTTGTTATAATATTTTTAATATTATAACTTATGTAATATACCTTGAATGATACCGTATAAGAAGTACCTAATTAAAAATCTCTCTTATCTTACAATAGATAAGGAAATATATTTACCAAAAATTATTTACCTTAGCACAACAAAAGCATTTATTTTTATTCAAACAAGTCATTTAAGATTGATTAGTGCGCAGCATTGATTTTTAGTTATTCTTATATATCTATATCATGTGTAGCCTGTTAGATTGTATGGAAGTGTTTAGCATAGGGGTGCATCGTGCTATGGTACCCGTTGACAGCCAGATGGAGAATGTGTCAGCTGGAGTGGAACTTGTAGAGTCTGCTTCCAGCTACCAAATGCTCACTCAAATGGATGTGCTTAGGTTCTTGAAAGATCATGCTGGTGAATTACAGAGCATCCTGGCGTGCACTGTGCAAGATTTGGGGGCCAACACTGAGAAGATTTATGCCATCACTGACCGTACAAGACTCGTGGATGCCATAAAGTGCTTAAAGGCTGCTATGTTAAACGCTGTTCCTATTGTTAGAGCCACAGATGTCGGTGAAGATGATCACAAGCAGCTTATAAATGCAAGTCTCATTCTCACCATATCCTTTTCATATTATACTAATTTTCGTATTAGAGTAATTTTTAGTTAGTGACAGTTTACTTTAAACACTTAAATTGTTATTTAATATGTGTAAGATTGTTAAGTCACGATATCTATAAAAAAGTTTTATGTTAAATAATAATTTGAATGTGTAAGAGATGATATGTTATAAAAAATTCTTACAATAAAGGCATGGGAATGTCCCTCTAATGCAAAAATTTGGTGCGACTAATTGCAGGGCAGATACAGGAAGCTTATAGGTACATTTTCTGCAACTGATTTAAGGGGATGCTACTTAGCCACCCTGAAATCATGGTTAGGAATAAGTGCACTCGCATTCACTGAAGAAGTTGCAACAAGTCCTTTGTACACAGCATCCGACACACAGAATAGTGGTACCTCTAGAAGGGAACCTGTGACTTGCCTTGCTGAATCACCCTTATCTGAGGTAATTGACAAGGCAGTCACTGAGCATGTACATCGAGTTTGGGTGGTGGATCAAGAGGGGTTGCTCTCCGGGGTTGTCTCTCTCACAGATGTAATTAGAGTTATAAGGCATTCTCTGCTATCAGATTCAGATGATCTGTGACAAGCACAATTTTGTGCCAACTTGGCTAAAACATTGCAGGTTTCTCGGTCGATGCCTTGCCCAATCAATACAGTCTATAGTGGTGTTATGAGAACAGACTAACACAGCAATTTTGGAATGCTAGCAAACTGTTTTTCATTTTCTTCAAAATTGGTCTGTGTTTCAGCATGAAAATGGGAATGCTTTTGTTTGTTATGATCAGCTTTTCTTTGTCGAACCAGTTATATATTTTTAAAACATGTATGAGTATGACCGTAATGAATATTTATATATACAGTATAATATGCTATTCCTGAGACTCATAATCGAGGTCAATTGCACATGTTCCATCGTCCACATTGGCTAGTGGTTTGTAGAAGGGTGAGCTAGTATCTGTGCATCCTGGAACGAGTTCCAGATTGCAGCTATCACCCTGCAGGGATGTTCTATTCAATATTTAGAAACTGACAGCATTTCACGGAGAAGAAATGAACTAAAGACATTGAAGAATGCACTCACCCCTTCTTTTGACAAATTACCAATCATAGCACATCTTGTTATAATTCATAAAACACGAACATATCATTTTGGTGAAGTTAGGACACTTGAACAACATACGATGACATATGTTCGGTACGTGTTCAATTTTCAACAATTGAATGATACACGACACATATTTAATTTAAAATTTTTTTTTTCAGTTCAGACATTATTACGATATTATGAATTATGATTTTTTTTTTTCCGTGTTTGTGTCGTTGTCGTGTACTTCATAAGTTATAATTATATTTGTATCTGAAAAGATTACTTTCTCACATTCTCCTTTTTTTACTTAGTTCCTCTACCAAGCCGCTAAGAATAAAACACTCATTCTCATCTCAACTAATGCTCATAGATTTTATGTTTAGCATATTTAGTGTGCTGTAATAAATTCTGCTAAGCTCAAATACTAATCAACTCAAAATAATAGTTTGTCTCATTTATTCGTCACTTAATTTTTTTTGTATTACATAACTGAAGTTAACTCGTGGTTTGAATTCAAAATGTCAAGGGATTAGTCACACACCGGTGTGGGATACCTTAGAAAACCCCAAAAGAAATAAAAAAAAAAGTTGAATTTGAAACTATTTTCAACACCATAAAGTCGTTGCTACCTTTTTTATATTTGTTTAAAGTTTCACATCAAACAGATCTACAAGTGCCTCAATCCTTTATTTTGCTGGTTTCTTCAAAACCAAGAAAATACTTTACATTATTAAGCTACAATAGTTGGTACAATTGGTATATTAAGCAAGAGGCAGTCGATTTAAAGAGAAATGGAGGGCCCATTTACCTCATTGAAGAAGTCAATTGGCTTGTTCTGCAAAGCCTTGGGGACTTGAAACTGCAGCCTATAGGACCATCCCGGTCTACTCCATTTGTAAATGAGAAGATCAAGTTCAGAGCTGCACAAAAATAGGAAGTTAACAAGAAGACATTTGAATGATTTTGTCAGAAAAATATATAGAGAAACATGTGTACCATGTTTAGGAATGATTATTTAGATGGTATATATTGGGGAATCAGCTTTGCCTCGATCTTTTCCAAGCATAGCCCTCGGCTCACCACCACACATAATTGGCTGGTTAAAACTTCATCAAAGGATAGAACTTTAAAAGTCAATGTAAACAAACATGACCAGCAAAATGAATAAGACACAAATTTAAGACATTTAGGACAACTAAGTGACATGAAAAAATTGCCATTAAAAGCAATTCCAAATTCTTCACTAGGGGCAAGTTGAGTTGCAGCTGGATTATAGAAACATTGGAGTTGTTGCAACAGCAACATCACTGATTTTAGTGCTGACTTTGACTTTAACATGTCTTTCTTCATTGAGTAACATCTTGCTAATGAAACATTGAGAAAATTACTTGCTGCATCAGAAATTATAGAATTGCTACATATGAAAAATCCTAGACTCATTTAGTTCTTCTCATATGCATTTGGTAAAAGTATATACTTTTCTAAGTGAAACTAAATTTAATTGAAATTCAGCCCTTTATAGATCGAGCATAATATTGTGTACGATTGCAAGGTAATTCCTAAATATAAAGATTTCTCGTAATACGACTTAATGTTTATAAGGTGAGTTCAATCGAAAGACTAACATATTAAGTAAAGGTATATGCATTTGGTAAAAGTATATAATTTTCTTAGTGAAATTAAATTTAATTGAAGTTTAATCTTTTATGGATTGGGCAAAAATATTGTTCAAGATTGCAAGGTAGTTCGTTAAATACTGAGATTTCTCATCATACGACTTCAAGTTTATAAGGTGGGCTTAATCGAAAGATTGGTCTATTAAGTAAAAATATATGCATTTAGTAAACATATATGATTTTCTTAGTGAAACTAAATTTAATTGAAGTTCAACCCTTTATGGATCAAGCAAAATATTATACAAGATTGAAAGGTAGTTCACAAATATCAAGATTTCTCATAATACGACTTAAAGTTTTAAAGGTGAGCTCAATCGAAAGATTGGCTTGTTGAGTAAAAGTATATGCATTTGGTAAAATTATATGTTTTTCTAAGTGAAACTAAATTTAATTGAAGCTCAGCCTTTTATGGATTGGACAAAATATTTTGTAAGACTGCAAGGTAGTTCATAAATATCAAGATTTCTCGTAATACGACTTAAAGTTTATGAGGTGAGCTCTATTGAAAGACTAATCTATTAGGTAACATCTTGCTAATGAAACAATAAGAAAATTATTGACTGCATCAGAAATGACAAAATTGTTACAAATGAAAAATCCTAGACTCATTTAGTTCTTCTAATATGCATTTGTTAAAAATATATGATTTTCTTAGTGAAACTAAATTTAATTGAAGTTCAACCCTTTATGGATCGAGCAAAATATTGTGTAAGATTGCAAGGTAGTTTACAAATACTGAGATTTTTCGTAATACGACTTAAAATTTATAAGGTGAGCTCAATCCAAAAACTAACATATTAAGTAAAAATATATGCATTTGGTAAAAGTAAATAATTTTTTTAGTGAAACTAAATTTAATTGAAGTTCAACCCTTTATGGATTGGGCAAAATATTGTGCAAGATTGCAAGGTAGTTTACAAATACAGAGATTTCTTGTAATATGACTTAAAGTTTATAAGGTGAGCTCAAAAGACTAACCTATTGAGTAAAAATATATGCATTTGGTAAAAGTATATGCTTTTCTTAGTGAAATTAAATTTAATTGAAGTTCAGCCCTTTATGAAGTTCAGTCCTTTATGGATCAGACAAAATATCTGTAAGATTGCAAGGTAGTTCACAAATACTGAGATTTCTCGTAATGCAACTTAAATTTTATGAGGTGAACTCAATCGAAAGACTGACTTATTGAGTAAAAGTATATACATTTGGTAAAAGTATATGATTTTCTTAGTGAAACTAAATTTAATTGAAGTTAATCCCTTTATGGATCAGGCAAAATATTGTACAAGATTACAACGTAGTTTACAAATACTGAGATTTCTCGTAATATGACTTAAAGTTTATAAGGTGAGCTTAATCCAAAAACTGGTCTATTGAGTAAAAGTATATGCATTTGGTAAAACTATATGATTTTCTTAGTGAAACTAAATTCAATTGAAGTTTCGGCCTTTATGGATTGGGCAAAATATTGTGCAAGATTGCAAGATGGTTCACAAATACTAAAATTTCTCATAATACGACTTAAAGTTTATGAGGTGAAGTCAATTAAAAGACTGACTTATTGAGTAAAAGTATATGCATTTAGTAAAAGTATATATTTTTCTTAGTGAAACTAAATTTAATTGAAGTTCAGCCCTTTATGGTTTGGACAAAATATTATGCAAGATTGCAAGGTAGTTCACAAATATCGAGATTTCTTGTAATATGATTTAAAGTTAATGAAGTGAACTCAATTGAAAGACAGACTTATTGAGTAAAAGTATATACATTTGGTAAAAGTATATGCTTTTCTTAGTGAAACTAAATTTAATTGAAGTTTAGCCTTTTATGGATCAAGCAAAATATTGTACAAGATTGCAAGGTAGTTTACAAATACCTAGATTTCTCGTAATATGACTTAAAGTTTATAAGGTGAGCTCAATCCAAAAATTGGCCTGTTGAGTAAAAGTATAAGCATTTGGTAAAATTATATGCTTTTCTTAGTGAAACCAAATTTAATTGAAATTAAGCCCTTTATGGATTAGGCAAAATATTGTGAAGGTAGTTCACAAATACCAAAATTTCTCGTAATACGACTTAAAGTTTATGAGGTGAAGTCAGTTGAAAAACTGACTTATTGAGTAAAATTATATGCATTTAGTAAAAATATATGCTTTTCTTAGTAAAACTAAATTTAATTGAAGTTCAGCCCTTTATGGATTGGACAAAATATTATTCAAGATTGCAAAGTAGTTTACAAATAATAAGATTTATTATAATATGACTTAAAGTTTATGAGGTGAACTCAATTGAAAGCTTGATTTATTGAATAAAAATATACGCATTTAGTAAAAGTATATACTTTTTTTAATTAAACTAAATTTAATTGAAGTTCAACCCTTTATAGATTGGACAAAATATTATGTAAGATTACAAGATAGTTTACAAATATTGAGATTTCTCGTAATATGACTTAAAGTTTATGAGGTGAACTTAATTGAAAGGCTAACTTATTAAGTAAAAGAACTTCATGATATAAATATGATCTTGATCTTTTTTATTTACTCAACGTGTAACTCGTAACACCCTTCATGTGATTACCGTCCTTATCTCTTCTCTTTCTCTTTCCACGTTATATTAGCCCGCATTTTATTTTATTCAAACCCCATTTCGGCAAATGACAAAATCCACAGGGTTTATCTTCCCCATCAGCTAATGTCCCAGCCTTCTGGGTTGGCCACTGACATGAAGGTACCCACGGAGATTCAGAAGCAAAGAATGCCATTGAAGAATGACAGAATAGCCATATGAAACATACAAGTCGTCGTAGAAAATGAAAGATAAGTATTTGAGAGGTGCTTGTTGATGGCACAAGAATTTTGGGATGCAATTTAAGTTGCAAGTGAATTTGTTCAATTGGTTGTTAATTACTCTCTGCCTCATTAATCATGATTGTTGGATTTGACTATGTATATGGGACTACTAGTTAATGTCGGTAACCGGGACTACTAGTTAATGCTATGTGCCTATATACATAAAAACACAGAATAACCCAAATTTGTCATGTGCTCATCATTTCGCCTTGTTCATGCACTCGGGGTTTTGGAGTCAAGGATGACCCGTTGGGTTAACTAGAGCTCTACTAGGCCCATGAGTCACATTTGTATGTATACCGATATATAAGATCCAAAACATTACATTATCAAGGTAAATTTGTTTATCAAAGACAAGCATGTGGAGCTTTATAATTTGGTCAACGTGGTAATTTGGTTATTGATAATTTAAAATTGAAACTGAATAAAGAATAGAAATTGGAAGGAGTTATAAAGTCATAGAACCACAAAGTCACAAGTCACATCATTTGGGCAGTTGCTTTCAACTTCTCAAATTGTGATGTCTTCTCTGTTGTATAAATAGAAGTACACCTCTATTATAATTTAATTTCGAGTGAATAATTTTTTTTACCTGATTTAAGATTTTTTTTTTGGTCAAGGGAAAGGGCTTTACATTAGTACTTCATCCTTTCCTTATACACATTCCCTGCGTATGGAATCCTCTTTTCTCACGTTGATAAGCTTAAGGAACCCAATGCTAATCATGCGTGTTTCTCCGTCTATATTGTTCTCAAATTCATACTTGAGGAAACCGATGTTAATGGGTTTTCCTCAAATTTTGTATTGTTTTCTCTACATCAAATTTCATGAGCTAAATTACAATATATTATTAACTATTGTTTCTTAAAACGCAGATATATACAGGGTCTGAATCCGGAATGACCGAATGAGACAACAGGTTCAAACATATTCGGCTTCTTCAAAAGGTAAAAGTAAAACTACCTACATATTGTTGGAAGTAAAAATAAAGATTTGGCAGTTCATCGATTGATAGAGAAAACTTTCTGAAATATTGAGCCGACAGAAGTGCCAAATAGAGAAGTCGACAGTAGCATTGGATAAAGAGGAAGATTCTAATGAGGTTAAGGTATGATGTCAGTGAGAAGAAGTATCCGACAGGAGATTGCATTAAGTCGATTTAAAAAAACTGTTTAAGAGTAGTCGAGTGCTGGTTCCATCGAAAGTTGGGTACTTGCTAAAGAATAAAACCGCTCGAACGTGCTGGTCTTTTTAGGGTGTCAGTTATTTTTGATATTTGTCTGTAAATACTAGTAGTCATAATGTAAAAAGGGAAGGTTATTTACTGATACAAAATCCTAACATCTCAACCCGAGCAGATTAAAGGATTTTTGTCCAAGTATGCCTTCCTTTTTCATTTCATGTCATTTAAATTAATGCAATGTTCCTTTAAAATTCTTTACTTTTTCAGTCTCGTATTTTAAATTTTCTTTACAGTTCTCCGCACTTTTATCTGCTTTTCTTTACTACTTTTCTATTTAAATTCTGCACTTTAATTTCGTGCCATTTACATACTTTCAATTAATTTTCTGCATTTTAAGATTCCTGCAAAGTTTCTTTAAATTTCTTTAATCTTTCCTTTCTGCATTTTCCTGTTTATTTTACTTCAAATTTCTTAAATTTCTTCTGTTTACTGTTAAAACCATTTTTATAACGAGATTACCACATAACTCGTGAACCCGCATTCGTTTGATAAAATATATTTATTTGTTGGAATTAATTGAATCTTTGAACCAAAATTCGCATAAACAAATTAGCACGCCCAATGGGACGAGTTTAGAGTAACTCGTAGTGTCATAAGAAATGGTTTTATGTGTTTAAGGAGTGGAAGATTTATCTACTCTTCTCGAATACGCAAACCATGAGTAATATAAGTAGTCAAAGGCGTCGATACACCTTTGACAACAAGTATTCGTGCCACCCTCAAATATCGTTAATACTGGGTCGGTAGAGGATGTTATAGCAACTGGTGCTCTCCGGAGTAATCCAGTAGCAGAACAAGTGTTGCCTGGAATGACTCAGCTATCGCCGAGTCAGCCAAGTAACCAAAGCATAATAAATTCAAATTCGAGGTTTGTGCCCCAATATGGGTTGCCACCGAATTATGTACCTCCTATTATGGCACAAACGGGACTTGACGCTACTTTAACTAATACTGTCGGACAATCAGTAGCTTCACAAGGCCAACCACAGATAAGTTCGGCCTTGGCAAGTTTTGGTAGCCAAAGAGTAGGGGTTGCAAGTACAAGCAATCCAACCCCCTTTCGACAAGAAAGACTGAATTTGGGACCAGTTTTCCCAAACATGTCGAGAGATAATCCCCAAAATATAACAGGGCCAACTATGAATTCTTTGGTCAGTTTTCGACAACAGATGGATGAGAGTAATCATGATATGGTGCATATGTTTACTCAGCAAATGGGTGCTGTGATTACGCCAATCATGGAAAATACAAATAACGTTTGCAGTGCATTGGCTCAGCAAATGACAAGGCTAAACCAAGCCTTAGGACTAGGTGATGTAGCCAATGATAATATTCAGGGAGCTCAGCTTGGGGTAAATAGAGAAATGGTCGCACCTCAGGCAAATGTGGGACAAAATCAACAAAACTTAGACCAACCAGGCCAAAATGATCAGCCCCGTTTGGAATATGGAAATGTCCATATGCTCCGTCAAGGAAATGAAGATCAAATGGCCAGAAATGATGTAGCCATGAGGTTGCTTCGACAAAATCTTGGGGGGCACCAAGTAATCGAACAAAATGTAAACCAAGTGGTGGAACAAGTGCTGAATAGGTTTGGTTTTAACGTTGGCTACGCCAACCAACCATATTTTGTATCAGCATTTCCTGAATGGGTCCAACAGGCAGAGTTGCCTAGAGGAGTTAAGATTCCAAAACTTTCCAAGTTTGCAGGAGAAAGTGGGGAATCGACCATCGAATATATTGCACGGTTTACAATAGAAATGGGGGAGTTGGCCATTGTTGAAGGCCTTAAAATGAGATTCTTCCCAAGTTCCCTCACAAAAAATGCTTTTTTCTGATTTTCGACATTGAGACCAAATTCAGTCCACTCCTGGGCTCAATTGGAAAGAAGCTTTCATGATCAATTTTTTAGAGGGGATTTGAAAGTAGGACTTACAGATCTTTTCAACATCAAAAAGATGTATAATGAAGCGTGGATGACTATCTTGCTAGGTTTCGACAAATGAGGAGTAGATGTTTTACTCCTATACCTGAGGTCGAAATAGTAAAGATAGCTGCAAACAGTTTAGATTATTATATAAGAAAGAAGTTGGTGAATCAACATTTGATTGATCTTGCCCAGCTAGGTGAAAAAGTTAGGCAAATAGAACAATTAAAAGTTGAAAAGATTCAAAAACAAAAAAGATTTCTTAAAAGAGAAAATGTGGCGTTTGTTTGATTAAATGAATCCGACAATGAGTTTGAAGGCAGCGATGATGAGTTCGAAGTTAACATTACTGAACTTCAGAATGGTCCTCCTTATGTTTGTCAGGCATTACAGCCTACTAGAAATAAGGAGAAAATGGGTTACGTTAATAGAAAAATATATACATTTGACGTAACTAAAGCCGACAAGATTTTTGATTTGTTACTAAAAGATAAATAGATTAAACTGTCGAAAGGCCATAGGTTGTTAAAGTTGGATGAAATTAAAGACCGCAAATATTGTAAATTTCATAATAATTTCAGTCATGTTACTAATGAATGTGTTCGTTTCAGAGACTTAATTCAAAAAGCAATAATGGATGGGCGTCTGAAGTTTGCCGACAAGCTTAAAGCGGATATGAAAGTTGACACAGATCCGTTTTAGGCTGAAGTATCTTGTGTTGATCAGCAAGTTCCTCTAAATGTTGGGATGCTCAATATTAGGAGATTGCAAGAATTCAACGTAGATACAATGGATGCAACTGACGTATATCCTAAGCCAGGTGAGTCTCTCGAAGCATTTCTTGAAAGAAAGAAAGATGAGGGTAAGGTAAGGTTGTGCCCAAGGTGTAATGCAGTATATGATGAGCTTGCTGCGAAGAAAGCTGCTGAAGAACAACCAAGTATCTAGCAGAATAAAGGAAAAGTTCTCGATAGAAAAACCTGGAGACCATAGAATACTTTTCATGCTCCAAGGCCAAAGCCAGTTTACATGCCTAGGCCTAACATGAATGGTTGGTTGGTCGAATCACAGGGATTTGTGGGAAACAGAGCTCATGTCAGACCCTTTAAGACTAGGGTGCCACCTGCTAATGTTGCTGTGAATAGGTGGATGAAGAATTCCGTAATGGATGGATATACGTATTTTCGATGGAATGTGTCTGCCAGGAGGAGTAATTTCCAAAGGGATCAACCTTTTTGGAATGAAGACTACAAGAATGGAAGGATCAATTTAGGAAAAACTTCGATTGGCCAAGATGAAGCAGGGCCATCAAAGGTTCTTCCAATGTTGAAAAGCAAGAAAAGGAGATTACAGAGATTAAGACAAGCACAGAAGAGAAGAGATATGGTTGAAGGGTTAGTGATCAAGGAACAGCCCGTAGAAACAGGTTGTTTGGTGGTCGAAAAGAAACCCATGCCTGATCAAGATAAAGATGATAAGAAGTTAAAAAGTGTTGTTACCAAGGGATCATTCCAGGGGAGCCGACGACAAATGCAATCGGACGGCTTGACACTAATGATAAAATCCGACAAGAAAAGTTGGAAGAAATCAGAAGGGGTAAGCAAGTTCGAAGGCCAATTCCAAACAAAACAAAAAGGAAATGGCCAATTGGATTGATAGCAGCAGAAAAAGAGGCAAGGGAGAAGGCAAGAGAGAATAGTTTACCCGTCGAAAAGGACAAGGAGTTGATCAGCTCGACAATAGGAAAAGAGCAGGTTAAGGACTCTGGAATAGGAAACAGTAATATTGAAGACTGGTCGAATGAAGAAATCAGGAGAATTTTAGAAGACCCAGATCAAGATGTTGAGTGGAGGAAGAAAATGCTCGACATAAGAAAAGAAAGAGAAAGATTGGCAAAGTCTGACTGCCAAGATATAGACTCAATGACTGATGAAGTTATTGAGGCCTTGAATGATCCAGAGGATCCTTTAGGCCTTGGTGATGATGAGCAATTTGACATGGATATCAACATGGAAGATAGTCTGGATGATATCTTGACGGCTATGGATAGCAATTTGCCGTCGGAAGATTACTTAAGGATTGGAAGGCATTTAGATGAAGAGCCGTCTGACGAAGAGGAATTCTTGAAGGCGACGAGTGTTAATTTAGTTTCGGTGTTACCTGTAGATTTTGAAGGGTATCACAAAATTGAATACATAGGGGAGAATGAAGAAGATGTTGATGACCTCGACGATCATTGGCTTTTTCAGGATAATATGATCACGGTCTTTGACAATACGGCTCAGCTTGAAAAACCAACAGAAGATCAGAAGGCTCATTTACGACCGTTACACATTAAGGCTCTGTTGGAAGGAAAACCCACTAATAGAGTTTTGGTCGACGGGGGGCAGTAATCAACTTAATCCCAAGGGCCATGATTAAAAAACTTGGGAAAGATGAGTCAGATTTGATGTCGACAAACATGATAGTCACAGATTTCAGTGGTAAGACTTCTCCATCAGACGGAGTGGTGATGTTAAAGGTACAAGTCGGATCTGTTGTAAGGCCGACATTATTTGTGGTAATACCGACGAAGTCGAGTTACAATCTTTTACTTGGGAGAGATTGGATCCATGCCGTCGGAGCAATACCATCAACAGTTCATCAAAAGCTCATTCTTTGGAATGAGGAAGATCAAGTGGAAGTAATAGAAGCAGATGACAGTCCTTGCTATCTTCAGCAACTTCATGTCGACTTCAGAATATATGCTCCAAGTGTTAAACCAGTAACAGCAAGTGGTGGAGTGATTAATGAGGACGCACTTGAAGTTTGCTTGAGGGATCAGTTTGGTGTACAACTGGTGAAGAAGATCGGCCAAGCACTAGTTATGAGTGTTAATAATTATTCAGAAAGATTGTCGGCTTATTTGGCCGACAAAGCAGTATTCACTGCTGAAAGCATGCTGTCGGATTGCATAATTGATGATGGTCCTTTAGGATTTGAAAAAGGGCTTGATGACAAGCAGAGTGTGGAAGTGGAAGACCCTTTGGAAGAAATAAACTTAGGCACTGAAGCAGACAGAAGGCCCATTTTCGTAAGTTCATTTCTGCCAAAGGATTTTAAAGAAAAGCTTGTCGGGTTAATTATGGAATATAAAGATTGTTTTGCCTGGGATTATGATGAAATGCCTGGATTGAGTAGAGATCTTGTCGAGCACAGATTGCCTCTGAAAGAAGGATGCAGACCTGTTAGACAAGCTAATAGGAGATTTGCACCTGAGGTGATATTAAAGATAAAAGAAGAAATTGAAAGATTGCTCAAAGCCAAATTCATCAGAACAACCAGGTATGTCGAATGGCTTTCTAATATTGTTCCTGTAGTTAAGAAAAATGGCAAGTTGAGAATATGTGTAGATTTTAGAAATTTGAACACTGCCACACCTAAGGATGAGTATCCTATGCCAATTGCGGACATGTTAGTTGATGCCGCATCTGGACATGAATTATTAAGTTTTATGGATGGCCATGCAGGTTATAATCAAATTTTTATTGCCGAAGAGGACGTGTCGAAAACTGCCTTCAGGTGCCCAGGAGCAATTGGGACATTTGAATGGATAGTCATGCCTTTCGGTTTAAAGAATGCAGGGGCCACTTATCAGAGAGCAATGAATACAATTTTCCATGATGTCATTGGAAAATTTATGGAAGTCTATATCGACGATGTCATTATCAAGTCGGAAACGAAGGAAAGCCATTTGACAAACTTAAGGCAGGCATTCGACAGAATGAGGAAGCATAGCCTTAAGATGAATCCAGAAAAATGCGATTTTGGAGTGTCGGCCGCCAAATTCTTGGGTTTCCTAGTCCATACAAAAAGGTATAGAAGTGGACAAGAATAAAGCCAGGACAGTTTTGGAGGCCACACCACCGACAAACAAGAAAGAATTGCAATCTTTTTTAGGAAAAGTTAACTTCCTAAGAAGATTTATATCCAATTTGTCGGGAAGAACTAGAGTTTTTGCTCCATTGATCAAGTTGAAGGCTGAACAAGATTTTGTGTGGGAACCTTGCCACCAAGAAGCCTTCGACCGGATAAAGCGGTATTTGACAAAACCACCTAGGTCATGATGCCTCCAGTGCCTCGTCGACCATTGAAATTGTATATATCAAAGCATCGAAGAAACCATAGGAAGTATGCTGGCTCAAGATGTGAATGGCGTCGAAAGGGCCGTGTATTATCTTAGTCGAGTTTTAAATGATGTCGAGAGAAGATATAGTGCAATAGAGAAACTTTGTTTAGCATTGTATTTCTCATGTACTAAGCTCAAGTATTATATGATGCCTTGTAATGTATTGGTTATGTCGAAAACTGATGTAATAAAATATATGTTATCGAAACCAGTGTTAAATGGTCGTATTGGAAAATGGACTATCGCTTTGTCAGAATTTTCTTTACAATATGTACCAATGAGAGCAGTAAAAGGCCAAGCAATTACTGATTTCTTGACCGATCATCCTTGTCTGGATGTAGAAAATATAAATATTGTCGGTTTAAAACCTTGGTGTTTATATTTTGATGGTTCAAGGCATCAAAATGGAATTGCAGTTGAGATTTTAATTGTTTCCCCTCAAGGTACTCCAACTAAGTTCATGTTTGAACTTAAATATATTTGTTCTAACAACGAGGCTGAATATGAAGCCTTAATTGTCGGATTGGAGATACTAGTGGAAATGAAAGTACGTAATGTGCACATATTTGGTGATTCGCAGTTGGTCGTTAAGCAACTTGCCCAAAAATATAAATGTGTTAGTGAAAATCTAATGAAATATTATGTTGTGGCAAGTAAGCTAATGAAACAATTCGACGAGATAATTGTCGAACACATTTCCAGATATTTAAATGAAGAGGCTAATGAATTAGCACAAGTAGCCTCTGGTTATATACTTTCATCCAAGGTTTTTACAAATCTAATGGAAATAAGGAAACTTTTACATCCATTAGAGGAAAGAGATATACTACAAAATGACATTTCGACGATTAATGATTGGAGACAACCAATATTGAGTTATTTGGAAAATCCCAGTCAAGATGTGCATAGAAAGCTCAAGTATAGAGCGTCGAAGTTTGTGGTATTAGGGGGAGCCTTGTATAGAAAGTCTGTCGATGGAAATTTAGAAGTTTGCCTGAGTGAAGCAGAGGCTTATATTGCCTTGGCAGAAGTCCATGAAGAAATTTGTGGAGCTCATCAGGCAGGTGAAATGATGAAATGGATCCTTCGACGTCAAAGGTATTATTGGCCAACACTAGTTAGGGATTGTATTATGTTTGCCAAGTCTTGTGAAGAGTGTCAAAGACATGGCCATATACAAAATGTTTCCCGAGTGAGCTACACGCTACGTTAAACCTTGGCCTTTCAGAGGATGGGCTTTGGATTTAATTGGCCAAATTCATCTGTCTCGTCGAAAGGACACAAATACATTCTAGTAGGAGTCGATTACTTCACCAAATGGGTTGAGATCTGTGGCCTTGAAGGATGTAACTCAGCAGGATGTGATTAACTTTATTGAAGATAATATAGTTTGTCGGTTTGGAATACCACAAACTTTGACAACTGACCAATGATCAGTATTCATTGGAAAGAAAGTAGTTGAATATGCCAGTTCAAGGAAAATTAAAATGCTCACGTCGACGCCATATTATGCTCAGGCGAATGACCAAGTAGAGGCCATAAACAAAATAATCATAAATTTGATTAAAAAGCATATTGGCCGACAACCTAGAAACTGACATAATACTCTTAATCAAATTCTATGGGCATATAGAAATTCACCAAGAGAATCGACGGGCACTTCACCATATAAGTTAGTTTATGATCATGATGCAGTATTACCAGTTGAGATCAATCTTCAATCCATTCGAATTCAAAAACAAGACGAGTTACCAATTGAACATTATTAGAACTTGATGTTTGATGAATTAAACGAATTAAGTGATGAAAGATTAGTAGCTCTAGAAAACTTGATTCGACAGAAAGAAAAAATTGTAAAGTTTTACGACAGTCGAGTTAAGTATAAATCTTTTAGGATTGGTGACTTGGTTTGGAAAGTTATCCTGCCCATGGATAAGAATTGTCGAGAATATGGAAAATGGTCCCCAAAATGGGAAGGACCATTTAAAATTACTCAAGTATTTTCTGGGAATGCTTATGCACTTGTCGAGGTTAATTCTGGTTTGAGGATTAAATCAATTAATGGTAAATATTTAAAGCCATATAAACCGACAATGTATGAGTGAAGATAGAAATTGAGTAAATATGAAATTTCATTCATATATTCGACAAATACAAATCACATACTGATGTTACATCTGGTTTGATTGTCAAGGAAGATAATGAGAGAAATAAACCTATTCTAAATAAACCAGAAGCTTCTCCCAAACTGAATATGTTCTAAATTGAGCTCGTAGGACCTGAGGAAGAGGAAGGAGCGTGACGACCCTTAACTTGTCCTGGACGAGATTTTGAATGGTCGTCTACTCCCTGATGAGCTATTCTCGTCATAATAACCATGTTTTAAAAACATTGGGTTATTACGATGATTACTGAAGCTCATCAAGAATATTACGATTCTTACTGAAGCTCAAAATAAGAGTCACCATTAATACAAAAGCCTTCTTCCATTTTTCCCATTGAGAGAAGATGAAATTTTCTGATGACATGGTAAATTTCACTGAAAAGGAAGAAAGGAAGGGTTGGGTTATACTCTTTGAACCTTGGTGTCTCAGAGCACACTATTTATAGGGACTTTTTGAGGAATAGGTTATTAACTTACGTTTTGTAACTTACGTTATAATTAATTAAATTAATTATGATGTATAGTTACGAGATGCATTGAAAAGAAACAGAATGAAAGAGCATTTAAAATGTATAGAATTATAGAAGCAATAATAAAGGGGTATTGGAAATTGATCAAAAGAAAAAAAAATGTTTTATTAAGTATTGGCCAAGAAGGCCATACAAATTCTGTCGGATAGCTAGACCGACAATATATATATAAAAAAAAAACTTAGAATTTTTGAAGAATCCCCCAGGAATCTTCTAAAGATTGCTTGTCGGAACAGGCAGTTTGATACTCCGCTTCAAGAGAATTAATTTTTGCTAATACAGTTTTGGCTTCCACAGCCCATTGCTTGGTATTATTGGCAATGCTCTGTTGTCTGGCAGCCCCTTGTTCTAATGCTGTTTGAAGTTTTTGGTTGCGACGACGAGCAGCCTCAAGTTTTTTCTCTAAGTCTTCAATTTCCTTGTCGAGCTCTTCTTTTTTGGCTTTTCCTTTTATCAGATTTGCCTTCAGAGTAACACTTTCACTTTTTGCGTCGGTCAACTGCTTCAAAATCCTGGATTTTTCTTGAATCTCTTGTGTATAAGCAGCAATGACTCGACGAATGACTGGCATTTTTGCCATTAAACTTCGAAGAAAATCTTTGACAGTTGTCGGGAGAGCTCTGTAATTGGCTAGCTATCATGAACAATAGTTTTGATGATAACAAACGTGAAGACAAACATGAAGATGATGAGAAGACCAAGTCCAAGATCTTCAAAGAATAGCTTTAGGACTTAGGATCTTTGTAAAGAGCCTTTTGGATATCTCATTATTTGACGTTGCAAAGAAATGTTTTCAAAATTGTTTTTTTCAAACTTAAACAATCATTTTCTGGACATTTGAAAGCATTTAAAACTGTTTTTATAGCAGAGGTATTCGAATATCCTGTTAGGTATTCGAATAGAATGGTTTTCAAATTCATACGTTTTCTGTTTTTCAAAGTGGTATTCGAATACCCCTCTAAAGTATTCGAATAACCTGATTTCATGATATACCTCTTTAACTAAGGTATTCGAATACCCTTAACTGGTATTCGAATAACCCAAACTCGATCGCTTTTTTTTAAAAGTGTTTTGGCAAGAGGTATTCGAATACCTCATAAGGCATTCGAATACTGTATTCCAGAATTAGATTTCACAAAGCTTTCGAAAATGGCAGCAACGGCCATAATTTCAATAATTACATGGTTTTAATTGCTCCAACGACTATTTTCTCTCATTGCTCTATAAATAGAGACCTTGGGTCTCTTCTAAAAAAGCACCAACCATTTTGAATTATTTACTTGTGTTAAAACGTGATTCTTTCATATTTTCTGTGCTCTTTTTGCCAAAACCTTGAGATATCCTTTAGAGAGCTTATTAGCACTTCAATTTGTAATATCTGTTCTAAGTGAGAGTTTATTTTTCATCTATTCTCTGCTTCTGTAAAAGGGCGAGGTATCCCTTAGTGAATTTGTGAGGGTGAGGTATCCCTCTAGTAAAAGGGTGAGGTATCCCTTGTTGTAAAGAAGGTGAGGTATCCTTCAAAGGGGGTGAGGTATCCCTCTAGTAAATAGGGTGAGGTATCCCTATTGTGTAAATGTTGCAAGCACCTGTTTTTAAGCTTGTATTGAATAGTGAAAAATCTCGAACTGTGTTTCGGGGGAACTGGACGTAGGCCACAAGTGGTTGGTGGTCGAACCAGGATAAATATCGTGCCTGTTTTTCTACCCTTAATCTTTTATCTTTATGCACTTTATTTATTCTTGCAATTTAATTATTAATTGTTTTTCTTATCTTCATCTTATTCACGACTTTTAATAATTAAATTCAGTATAGTTTATTTGTTTAAGGCTTTTGCGAAAAATCCTTAATTACTCAATTCACCCCCCCCTCTTGAGTACTGAAGCCACTTGGGTAACAAGCTCGACTGGTTATGGGTAATTGCTGAGCAAGAGGCTCAAGCTCAGTTACGACTGCCATCATTCTTTCTTGTAGAGGCTGGTCAGAAATTAAGTGCTCGAAAGAATAGGTAAAAGCATTTTTCAACTCAGTTAAGAGTCCAGTAATATGGGAATCACTGGAATCTTGCCCAAGTTGAGTCAAAGAGCGAGCCGATTGAGGAGAACTTTGGTGGCCTCCCGACAACATTGTGATCAATTCGTCCCAAGTCGCCTCCATATCCTCGCCACTTTCTGGCACAAGAATCATTAAGTTGGTGGAGGAGATGGAGGTGGATTAATTGGGGCAAATTCCGCCAGCAGGGTGTCCATGTTGAATTCCTCTGGGATGATTTGAGCGGGATTGGTTTGCCCTGAATGAGAAGGACCTTCAATGCCTGGGGGGATTGGAGTTTGTTTTAAGACTTCGGCAGATTCTGTCGGAAGTGGTGAAGAAATGGTAGATGCAGCAAAGGCTGAAGATGTATGAGCTTCTGGAAGATTCTCGGTTCTTGGCCTTTGTGGGCTAGCCAACTTTGTCGAATCCTGAAGACGAACAGAAGAAATGTTAGAATAATTAATGTATTAAAAAATAATTGAATAAGGTGAGATACATTACTTCAGGAGATTGCTGAATAGGATCTTCAGCTCTTGATTCGACAGTTGGTTCAAGAAGATGGTCTGCGGATTGTTCATCCTCTGGATCCTGAAATGAAAAAGTGAGTGTTAGATGAGTAGCAAGAACCAAGAATTTAGGGAAAGGAAGTGCGCAAATTTACCTCGGATGAAAGAAAAATGGTCTCTGTTTCTTCGACAGAAAGCTTTGAAGTAGAAACAGTGGTTTGAATTTTCTTTTTCTTTTTCTGAGGAGAGAAAGAAAGGGGGGTGAGATATTGTGCATAGTATTAAGAAATGTGCAATAAAGATGTATACCTTTGGAGGATGTTCTGGAGATGGAATTGAAGATTCGACAGGAGAAGCCAGAGTGGCAGGAGCAGATTCGCTAATCTGAGTCCGACATTAAGTTAGATTGAAACAAAGTATATAAAAAAAAATCTTGGTATATAGTTGGAAAAGTATATACCTTGAGGGTTTTTGATTTAGCAGCGTCTTGTTTCAAAGGACTCTTTGTCGGCATTGATGCAGCGGATTTAGCTTTTGAAGCCTTGGGAATAGGAGGTTTTTGAGCCTTCTTACTTTTCTTCTTCTTTAAAGAAGTAGTTTCATCTTCTTCGTCCTCATCACTTCCTTGAGGCTGTTTATATTCCAAGGGTCTTTTCAAAGGGAGTGCTGTAAGAAGACAAGTATATTTAATAAATGTGGGAGAGAATTCGAAGTAACAGAATATAAGGAGGAAAATACCTTCAGGTATTTTAGTGATGACTTCGGGTGTTCCAGGCAAATTGTTCATACGACAAGGCAAATCGACGAGTAAACTCGACTTCCCGGAGTTCTTGTAAGAAAGATATTACTCACGTGAGAATATGTCCTATCTAAAATAGGAAGTTACCGGCCTTTGTAGGTTTACCGGGAATTCGTCGGCCAATCCAAAACGAGCACAAGGAAGAAGCACCGGCTTTGGAAAAGGGATTTGAAAAGGTTCAAGCCGTGCTAAAGGATTTTTATGGAAAGCGAGAGAAATTTGGTAGAACATTTTTCCTTGTGTGCTCGTTTTAGCTCGGCTACGACTTCTTCACAATGTTGAACAATTAGGCAAGGAAACCACGAAGTCCCACTTGATTTTGTAGTATTTTTCAAAAGCCTTGATATCCTGAATATGTGTACCTTTAGTTTTTGATGAAGGATCTTGGTCCCGCATAGGAATCGAGTTTCGATACGGCTTCGACAAATGTCAATGTCGATATGATAAGGATTGTAGTACTCAGTCCACCAATCTACAAAATCTTTTGAAACTCCTCTGTAGGGGTGAATGCGAGAAATCTTGAAATGTTTCTTGTGCCTTTCATTCTTTGAGGCTACTCGAATGAGATCCGACATGCTTGGTAGATGGCCATTGATGAAGTGTTCTTTGGCTTTATGGGAAAAAGGCGCTGGAATAGCTTGACAGAATCCCAATTATCGGGCTACTGAATTAGCAGACATAGCTCTAAAGATTTGTCTGTCGAACCAGGGAGACCAGCCACTAAGACTTGTCGGCAGAGAAAATTCGACCAGATAGAAACATTGTCAGCATGAATAAGAGGGTCATCAGAAAGAATTGGTCGAGTAAACCATTCGAGACCAAAAGAACGGTCAACGAAAGGAGCAAAATATATATCTTCAGTGCTAAAGGAGATAGAATGAAAAATACTGAAGAAATACATGAAATTCTCCAAGCTCTGTTTATGAGTTTTCTCATGCTTCACATGGCAAAGTCTAATGCCATATGTAGCAAGAGAGACTGTCGGAGGAGAAGAATCGACCAGGTAATCTCCTAATATGGCATTCAACCAAAGTTGAAGTAGCCACATTGGACCACCAGAGTTAGTTTTCTTTATTTGAGCTCTGATGCTTTGGACAATTTCACCTATGCTCAAATAGAGATTGGCTAGGAGAAATTGACCGAGAGCTAGTCGTCGACCTTCATGAAGGAGATTGGCGAGCTGAAGAAAGGATTTGGATATTTGTATTGATTTAGAACCAATAGCATAAGCTGAAAGCCAGAGTAGAAGAAAAGCTATGTGTTCTTCGTCGGTTACAGAATCTGATCCAGAGGAATAAAAATTTATGAAATTGGAAAAAGAAGTTGGGGCTTTTGAGTATACATCAATAGTGTTTGTAGGTTGAAGAATGGGTGTAATTATTTCCCCATCTGGTCGAAGACCAGTTATGGCAGATATGTCGAAAAGTGTTGGACCCATCATGCTATAGGGAAATTGGAAGGAGTTGGTGGTTTTATTCCAGAAAAAGAAGGAAGCACCTAGCATGCAAGAATCCATTTTTATGGGATAACGAGAAAGCTGAATGCAATCGAAAATCCCTATTTCCCTCCATAGGCTTTCTTTGGAAGCTTGAACTCTGTTAAGCCATTCAAGATACCCATTGATGTGGGTAGGAGGAGTCTGAATAACCTTTCAGATTTTCCAAAGTAGCTGATAGGAATGGAAGGAAGAGAAGCCAAGATAGCTTCTTGGGGACTTTTACAAGGAAAAAAGGAATTTATTTCGTCCGTAATAGATTCCTTGGGCAGAACTGGACCCAAGAAAGCAGCTGGAGGATCCAAAGATAATGAAGAGTCGCTAATGGGGAGTATTACCTTTGAGAAGTGCCAAAGTTCAGACTTTTGCAGAGCTGGGTCTTTGAAGACTGCATGATTACCCAAATCTGTTGTTGGCGCGTTGGGAGTTTGAGAGCTAGAAGCCATTGGAGAAGGTAAGAGTTTGCAGAGGAAACGGGCTAGAGTGAGAGGTTGAAGATGAACAGTGAAGAGAAGTGAAAGTTTAAAGACGGTAAACAGTGTTAAAAAGGTGAAGAGTCGTGTGAATTTGAAAAAGTAGTTTTTGCGAGAGAAAATAGGGGTAATTATGAGCCCTATTTATTAGGAACGCTATTTATTGTTTGCTATGATAAGATTGATTATGGCGTTCAAGTACCGATGAAAGGTTTCGATTGGATTTAAATATATATATATATATAAAGGACCTTTGATTAAAAATTTTTCTTTCTTAAATCGTCGAAAGAAAATTTTTGGGGGCATCTGTTAGAAGTAAAAATAAAGATTTGGCGATTCGTCGGTTGATGGAGGAAACTTTACGAAATATTGAGTAAATGAAGTGCCAAACAGAGAAGTCGACAAGTAGCATTGGATAAAGAGGAAGATTCTAATGAGGTTAAGGTATGATGTCAGTGAGAAGAAGTATCCGACAGAGAGATTGCATTAAGTCGACGAAAGCTGTTTAAGAGTAGTCGAGTCTTTGGTTCCATCGAAAGTTGGGTACTTCTTGAAGAATAAAACCTTCGAACGTCTTTGGTCTTTTTAGGGTGTCGATTATTTTTTATATTTGTCTATAAATACCAAGTAGTCATAATGTAAAAAGGGAGGTTATTTCTTCGATACAAAATCCTAACATCTCAACCCGAAGCAGATTAAAGGATTTTTGTCCAAGTATGCCTTCCTTTACCATTTCATGTCATTTAAATTAATGCAATGTTCCTTTAAAATTCTTTACTTTTTCGGTCTCGTCTTTTAATTTTTTTCTGAGTTCTTCGTACTTTTATCTGCTTTTCTTTACTATTTTTCCATTTAAATTCTGCACTTTAATTTTCGTGCCATTTACATGCTTTCAATTAATTTTTCTGCATTTTAAGATTCCTGCAAAGTTTCTTTAAATTTCTTTAATCTTTCCTTTCTGCATTTTCCTGTTTATTTTACTTCAAATTTCTTAAATTTCTTCTGTTTACTGTTAAAACCATTTTTATAACGAGATTACCACATAACTCGTGAACCCGCATTCGTTTGATAAAATATATTTGTTTGTTGGAATTAATTCTGAATCTTTGAACCAAAATTTCGCATAAACACATATATAAAGCAAAAATAAAAATAACAGAGTTAATTTTTTAAAATTGAGTTAAGTAATTGAAAAAGAGAGAGAGAGAGAGAGAGAGAGAGAGAGAGAGAAACACTCTTATAAAACCATTAAAAAATGTAACTGAGTGATTTCTGATTTTCTGTGATGGAGTGTTTGTGTAAATAACACCCCTCTTCTTCAAAAGACCTAACGAAAAGAGAAAAGGAGTGGGTACGTGGTATGCAAAAAGTAAGAATCTACACTAATAGATAAAAGGGATTCTCTTAGTTTGTCTCCAATTTTTTTTTTTAATGTTAAATACAAAAAAAATAAAGAATAAAGATTAAAATTAAAATTTTATATTATCGCTTTTTACCACCACTTACTTAAAAATATAACTGTATAAAGATTATTTTTCTACCATTACCAAACAAACTACATTGAAAGCAATTTCTTTTTAAAAAGTGTTGGAAAATAAAAAATGTCAATCCACTAGTAATAGATAATTAAAAACTTACAAAACTAACTCGAGCATACAGACCACCAGTTTTTCATTATTATCATTGTGACATAATCACCATAACCTAATGACCTCATAGTTCTGTCAATTATTTGAAAATGAACAGAATAAAAACAATGACAATTTTTAACTTTAAGCTCCTATATATAGAACAAAATCATTAAACAAGGAACTCATCCATCCATGCCATTTGGAATTTCGAAGCCAAAAGGGGAATGAAACAATAATCATATGAAGACAGACAAAAGGCATCGTTTGTTGGAATGGAATAATGGTCACTGTAAACAAGCACGGGAGAGCAAAAAGCACGATTATGAAGTCTACAAACTATGGTTAATTATTATTTTAACAATGACATTGGAATGCTCGTCTCCAAAAAATGCTTCCCTTTTTTTGAGATGGCTTCCTTTAAACTAAGAAAAATATTAGTTGAACATTTATTTTTTCTCTCATAATTCTCACATTAGTGAGATAGCGGAATTAAAATATAAATATATAAAAAATAGGTAAAATTATATATAATTAAAGAATCAAAATTAAAATTTTGTTAACAAATATTTTAAGAAAGTCAAAATAATTTTTTTATGAAAACAAAATAAATAATAATTTTTTTTCAACTTTTAATACATTAAATATTATATTTTCATCTAAATTTTTTTATTTTAACTCTTTAACAAGTATTCTTAAGACACTCATTAACAAAAATTTAAAAATTATATAAATATAAAGTGATGTATATGTAATTGTGTATATATCATTATTCTTAAACTAATTAGTAATTTTCAGTTGCATTAATCAGCGGTCTGCTTACGTCATTAGAAAGCATGCTTCATTTATATATATACACTAGTTAAAAGAAATAACACAGGCATTGACACAATTACTTGTTGTACAATGATAATTTTTTATTGCACATGGAAACTTCTAAGTTCTATGGATGTACTCAAGAGCTCATTTGGAATGTTAATATAGATTATATATATTAATTCCTTAAGGGGGTGTTTACAAACATTTAAAAACTAGATATATAAGTATAATAGAACTAATTTTTAGATAAATGTTGTTTGGTTTTCATAAAAAATTTAAAAAATTGATTCATATTTAAACTGAATTTGATATAAAACTGATTTTAAAAGTAAACTAATTCAAAGTTGACTTTTTCTTATTCCAATTATTTTGAGGATTCTCTCTCTTCTTATTTATTCTCTTTTCTCTCACATAATTTATTTTTATCTTTAATATTTAAAATTTAAATTTGGTTACACACCAAAAAATAAAAAGAAAAAAATTAAACTTTCATGATTTTCAAAACTAGTTTAAAATAAATTTTAACCAAACTAAGTATGAATTAAAACTAGTTTCAAAATAACCTCAATTTATATGAACATATTATCTTAAACAATTTTGAACCAGATTTGAAATTTGTCAAACTTCTCATAAGAATTACCCTAATGAAAAACTATAGACATTATATACTTTGATATTATCATTACTAAATGCCCTATAACCAGTCTTCTTCCAAACTTTGAAAACTAAGCTAGAAAATTATTTTAAAATAATAATTATGACTTATAGAAATTATTAATATTGAGATAATTATAAATGTCCCAAAAGTTACTATTATCATCTATTTTTTTCCTTCACTACCATTATGTGGGTAAAATATAATGTTTTATAGGAAAAAATTATGTTAGAAATGATACGTGAGCATAAGTTCTCTCATAAAAGGATTACCAATATCAATTATTAGCTGTTTTAATCTGACAATAAACAATGGATACTTTAGGAGGCAATTTAGCAGTTTGCTTACGTCTGTAGACTCTGTACAAAGCATGCCTTTCAAGCAAGGATTTCGAGGTAAATTAAAAACAAATTAACATGCTTACCATTTTGTTTAATTAAACTAAATTAAAGTATGCGTTAACCCATGCCGTAGAGTAGGTTGCATTGCATTCAGGTTTCAGCTCGTACGGTTAAAGTGCACATTTAACGGTTGCATGTGTGAGAATAAATGTACACAGATAAAATTATGCAATGCACTCAACTCGTGGTTCACATTTTAGCTTAAAATCGAAATGCAAAAACAGAAAGAGATAGAAAATTCACTGTGCTACATTTTATTGCAACTTTTCTTGTTTATGTATGCAAGGTGACTTACCGGATAGTTTGCTATTACTTATTACTTATTAGAGTACTCTCTCTTTAGCTTTTGCTTCTACTCTCACCTCATTTTTAGTTTTCCTTCTCTCCTGTGTAATCATGGTGTAAAAGGCATGCCTTCTCAATATTAATATGTACATAACAACAATAGACTAGGACAATAAAGATTCTACTAGTTTTTTGAACAATTTGAATCACATATAAAATATCTCACAAAGGATATTTATCAATCATTTTTTTCATTATGCAAGAACCGCTTGTAACAAATAGAGCCCAAACCTTGTACCCAAAAAGAAAAAAAAAGAGCTCAAAGCTGTGTGGTCATAATTCATAAAATAATAGCATAACCTATAATTTTGTGCTTGATTCCCCTGCGTGGGAAGGGGCTCTTAAGTTTTAAAAAAGGTCGAGTCCAGTTTGCTGTTTACGCCATCATCATTTGAAAAGTCTACCCATCATGCTCTGCAATTTTTCATCGTTCAAAGTTTCACAAAGAGACAAAAACTCAATCTTCTCATACTCCGCCACGTGCCAACCTTGGCTGAACTTTTCACCACCACCTGTTACTCAGAACCTTGTTTAACGGGCATTACCTTCCCCATGCTCTGCGCCAAGACCCAGACTTCAATGCGGCATCACAGTCCACGGAGCTGTAGGAAGGGCTCTTATCTTGTCTTTTTATATTACAAATATTTTTTGAACACTCGTATGTGACACTTATACTGAAAGCTCTATATCGCATATGAATTTGATTCATTGTTTTTATATATCATAAACTAAATTAAGATGAATGTATTATATATAAATATAAATTTGATATTATCTTAATGTCATATATAAATGTAAATTAAATAAATAACATAACTATTTTTTTTATCGCTAGAAAGTGAAAGAGATTACAGAAGAGAAAGTAATAAAGGAAGTGAAAAAAGAGAAAGGTGAAGCAGAGTGTGCGTTTGGCATATACTATCCTAATATATATGTACTATATAGTAGTAAAGACCATCACTTGAGCTAGATTAGGAGCTTACGTGAGATTTATACATAGCATCTTTTTTACATAAAATGAATTAATTCGTAGACACAATTGAATACTTTATTATAAAATATACATATATAAAAAATTATTAACAAAATTAATTTAAAAAATAAATTTATTTTAAATTTTAAATACATAATAGTTTTACTTTTTTTCTCTATCGTTTTTTAAAAGATTTTACTAATAAATGGTCTAAAAGTATCTCTTAAAAATACTAAAATAAAAAATCTTAAATATTTTTTTAATTTTTAATATATTAAATATATTTTTTTATCTTAAATTTTTTATTTTAATATCTTTAATAAGTACTCTGAAAACACTTATTATCTAAACTTTTTTTAAATAGGGAATGGGGTTATTATAGAGGCCTAAAGCTAAATACAAAATTGAGACTTTTTATAGTGAGCTTGATAAATAACGCACAGATCACTGGATCGAAACCATTCTCTGATACTATGTGTAATATCTTAGGACTGTCTACAAGATTAATAAGCTGTCTTCACAAACAAACATGAGTTTTTTCAGTGTGATTTGTTCTCACTCACACGTATTCTATGAAACTTCTCAAGAGGTCATCCATCCTATAAGTGCTCCAGGTCAAATACGCTTAACCATGAAGTACTTATGTTATTGGCTCTCGAAAAGAAGATGTATCTTGTTGATATAGTTACTGCTAATCAATTCTTTTAAGTCATCCTCAACTATGCAGTCTCATACTTGTGCAGTCTCATACTTGCACAGTCTCCGAATTGTAACACCCCAATTTTAAGAAAAATGTCCCGAATGTTCTGTTTGCTGTTTTTCAAGCTTTTGTGTAAAAGACCGTTGTGTCCCTATTTTCTTGTTTCTTGATTTTTTCGTATGAAATACAAATACGCTTTTTCTGAGACTAAGATTTTATTTGGTCGTTTTACGTAATTTGTTGAGACGGTAAAATAAAATTTTCTCAAGCTCTTGTTTTAATTTTTCGAGAGATATATAGACATATAATAATGTCTGTAATTTTATTTGAACGTTTTGGATGATTTGCATGTTAATGATTTTTCGTCATAGGGAAAAATGAAAAAATAACCATTACGTCCGATTATCTTGTTTTTAATTTTTCTATATGTTACTGATGCTTAATATTACTTGTCTGTGATTTTATTTGGACTTTTTGTGCGATTTGCTCTGGGACGGAAAATAATATTTTCCAAGTAGGAAATCTTATTTTAATTATTCAGAATTGGGGATCTTACTAAACCCAATTCTGAATGAGACAATAATTAATCTTTTACTTTTTAGGATTTAATGTCAAATAAAATAATTTTGTATTATTATAATATTATTTTATTAGTCGGTATAATTAGATGACATGATGGACCTTATTTTAGGAAATGTTTTGTGAGACCCACGTTTAGTTAAAACATTAACTTAGTAGCTTAATTAAGCATCATTATCTCATGGTAAAAGAGATGAGGAAGAGGAACTATGCCTGATTGGGATAGTAGAACTTTCAAGAACATAGTGACTAAGCTAGATGACTAAGCTTAATTAGTGACTAAGCATGGTGACAAGGTTAGAATTAACCAATGGGAGCAAAACTTGGTGAACAAGGCTTAATCTTGATCATTGATTCATCCTAAGGCTTGGATGAAGCCAAGCAAGGCTACACCTTGCATGACTTGAAGTCCACGGCCATTTGGCCTTTGGAGGACAAAAATCACTTCATCTTTCATGCAATTTCTCTCTTCTCTCTCTTCCAAAAATCCTAAACCCCATTGAAGCTTTCTTGGAGCTCTATTCGGTCAAGCCATAAACTACACCATCCAATCACTCAAAATTTTATCCAACTAAGTTTTCTAAACCTAAACACAATCCTAAGAACATCTCTAGTTGGGAGTTCTTGCAAAATCCTTCATTTGAAGCTTGGAAACCTACTTGAATTTGTGATGGACCTGTTCTTGTTTGATCCTTTAACTGGAGGAGCATTTTGATTGAAAAATTTTACCTAGAAGGTGAAATTTCTTGTTTTCCATTTCTAAACTCTTTTTCAAAGTTCTAGGCCATGATTTCTCCATGGTTTAAGCTATCTTTTATGGTTAGTAATTTGTAGTTTTGTTTAAGCTTGATAGGTGACTTGGTGGAGTGAAAACCGAAACCTAGAGGAGGTGTGAAAGAGTATTTTTTGTCTTCATTTAAAGTAAGAGGAAGACAATTCTTATCATCCATGGGTGGTGGTAAGAAGATGGAGATTAATTGTTGATTGTAGAATCCATAAGGATTCCTTTGTGGTGTGTTTGTTAGTAGCTTATTTGTGTGTTTGTTAGTAGTTTTCCTATTTGATGTTTGTAATAATTTGTATGAAGTTGCATGTCTACAAGCTTTGATTTGCATGTCTACAAGCTTTGATAATTTGTATGTATTAAAAATGCATGATAATGTATAGGATGTGAATAACATGCTAAGGAATGCATGAGTGTTCCAAAGAATACCACACTAAGGCTCACGGCCATTGACTAAAAGGAGAACCAAAATGTTCTCATTATTTTCCTAAAGTGTAATTTAATTAATCTAGGAAAAATTAACAAGAGATAGAATTGTTTAGATCAAAGAAAATGAATTTAGAAATCAAATGACACAAATGTATACTTCGGCCAACATGCCAAACCAAATATTCATGATTTCTAAAATCAATTCCAAACCATTTCCAAGTATAAAGATGCAATATATGTTAAAAAGAATTTTTCTAAAATGAGTTTTGAAGAAATAAATTGAATTGAATTAAGTTTAATCAACTAAAACTATTGATTTTACTGTTAGAAAGGAAATACAGTAACTTTTGAGAATTTCTAACATATAGCTCATACTTTATTTTGAAGCATGTTAGTGGTTTTCAAAAGGATTAAATTATATGGTTAAAAATTAAGTAAACAGAATTTTTACGAAAAAATTAGGAAACCATTAATATAATTTTCTAAGCAAAATACTATCAATTTTTAGTAAAAATGGGCAAATAAGATAGAAAAGATGTCCAAAAGACAGTATATGGTATGAAAAATATTTTGCGTAGTTTAAACGTATTATTTATTATTTCTGTTTATTTAAACAGTAATTTTTAAGGGATTTGGACAATAAAATGATTTAAAAATCTTACGCGATTGAGAAAACGCATTAAAAACTTTACGCGATTTAAAAACGTTTGTAAAAACGACGAGATTGTGAAAACGCGATAAAATTTCTACGCGATTGATCAAAACGGTATTTTTTGTATTTTTTTTTCATTTGTCGGGCTATGAGGTGAACCCGTCACAAGCTTTGGAACGATATTTGTCCGGTGGGACTTCTTGTATCTTTTTATCTTTGAGGATATATTTTTATTGAGGGTATTCGATAATTTCTCATATATTGAGTTTATGCCAATTTTTGGTGGATTGGTTGACGAGGTGAATCACATCGTGTTGTCGATGCGATAAACGTAGTGTGGTTCATTGTCTTTATGAACTTGGAGACGTTAGTGTACGGGATCCCATATATGGACGGATCGGTCGCTCCATTGGCCGTAGTAACAGATAAGCACACTAATAGACTCGACACGCATTATTTTTAATCGAGATCTTGTAAAGTCTAATAGTACATTCACTGTAGTGCCACAACGTGAGGCCGTGAACTACACCACGCCTTGGATAGTGGATTCCATGTGACGTGGGGCTATAGACGCAACGTGTGACAACTTGTAATAGTTTGGTTGAAGCAAGCGTGGTACTAATAGATTTTGCGGGTCATCTCTCTCTCGATATCTGTATGTGTTTAGCTCCATGGAGTAGGATCGTGTCATAATGCATATGGTATAGCTTGGACATTATTTTATCTCGTTTATTTTTATCTGGTTATTATTATGATACATTGTCTATTTCTTATTTTATCGTGATATTATTTTATCTCGTGATATTATTTTATCTGTTTATTTTTATCTGGTTATTATTATGATACATTGTCTATTTCTTATTTTATACGTGATATTATTTTATTTGTGATATTATGTGTTGTTATGACATTTAAATCTTTACACTATCTTGTTACTAATTTTTGTTATAGCTTTTCATATTGCATGAAGCGTATATCTGTTGTTTGTCATTTTCTTATTTGCCATGTTTGTGATGATTTTAAATTGTCTTACCTCTTTTTATGTGTATGTGTTTTCGTATATTTATTTACGTGGTAAAGAGTTTGAGGAAGAGGAACAGCCTCTTGAGATTTTGTATCCTGAGGAGGAAGAAGAGCAGCAAGCTGAAGATCAATACGACGACCAAGAACCATCTGATCATCCATATCTATTGGACTGATTTGTTTGGGTATGGCGGTGCCAGGATTTTTGGATTTTGTGACACTCGAGTTTCACGGTGGATCGTTAGCTTGGCATATGCGGGGAGATAGAGACTCAGTGACTTACGTGGGACGGCTGACTGTGTCCCTACGACATATGTTTGATGAAGAGCCAGTGATGACGACTACTGTGTTTTTGCACTTAGAGTTACCTTTATCTCTTAGGCGTCATTGGGGTGGTGTATCCATGGCCTAGTGAGATGAGTATCGTATCGATCGCGCGGTCGTTTCCGCCGAGTGTATTAAGCATCTGGATATTTATCTTCGATGAGTTTCTTGAGAGTGATCCATCGTGAGAGGATTAAATGTTTATGATGTGTATTTTTGGTAGCGTCTGTATGTATATATTGACTTTTCGTTTTTGTTTTTTTTCTTGTTTTCGTTTAAATATTTGTAGATATAGTTGTAAATTATTTGTATAACTTATAACTTGGAACCATATGTATATTGTGAGTGATGTTGTTTCGTTTATTTTATGTTTTCGCATTATTTTATTTAATAATATTCTGTTTAACGGAAATATTTTTACAACCCATATTAGTACGTAACAAATATTTTACAACTTGGGTAGATTTTATTTATCTTTCTTTTATTTTCTTTATATATGGACATCCCCACAAGGGTATTACACGAATCCCTCTCATTCTAACGTGAATTCAGTTCATTCATGTATCCATTCACCTAGAAACCTGTCAAGAGTCGCTCCTTGTTCGTGGTTCTCTTACATCGACGTCCACTCCCCGCCTTCGTTGACCTCAAGTATCACATAAAAATTATTAAAATTTTATTCTTTTAACCTTTCATGATTTAATATTTCTCTAATATTTCTTTTTCAAGGTATTCTTTAGAGGAGATCCAAATTAAGAAAGCTAAAATAAAGAGGAGAAAGAAAAAAAATTCAAAAGTGAATATTATAAATTGAAGAAAGGATAACTGGTCTTATATATAAAAATAAGAAAAAACTACTTGTTAGTGTTCAATAAATATATATTGCAGTTAGTTAATAAAAATAGGAAAAATAATTGAGAATTACTAGCATTGTGAGAATTGAGAAGTGATAAAAATAGAGATGTGTAATGTACTTAATTAGTGAAGTGAAAAAATAATATTATTTTATTAAGTATCTTAACTTATGTATGTTTTTAATAAAAATAAGATAAGTAATTAATAATTAATAGAGATGTAAAATGTGAAAACAAAAATTAGAAAATTAATTTAATAAATAAGAATATGTAAATATTTTATTAACTATTTTTTAATATAATTAATTATATCATTATAAAATTATAGAGCCTTTAAAATTGGGAGTATTTAGCCGTTACTTTATGTGCTTTATCCTTAAGTCGGCACTGGTGGTAGATAGGAGCGATGGTGGTGACTGACAAGTTACCGGCTGCAGGCAGTTGTCGGGTGGAGGTGGGGGTCGAACGCCGCAGCAACCTGGAAAGGACAGGCGCACGCGAAGTGACCGGGGACGGGAACAGTAGGTCAGCAGCTCCAACACTCCACCGCGCCTGGGGGCATGTAAAATGGTCCGGTAGATACCCCACATTCACCTCGATAAAGCCCCCCTAAACTGCACGCCTTCCCCCACACCACTTTCACCATTTTTAGTTTTTCACCATTCCTTGTCCTGCAGTATTTCCTTTCTTTAATTTCCCCCACGTGAGACAAAGGTGAAATTAAATGAATGAAAATGCAATGTTACCATTATTAAAGTAGTATATTTAATGTATTGAAAATTAAAAAAAAAATTTATATAAAAGCTTTTATTTTAAATTTTTTATTAAATGTTCTTAAGACACTCGTATCATTAAAAAAGTTCATGTTCTTTTAATTTTGCACTAAACAAGTTGCTTCTTCCATTTATTTTTATATGTCTATTTAAAAATTTTAATTTGTCTAACATTATTTGTTTATTAAAAAATTAAATAATATTTATTATTATTTTTTAATTTTATTTTCATCTTTTATTATTTTTATTAAACTTAATAAATATATATTAATTAGTTTTTTAAACTTCATAAAATCAATTACTTTAATTAATTCATGAAATACATGTCTTTTGTTTAGTTAAGTAATTAAAATTATTTAATTTTCTAAAATATTAATTAAATAAAAAGAATAATATAATTATCTTACATCGTATTTTTTTTTATCATTTAACATATTTATCAATTTTTTTAATCTATACAAATTTCCAAAGATGGAGAAGAATAGAAGAATAATGGGGTCCATTAATTGTCGAAGGCTTTAAATACTACTGGCATTCCCGCGACAGGAATAGAAGGTGAAACACAAAACAAAATCCAAAAGAGAGTAAAAGAAAGAAACTTGTGGGGGGTGTCAGTGTGAGTGTCCACACTTCACACTCGTTCTCTCTCGGTGCCTACTGCTTACCCTTTTCATCAGTTCAGTGGTGTTAGTGTTTAGTATCCAAAACGGGTCTCCCTCTGTGGATGCTTGGCTTGGGTGCGGACCTCTTGTGGGCCGACATGAACCGCCTCCTTGCCTTCCTCTTTCACCAGGTACCTACATACTACATATTTGAGGCATATTCACTTAAATTTTAAGTTTTTAACTTAAAATTAATGATATAGACTATTATAAAACAGGCGTTTATTGCTATCCTATCCTCATATAATAATTTTTGAAAAAAAATTAGTTCTAACTCTTTTTCCTTTAATTCTTCTTTTCAATCTCTTTAATTATTTTTTATTTTTTATTTTTTATTCTACTTAATTGAATTAATAAACACATAAAAAATAATTAAAAAAATATATAAAAAAAATTAGAATTGTTCATAATTTTTTCATAGTTCTTATATCTGCATTCTTTGCTCCTTAATTAATTGACATTTTGCCTCCCTATTATTCTCGTTCTTTCTAACGTTATGCAGTTACGTTTGCATTTTTAATTTGCTTCGACGTTACGTTCCGCTATCGTAAACAAACGTTACATAAGTTATATATATTTGTATAATAACAAAATGGGATAAGTCATCATATATAATATTTGGTGATTTTTCGTGCATGCAGGGAGTGTTGGATGAGCAATTCTTGCAGCTTCAGCAGCTGCAAGATGAGACTTCCCCCAACTTCGTCTGTGAGGTTGTCAACATTTATTTCCACGAGTCCGAGAAGCTACTCAGGAATCTTAGAGGATTGCTGTAATTATTAACTTTTTTTTTCTTGAGTTTGCATTATGAGTTCTCTTGTTTTGGTTATGATCACTATGAGCTACTAGCTGCTATCATACAATGTTATGTTATTATGTTATTATGATAGAATTGGCCTATGTTATTATTGTTGTGACATATGGGGTTGAAGAAATGGTGGGTTTGGTTAATAATTATTGATGAATGATTGCAGGATGGAGAGGGAGTTCTCGGACTACAAGAAAATAGGAATACATTTGAATCAGTTCATGGGTAGCAGCTCAAGCATTGGCGCCAAGAGAGTCACAAACGTCTGCCTTGCCTTTCGTGCCGCTGCTGAGCAAAGCCACCGTGCTGGGTAGTTGCCTCTAGGTCTATCTCTCTCCCTACTCCCTTTAAAAATTCGTGCACTCTTTTTTTCAACCCTGCAAATGAAAAAAAATCCCACTTGCTTTTTACCCTACAATCCTCCACATGTACACACGATCAGCCTTTTGCCCCTCTCTCCTGCTAAACATTTTCATACTTCATTCATTCATTAGTGAAAATCTTATTATACTCTCCCATTCATAATAATATTATTATAATACAACCGAATAATGGCTTTAATCTCAGAAAAAGTTCTAGTGAGATATCTGATTTTAGATGAGCACAGTTGTAAAAACTAAAACGCATTCAAATTCTCTAAGTGGGGTGATTATTAATTTATTTATTATTGCAAGCTAACTGCAATTGTTTTACAAAAATAATATTCACATACCATTTTTATTACATCATTATTATGTTATTTTTTAAATAAAAAATAAAAAAATATATACCTCAATACATATATTCTCTTTCTTTTTTTCTAAAAAAGAAAAGTGTAACATAGTATAATGTAAAAAAAAAAAAAAGTGTGTCATATCCATTTTCTATTGTTTTAATATGTACGTACTCCATTGTAGATGCTTGCGAGCGTTGGAGATGCTGGAGCATGAATATTGCTATCTCAAGAACAAATTGCACGAACTATTCCAAGTAAAGTTGCATTGCAACTAATTAAGCTAGCTAGCTATTTTAAAAGTTTTATTACATTAATTATTATTATGCTTAAGACTTCAATACGAATTTACGACACCCTATAATTATATGGTAATGTGCAGATAGAGCAGCAACGTGCTTTGGCAGCAGAAGTGAGATACCCAGTGCAGAATCAATAAAGCAAATGGAAAGATGGAATAATTATCTCAAGGATTGATTTTCTTTTTCTTTTTTTTGACCTTTTCTTTCTCTTCCTTGTCGCTTTGCAAGGCTAAGGGCACGCATTTCCAGTTTTAGACACAAACCAAGCTATATATACCAGGTTCTGTACTTGGTTGTGTAGGGAATGGAAAAAAGGGTTGATCACCGCCTCTATGGCATTTTGAATTCTCATGTACGTAGTGACATCATGCTCTTCTTGCAGTATGCTTCGCTGTAAGCCCTTTAACTTTTGAATGAAAATTGATCAAATTAAGTAAAATTAAGTTGGTTAAGTGTTTTGATGTTCACTGTTCATATAGATTATTCTATGTTTGGAAGAGAGAAATGAAAATGGAATGAAAACGGATCATGACTAGGGAATAGAAATGAAAGTGATTAAACTTATGTTGTTTGGTATAAAAAAAGAAAGGAGGTTTTTGGAGAATTTGTACTCGTTTTATATGAAATGTAATTAATTTAAAATTTTATTGATGGTATATTACGTAAGTCTCACATGTGTAATTGTCTTATTAAAATTTTCCATGCAATCCCTTCACTTATAAAAGGAAAGAAAATGATTGAGGCAGACCTCAAATTTGTCAAAAGACACTCTCAATTTTTGTTTTGTCTCAAATGATCTATTATTAAAAATATTAGAAAAGTACTTCTTCATCCCTTTATATCTGTCTTTTTAAAAAATTTATTTTATTTTAAATTATCTGTTATTTGAAAATATAAAAAAAAGTATTAATTATCATTGTTTATTATTTAAACTAAACACAATAATTAAGAGAAAAGATAATTTAATTATATTAGATTTATTTCTTTATATTTGAGATTATTTAATAGTATTTTTAATTATTATACAAAAATTTTAAAAGACAGATATAAAAGAATGGAGTGAGTATTAATTATTTTTTCTAACTTTATCCTGAGTTGTAGAAGAAGTAAGATTTGGATGGAACAAAATATTGTTGAAGTGAGAGAAATGATAATTGAATATATTAGATTACATTTTCCTATTATCCCTTAAGAGATATAATATATATATATATATATATATATATATATATATATATATATATAAAGAGACGGAGAGTACTTTTTTTAGATCACACCACTCAGCAATTGTGAGATAGATGATTGTTGGTCTTAGACCCATTCCAACTACTATCCAATACTAAATATTTTTTGGAAAAATAAATTTATCAAAAGTGTAATTAACAGAGTCTAATTTGAGGTTTTATAAAAAAAAAATGAGAGTCCAATTTGTGGTTGGTTTTGGACCATCGCATCGGCCCAAGAAAAATGCATGGTGCACTATACTGGTTTTCCAACTATGTATATCATTATTATTATTATTATTATTACATTTTAACTATTCATTTAAATCGAATATGTCTTTTTTTTTTTTTACTGGTAAATCCAATACGTATCTAGGAATGGATCAACAATTAATTAAGAACAAAAAAAAAAAAAGAATAAGTGACAGGAAATGACTATGACTAAACCTTGTACAACATATTTAGAGTAGATTATGCACTCTTATTTTCATTGGTAATTAGATTTATCAGCTATCAAGTATTACAGTATGTTCATTTTAATTTTATTATTATGCTATCTCGATGTGTAAAAGAAAAATATGATAATTTAATTATGATTTTCAGTATATTTTTTTATAAAATAATCCATAATATATTATTACATTATTTAATAAATTTAACGTCTTATATAAATTTTAAGTTATTGGATAATATTACAACACATCATAATAAAAAATATAAAATATTTTTTATATTGATAATATATTAAAATTAAATTCAAAATTAATAATTAAAAATTAAATTATCAAGTATGATCATGATATTGATACGAAACAGAAATGCAGGTGTCCTAAAAGCCCAACAAGTAGGCCCATCACCAACTACCCCGCGTTTGGATTAGCTTGACACAAAATTTTGCCCTGAACCTTTTCCAGGCTTACCCCACCCTACCTTACCAACTCATAAGAACGAAAACCCAACTTTTTTTACTTAATGATGATAGTCTAAAAATATTAATAGCTTTTGATGTGGCAAATTTTTGTCCACAATGAAATTTCTAGATGGTGACTAATTACCACGAAATGCTTTTGTTTAGGTGCGATTACAACAAAAGGTTTTGGGTGCTTTCTACAATATCCTATTTAGAAGGGTTTTGAAATTCTTTTTAATTAGTTTAACTATTTGTATTAAAGAATCCAATTTATTATCATGTTAATAGTCTTATATGTCAACAGTTTTATTTATTTTACTAAGAATCTATCATATTTTTTTTATTCATTAGATCTAAGGGACTATTTGATAATTATAAAAACTTAAACTCACCCTTTTCCTGAAACAAAATAAAATTAAAACTGTTAAACTCATTTTATCAAATGAATCCTAACTTGTCTCTAATTTCATCTCACCCAACCTAAGCGTCATGGTGAAACTTAATGTCAGCCTTCTTTTATCTAATTCCAATCTTGTTCAACCCAAATCCCTAAATTGCGATTGGAGTTCGAACTACGTTTTGTCATCCTTTCGGATTTCATAAAAGAATTCATAAACGAAACTTCTTGGTGTCTGAACCCTAAACGTTCCTCCATTCCGCGTTCGTTCTTCATTGAAGCTTCGTCAGTGTACGCCACATCCAAATCTGTAAATTGTGACCTTCTTATTGTCTGAACCCGAAAACCCCGACTACGTTCATCCTTATCTCTAAAATTTGAAATAACCAATTCTCCTTTTTTATTTCAGTGAAGAAACTGTCAAGGAAACACGTTCTTTGTCCCTTACAAAAGCTTCGTCATTGAACCCCGTACCTTGTCCCAACATCAGCTCGTCTTCATTTATCCTTAACCTTTGCCCCTTGTTTGAATGAGCACACTCTCATTGTTCGTATTTGAGTTGGTTTGCCCCATTTCTAAACCAAAACCCGACATTGGTGAGAAGTGAATCCCGTGATTTTCTAATGCCATCCCCAGTCAATTACAGAATTGAAGCTTGAGGTGCGTTGGGTTTGCCCTTGTTGTTATTGTTGTATTTTTGTAATATTATTTGCATTTTACATTTGAATTGGGTTTGCATTTTATACTGAATTTTGATTGTGCAACACTATCCCTGCTATATTGTGGGTGTGTGTGCAGACATTTATAGACTAATTTTTGTATTTGAAGGTATTCATTATGCTCTATTGATTTTTGTTTAATACATTAGCTATGTTATTGGTTTGAGATGTATAAAAAAAGTGTTGTGCATTTGGGTTGTCTTAGTTGAGCATTTGATTGAAATCCTGAGTTATGCTTTGAAACTTCAATTGTAATATGTTTTAATTCCAGTATTCCATCAGTGGAAGGCAATTCTTTTAATGAAGATATGATGGATGGATTAGTATCTTTGTGGATTTTATTTATCAGTGCCTTTATTAGTTTTGATTTATGATTATTGTTATGTTGTGCTATGCTATAAGAAGAATTTAGAACTTGTGGTTATGAGTGATATTCTTAGATCATATTCTCTGTCTGTGTTTTCTGTGTAGTTTATTTCTACAAACAATTACTAAGAAGAAATTTTTTGTCTATGTTAACTACTAATTTTACTACTGACTAGTGTGCATTATAAGCAAGCTATTACATAGTCTTAGAAGTCAATGGGTAAAGTGTGATGCTCAATAAAGAAGGGAGTTTTTATTGCAGACATTAGGAGAATATGATGTTCATGTTAACTTATTACAATTTTAATTATAGAAGTTCATGCTTTTCATAAAGCATTTTAATTATCTACAATTTGGTTAACAAGAAAAAGAAATTCTCTAAATTTGAAATTAAATTTAGAACCATATCCAAAACTTTGTTCATCTAGTGCCATTATAATTAAAACAAAATTCCCAATTAGAATGGTTGGTCTTGATCTAGTTGCTATTGGGACAATGAGCACTAATGGATCTCTAGTGAAGAACAAAATTTGTTAGCACTGATATTCTCCTACTTCAAAAACTATTAATATTTCTTTTAATAATTTGTTAACTTGTTTCCATTGGTGGCTGTAAAATGGATGCTAGGCTGTTGTATGAAGGATGGCTTCCCATTCATTTTCTTCTCCAAGTTGCGAACCGATTGAAGGGATATTTTGCTTTTGTGGGTAGCTTGCAACAATCAGGACCTCTTGTTCTGAGAAAAATCTCGGCAAGAGATATTACTAGTGCCCTATTAGAAGTGTTAGTAGAAATGACGTAAGTATGTTTTGTATACTATAGGTTTCGTCATTTTCTTTGGGTTGACATTTTTTGCCTGCTAACATTTTGTGCCACTTTTTAATGTGTTTTTAATTTGTGGTATATGGGTTGAAATATTTGTTTTTGAGCTATTGTTTTGTATGGATGTAATTATTTTGATTGGGCTAATCCCCATGTGGAAAGTGTGATAACAAAAGCATCAAATTTGATGCAAAAATTTGAAAGGACTACAAATTAGATATAGATGAAGGACTTTGAAATTCAACTTGCTAGGACGGATAATGAGATTGAGAAGCTTCAAATGCTGTTAGCTATTAGCAAGAAAAGAGAAGAAAAGTTTTTCAATTTGCTTGTAGGAACTCTGGTTTTGATAGCCTTTGTGTGTGTTTTAGTAGCTATGAGAGTGTAGGGTAATATTTGCTTTTGCAATAGTGAACTTTTTAATTTAAACTTGACTACTTAAATACTTATTGGAGTTATGTCTATTTGTTCTAAAAATAGCCTGGTTATTGTTAGTTTGGAAATGAGGCATGTGTTTGTTGTAGTGGATGATTCACATGAATGGATGACAAAATTTTTTATTTTTTATTTCTTGTTTAAATTCTTGTTTTTTCAATAGTACTGTGCTATGTTATTAGGTATTCCTAAGTCTTAATTAATTTAAGAGGCATATAAGTATTTGTAAATTCCTTAATGTATAATATATTAGTTCATTTGAAGATATATTTGGATGGCTTTTTTTTGGACAAAAAGTTAGTGGCAATGACAATGTGTTTGAAGGTTTGCGTTTATGACATGACCATGCTTGACACTAATCCTTTTTTTGTTCATTTTTAAAAAAATTCATCTGTTTGTCATAGTTAAGAGTCACTATATGGGGTTAGGTTAAGTACTTATTCATATCTTATTGATTTTTGTTTCGTGCCTTTGATTAAATCTTCAATTAAGCAAGCATATATTTATAAACATGAAAAAAAAATGAAACCTTCATGTTTTGCATCTACCACTGTACCTAAGTACCTTGGCTTAAACAATGGCAAGACAAAAAAAAAGGAAAAAATGAAAAATGAATTACATAGCGCAATACAACCAAAACCAATAGGCCAATACAACTTTATCTTTTGTGTAGTTTTTGTGTTTGTGCCTTCAGATACTTACAAGTTGATTAATTTTTGTTTACTTATATTTAATTTTATTTGCATACTATAGAATATTTTATTTGCATACTTTTTTATTAAACACAAAATAAAGGCATCCATTGACCGAACAAATCAAAATTGGATTCATCTGTAGATGAGAAACATGTGCATGGAGCTTCTATTTACAAATTGACAAGACAAATTATATTGGATTCATCCACCACTTCTAACATGCATTACATCTCCATAATAAATAGATAAGATATGAGCATCTAAATAAAGTTTTAATAAACTTTGAACATAATAAGTTTGGGCAGAATAATTGTATATTTTTTTACCTTTTATTAGACATATTAAAGGTTGATTGCTCAATATGCACATGAAAGTAACTTAAACCATCTCTAACATCATTATCCTCAAGTTAACGGAAGGAACTAAGTAGGTCTAACTTGTTTAAACAAAAATGTGTTGAAACCAAAATATGCTTAAAGATAAGAAAACCAAATGTCAATTAAATTGGAGTTGGTCAATTAGGACTGAATTAAGTTTTCACTAAACGCTTCTATTTTTTATGAAACATCTGCAAGCTTTCCAATGCCTTTTTTCTTACAATGTCTTTATCTTTGTTGTATGGTTTTAAAACCAAATCCAAAGCTACTCTTATTCTTGTTTCATCATCCACCTAACAATAAATAAGTGATAAAGGTTACGATGATTCAATATACATTTAATAAGTAATGTCTTATGAATTATAAATGACTAACTTGTATGTTGTACGAGTCTGACAAACTACATTGCACCATCCAATAAGCAATCCAGACTCTGCAATCATTCCTATAGGGATTTGACATAATATTAAACATACAAATATTTTATTTAAATTTACATTCGAAGCAAAAAAATTAATAAACAAACATACGAGCCATCTCTTTGCTAATCAATTCCTTTTGGCTCAACAAGTTTAAATTATGAAATTATAAGCCTCTCTGTTATATGGTAATCATAAAAAGAGTCGTCTTGCAGCATTTCTTCCAAGAACAAACCCTGTACAAATGATTAATACAAGGTGAAATTCGTATATTAACCTCAATGGATAAATATTAGGTTTGTGAGTGTAATTACAAGTTTTTTAATATTTCTCTTCCTTGAATCATGTTTGTTTGAGAATGACATTGAATCCAGCAAAATGAGCTTACCCTTGACTGTAACACCCTAACTTTTGAGTTAAGTACGATATTGTCCTGATTGTACTGTTTTATGTTTTCTATAAGTTATAAATAGAATTTGACTGTTTCGTGATTGTATTTGATCATTGTGTGTGATTTGCTTCGAGTCTAGGAAATAATAATTTTTTGGCCGAAAAAATCTTATTTTAATTATTCGGAGCTGGATGATCTTACTAAACCCAATTCCAAGTGATATAAATATTAATCTTTTAATTTTTAAATTTAACTGTGCAATAAAATAATTTTATATTATTATAATATTATTTTATTCGACAGTACCTACTGTCTTAAAAACAATAGAAATTTGCTCCAGACTGACCACGGACCTGGAAAAGTCCGTGGGACCCACGTTTAGAGAAGCAGTTAACGTTTCTGGCTAGATTATTTCTAAGCCAATGAAATGTAGTCAACAATAGTGACTTGAAAATTCTAGACCAATAGAAATCAAGTCCACAAAAGTGGTTGGACTTGTTAAGATTTAATTAGAAAGCTTAACCAAGTTAGCTTAAACCTAACTAAGTTAACATAGGAAGCTTGTTTAGTAACTAAATGAAGGAAACCTAGTTAGTTATCTATTTAAGATCTAGTTAAAGAAGGTTCTAGAGAAATCTAGGAGATGGTTAGTCATCCTAGCTAACTAAATGGCTAACTAAGTAACTAAGCAAACTAACTAAATGCACCTAAGTGTAACTAGATTGTATGAATGAAGCACAAACTTGGTTTGCTTCTCATTAGGGCCATTCGGCCAAGCACCTTCAAGAAGGGCTTAGTCACTTGGTGACTTGGTTTTTCTACACCAATGAGAGATAAGCTTGGAGCCAAAGCCTTTGTTATCCACTCTTGATCACATCTAAGGTGGTTAAGTGGTCTTGGACTGTCAACAAAGGAGTCCACCTCCTTTGTGAAGCTCACGGCTATGCATAGGAGATTGGAGACCATTTCACTTCATTCTTCATCTTTGCTATCACCTAAGCCTCACTTTCTTCTCTTCAAGAACACCAAGAACAAAAATCACCATTGTTACTCTTTGCGAGCCATTCAGCCAACACCACCAACAAACACTTCCACCCTTCTAAATTTTCATCTAACCCAACTTCTCAAATCCAAACATCATTCTAAGAACATCTCTAGTTGAGAGTTCTTTCAAAAAAATTCATCTTGAGCTTGGAAAATCACTTTGGAGATTTTTCCTACAAGGTGAAAAATCTTGTTTCTTACTTCTAACTTGATTTCTTAGGTTCTAAGTCATGATTGATCAATGGTTTATGTTTTCCCCCTTAGGTTTCTCTTGGAGGTCACACGAAAACCATAGGAGAAGAGTAGAAGGAGTTTGTCTTCTTTTAAGGTAAGAGGGAGATTTATCTCATCAACCTTGTGTGGTGATGAGAAAATAGATTGTGTTTGTGGTGAAGAATCCATAAGGATTCATTCATTTGGTTGTTTAAAGCTTTCTTATTTGTGGTTGATTTTATTTGTAAGCATGTCTATAGCTTTAAAATATATTGCATATGTTTATAGATGTATGATTATTAATGTAGGATGTGAATACCATGTAAGGATTGCATGAGAGTTGCAAAGAACACAAAAGGAGCTCACGACTTCTCCAAGAAAAAGAGAACTAAAATGTTCTCAACTATTTTCTAAAACAATGATTTAACGAATCTAGGTGAAATAATGAATTTGAAATTGGTTTAGAAGGTAGAAAATGATTTAATGACCATTTGAGAAAGACATGTTGAATTCGGCCAACATGCCATTCAATGTGTATTTGATTTCCAAAATTATTTTCTAAGGTAGGTTAAGTAACTAATCTACAAAAGAATTCAATTTTAATGAATCTTTGGGAAATAAAATGAATGAACTTAATTTTAGAATTCTAAGTTAGGAGGATTGGTTATAAGTATGAAATAAAGTAAACACTTGAAAAATACTAACGTAAAGCTCACTCTTTAAGTTTTGAAGCATGTTATTGAGTTTCAAAGTGTAAATAATAGGCAAGGTTAAAATATGTAGTATTTAAATAAAAACATAGAAAATATCATCTAATGAATTTTTAGACAAAATGCTGTCAAAATTTACTAAAAATGGGAAAATAAAAGAGAACATTTTATAATATATTTACAACGTAAGGAAGATATTCTACGTAGTTGAAAAGTACTAGAAATAGCTTACGCGTATTTTAAAATGACAATTTTAAGCTACGTGATTGAGAAAACGATTTAAAAACCTTATGCGATTGAGAAAACAATTTAAAAACCTTACGCGATTGAAAAAATGATTTAAAAATGTTACGCGATTTCAAAAATGTTTGTAAAAGTGACACGATTGTGAAAACGCGATAAAATTTCTACGCGACTAAATGGAACAATGAGTTTTACTGTCGGCCCAAAGTGGTAGACTCGGACATGTTGAGGTATAGTACTATCAAGTGGAGACGTACTATATTTGAAAATGTTGAGACTGATGGCATTTTTGTAAATATGATGACATATTAAGACTGAAGGTATTTTTGTAATTGTGATTCTTATTCATGCATTAAGAGTTGTGTCAATTTGGTTGAAATTGATAATTAATTGACGAGATGAATTACACCGTGTTGTGGGTGTGATAGGCGTAGTGTGATTTATTTATTGAATCTTGGAGGCGTTAGTGTGCAGAGAATTCCACATGTGGACAGTTGGTAGCTCTTCTGGGTCGTGGTAACGGGCAACACACTAATGATCTCGACACGCACTATACTTAATCAAGATCTTGTGGAGACTGTCTCGTACAATGTCTGTGGTGCACGACGTATTTGACTGTGTACTACTTACACGATGTTTGGACTGTGGGCTATTTACACGACGTTTGACAGTGTAATAGTTGGTTGGGCAGCCTGAGGTACTGATTGTTCTTTCAGGTCATTCTCTCTGGTGTCTGTGTTTAGCTCCATGGAATAAGAACGAGTCATTATACATTTGTATTTATGGTATGCATCTTTTTGTTATTATTTGTGATATTATATCTGATGTGTTAAATTACGATATTGTTTATAATACTGTGGTATGCATTATTGTGTTAAACTGTGATATCTGTTGTATTGTCGTTTTCTTTATTGCCATGCTGGTAATGATGTAGATTGTCTCACCTCTTTATTTGTATGTATTTTTGTATTATTATTTATATTTTGTAAAGAGTTTAAGGAAGAGGAAGAGGAGCAGCCTCTAGAGATTCTGTACCCTGAGGAGCAGCAGACGGGTGATCAGTTCAACTAGTGCGAGCCGTCAGATCATCCATATCATTTAGACTGACTTCGTGGTTATGGCGTTGCCTGGATTCTTAGGTTTTGTGAGACTCGATTTTCACGGAGGCTCTGAGGCCTGGCGACTGCATGAGGATAGAGGATCGGTAGTCTACGTGGGGTGTCTGACTATGACCCCTACGTGGAGAGTTTGACGGGGAGCCTATTTTTACTACTACTCTGTATTTACATCTTGAATTGCCGCTGACTCTTAGGCATTACTAGGAAGGAATTTTCCATGCGCCTAGTGAGATCAGTAGTGTATCGATAGCACAGACTCCTGTCCGTAGAGCTGCGAGACATCCTAGATTTCTGTCATCCGATGAACCATCTGAGAGTGATCCTTCGGAGGGTTAGAAATCTTTGATGTGCACTTGGGCACTTTATGTTTTGGTATTATACTGACTGTTTACTGCTTTATTAAATATTTGTAGTGTAAATTATTTGTGTAACTAAGACAAAAATTATATGTACATTATGGTGTGTGATAATAGTTTGTTTTTATTTTATGTTCCGTGTTATTCTATTAAATGTTATTATGTATAAAAGGAAAAAATTTACAACTCATATTATTTATGTACCAAATGTTTTACAACTTGGGTAATTTTATTTTATTGCATCAGAAATGTGACATCCCTACAAGGGTCATAGTATATTCTCATATGGGGCTAGGTTTTAGCTTTCATGCCCTACAAAGTATTTTTAGACCAACTTAGGATCTTTGGTTCACATATAGATTGGTCATGCTATATTCTCAATTGGGGCAAGGGTTTAGTTTTCATTCCCTACAGGATATTTTCAAGCATAGTGAGGGTTTAAGCTTCACATATATATTGGTCATGTTATGGTATCAGTTGGGGCTAAGGTTTAGTATTCATGCGCTACTCTTCAAGACATAGTGCATTGAAAGGTCGGGTTATGGTCCATATAAGTTAGAGTTTATAGTTCACATATAAATCGATGACGCTAATGTATATATGAACATATTTTAAAATTAGTTGATTAATGTTAAGTTTGGCTTGTAATCATAATATAGTTAATTTCACCCTTTGGTTTCATTTGGGTTTGAAAAAGAGGATAACTAAGCTTTCTTTTACAAAATAAAAATAAATTATTTCGTAGGGGTCCTATTTCTTAAGAAAGTAAGTTGACAAAGCTAATTTTTTAAAAATAAAATAAAACAAAATTTGTAGCACAATAGCGGGGTATTACCCCTTTAAGCCCTATTTAGGTTTGCGTTTAGGCCCTGCTTAGACAATTTAGTCCTTTGGTTTCGTTTGAGCTTGAAAAAGAGGATACCTAAATTATTTTGTAAGGGTCCTATTTCTTAATAAAGCAGATTGACAAAGCTAATTTTTATAAAATAAAATTTGTAGAATCAAATGCTAGAAATATATGAAATATGTAAACAATAGCAAGAAGCTAGGCAATTTCTTGTTAAAATCTGTCAATTATTTTCATAAATGATAAAAGGAAAATTGCTTGTCAAGTTGGCAAAATGAAGGAAACACAATATGCAAGAAGTCACTAACAGAGTATGCCATGGGCTTCATAATTAGCAAAGCAACAAGCATATTTCTACATTTCCAGTAATAAAGACTAATATTATGCCTACATTCAGTCCCAGATCTTGAATTAACCTACAAAAGACGTCATGTTGTAATGATTCTACATGAGTGACAAAACTCATCAATGACAACTGAAACCACCTTTTCAATTAGCTTTATCTGCATGTTCAAAAATGACATTTATCTGGTTTCCCTAGTTCATTAAATCTTATGCCTACAAAGCCTAGCCCACATACAAGTTTGATGTCACAAAAAACCATTAAAGTTTTAACCAATAATAATAACAGATAACAAATCAACCCAATCCAACACTAAATTCAGATGCCTATTATTGAAAAAGACCACTGCTACAAAATTTTTGTTGATGATTACATTTTGGTTACAACTTAAGTTCAGCGTGTAGACAATCATAATCAATAAAGAAATTGAAACAGACACGATTGGTATACATAAAATATTATACCAATGCAACACCTAATATAAATTCTTCTTGGTTATTTGGTCTTCTTGCTGTAATCTAGGCCGTAGGTTCCTAACATTTACATTTTGAGAGGCACCCAAATACTACAACAAGCCAATTCATTATAAGCATCAATACAAAAAATAAGTTGATTTACATAATTAAATAGAATAGACATATATACGCAAACCTGAGGAAATAATCTAAGGCTAGGATTGTTATAAAATATTGGAACTTGGGTAACTTTGGGGTAAACAGGAACTCCAAAATATTGAGAAAAAATTGTTAGCCCTTGGTTAAAGGGACTGTAACCCAGGGTTAGAGTAGGAGGTGCTGCAAGTGAACTTGTTGACATAATTACTTCTTGACTACCTCTATTTAAACAACCATAGGGCATCAAACTCTGTAACAATCAAATACCATGTAACTAAATAATTTTTTTTTAAAAAGGAGAATATAAAAGCATTAAAGGATTCAATTTTAATTATATTGTCAATTTTGTTATGATGCTTGACAATTGTCTACAAAGGATTAGTTTGTGAAATATCTTTTTGGCACTTACTTTGTCAAAAAATAATAGATTATTACATAATTGATGTGCGGTTGAATAACACAAAATAACAAGTGAAGTTTTGCTTTTGGCAGGTCGCTATTCTTACACATTCCATAACTGAATTTTGGGTTGGACAGATCATTTTCTTATGCTTTCTCTTCAGAGCAGCTACACCTTTAACTTCAACAACTTGCAACAAAAGACATCTATGAAAATTTAATGAACTGAACGAAAAATTTTAAATGAATGTAATCAAAGTTATTATTCTTATTTTGTGATATATTCTCATTGCGATTTGATGTTCAAATTGAACTATTCTCCATCATAGGATTGTCATCCAATGACACATCATCCTGCATATTATACAAATAACAAATAATTCATTGTAGAAAACTAAATCATTATATCTTGAATGGAAGTAAAATTACGTTTTGAAGATCTCGTGTGTTTTTGTCAAATTAAGAACATAAAATCGACTGAAGAGCATCAGTTTCACCTTCCGACCTAAGTAGCTTCGAACATTTCCTAATTATATATGTAATACCCCAAATTTTGTTTATTTTATGATAAATATTCATTTTCTAATATTTGTGATTTTTGAAAAAAAATTTAGATTTTGTTGATAACAAGAAATATTTTAATATTATTTCTCATTTTACGTGTAAATTGAGCGGAACCGGAAAAATATGATATTTTTTTCGAGAACCTTGAATTGTGGAAATGTCGACAGGAGATCTTACTAAACCCGAGGCTGGACACAGTTTACGAGGTTTCATGTTTTTCAAGAAATTTTATCAGATAAAATAATAATCGCTGTGTAAATTTTATCTGTCAGATAAATTAATACTGACTTCTATCAACTGTGATAATTGTCCATTGGATCATAACATGTATTAAAAACTCTATCATATTATCCTAATGTAATCCACTTTATGTCTAATCAAACTCACTTTAATTCAAATTTATTATATTTTAATCAAAGCTTCTTTGAGAAGCTTTGACCACCAAAGGATAAGAATGTCCTTGACTTGTTGGTGAAGCCAAAAATCTCCCCCTTCTCTCTCTCCATTGCCCGGGCTACCTTGCCCAAGGGAGGCAAAATTTTTTGCATCCACACTTAAACATTACACCCAAAATATCTCATTTCTATCATAACACTTTCTCTCTCTAACTTCTTCTTCTTCATTTTTCTCTCCACCTTCTCTCTTCTTCTCCTTCTTGGCTACGATTTTGCAGCCCCTTGAGTGACCATTTTTCTTCACTTTTCTCATCATCAAGACCATTTACATACTAACCTTAACTTCCTTTACATTTCCTATTTAGAGATTTTCTTCAAAATCCAACCTTCCCTTCATTGTCATCCAAGACAAAACTTCAAACTTTAAGGTAAAGTTTTCATTTTTCTACTTCTTTCTCTCCATTTTCGTGTTCCATTGTCTCCTTCATGACTGTGGATCTCTTCTTTTTCAACCATTGATATTGATTCATTGTCTTGAAATTCCTAGGGTTTTGGAAGCTCAAAACCAAACCCACCAAGAAGCAATAGGAGATCATTTTTGTGTTCTTCCTTTAGGTAAGAGGGAGATTACTCACTTCAACCATTAATGGTGGTGAGGGAACCTTTGTATGCTCACTTTGTTTGGTGATTTTGCATGTTTATGCATTCTTGAATTGGATTAATGTTTTGAATAGTGATCTTAAATGTATTGGATGTGTTGAAAATACTTGATTATGTTAGGGTTGTTAAATAGAAAATTTGGAGTTTCCTACCCTAATGTGAGACCACAGTTTTGATTAGAAATTCGGGTTGTAAATTGGTTTTTGTATACAATGAAATGAAGCTTATGTAATTAAATATTGAATGATAATATTAAAATTAATGAATAGAAAATTTTAAAGGTTTAATACCCCAAAGTGAGGCCACGGTTTTGGCTTTGATCCTAAGGGGATGGATTGATTTAGTGTGAGATAACATCTAAGTAATTAGGTATCAAGTAACAAATGCATAAAATGGAAAGAAATTAGAATCTTGATGACCTAGTGAGGCCACGGTTTTTAGAGAAAAATTAGGGGTTAAATGATGCCTTGGTGCATCTTTAGAAATTAGGAATTTTAGAGACATGTATAATTCATAATGAAGTAGAAAAGTTGAATTGGATAATGACACTTAAGAGGGCCACGGTTTTGAAGGGTTACTTAACCTAAAATTTGTCATAAATGACTTAAGTTTAAGACTTTGAAAATATGGATTTGTGATAATAGATGAACCCTAAATACACGTTGATGTTGAGGATTGATTCTATGTTGTTGTGATTCCCTATGCGGGACTAAGCAATTGATAATATGTATTTGATGGACTTATGACAAGTTGATGATGAATATATGTATGCCATTGTGGTATGCTTATGATGAATGCATCGTTGATAAACATGTATAGTGTACATTGTGTCGTCATGTATATGTGTTGTCCGTTGGACATTATTGGAAAGGTGGTGTATGCCTAGGAGTTTGAATAACACCTATGTCCGGGTACAAATAGAGTAAGCGTATGGTCATAGTGGTTGGCCCTGGGGACGTCGGGGTGCGGGTGTCTCACAATGGATAGTGGTAGCTCTATTGGGGTCGTGGGATAGACCGATGCAAACGCACCGACGATCCGAACTGAGACATTGTCCTATATCGCGATCAACTGTTGAGGTGTCATGTATAAGCCATTTGCGCAACAATTTTTAAGAGATGAGCACACTTTTTTTTAGGCTACCGAGACACTGGCATTACTTTTTGATCATTCACTCTGAAAATGTTTATGTCTAGCTCCATGGAGTAGGAATTTTGGTACCATTTGCATTGTGAACTGTCAGTCTTATAATTCATTGAGCATGAGCATTTATAATTGTGGATAGTATCTGTTATTATTACTGTAATAATTCATTGAGCATGAGCATTTATAAATGTTGATGTTGTCTACCTGTTATTGATGATACTTACTATTATTTATCATCATTCTGCTCTTGTTGTTAATTTTAATTATTACTGCAATTGGATGTATGAACTGTATTTATATATGGGCGTCCAGCGCCGTTTTGTTTTCTTGCTGCCATTTTGGTATTAAAAGCTGGGTGTCTCACCTCTTTCTGTATTTTGATACTTTCTGTTTATTTATATGATTCTAAGAAGATGCTCGTGAGGAAGAGAAGGAAACGACTGAATTTTTGGGTTTCTGGACGCATTACGACTAGAGCTGTTGAGAATGTCGTCATGCCCACGCCGCTTTTTGGAATACGTAAAGATGACCTTCCATGGAGGGCCAGATTGCTGACACCTACATATGCAGACGGACCGATGCGTGTACCGCAGGGAGCTGACGGTGTCATTGGCTTGGGGCCGCTGCAACATTCCTGTTTTTGAATTTTCTGCTTTTGTTATTTTAGAATTTTACCTACCCGTGAGGGATATGTGGACTGATATGTTCTACACCACTCAAGAGGATTCTTTCCTCTCCACTACTCGGGCTTCTGCCCGAAATTCGGTCGCTCCGATGACAATCTCATCGGATGAAGAGGACCCTGAGGAGGATCCGGTTACGGTCCCTTCTCGTCAGTCGTAGGGGCTGATACTGTTTGGTGGCTACTGATGGCTACCCGTTTATCTTTTTGGGAAAGCCTGATGTTTTGTTAGTTTATGGGTGTAAATTTGTAACTATCTTGAGTGGGTAAAGTCTTTATTTTTTGTATATTTTGTGATGTAACTAAATAGACTAATGCATATATATATATATATGATCTTTAGTTTATGTTGATTTTATTGTATCTGTAGTTATTCTTATTCCTTTTACTACAAAAAAAAGTAACACGTATTTCGATGTTCAATTATTTCGCTATCGAGAATACAAACTATTTAATCTTGTATTAATAATGAACCGGGTTTTAATTAATCACTATAACTATTATTTTCTACAATTTGTTTCGTTTCTTTATATTATAGGGCAACGCTCCTTCTTCGCGGTATTAAGAAAAAGGGGCGTTACACTATCTTGGTATCAGAGCCTCGGTTTAAGTTTCTTTTGGGTCATGTGGGTTTGGACTATCTTGTTTGTGCTGTGTGACTCTCTGTGTTTGGTATTCCAAAAGGATACATCTGACTTTTCTTTGTGTTTTGTATAGCTTGATCTGAGAAGAATTATGGCTCGTCGAGGAGACATGACTGCTGCAATAGAAGCAATTCAGAAGATGGTTGAAGCTATGCTGCAACAAAACCAACAAACGGCTCAACAACAAGCATGGACTGCATAACAATTGGAGGCTACTGCTGATGCCCAGAATCTGGCAGAGTTTCATCGCACTAACCCTCCATAATTTAAGGGAGAGTACGATCCTGAGAAAGCTACTCTATAGATCAAAGAGCTAGAAAAGATCTTCACGGCCATGAAATGTGCTGACGACAGGAAGGTAACTTATGTTGTGTTCATACTGATTGGGGACGCATAGGATTGATGGACCGGAGAACAGAGGTAATTGGAGGCGAAAAATCGAGCAATCAATTGGGAATTGTTTAAGGAGAGATTCTGGAATAAGTATTTCCCAGAAAGTGCTAGGCATACTAAGGAAATGGAATTTCTTGGTTTGAGACAAGGTAATATGACTGTGAATGAATATGCTGCCAAATTTGAGAGTTTGTCTAAATTCTCAAACTACTTTTGACACCAATCCAATAAAGCCTGAAAGTGCCAGAAGTTTGAGGAAAGTCTACTACATGACGTGAAGAGAGCCGTCATAACTTTGAAGATTACTCAGTTCTCGGAACTACTTGATACGTGTCGCCAGGTGGAAGACTTGGACCAGGCGCGTGATGCAAGAAACAGAAACTTTGGGCCTTTTCGATCCCAAAGAGGAGGAAGCAGTAATGTTAACCGTTACCAGAAGAAGCCTTATTCTAAACCACCTGGAAATGAACAACAGAAGCCATAAGGAGGAAGTTCGGGCAGAACTGGTCAAACAACGGCGTCTCCGTCGAGATGCCTGAAGTGCGGGAAGGATCAGTACACAAGGGACTACACTATTAAGGGAATGATCTACTTCAGATGCGGGAAACCTGGACACATTTCTCATAACTGCAATCAACCTAAGGCGAAACCTTCCGTCAATGCTGCTAGAACTGCTAAACCGTAGGCTGGAGGTCGAGTTTACACTCTGAGTGGTGCTGAAGCCTCTCAATCCGAAGATCTTATACAAAAGGAAGGTCTCATAGAAGGTAATCTTTTAACTGTACTGTATGATTTAGGTGCAACCCATTCTTTTATCTCCTATGACTGAGTGAAAAGACTTAGTTTACCTCTGTCTTCTTTACCTTTCGATTTGACTGTTTCAACCCTAACTGCTAAACCCATTGTCACTGCCAAAGTTTGTTTGGATTGTCCATTGATTGTTGAAGGTCGAATCTTTTCTGTTGATTTGATCTGTTTGCCACTATCTCAATTAGAAGTGATCCTAGGAATGGATTGGTTATCTTCTAACCATGTCCTGTTAGATTATTCTAGAAAAACCATAGTTTTTCCTTTGGAAGAGAATTCTAGATTTTTGACGGTCAACTAAGTTTAAGCTTTCTTAAAAGAAGGAGCTCGGGGATACATGCTGTTGTCTTCTTTGAAAGTCGAGAATGAGGTTGATATGGATGCAATCTCTCTGGTTCGAGAATTTCCTAAAGTTTTTCCTGAAGATGTACCTGGTTTGCCACCGGAGCGGGAAATCAAATTTGCCATTGATCTTGTACTTGGAGTTGACCCTATTTCCATAACGCCTTACCGAATGTCACCTGCAGAGCTAGTTGAGCTCAAGAAGCAACTAGAAGAGCTTTTGGAGAAGCAATTCATGAGACCCAGTGTATTACCTTGGGGAGCACCGGCATTGCTAGTTAAGAATAAAGACGGTACTTCGAGATTGTGCATGGATTATCGTCAGTTAAACAAAGTCATGATCAAGAATATGTATCCATTACCAAGGATAGATGATCGGATGGATCAGTTGAAAGGAGCAACTGTATTTTCTAAGATCGATTTGCGATCGGGCTACCATCAAATCAGAGTGAAAGTGGAAGACATTCCTAAAATGGCTTTTCGTACTCGTTATGGACATTACGAGTACCTGGTGATGTCTTTTGGTGTGACTAATGCACCTACCATTTTCATGGATTATATGAATAGAATCTTCTGTCCTTATTTGGACAAATTCGTCATTGTCTTTATCAACATTATCTTGATATATAATCGAAAAATAAAGAGGATCATGTTGAACATCTCAGTATAGTTCTTCAAACTTTGAAGGAGAAAGAGTTGTATGCCAAGTTGTCGAAGTGTGAGTTTTGATTGGACGAAGTTAGATTTTTGGGCCATGTGATTTCAAAGGAAGGGATTACCGTAGACCCAACAAAAGTGGAAGTTGTCCTACAGTGGGAAAGACTGAAGACGGTGACAGAAATTCGAAGCTTCGTTGGATTAGCCGGATATTATAGGAGGTTTATCGAAGGATTCTCTAAGATTGTTGGACCTCTTACTCAACTCACGAGGAAGAACCAAGCTTTCGAGTGGACGGATGCTTGTGAAGAGAGTTTTCAAGAGCAGAAAAGGAGACTAACTACTTTACTAGTGTTAGTTCTACCTGATTCGTGTGAACCATTCGAGGTGTACTGTGACGCTTCATACCAAGGATTGGGTTGTGTCCTTATGTAAGGTGGAAAAGTGGTGGCTTATGCCTCAAGAAAATTGCGAGTACATGAGAAAAACTACCCAACATATGACTTCAAGTTAGCTGTTGTGGTATTTGCCTTGAAGATATGGAGACATTATCTTTATGGAGCTACATTCAACGTCTTTAGTGATCATAAGAGCTTGAAGTATTTGTATGATAAAAAAGAGTTGAACATGAGATAACGAAGATGGTTAGAATTCTTGAAAGACTATGATTTCTAACTTCAGTATCACTCTGGGAAGGCCAATGTTGTAGCCGATGCCTTAAGTAGGAAGATGATCAGTGTTTCTACCATGATGATCAGAGAACAGGATCTGATAGAACAATTCAGATATGTATGGTCTTTTGTAGAATTAATGCCAGGAAAAATCTGCATGAATATGGTCACCATTTCAAATGATTTAATGGATGACATCCGAGAGAAGCAGAAGATTGACAAGTTCTTGCAAGAGGAAAGAGAATTGATAAAGTAGGGCGGTGTATCAGCGTTAGAAGAAGGAAGCGATGAAATTTTAAGATTTCAAGGTAGAGTCTGTGTGCCTAAAGATGAGGAACTCATGAAGTATATACTTAAACATGTTCATTCGAGTTAGCTGAGTATTTATCCTGGTGGCATGGAATGAAAAGAGATATTGCTAGATGCGTATCTTCTTGTTTAGTTTGTCAGAAGACAAAGATTGAACATCAAAGACCATCAGGATTGCTACAACCCTTGACTATTCCTGAATGGAAATGAGATAGTATTGCCATGGACTTTGTTGTCGGATTGCCAAAGACCAGAAGAGGATATGATTCAAAATGGGTAATTGTAGATCGACTTACAAAGTTAGCACACTTCTTGCCTATCAACATAAGATATCCATTGGAGAAGTTGACTCAGTTGTACATTAGAGAAATTGTCAGACTATATGGTGTGCCTACAAGTATCATTTCTGACAGAGATCCCAGATTTACATCGAAATTTTGGCAAAGTCAACAAGAAGCAATGGGGACAAAGCTACGTTTGAGTTTTGCATACCATCCTCAGACGAATGGTCAATCAGAAAGAACTATTCAATCATTGGAAGATTTGCTGAGAGCTTATGCGATAGAGCAGACTGGAAGTTAGGACCAGATTCTACCATTGGTAGAATTTACCTACAACAACAGTTATCATTCAAGCATAGGGATGACATCCTATGAAGCTCTATATGACGAAGTGGCGAATACCTTTATGTTGGTATCAAGATGGAGAGCGACTCATAGTCGGACCTGATCTTATTCAGCAGACAACTGAGAAGGTCAAAATGATTCAAGGGAAGATGAGAACGGTTCAAAGTCGACAAAAGAGTTATGCAGACAAAATGAGAAAACCTCTTGAATTTGAGGCAGGAGAGCATGTGTTCTTGAAAGTCACGCATACGACTGGGATCGGTCGGGTTCTCAAATCTAGAAAGCTCACTCTAAAATTCCTTGGATCTTATCAAATTTGTCGTCAGATAGGTCCTGTTGCTTACCAAATAGCTTTACCATCTTTTCTTTCCAATCTCCACAATGTCTTTCATGTGTCACAACTTCAAAAATACATTCCGAGTCCTGATCATGCCATAGCACCCGATTCTGTACAATTAAACAAAACTTGACTTATGAAACAACTCCTGTAAGGATTGAGGATAGGAGAATGAAGCAACTCAAAGGGAAAGACATTTCATTAGAGAAAGTAATCTGGAACGAACTAACTAGAGATGTGACATGGGAGCTGGAGGACAAGATGAAGGAGCAATACCCAGAACTGTTCTAAGGTTTAAAAATTTCGAGGACGAAATTCTTATTTGTTGGGGAGAGTTGTAACATTCCAAATTTTATTTATTTTGTGATAAATATTTATTTTCCAATATGTGTGATTTTTGGGAATTTTTTTTTGATTTTTCTAAGAACGTGAAATATTTTAATATTATTCCTCATTTTACGTGCAAACTAAGGGGAACTGGAAAAATGAGATATTTTTTCTGAAAACCTTGAACTGTGAAAACGTCGATGGGGGATCTTACTAAACCCGAGGCTGGACACAATTTACGAAATTTTACGTTTTTTGAAAAATTTTATCAGATAAAATAATAATCGCTATGTAAATTTTATGTGTCAGATAAATTAATACTGACTTCTGTCAACTGTGATAATTGTCCATTGGATAATAACATGTATTAAAAATTCTATCACATTATCTTAATGTAATCCACTTTATGTCTAATTAAACTCACTTTAATTCAAGTTTATTGTTTTTTAATCAAAGCTTCTTTGAGAAGCTTTGACCACCAAAGGACAAGAATGCCCTTGACTTGTTGGGGAAGCCAAAAATCTCCCCCTTCTCTCTCTCCATTGACGCTGCTACCTTGCCCAAGGGAGGCAAAAATTTTTGCCTCCACAGTTAAACATTTCTCCCAAAATATCTCATTTCTATCATAACACTTTCTCTCTCTAACTTTTCTTCTTCATTTTTCTCTCCACCTTCTCTCTTCTTCTCCTTCTTAGCTACGGTTTTGCAGCCTCTTAAGTGACCATTTTTCTTCACTTTTCTCATCATCAAGACCATTTACATACTCACCTTAACCTCCTTTACATTTCCTATTTAGAGATTTTCTTCAAAATCTAACCTTTCCTCCATTGTCATCCAAGACAAAGCTTCAAGCTTTAAGGTAAAGTTTTCATTTTTCTTCTTCTTTCTCTCCATTTTCGTGTTTCATGGTCTCCTTAATGACCATGGATTTCTTCTTTTTCAACCATTGATGTTGATTCATTGTCTTGAAATTCCTAGGGTTTTAGAAGCTCAAAACCAAACCCACCAAGAAGCAATAAGAGATCATTTTTGTGTTCTTCCTTTAGGTAAAAGGGAGATTACTCACTTCAACCATTAATGGTGGTGAGGGAACCTTTGTATGCTCACTTTGTTTGGTGATTTTGCATGTTTATGCATTCTTGAATTGGATTAATGTTTTGAATGGTGATCTTGAATGTATTGGATGTGTTGAAAATGTTTGATCTTGTTAGGGTTGTTACATGAAAAATTTGGAGTTTCCTACCCTAATGTGAGGCCACGGTTTTGTAAATTGGTTTTTGTATACAATGAAATGAATCTTATGTAATTAAATGTTGAATGATAATATTAAAATTAATGAATGAAAAATTTTAAGGGTTTAATACCCCAAAGTAAGGCCACGGTTTTGGCTTTGGATCCTAAGGGGATGGATTGATTTAGTGTGAGATAACATCTAAGTAATTAGGTATCAAGTAACAAATGTATAAAATGGAAAGAAATTAGAATCTTGATGACCTAGTGAGGCCACGATTTTTAGAGAAAAATTAGGGGTTAAACGATGCCTTGGTGCATCTTTGGAAATTAAGAATTTTAGAGACATGTATAATTCATAATGAAGTGGAAGAGTTGAATTGGATAATGACACTTAAGAGGGTCAGGGTTTTGAAGAGTTACTTAACCTAAAATTTGTCATAATTGACCTAAGTTTAAGACTTTAAAAATGTGGACTTATGATAATAGATGAACCCTAAATACACGTTGATGTTGAGGTTTGATTCTATGTTGTTGTGATTCCCTATATGGGACTAAGCAATTGATAATATGTATTTGATGGACTTATGACAAGTTGATGATGAATATATATATGCCATTGTGGTATGCTTATGATGAATGCATCATTGATAAACATGTATGATGTACATTGTGTCGTCATGCATATGTGTTGTCCGTTGGACATTATTAGAAAGGCGGTGTATGCCTAGGAGTTTAAATAACACCTATGTGCAGGTGCGAATAGATTAAGCGTATGGTCATAGTGGTTGGCCCTGGGGGCGTCGGGGTGCGGGTGTCTCACAATGGACAGTGGTAGCCCTATTGGGGCCGTGAAATAGACCGATGCAAACGCACCGATGATCCGGACTGAGACGCTGTCCTATATCGCGATCAACTGTTAATACGTCATGTATAAGCCATATGCACAACTATTTTTATGAGATGAGCACAAATTTTTTAGGCTACCGAGACACTAGCATTACTCATTGATCATTCACTCCGAAAATGTTTATGTCTAGCTCCATGGAGTAGGAATTTTGGTACCATTTGCATTGTGAACTGTCAGTCTCATAATTCATTGAGCATGAGCATTTATAATTGTGGATAGTATCTGTTATTATTACTGTAATAATTATTTGATTGCTTGGACTATTGAATGTTGGAAATGTTGATGTTGTCTGTCTGCTTGGACTATTGCTTGGGATCAGGATACCATCAGATCAGAGTGAAAGTGGAAGACATTCCTAAAACGACTTTTCGTACTCGTTATGGACATTACGAGTACCTAGTGATGTCTTTTGGTGTGACTAATGCACGTGCCATTTTCATGGATTATATGAATAGAATCTTCCATCCTTATTTGGACAGATTCGTCATTGTCTTTATCGACGATATCTTTATCTATTCGAAAAATCAAGAGGATCATACTGAGCATCTTAGTATAGTTCTTCAGACTTTGAAGGAGAAAGAGTTGTATGCCAAGTTGTCGAAGTGTGAGTTTTGGTTAGACGAAGTTAGATTTTTGGGCCATGTGATTTCAAAGGAAGGGATTGTCGTAGACCCAGCAAAAGTGGAAGTTGTCCTATAGTGGGAAAGACCGAAGACGGTGACAGAAATCCGAAGCTTCGTTGGATTAGCCGGATATTATAAGAGGTTTATCGAAGGATTCTCTAAGATTGCTGGACCTCTTACTCAACTCACGGGGAAGAACCAAGCTTTCGAGTGGACGAATGTTTGTGAAGAGAGTTTTCAATAGTTGAAAAGGAGACTAACTACTTGACCAGTGTTAGTTCTACCTGATCCGAGTGAACCATTCGAGATGTACTGTGACGCTTCATACCAAGGATTGAGTTGTGTCCTTATGCAAGGCAGAAAAGTGGTGGCTTATGTCTCAAGACAATTGCGAGTACATGAGAAAAACTACCCATCACATGACTTGGAGTTAGCTGCTGTGGTATTTGCCTTGAAGATATGGAGACATTATCTTTATGGAGCTACATTCAACGTTTTCAGTGATCATAAGAGCTTGAAGCATTTGTATGATCAAAAAGAGTTGAACATGAGACAACGAAGATGGTTAGAATTCCTGAAAGACTATGATTTCCAACTTCAGTATCACCCTAGGAAGGCCAATGTTGTAGCCGATGCCTTAAGTAGGAAGACGATCAATGTTTCTACCACGATGATCAGAGAACAGGATCTGATAGAACAATTCAGAGATGTATGGCCTTTTGTGGAATTAATGCCAGGAAAAATCTACATGAATATGGTCACCATTTCGAATGATTTAATGGATGACATCCGAGAGAAGCTGAAGATTGACAAGTTCTTGCAAGAGGAAAGAGAGTTGATAAAGCATGGCGATATATCAATGTTAGAGAAAGGAAGTGATGTAATTTTAAGATTCCAAGGTAGAGTCTGTGTGCCTAAAGATGAGGAACTCAGGAAGTATATACTTGAACATGCTCATTCGAGTCAGCTGAGTATGCATCCTGGAATTCATAGGCTTCATATTCGCTTCCAAATTCTAAAGCCAATATATCATCCGTTGTCAACTATGTTATTCTTCTATAACGTTCATTTTTATTGTCTTTATTTGCATCCTCATGCAAAATCACATTATTATTGTCACCATTATCTAATTCTTCAGCTAAAGATCCATCACATCTCATATCATCAACATTATTGAAATCAACATCGTAGCCCAAATTAACAAATGATTCTTTACCAATGGTATTGATATGCATTCATTTGAAGAAATAACTTCTTTAAAGTAACACAGAGAACGTGAGAAACATGAAAGTGGTGGGAGGATATACACAAATGTGATCAATAATTTCAGGCTACTTTTACTCATTACTTTAATCTCACAATTCATAACAAGTACATAACCAATAAATATTCAAGTAGAAATAAAAAGGTTTTGGATAAAAATACATTTATGTTCATAGAATATCATATACTCGAGTTCGACAATGGAGATTGTAAAAAAGTAAAGCAGTAAGAGTACCTCAAATTTAAGCTTCAACGATGAAGGTGTTCAGAGATGGGGCAAACTCAAATACTGGCGATGAAGGTCTGCTAAATTCACTGCACACAAACCACATTACACAAGTGGTTACATTATCAGAGCAAAGCTATATATTACAAGAGGAGTACTAGTCATCTGCAAAACAAATGAAGAAAAGCATGTGAAAATTAAAATAAAAAAATACTGCTTATTACTCCCTACTAAAGGTTTCTCTGTGATGATAGTCCTCATTACCCAACCTAACCTCTCTGTTCTAGGTCTCATTTTTTTGCCTATTTCCAGTTGAATCTTAGCAAGGAATGCTTAAGGTTTCATTTCTTAATTGCTCATGAAATTGGTAACAATCTAAGTGCGTTCTGTTTTTTTTTTATGAGTATAAACTCCAAGATCAAGGCATATTATAGTTCCACATAAGGCACTACACCTACACACCTTGTGGGACCAAATATGCTGCATAAATTAAAATAATACATCATGACATGAGGTGGTCAGATAGTTGAGGTGGTTAATACTTGCTGCCATAACATATGACTTGTGATGGACTACATGTAAATGGTTATATGTCATTCATCTTTTCTGATCATGTTCTTTTTTTGTCAATATCCTAATGTCCCATATCATGGAGTAAAAATACAATATCTTCAATACTAAATCAAGGTTTGTATTTTACTTCAAGAACATTTGCATGTTTTTAGTTGATGAGTCAATGCCACCAATCTGTTGATTGTGTATTACTCCCTCCTCAATCAGGTTCAACATATGATCTTTGGCCTATGGGTCTATCTGTCTCTTACGGAAGTAATAAATTAAGGATGATTTTGAATGTTTTGTTTGATTGGGTGGAACCAATTTTAGGACATTGCAAGCAGAATACTTTCATTTGATCCCTGTTCAACTTAGTTGCATAATGCTTTCTCAATTTCATGAACCAAGCAAAGAGAAAAAAGAGGGGAAAAGGACAAAGCAAAGGGATAACCATCATGCTTTACAAATTGTTACCTTAGTCTATACTAGAGGTACTTAACTCTGGTAAAGATGGGAAAAAGTCAACCCAAGCTAATTATGATAAGTGCATCACTGATAACCAAAAATTGTCATTTGAATTCTATGTTAAAACTTATAAGTTTTGTCAGACCAAACAGATGCAGAATATATTAAGAAAAATCAATAATTAAGCATTATTTTGAAAAATTATACAAAACCAAGTTATGCATCAACAATTGCAGGTGCTATATTATCATAAATTGGTAAACCAATTCAGTTCCAACAGCTTGTTGTTGTCAATCTTAAACAAGAAAAACAAACATATGGAATACGCCAAATACACAACAATAATTTATCAGACCTTCTCCAGGAAAAACATGTGTATATCACAGTGCAGCCATGGAGTTTGTAAAAAAATAAAGCAACAAACTTACCTCAAATTTCAGCTCCAACGATGCTGGATGGATCAAATTTCAGGGATTTCCTAACACTCGAAATTGACAAACACAGCAACTCACTAATACTCGAAGATCAGAAACGGGACAAACTCAAATGCCACAACAAAGTGGTCTGCTTCCAACCATGACGATCCTCCTTTGGTTTGAACGTCGATCCTACTCCCGAGATCTTCCACGATGGGGTGGTCTACTTCTAACCACTGGCACGACGACTTTAATATGCTTCAATCATCGAGTTAAGGAACGAAAACAGTACGAGTTTTGGGCTTCACACATGATCAAGGTCGCGATTTTGGGATTTGGGATGGGTGCAAGTGTCCGACAATATTGGGAGAAAATAATGGAGTGTGACAAGATTGGGTTCAGAAAAGAAGAAGATTGACATCGAGTTTTATCAGGAAGCTTGGGTTGGGTGAGACGAAATTGGGGACAGGTTAGGGTTCATTCGATGAAAGAGGATTAAGGATTTCAATTCTATTTTGTTTTAAGAAGGGGATGTGTTTAAGTTTTTGATAATTATCAAATAGTCTATTGAGTTCAATAAGCAAAAGAAAAATATGACAAATCTTTAATGAGATAAATAAAACTTTTGACGTATAAGACTATTGATAGGATAATAAGCTGAACATTTAAGTACAAATAGTTGGGCCAATTATGAAATATTTCAAAACCCTTCCAAATATGTGGGTACCCTAGAAAGCATAAGGTTTTGAACTTGAGATCATTATCACGCTAAATAATTTCGTATGAATCGTATTCAAGCAAAATTATTAGCCGAAAGAAATATTTGTACCAACAATCAAATAAATTAGAAAGTTCTAATCCTTGGAAGAAAGTCTTCTCATAAATGATTTGCACATGAATTTTCACAATTACGTAAACAAGTAAATAAACTAAACCTTACACAAATATAAATTATGCATATAGAAGTGACCCATGAATGGATAAAGTAATAACATTAAAAGGCTGCTTGTCAAGATGGACATATTAATTTTCTTTTGGTTATAAAATTGCAAATATAAATGTGTCACTAAAAGAGATTCGTGTATTGTGATTACGTATATTTTAGATAAATGCTTAAGTACGTTAAAAATAGTTCAAATATAATCTATAATTTATCTAATAGGGTAAAATACATTTTTATTTTTCTGAAACTTTTGTTCAAATCAATATCCGGTGTATCTAGTTATTATTATGTATACAAATAAAGCTTCTTATAAATCTCTGTACCAAAAAAAAAATCCATAAAAATCTCTCAATATGCCAATAGCTCATCATAATCGTTTTTCTTTTATTTTTTGTCTCTCCCTCTCTTGCTTTTTTCTCTACATCTAAAGGCTCACGTCTTTTTTCTTTTAGTTTTCTATACACAGTAAGGTCTGTGAAAAGATCATTTTCGTTAAGTTTAAAAGTTTACATTTCATCCTCCTCATATTTTGAAAATGTAAACTTTACTTTAATAAAAAAAATATTATCTACCAAGAGTCTCTCTCTCTCTCTCTCTCTCTCTCTCTCTCTCTCTCTCTCTCTCTATATATATATATATATATATATATATATATATATATATATACTGAAACTTAACCTACACTTTTCATTAACTCTAATTCTGTAGTTATTGTCAAGGATAAATCAGAAAATTTCCTCAAAACAATCACGTGAGGTTGTTTTCATTATAATTTACGAACCATTTTATCCACGAAAAAGTAAATTAAATAAAATGTTCGAAAATTGGTATTCCCCCCCCCCCCCCCCCCAAAAAAATATCAACTTGGATTACAAGTGAGCCAATCTATCAAGACCCAAGTTTTGTTCTTACTTGAAATACGAAATTCAAGTTGATACGTGCAATCTGGTTTATATATATCGCAAGTTGGTCAAGAAGTCTCAAGAGGCGGCAAGGGTGGGTCAACAAAAACTTCAAATTCCATCCCTCAACAGTCAACACCAACTTAATTGATCTCTGGGTAAAGTAAACTAAAACCATGCATGTAAAACAATTATATATTATTATTTGTATAGACTAGCATGACTATTCTGATTCAAATGTACCTCGCTTATTGGTGAGTGTAAATACACTAATTTTTTGAGATTATTTATTAGAATTTTAATTAATTTTTTTATTTTCTTTATTTTTAATTTAATTATAAATAATTATTTCTTTATTTAATTATATTTAAATTTTTAAGATAAATCATTAGATTTTGTGCAAAAATAAAAAATTCTTGAAAATCAATATTTGAAATATTTTTATCATATTCTTATATGTTAATTAGAGTTCTAATTGGATGCAAAAACTTAATCAAAGATTGGATAGAAGATTGTATAAAGATTCTCAAAGATATTAGATTTGGAGCAAAATTCAGATTCCCACAGCATTCTAACTATTCATCAGTAATTGAGTCATATTTTTTGCTGCAGAGATCAAATTGACTCGTCGTTTGCGGTGTTGGAAAGCTAACAGAAAATCTTATAAATTCTCTGTTGAGCTTGAGGGCAAATTCAGTCATCTAGAGGGCGAGAAAAATCATGCAAGTTAGATACAAAAACTTGTCAGCTTTCTATAAAAGGAAAAAAACGAGTTTAGCAAAAGAGCTCTCTTTTGATTTAGAAAATACACAAAAAATACAAAGTTTTGGAGGCTCAAAGGGGACGAGTCCTATGAGAGGAGGAGGAGGAGGAGTCATGGAGCTCTCATGGAATTAGAGATCGAATCATCATTAAAGGTGCTTTGATTTCTTCTTTACGGTTCTATCATGATGAATTCATTTTCATCTTCATGTCTCTTCTTCTCTTTTGTTATGAGTAGCTAAATTCTTGTATTTATAAGATAAAGATGCAACTTGATTCAATACATCGACATGTATTAAGATTGAATTTTTAATTGATTTCTTTTCTATTCAATTTGAATGTTTATTATGGTTCTTAATACTTTTATGAATTAGATGTCTTTTATAAATTGATCTTGTGAGATATATATAAAATCGGAAGGTTTGAATATGACTTAGACCATAAATAATGTGTCATAGTCTATAATCATCTAGGAATGAATGTTATAGGTTATGTAGGAGAATTGTGATAATTTTCATGAGAATCCATATAGCAAATATCATGCCTTTAAGAGTTGGGATTTAGAACAAGAAATTGACTAAACTTTAATAAGTAAAGAAAATTAACTTGCAAAGGAATTGAGTTTTAATTAATTAAGAGATTCTCTTCATCAATTAAATAACTAAAAATTAATTAGAATAAAGATCTTAAAGCTACTCTAAAGTCATAAAGGTCCCTGTTAATTTTGTGTGTTTTTATGTGTTTGTGTCTTTTATAATTTTGTATCTTTAATTACTTTGAATCACTCTTAATTATTAGTTGTTTAGATGATATTAATATTAGAGAAGTGATACTTGATAAATTAATTTCTTGTGAAAATGATACTTTACTCATTCTTTGTTACTTGTTCGATCTATCCACTTATAATAGTATCACTTAAATTAATATAATCACGTGTTGGAGGTGATTACTTAGTTGTTTGACTGTATTCTAAGAGATTAATCTCTTATTTTTTGAGTAGGAATAATTTGAAAAAAAAAAAATACTATTCCGATTCTCCTTATCAAGTCCAATTAGGGCCGTGTGCAGTTCAACCGATCGTACCCTTGAGTGTTAGACTTATAAAAAAGATGAGAGATTGACTTTAATTTTGAGCAATTTGTGGTGGTGGTGGTAGTGGTGTTGGTGGTAGAGGTCCACTCCAACCACATTTTGTGGTTTTTGACTTTGTGCTAATTTAATTATAGGCGTACACACTGAGCCATTCCATGATGGTAGTTTCTATGGCAGCATTTGAAATCTTGGCTTGGATTTGATAGGGAGCGTGGCGTTAGTCCTGGGTCAGTTGGGTGGTAGGGACTGGGAGGGCCTGGCATGCCATTGACCTTGTTTCCCTTTACACTACATGGACAAATACAGATTATGATTTACCGTGTTCATTTTTTTGGGACCTTACAATAATATTATATATATATATGTTAGAATTAGGTTTTGTGTGTATCTTGTATAAAACTAAGTTTGACATTGAGTAGAATAGACTAATGAAGAGTGTTTATATATTGACCATATCTTTGGGTAAATACTCTGTGATATTGAGGTAAATGTATAGATTTAGGCTTACCTTAATAAACGTAGCACCTGGTCTCGTCTCATTGGTACGCGTGTGAGTATAGTCTGATTTTACTTTGAGCTTATCTTTCATCAATCCACTAAAATATCTCTTTAGATTGTTGAGATAGATTCATTGGAGGCTGCTTACTTAATAAGCTACCTTAATCTATTTATTTGTTTCACAAAATAGAACCCAACACACTTGCTTATCACATTACATTGCTTACTTTTTATGCTCCTTTTCCTTTTACTATTGTTCATCTTATTCCTATTCTCTTTCTGCTACTGTGCACTTACCAGAGAGCTTATACTCTCTATTGCGTCTTTTGGTGTTATAACAATATGTGTTGTTACTTAGAGTACTAAGATCATCGTGTAGACGAGTTTTTAAGGAGACTCACATCTAATTCTGAAAGGTTATTCGTCAAGTCTATTCCACCGAACATTGTTCCGAGTAAAATAAAAATAAATTCTTAAGAACAGTGTCTAACATAATTCATGATATACTCATTCTAATCCTTCTTCTATCTTAATTATTTCTCCTGTTTGTTATTTGTTTCAGTATTTTTCAGTAATAAAATATTAGTACTTACATTTATATTTCCAACAATATATAGTTAGAATAAAAAATGTCATGCACCGGAAAAAAAAAACTTATCTTAGTGTCAACAACTTGCTTAATTGGCATTGAATGAGCATAAATTAAATAGAAGAACTGAAAATAATGAATGTAATTACGGAGACTATATAGTATAAAAAGCATTAAATGCTTATGGGGAAGTACAAGAAAATACTCGATCGAGGTTATAACTTATAAAGAGGCCCAAAGGTTGATCACAAAACTTATAAGTCAAGTATAAATTACAAGAAGCTCGGTAACCATTTCCTTGACTCTCAAACATACATGCATTTGAAGTAGAAGTTGAGACAAACAAATTTAAAAAAAAAAAAAACTTATGATATATAATATCTATTTAATTTTGTGCTTTCAATTGAAAATATACTTGTTAATGAGATCAGTTAAAGGTATTTTTAGTCCTTATCCTTTGGAGCATGTAATTAAGATTCAAGATTCTATTATATTTTTAGCAAGTTTAATATATATTTCTAGTTAATTATAGCAAATTTGGAAAAAAAATTATTTTATATCTTTTATCATGATATACCTACTTGCGTTATTGTGAAACAAACCCTTGGATCTATTGTCACTAGGAGTTCTTTCATAAGTTAACACCATAATAAATGTTGCGATTGATAAGTTCCTCTTAATCTTTTTGTATTCTAAAGATAAATCCACTTTTCGGATGGAAATCAAACTCAAGAATCTCTGCTTGGAACATAAAACATTAGCCACACGTTTTTTCTTTTTGTCATCTTATTGTAAAAAAAGGAAAACAGTAGACAAATTTTGGCATGAGAACTCATTTGGGATATTTCCCAATCTCTGTATTTCTTCAAACATCAGGACGACCAACAAGTGGCACGTCCGGCCACGGAGTTAGCCAAACCGAATCAACTCGGCCACACCCCTAAAAGCAACTGAGTTATACGTGTTCAAGTGACAACCAAAGGCTCATTTTTTTTTTTTAAAAAAAAAGTGACAACCAAAAAATATGGTGTATCCAGTAAAATCTTACGAAAAATTATCTTTGCTCATTTTTTTAACATTTATCTTTTATCCCATATAATATGTTAATACATAAGTGATTGCCTGTTGTATAATGTGTCCAAAATCTTTCGTGCATAATTTTTATATAGAAACTGTTGTTGATCAGGATCCTGCTCCAACATCCTTGGGGCAACTTAACCATCATGAGCATCCTGATCGCACGCATTATGAATCTTGGGTAGAGTCACGGTCATGTCACCAATGATAGTTATACAATAAGGAAATAATTACTTTCAATAAATCTCTTGTAAATAGGAGTGATATATTACATATCTTCTTAATAATTATAATTACTCATCAATGACGATTCAAATTGAAATTTTTCTCATATCTTACTTAACAATTAAGCAATACTCATCTATAAATATCAAGTTAAACCATTTAGATATTTTTGTGAAACTTAAATATTCTCTCTTAATGCATAATTTAATTTGAGTATTAGAATTTTAGAGTATCTTTTACTGGCACATTATTTTTTTACTTTGTTGCTTTGTTTGTTGCACCAAAAAGAAAATAGTGATGTTATTCATATAATTTTTATACGTTTAATTTTTTTTAATTCTTTCATAAACTTATTATGTATTTCATAAGAATATTAAATTTACATGCATGATAATTTAATATTTTTTAAAGTAACATATAATATAAATATAATGTATATATAAAAATTAGACACAACAGTTTTTTTTTTAAAAAAAGACACTATAATCAACCAACCAAAAATTTTTTCAGGTAAATTTATATAACCCCGCTCAAAACAGAAACTAAAATAATATAAATATTTTAAAAAACAATATACAGAAATATTAAGTTTGAAACTTTACCAAAGTAAAAGAAAAAAAAAATCTCCTGTCGCATCATCTCTCTAGATATTTATTTTTCTCCCAACATTTGCTGTAGACTAGAAATATCTATCCATGCATATGATTCCATTTCCATTGGTTCACACCGCATACCCCACCTTTTTAAATTATTAATTAATTCGTGACCATAAATCGTAAGGTTCCCTATTGTTGATGATTTGTGATGTGATATGATAATAGTCTTCTACCTTTACCTTTATAGAAGATAGAACAATTACATTACTAATAAAAAACCCACCCCACGTATCACATTCACATGCCGAAAGCTTAGCTCCGAGGTCCCTCTCCCATTCATTTATTCTCTCCACTTATATATATACATATAACCTTGGTCTCAACGTTTCCCTTTGTTCAACCTCCATTAATTTTTGATTCCATGATGACCCTTTTGGCTTCTGCCTCTGCCGCAGAAAAGATGAAAGAAGGGTCGGTTGTGGAAGATGGATATGTGTTCAAAGAAGAGATCCACCTCACAGTGCTCAAAACCTCTCTCTTCTTCTCCGGTGATGGTTTCACCGTGTACGATTGCAAGGGTCAACTTGTCTTCCGAGTTGACTCTTATGGACCCGACACTAACAGAGATGAACTTGTTCTCATGGATCCCAATGGACGTTGTCTCCTCACCGTTCGCCGAAAGGTACGCTACCCTACCTACCATCTTTCTTAATCTCTCTGCTTCTTCCTAATCCGAGTCCACTCACTGAGTCTAGTTAGCGAATCAGATCATTCAACCTTGTAAATTTTAATTGAGGTTTAATGATCAGTGCTCCGTGTAGAAGGAGAAATTCTTGTTTAATTTTAGATATTGATTAATTAGTATTTAATATTTTTATAAATTTTTATATTTTTAATTATATAATATAAAAATTTATAAAAATATTAAAAATTAATTAACTTAATATATTTAATTAAATATTTTAAATTTATGCCAAAATTTCGTCCATAATTCAATCTAGTTAAGGTCGCGTTAGTTACTTTATCAGTGTCAAATCGTGTATATATATATATATATATATATATATATATATATATATTTTGGAGAGTTACTTAATTGATTTCATATCTATATTTTAATCTTTTGAAATTATAAGTATTGATTATATTAGTTTTAATTTTAAAAAATTAATATATTAATTCTTAAATATGTAAAAATTGATCATATTAATTTCTCACGTCAATTATTTTTTAATTTAATTAATTTTTATTGATCTTTATATAAAGACTAATTTCACTAACAAAATACAATTTTAGAAGCTAATATATTAATTTTTTAAAATTATAAAGTAATATAACTAGTGATAACAATTTTAAAAAGTAAAATAAGAATTTATTCCACATTCTTTTATATAATTGATATATCATTTCATCAAAATTCATACGAATATAGTAGATGCGCATTATATTATTAATTAAGGTATAGAGTATCTTTATCTTTATATTATGAAAAAAATATTTTATATATTTTTTTAAAAATGTATTTTTATATTATGAAAAATAATAATAAAAATAATAAATATAATGAATAATATTAAATAAAATATAAAATATATATATATAGGGATGTACATAGCCCCCGCCTTACGCCCTGCGGATAATAATATCTAAATATTTATATGAGATCCGGTTTATTAATTGCGGGTAAATCAAGCTTCGTGGATATCCGCATGGATATTAAATAAATTATAAATAAAATTAATAAATTAATAAATAAAATAAAATAAATTAAAAAAAAGTATAATATAATAATATTTTAATTTATATAATATTATTTGTCCTCGTTTATAAAAAACATCGGATAATTAAAATTGCCATCCTTATATATATATATATATATATATTTGATGAATATAAGAATATAGGAGAGTTGTATTATTTATGTTATCGGAGAGCAATTGTAGTTGTAGTAGGGTGATTCATTGATTCGAGTGGACTCAATGAGTGATTTTAACGTTGTTGCAAAGCAGAGGCCGAGTCTGCATCAGCGGTGGGAAGGGTTTAAAGGAGAGAGAACGGACGGTGATAAACCGATCTTCAGCGTGAAGAGAGCATCGATCATCGGACGGTCACGTACGAGCGTGACAGTGGAGGTGTACGATAATCCAGGTGAGGAGTACCAGATCGAAGGGTGCTTCTCGCAGCGTTGTTGCACCGTTTTCAACGTCATGAAGGAATCAGTGGCTGAGATTCGGCGCAAAGTGGACCCCACTACTAGTGTTATGCTTGGCAAGGAAGTGTTCTCTCTTTGCGTTAAGCCTGGTTTTGATGCCGCTTTTGCCATGGGATTTGTGCTTGTCCTTGACCAGATCAACGGTGAGAATTACGTTGATAATAATGCAACCACGGAGCCTGCGGTGCACCCTGCTACAGAAGAATAGGGTTTGTGTTCTTTTTTTATTTTGCATCCTTAAGGTTCGGGGCTATACTTAATTTAACCCACTAATCTTTGGAATTTGGAGTGTCCCTCAGGAAAGGAACCTCTACCCCTCTTTTCAGGGTCATGTCCTTGAAAGAATAATGTCTTCAATTCCCTACGCGATCGTGTAAATTTTATATTATATTCATAAAATATAAAAATATAAAATATAAGTTGAGCTTACCTATTTTCAATTAGCCCTTTTTATTATCAGTGGTTGAGTGGCCTCAATTAAATGGTGTACCATTATTTTGATCTCTCAAATTTGCGGCTAATTTATGAAGCTAAATTACTACATGATGGGGTGGATGTTTATGTCCGAATGAAAGATTCTGATTAACCGGGTTGGGGGGCCATGCGTTTAATCTGATTCATGAAAGTATGGTCTGTAATACAATTTGTCGACAATATTCGAGGTATATTTCAGCTTTTCAAGGATATATATCATCATGATAATAATATCATTGCTATGCTGCCGCTGATATTAATTTGTCAGGAAAATGTAGTATCTGAAGAATAAAATCAAGATGTAATCTTAATGTGGCCATTTTTAAAAGACATGTGATTTTGTTTCAATATTTTAAAATCGTCATTATTATTATTTTTCCGTATTAATTAAGTAATAAGTTGATACCTTTTGATTTCGTACCCCATACCAGAACCAACATGGGATGGTATATGAGGCCAATCCTGTCAACTGAACTTTTGAATAAACATTTTGCACAATGAAATGATTAATTGACTTAATTGATAGCATCGAACGACACCGGTAAAGAGGTAATGGGTTTAAATTTTGTTGGTGGTGTTTCTTTGATAGATTAAATATCAATATAAATCTTTGCTGAAACTTATAACATGTCTTAATTTTAGAATGAGTCAATCTCTCATACCCTAAAACTTTTTGCAGCAAAATAAAAAATAAAAATGATTCATAAAATATAGAATGCACAATGCTTAATTTTTCTTATTTCATGCTGTTTATCAATTTGAACTGTATGGGTGAGTTGGTCCTTCTACATCTTACATAATCTCAGCAAAAGAACCAAAAAGCACAATGAAAGCAATTTTATTACTGATCAAGAAGCTTAAGTTACATCAAATTCTATTTATGATATTTGTTTGATCTTGAAATTAAACTCCACCAAAATTGTTCTATCTCAATTTTTGGGTTTTTTTAGTTTTGATGATGAAGGACTATGTTATTTGAGCATGTGGATATTTTGTGTGATTTATTTAAAATAATTAATAAATTATTTCAGCATGTGACATTTGTTTATATATATGAATCTGATAAGATACATGTGCAAAAATATTGTGCTTATAGCTTTTGCAAATTTATGGACTGATTCTTTACAAGTTTTCTTATTACTTGATTCATTGATCAAGTTTCCAAGTTTATGGATTTCCTAAATTGAGGAAAGTAGTCAAATTATTATTATTTCCTATTACCTTAATCATTTGATTGTCCACTACAAGAAAACAACGATTTTTTGATTTTTATGGATTTGAATCCGCCGCAATTATATGATTTTTTTTTGTGAGTCAAATCCTTTACAATTGCGGTGAATTTTGTGACGGATTAAAATCCGTTTCAATTTGTGGCGGATTAAATTGAAGCGGATTTTTGCGGCAAATTTTTCGCCACTAAATTTATCTGGTGACTTTTTCAGCGTAATTTTTTTTTCGGATAAAAAAATTTGCGGAGGATAAATCCTCCGCAAATTCCGCCACAATAAAATTGCGGCAGAAAAACAATTGCTAAATCTAAATCCATCGCAAATCTAAATTTAAATTTGCGACTGAAAAATTCACCGCAAAATTTGATAAGTATAATAAAAAATTCTAAATAAAATATTAAAATAATTTGCGGCGGAAAAATCTGCTGCAAATTATGCCGCAATTCAAAAAAAAAAATCTGCCGCAAAAAAATTCACCGCAAAATTAAATCTACTTCATCTTCTTCCTTCTGTCATTTTCATTTTTCAGATTGCATTTTTTCTCTAATTATCTCTCTCTCTCTCTTCCCCTTTTCACTTCCCCTTTCAAGATAAAACCTTCGTCATCTTCAAGACCTTGAGGTAGGGGAAAAACCTTGTTTTGACTCACTTTCTTATTCAAATCTTGTTCTTAAGTTGTGACTTGATGTGAGAATGGGGTTTTGAGTTGTTTTTGCTTGTTTTGGCTTGAATCTTGTTAGAAAACTTGAGAATAACATGATTTGGTTTGCTAGAGCATGAGTAACGCTTTTTCATTACTTGTATACCTTGATTTTTCATTTGAAATGAGAATTTGGAGTTTTAGGTTTTGAATAACGAAGGATGAGATTTATAGTGTTTTGATATATTTTTAGCGAAATCTTTTACTGTTTTATGTTCCCTTCATGATTGTGAACTTGTTTGAGACTTAAACTCACCTAGAAATTGGATTGGAGTGGCCAAAATCCAATGGAACCGTAACTACGATTCTGCAAACCTTCTGTCCCAGGAACATGGCGCGTGTCCAAATACACGGGGGGGCCGTGTCCCTCTCTGCAAGTGCAAATCTAGTGGAAACGTGCAGACAGAGAAGGACACGCCCCCCGTGTAAAATTACATGGCCCGTGTAGAAAGATATAATGAGAATTAGCTTTTGTGCTCTCCATGAAAGTTGTAGCTCTTTCTCTTAGCTTTCCAAAAACACCTAATTCACCTCATTTCGACATACGTAGCTCAAGTTATGCTCATTTTACTGAGTAAAGGTCAAGGGTTAAAATTGAGAAAAATACCAAAATGTTGTTTTAGGAAAAACTAGTTTTTCTAAGTGTAGGGACCTTTCTTGTATGCATTTATAAGTGTGATGAGACCTTAGTAAGAGTGTTTAATAAAGTGTATTTGTGATGCATGTAAATCAATTGTTATCCTAATAGATAAGTTTAAAGATTAATTGATGAACAGATATGATTGGAAATATTTGGAATTGTGGCAATTGTTGGGAATCTATTAAATGTAATAAATGAAATAGAATCTCTCTTTTTTACTGCTAGTTCAGTCTTGAGATTTCTAACTTAACTTATATTTAAAAATCACATCAAGGTGACTCTTATTAGAAAGGTATTATAAACGTTTCTTGTTTTTATTTATAAATGGTTTATGTCAGAAGTGAAAAGACGAATTGTTTTGACTTATGCCACTTTTCTATTTAATAATTAAGTAACTTGTTTTAGATATAGTAATTGGATTTATTATGAGATTATGTTGTAAAAATCTATTTTTGATAATTTCAAATTCTCACCCTAACTTCTTATTTTTATGGTAAATCCAGTATATGATCAAAGTAGGATTATTGAAGACTTTGTATAAATCCAGTTTGTGTTTTTGTTAAAGCTAGCATCACATTGCATTTTGTGACACCTTGAGGAGGAGATCTCCACCTGGTGCGGTGTGGCAGTCTCCAACAGGTTTGATCTACTCTTTGATTCACCCTTTCTTTTTTTTGATTGATGTTAATTAACCTGCATTGCTTTTACTTAGTCTTTTGTTAAAAGTTAGGCTTGGTATAATGTATGCATAGGATTTGGACTTTTATTGGAGAACACTTTTGCATTTTTGACTTTCTAAATTGACCACATTAGTGGAGATGTTGGATCAGGTTCAGCAGATTCAACAGCAAATGGAGCAGCAAAGCCAACAACGTGAGGTAGAGTAGAAAATGCGATTTGAACAATACCAGCGTCAACAGAACCAAATGATTAAGGAGCTGAAATTGTAACACCCCAAAATTTCTGTATCTCTTAAATAGTAATTTTGACAGTTAACAGAATTTTACTGTTTAGTAATTTTTGTGCACTGTAAAATTATTTTGTTTATTCCGTCAAGAATTTGATCGTTTTGAGTGATTTCTTTCAAGTAGAGAAAATAAAAATTTTCGGGTAGGAAAACTTTACGTAATTTAATTTTTTACCGTTAGGTAATTAATTTACGTAATGTCGATTTGATATTTGTGATTTTATAATTTTGTGATTTTATGGATGATTTTGAAATTTTTCCTGTCTGTTCGCAAGGGTATGTGTATTAGCCATCGTGGGGTCAAGGTGGGTCCCACAAAGTGAAAAAATTTTCTACGCATAAAAAATTTGTCTTGTTTAGCGGAGAGCAGGATCTTACTAAACCTAAATCAGGAAACATTTTAGAAAATTTTTGATCTTGTATTTTATCTTGTATTTAATTATCGGATGATAAAAATACTGATAAAAATATTATTTGTAGGATCAAAAATAAATATTATCTTTGCGTAGTCAACAAAGAGAGCTTGACTTGATCTATACCTTGGATGAGAATCTTAGTTTGAATATTAGCAATTGATTTAATCAAAATTTAAGAAACAAACTTAATAAAAAGCGCTTGGATAATAGCATTGATTTAATCAATGGTGTGAGAATAATGCTTAGTTAGGAACGCTTTGATATCAACCATAGATGTAATCAAAGGTGTAGAATTGGTCTTGAAAAATGACAGACCATTTATAGCAATTGGATTTAGATTAAATCGAGGGTGGAGATTTAATCTTAAAAAAAAAAGTTAATTTATGGCCATTGGATGAAGAATTAATCAAGGGTAGAAATTTGGTCTAAAAAAATGTGGCAAAATTAATTGGGACCCTTGGATTTAAAGTTTGAAGAAGCAATCTTAGCAATTAATTTTGGAGGCACATCTAATGGTTAGAATTTAAAGGAGAAAAATCCGATGGCGCAGATTAAGTCTTACAACCTATCTAAATCTACCTAAATCCTAGTTGAATTAATCAATGGTAGAAATCTTCAAATGGTGGCAAATAATGAAACAACTTTATTGAATGCGTTATGAAGAGAAAGTGATGGTTTTGGAGTGTTTAAATATAATGAAAGAAAAATTTTATGTCGTTTTCGTATCTTGGTCAAGTTAGGACATCATAATGAAACTTACTTTTGATTTTTTTGCACTCAAGAAGAATGCAAGAAGGGGGACTACGAATTTGGTGCTGCATGAAGGAGTTTGGAAAATAATTAAATGCGTCTTTAGTCATTATTGTCTTCCTTGTGCTTCATTGATTCATTTTGAAGGAAAACTTAGAAAATTTTCTCTCCATCTCCTTTCTTCTCTACAGATTTTGGCCAAATTCTCCAAGAGCACCTTTCATCACTCAAAAATTTCATCCAACTTGATTTTTTAAACCTAAACACCATTCTAACATCTCAGTTATGAGTTTTCCAAAATCATTCATCTTGAAACAAATCCAAGCTTCAAGTTTCTATCAAAAATAAAAATTTCATCTTTGTCTTTGAAAACCATTCGGTTATCTACCCTAAAATCACCATCCAATCTCTTTTAATTTCATCCAACCATAGATCTTGAATCTACATGATGATTTAAGCAACTTTTTCGTGTTGAAGATTTTCTCTAAAAAATGTTTTGACTTTCTTGAGATCAAAATTATTGGGTGTTTGAGGTGAAGATAAGGAAACTTCATTTTCTTCTCTCTTTTTCATGATCTAGTGTGTTTGATCATGGTTCCTCTTAATCAAGCAGTATCTTAATTTATGTATTTTGTTTTGTATTTGAGAAATTTCTTGGTGATGAAGGCAAAGAAGTTTTTAAGGATCTTGAGAGGTAAGAGGAGATCCATCTCACCAACCAAGCGTGGTGGTGAGAGATGGTGATTTTATTTGATGGATGTGGAATCCATGTGAGGATTCATATCGTGGTCATGTAATTAATTTGTGAGTGTTTAAGCTTTGATTAATTTTTATGCTTGATATCTTTGCGTGATTTTATAAGCTTTGATGATATCTTGATATCTTTATACATGCTTTTAACTTTGATGGTATCTTTATATTATTTATGATGAAATATATATGTATAATATTGATGGTGGAAAGGAAATTGATTTTTGGTTTCCGATAATAGGAAAATTCTACGGTTTTGATCTGCTTGATTAGGGTTAATGTTGAAAAATTTTAAGAACAAAAGAATTGATTTTTAGTACTTAGAAACGAACATGGTGGATTTGAACAAGAACCTCAACATAGGTGTTTATAACTTAAGATTTTCATGAATGATGAAAAGCGGATGATTTGAAGAATTTGGAAAATAAACAAAGGGTTTGTTTTTTGAGAAAAAAACGGTTTTTAGAAGGATTTTTATAAATTTATTTTGTGTAAAAAGTTTAAGTGTTTAACTAAACATGAGATTTAAATGAAAATAAGAATGATGATTTTAAGGATTTGCGAAAGAAAGTGAAAAAGGATTTGTAAAGAAAGTGAAAATGGATTTGCAAAGAAAGTGAAAAATTGAAAATGAACAAATGATTTGATTTTCAAAGACTATGAGTCTTACGTTTTTGTAAAAAGGATTTTTAATGGTTTTGTTTGTGTAAAACCATATCAATTTAAAAGGAAAAATATTTGATGGTTTCAATAATCGTATCGCGTTTTTTAGGCTTGTAACTTGTTTTTTATGAACAAAGTGAATTTAAGTGGAAACACTTGGATTTATCTGAGGATTTTGGAAAGGGAATGAAAGATTTATCACTTGAGAAAAATCAAGTTTTTGTAAGCGAAAATGTTTTGAACTTGATTTATTTTGAAGAAGGTTGAGTTTGGAAATGATTTGGGAAAATGAAGAATATAATGGTATTAAAATTCTTAGCATTATAACTTATTTTGAGTTTTGAAATACGTTAGAAAAATGTTAAGTTTTGAAGCGTTGATTTACATCAATGGAAAAGTGATTTTGTGAAGTATATTTTGAAAAAGAATTTCTTGAGTAAAGATCTGTGGAAAAATATTTTCTTGAGTAAGAAAATATATTAAATGAAATATAAAGTTATATTATTTTGAAAAAAGTTGAAGAGGAATTTTTGAAGGTTAAGAAGTATTTTACGTAATGAAATTGTGATGAAAAATGTTTCATATCTTAAAAGCGTGATTTTTAACCACTTAATTTTGAACAATGTGTTAAAAATGATATTGATTTATTTAAGTCCAAAATAATGTTTGGAATATTGAGGAATATTTTATGTGATTGAAAAATGTTGAAAAATATTTTACATTATCTTAAAAACAATTTGAAATCTGATAAAATATTTTACGCGATTTGAAAAATGTTTAAATATTTCTACACGATTTGAAGCGTTTAAATATTTTTTATTGAAATATTGTTGAAAAATCACTACGTGATTTGAATAGTGATAGAATATTTTTACGTGATTGTGAAAATGATAGAACATTGTTATGAGATTTGGAAAGTATTTTAAATATTTTGAGAATGATAGAAAATGATTTACGTGGCGTAAAAGAATGATTTTTAAGTTACGCGATTTTGAAGCAGTGGAAAAATCTTATGCGATTTGAAGCGTATGTTTTTACGCGATTGAGAAAAAGCGTTAAAAATTAGTACGTGGTTTAAAAAGTCTGTGAAGATTCAACATTTTGAAAGCGTATTGAAATGTTACGAAATTTTGTAAGCGTACTTGCATTAGTGTTACTGTATTGTAAAAGCGTAATAAAAGCGTTTTGGAATTTTAAAAACGTAACAAAAATGTTACGGTATTGTGAAAATATAAAAGAAGTGTTATGGTATTGTGAAAGCATATGAGAAAAGTTTTGGATTGTGAAAGCATAACTTGAAATGTTACGTGATTGTGAAAATACGGTAAAAGTATTTTACAACTATGAAAGCGTGATAACATGATTTTATTTGTTAAAAGTACAAGATGATGATTCTTGTTGAGCCAGGTGTCAATCATTTGTTTGTGAAAAATGACATATTTGATTGGATTTGGTGCATTATACATGCATTGGAATGGTCAGATGAGAATTTGGATATGGTGATTGCGCAGGAGAAACACACCTCTTGAGTGGGTGCGATATGCGTAGTGTAGGTCACTTGTTGACCTTGGGGACATCGAGTGCGGGTTGCTACTACGTGGGTGGTTGGTCGCGCTTCTTCCCGTAGGTTAGGCCGATCAACACACCGATGATCGGAGACGGATTAATTATTCTTAATCAAGATCGATAAAAATGTCGTGTATATCTTAGATGTGCAAAATCAAAATGAGGATTATAAAGACGTGGTGAGGCATGTGAATGCCGGCGAGATCTTTTCGATCATTTCTCGAACCTGAGTTTTAGCTCCATGGAGTAGAAATCGAGTCTTGTGTACATGCATAATCGAACATTTATATCGTGTGATATATTAATTGAGGAATATTGGTTATGATGATTGTTTTGAATACTTGGATGATGATGATGATAATTAGGACATTATCGTAATTGTTGTTTATAATAATTGAATTGATAAATGATTTGATGATGATAGTTGATTAATATTGAATATATTATTGGAAGTTTGATATGATATCACTTGTAAAAATTCTTTGCTTGTGTTATCTCTGTCTTTTAGTATTTGGTATTGGTGTAGGTGATCTCACCTCTTTGTTATGTTGTCTTCACTTTTGTATACCTCTGTATTGTTAAAATTTAGAAAGAATGAGTTGTCTTAGGCATAGGCGATGATATTTCGAGAGATTGATGAAAACATTGAAGAGTGGCATTCAAGTTGAAGGTGTTCGAGTAGACAAGGAGTAGATTACGATGCAATAGTGGATCAAGATAAGGAATGAGTATGTTAAGTTTTAATGTTAGTGTTATCTTGCCGTCTTATTAAGTAGGGCCGTCGTAAATTTCTTTCGTTAAAAAAAAAAAGTCTACATTAATTTTATATTCTCTTTAAATTGTGAAATATTAATTGGTGTTAATGTTGTATATGAATTAGTTTAAATATATTTTCAAGAATACTTATGGATTACATAAGTTTATATTTCAGCAAGAAAGAAATTTTTTTTAACCCACGCGTTTTTAACTCAAACCTTTTATGAAAACATTTTGATTATGAGTCGGAAGTCGACATGTGATCTGCAGGGAGGGTGTTACATGTAAATCGTATGTCAAGCCGTTGGCATATTCAACCAAAACAACTACAACTAACGAAGAAGATAATCAGAATAGTGAAGATGATCATGATGAAGATGACAATGATAATGAGGATTATTAAAGTTTGTATTTGAACAAACTTTGTATGCGATTTGTTATGTTTGTTTTATAGATTGATTAAATGCATTGACAAGTTAAAATTGATGTCTGAGTAGATTTTGTTATATTGTGGATTTTGAATATTCAATTTAATTTTTTTAATATTCAAATTTGGGTAGATTTTTGCGGCGGATTATCCGCTGCAAAATCCGCCGCAAATTAGCGACAAAAAAGTCCGCCCCAAATCAGGCGTGGAAAAATCCACTGCAAATTAGCGGTGGAAAAATCCACAGCAAAATCTGCCACAAATTAGCGACAAAAAAATTCACCTCAAGTTAGCGGTGGAAAAATTCGCCGCAAAATCAGCCACAAATTAGCGGTGAAAAAATTCACCGCAAATTAGCAGCGAAAAAATTTGCCGTAAATTAGCGACAGAAAATCCGCAGCAAATTAACGGTGAAAAAATCAGTAGCAAATTAGCCATTTTCTGGCAACTATTCCGACATGTCACCGGAGAGTTTTGCGGCAGAAAAATCCGCCTCAAATTTGCGGCAAAAATTAAAATTCATCACAAACTATATTGCGTCGACCATATTTGCGGTGGACCCGAATCCGCTGCAAATTGTTAATTTACGACAAATTTTGAGTGATTTGCAGCGGATTTATCCTTCGCAAATCTCTTTTTTTCTTGTAGTAGTCTAAAATTATGGAAACAATTCTCTACGCGTTTTCTATTAGGCTCCAGCCTTAATAAGAGAATATCTCTCCTCCAACTAGTCAAATTATTATCATTCCCTATTTCCTTAATTATTTGATTGTCTAAAATTATGGAATTCTTTTTGATTTGGCTCCAGGCTTAATAAGAGAATATCCCTCCTCCAACATTTAAAAATATGATGATTTGCTGTCATATTAAAACTAGATAAAAGAAGCAACTAAATGAGTAATTACTATATTGACAAACAACTATTGCACAGAAAAGGAGTAACTATGGAAACGCACATGATTCTTTTTCCACGACTTAAAAGGTTATTTCTTGACTTTTTTCACTCTCCAACGACTAACAAAAATCAAGGAAATTCATCCTTTATAAAAGACAATCCCTTTGCAAAAGATAAAACATGTCAAACAATCAACAAGAAATGTTGTATACTTGTTATTCTCTATCTTTCATCGTTCTTGTGAGCTTCATATTGACATATTTACTCTATAAAGAGAGTTGTGAATTATTGTAACTTGATTTATAAAAATATTTGAAAAAGAGAAGATCTCTTGTTCTAGTGGAAAAAAAAAGAGGAAGAGAGTGAGGGTAAATATTCTAGGAGTTTTCTTTTGATCTAGGTACTTTATTTCGAGTTGAGATAAAGTAAGGTATAGTGGTATATTTACCATAGTCATTGTTACTATACTTTGTTACTATACTTTGAAGATAGAAGTAGAAGAAAGTTTGTCAAAGTCATTGTAAGCAAAAATTTGGTAAGCAGTGAAAAAAATCTCAAGCGATTACTTGAGGATTAAATATAAGTCTTATAAGTCATACATTGCGATTGAATTATTATAAATTTATTTGTGCATTTCTCTCCGTTGTATCCTCTTTACTTTCTAGCATTCATATTACTTGTGTTTGCATTTGTATAGTTTTTGATTTTTTGTTATTGAACACAAAATCAATTCACCCTCTCTTGATTTTATCATTAATTTTAACCCCTTTTTTTTTCACACCAAGCCTTGGACTTTCTTTATATGTAAAAAATAAAAACAACTCCATTACAATGTTTATAATAACAAGCCTGCTACTTTATGCATGATCATCTTTGGTAAGGGTAATATTAAATAGATAGATAGTACATAAAAAGTTATACATATTAATTATCTTTGCCTAAATTCACATAAAATTTAATGAATATAATTTTGATACACTTTCTCAAACATTTTTGATAATAGACCAATATATAATTAAATGATAATATAAAAACTTTCACACTAACAATACATTCAAAATAAATCCAAATCTAATTTAACTAGAATCATTGCTTGCCCTACTTGCCAATTTTACTATAATCCCGAGCCAGGTCGTCTGCTAGGAATTAATTGAGCAAGACACAACGTTGAGTAAGTGAAGTTTCAAAATTCATTCAGGAAAGAAGAAAGTGCCTTTAATTTCTTTGCTTGCACACCAGTTTTGCTAATATATATATTTATTTAATTTAATTTTTAAGAGGTGATATTTTTAATTAGTACAATAAAAAAAAAAATCTCCTTTCACGAGCTCTTCTCATACTCTTTGGTTGTAGCCTTGTAGGATCAATTTCAGCTCTGATATTTGATAGTATACCTCTACGTAAGTAAAATCCACTCACGTGGTAATTAGTAGTTTAGTACAGTAAAATTAAGATTAGTATTTGCTAGGCAATAAGCTGGACGCATGCTTTCTATACATCCAAATTCGAAGAGATTCAAAACAGAGCCGACCTCACTTTCAGAACTAAAAATTCTCTAGAGTAATATGAGCTGTCTCATACTCTCGTCTCTCATGCTTTTACTCAGTCACAGATTCCATGGACAAATTCTGCAGAGACTACAATGAAAAGAGTTGAGTTATTTACACATTTTTTTACATCAAAATAGAATTTTTTACCTAATAGGTGTAGTTTGAAGTTGAATTTACCTTATAGGTATAAGCTAAAAATTAATTCACGAAATAGTATAAAATAAACAATATTATATAATAAGTTGTATTTTTCAACAATGACTTATATATATATATATATATATATATATATATATATATATATATATTATTTTAAAGAAAGTCATAACTTTCAATCACGACTTATTTAATTTTTATTTTTTTAATTATATTTAAGGTGAAGTCGTAATTTTTATACATAACTTATGTTTTTTTTTTTTAAAGTGAAGTGAAGTCGTGTTTCACATGCACGACTTCTTTGATTTTTTTTTTTTTGTATTTTGACATAAGAACTACCACCACTTGTCTATTTTTTTAACAAGTGTTGTCATCTTAAGAGTACAACATTTATATCTAGTCATGCTGCTAATATCATACCATTAATTTTAGACCGTTTATATGTTGATTATGTTAAATATACTTTTCTATTTCTATTTTCTTTGAACAATAATATTAGTTGATAGTTGAAAATTAATAACTACATATATTTATTAGTTTATATGGACATCATATGTCACATCAAAAATCATGTGGTGTCCCATATAAACAGGTAAATATATTTAGTTGTTAATTTTTAAATATTAATTAATATTATTGTTCAAAGAAGATAAAAATAGATAAGTAGATTTAATCTCATTAATATGTAAATAGTCTAAAATTAAGCGTAAAATGTTAGTAGTAAGACCAGATATAAAGGTTGTACTCTTAAGACGACAACACTTGTAAAAAAAATGACAAGAAGTTGTGGTTCTTATATCAAAATGTCAAAAATAAAATAAAATAAAATAAAATAAATCGTGCATGTGAAGTACAACTTCATTTCACTTTAAAAAAATAAAAGAAAAGAAACTTTTTTAAAAAAATGTAAGTCATGTTTAAGAACTACAATTTCACCTTAAATATAATAAAAAAAATAAGAAATAGATAAATAATGATTGAGAGCCACAACTTCTTTTAAAAATAATAATAAAAATCATATATAAGTCGTGATTGAAAGATACGACTTACTATATAATATTATTTATTTTATATCATTTTAAAAATTAATTTTTCACTTACACCTATTTAATAAATTCAACTTTAGACTACTCTTATGAAGTAAAAAAGTCCATCAAAATATTATACTTTTTTCTTTAAGTAAAAAAATAAGAAAAAATATTTTTTAACACTTGCTCTCTCTTTTTTCTAAAAAAGATGTAAATGTTTGATATAAGAAAAAAGTGCAAATAACCTAATTATACTATGGAAAATGATGTATTCCACCATTTTGAAAAACAATGCGGAATAACTTGGTCGTACTATGGACACAAAAAGAAAAAAAAAATAGAGTAAGGAAGAAAAGGCAGGGAAAAAAACAGAGAAAATAGAAAAGAAAAGCAAGAAAAGCGTTAGCCATGTTTCACATGTATTCACAATTATACCTAGCTCAACCAAATATTAATAAAAATATAAAACCAAATTAAAGCAACAAAAAAATGAGAAAATGTGAGAATATCTTTTGACCTTATGAACTGAACTGTGAAGGAATCAGATTCCTATTTGCGAATCTTCATATATAATTAACAGGTAGAATCCATCTAGAATGCTGCTATAGATAATCTACTGCCACAAGCATCCACCATTTAGGTATATAACGGCTATATATGTCCCGGCTTGCCTTTTATCTGATATACATAGACAATCCCATATTTATTTCTTCTTTTTGTTAAAGTCTGCATTTAATTTATAACAAGAACCGTATACTCGCGAGGACCACACTATATAATTATACCCCAGAAGACTTTTCAATGCTCAAGCAAAGACCAATGTACTTGAGAAGTAAACATTTGTCTGATGCCAATTGCCAAGCATAAAATGTGCACGTACTTGAATGTTTTGTGATATGACTAAGTTTGAGTGTGGTAGTTTTTTATTTGATTGTCGATTTTACCTTTGTAACGTAGCTGTAATATATTGTTGGTGGGTTACATATATAGTAATTAAGTCGAGAATTATTTAGCAAAACTTTAACTTGATTTTGACAGTTACCCGCTTTCAGCAACATATTATATATCTAATAATTATCTGCGATGGTACATGCTCATCTCATCTGCATGCAAGAAAATAATTAAAGTTTGAGCACTTCTTTTTGTTTAGTTTAAATGAACCTTTCACTTTGGCAAATGCATATACAAATTTATTTTGATTTGGCAGTACATAGAAGCATTAGCTAGAGATATCCCAAAGAAAATCACTTGGGACGCACAACGGAGACCAACTATTAGAGGCTTATATCCGATAGTGACTTCGTCAAGACATATTCGCTATAGTGATTAGTGACATAGAATAACATTTAAAAATGTAAAACAACGATTTAAAGTGGTCATGCATAAAATGCTTTGGTGATGATGCATGGAAATTTTTCGCTTTCCAAAAAATATTATATTTTAAGAATACGAAAGACCTTTGCAAAAACTTTGTATAGTATATACTTTCTTATATAACATTTAATGGGGGACAAGTTTTTTTAGATAAAGAATGTAAGACTCAATTAATTATAATATTAATCACATAGAAATTCTGTACATGAAAATGCGTTATTAGTAGGACCTAAATATTTAATGTGCTCCCAAAGAAATGGTTTAATAGTATATCGAATGTTAACATGACTCAAAGTTTGCGTTTGACTTCCACCTATCATTTTTGGAAAGATGGTATATATACGTTTTTAAGCACAAAATATTTTATCAATTCCACATTTACGTGCAAGATGAGTTTTACATATTATGATAAAATGAGTTATGAGGAATCGTTAGTTTATCTACTTTCATTTTTCCAACAAAATAATTTAATTATATATGATTTTATTATAAAAGAAGAGACATTATTATATGAAAGAAATAGTGAGGAATAGGAATGCAACGGCATTTAATAGTTATTATTCTTATTTTAATTGAAGGGCAATGTGAGTCACAAAACTAGTTGAAAATCAAATTTAATATTAAGTACTTTTTCAAAAATTTAAGTACCACTAAATTATAAAATTAGAGAAATGTTTTATCCTCCTACTCAATTCTCCTACTAATTCTCTTAATTACTAAATGAAAAAATATTAAATATTTTTTATGTTCTCAAGACATTAGATACATTTACTTTTTTATTTAATATTTTCTTTATTTTGTATTAAAAAGATTATTAAGAAAAATTTGTAAAAGGATATAATATTATTCTAAAGCTAAATAACTTAACATAATTTCATCTTAGGTAAAATATAATAACATTCTCTTATTTTTTGAGATGAAACGAGTTTTCAAAGGACTTTTTACATTTTTTTAATTGTGATTGATAAATTAAGTACATGAGTTTTAAACTGCTGATTGAACAAGTTCTAGATTCTGAGTGTAAAAATGTGGCATTAACATTACTCCTTCATAAATGACAACATACAAGTCTTAGGTAAAAGATGTTGCTCTGTTTTTCCATATATTCTCTTGTTGCAAAAACATGCTTGACAGTTGACACTGCTGAAATGTTGTAAAAACAAAGGTCAACAGCAATAGACAAGATTGGATTCCTAATCAAGCCTATGTGGTACATTGTTGTGTGTTAATAAAGAATAATAAAAAGGTTAATCAGCTATCATACATTGTGATGTCACATCTACGTTTTGGAAATTCCACAACTTGAAATGCTTGTTACTGGAAACTGTTGCAGGATCCAAAGCTTGTGATCAATTACAACGCTACAAGAAGAAGAGCAGCACAACTAGTAAAAACCATTATGGACCAGGATCCAATACCCTGCAACGCATAATTGTTAGAAACTTGGAAATGAAGGAACAAAAATTTAAACAGAGATATGCATATGCTAAGTTACTAAGGGATGCTAACTATTTTCTACAGAGACGTGTGAATGCTTTGATGGAAGAGAATACAATTATCATGTGGAAGAGGATGGAACCCTAATGACACTAAAGCTAAAACATATATATGTGTGGTCAACTGTTAAGATATTTGATAATCTAGGTTTGAGTTCAGGTTGAGGATTTCAGTTTAATGATTAATCACTTTAATTAAAATAACATCTAATCATCAAGGTTCTATTGTGCAACTCAATAAGCCTCCCCAAATTGAAAGGAATAGGGGACTGAAGTGGTGCACGAAACAAAGAAGAAATCAAGAGTGCAAGAGATTATTCTAGTTCTAACAGGTTTTCCTGTGCAAATCACTTAGCATATACCTGTTTAATTTGAACTTATTAAATACATTTCATGGCTGCTATAAAATTTGAAACAGGGTTCACACGAATTTGAAGGTTCATGACATGGTAAATGCCTTAATGAACTAAACGAAAAAACATTTTGAGAACTGAAGTCAATTGCAAGGGAGAATGTAGCAGATAAAGTTTGCATTCTTGTCATATAACATAGTACATTGAATAGAAATACTTCACACCATAATATCAGTAGATTAGAAAAGCTAACCATAATCAAAGTTTATAAGTTATCACTGAAGAAGCCATATTTTGTGTGCAAGATAGATATCACTAATGTAAATCTAGAACTCAGGCTCAATAACATGCATGAGGAAAAACAGATCCTATTTTCCAAGGGCATTTTCAATTTGGAATGCTTTTAGCACAGAATTCCTAGAAATTACAAAATATGTTCAATAAGGAAAGAAGACGGCATATCCATACCCTGAAGGAAAGGAAAGATGAAGTTGCTGAAGAAGGTACAAGTCCAGTAAAGCCAATATCATATGCAATGCCTCCATCAGCCTTAAACAATCCAAAGTTTCTCTCGGATGTTGGCCCAGGCTTCAAGTTCTCATTAAACAAAGCAAAGACATAAGCCCTCACCACAATTTTTGGCCTATAAGGAGTCCCCTTCTTCTTGAGTAGTCGCTTGCGCAAATTACGATTATAAGTCCTTGCATTTTTCACTGTTGCTCCAGCTTCATTCTCATCCCCATGAGAAGCCCAACCAGTCTCAGAAACAATAACCTCCATCTTGTTAAACCCAACCTTCTCCAAGGCAGCATAAGCTGCATCAACTTGAGCCTCAAACATGTTATCATAGTGTAGTTTAGTCTTAGCATCATAAATTCCAGGACTTTTTTGGAAGAGAGCATAGTTAATGTCAATATGCTGGGGATCATTCTTATAGGCTAGGAAAGGATATGCATTTATGAAGAAAGGAGTGCCAATCTGTGAGAAGAACTGTAAGAGAGGCTTCATGTATGGGAGGACATCATCCTTAAAAGTGCATGAAGATGGAGGAAAAGAATTAGCAAATACAGCCTCTGAATGTGGACTTGACACCTGAATATCCTTTGTTAAACCAAGCCTATCAAGGGCATTATAAACATTCTTTGCTGCAGGCAGCAAAACTTCCCAGAGTTCCACACCTGTGGCTCCCAAGATTTCATTTCCCACAGCAATTCCACTAATTTTAGTAGCTGGAAGAAATGGCTGAACATTTTCTTTGATCCAACTCACAGCACGATCCTCACTCACACTCATGTCTATCAGAAATTCATTACCAAGTCCAACCACAATTTCAATTCCAGACCCTTTGAAGGCAGTGAGGACTTGACGATCAGCATCATATATTCTAATGTTCTTAATCTTTGCAGCTTTGAGTAGCGTAGCCACGCTTTCTGGGGAAGGCAGGTTGTCTGCTATCCTACCATAGTTTACTCCAAACGTTCCTATAAATGCTTTAGCCCCTAAAATTGCAGCACAGAAGAATGTGAAAGCTTGCTTAGAAATTCCATGTCACATAATACATATAAAGAACATGAACTTTTCTATTTACTAAGTAAAAAAGTAACTAAGCAAAACTAGTCTACTAATCTAAATGCAATACATCTCTAAATAGTACTATAGAAATGTAAGCCTTCCACTCCTAATCATCCATGCCAAATTTTAGAATAGAATATGAAAAAAAAAAAACAACGAAAAAGAGAGTTATTATGGAAAGAGCAATACACACCATGAGAACATAATACAAAAAAGAAAAGAAGAAGCCAAAAAAAGAAGGAAGAGAACATCTGAAGTCTGAGCATATTTATATTTAGAATGGGAGAGCATTCCAATTGTAGAAAAAATATATGGGTGCTTACCGGTATTAAGTAATCCAATAAGGGCAACGTCATTAGTGAAGAAACCATTAGCAATCCTCAGGATGATGCAATACTTTTCCTCCAGGCATGCCATAAGCTCTAGATTCTTAGCCTTAAACCCAAGATGATTGGGAAAGGAGGTTGTTTTTAGGGGATTAGAATAGATTCTTCCTTTCCTTACCCTTTAACTCCTCCTTAAAGTATACTTCTATTCACTTTCCACTCTTGTTTACTTCTAGCTAGACACAAAATACATGTAAAACGGGTTATCAATACCTTTCGTGGCATCATAGGTAAGGGTGCTTGGAAACCTTGAGTGAGAGCACAATTGAATGCAATGCATATGCTTCCTTCCTTTGGGTCCGAGAAGCTGAACTCCATTTTGGTGGGACTACCTTTTCGTTATAAATATTTAAAAGAGTCAAAGAGATAATAAATATATAAATTTGTTAAGCTATTAATAATTTATTAGAACAAAAAAAAAATTATACGTATAAAAGTCCTGGATTCTATTTATACAAGAGACAATCCAACAATCGTCTATGCCCGTCATTCCGATTGCGGAAAATTCCAAGATAAGCACTGCACTTGTGGGAAAGTGAAGATAGAAAAAAGTTCACAATAATGACGTGTAGAGTAGAAAACGCACGATGATGTTATACAAAAGATGCTAAAACTTCTAGAAGCTCTAGAAAATGTTAGAAGTCTAAAAGCTACACGTGACTAGATAAATGGTTCATAAATACAGGAAAATTAATGGATAGAGTCTTCAAATATGAAGTTTCAATACTACACTCACCTTTTACTTTCTGTAACTTAAAATGAGCATTCAAAGATGGGTAAGAAATCCGACGAATGTGAAATTTAAATGACTACTAGTACTATCACAAATGTGTGACAAAAGTCTACAATCTACAGAGCTGCACTATGGAAAATCAGAAGTCCTAATCTAGGAGGGATACACGTTTAATTTTCCTAATTACAACCAAATCATAGATAGAATACGAGACTACAGTCATCCATGAAATTACAAAATAACTAAGCAACTTACATAGCATCACAAAGTCACGGGGCACTAGGCAATAGTACAGTACATTTCAGCAGCTTAAATCATGGTATGATAAATGTAGAGGGGCTTTACTGTGCACAGTTCCATATAAACTTTCCATTGTCAACTTGAATGGCGTTTTTTCCATCAGTTATTGGGATATCTTGCTTAGCATTTGCCTCTTCAACAGATGCAGGTGGCACAGCATTAGGATTCTCTTTCTCGGCTCCCCCATTAGCTTCTAGAATCACAGCATCTGATTTATCCTGCTTCTTGTCAACTGCACCATTTTCTTTTTCTAATTCAGTTGGTGGGCCTCCTAGGGATTTTTCTGTGACCACAGCATTCGAAGCTTCTCCAGCAACTCTCTCTGCTGATTCTGCTACTAATGCAACTTCTTGCTTTTGAGCTTCTTCACCTTGAGGCTTTTCAGCAATCACATCTTCCCCCTCCACATGACTATTCTTAATTTCGTCCTTATCACTCTCTATTTTATTGTTATCAGTGTCGTTCAGATCAGTTTCTTCCATATCTACATCTGGCTTCTTGGTTTGTTCAATTTGTTGAGTTTTATCTCCATTCTCAAGTTGCTTTTCTCCAGAATTATCATTTCCTTCATTAGCTTCTGCATCATCCTCTTTAGGCTTGGGTCCTTCAGTAGCAGACTTTGCTTTGCCTTCCTCTGAAGCAGGTTCAGTCTCTTTGTTATCCTTCTTTGATCCTGATGATTTTCGAGCTCGTTTCTTTGGAGGCTCACTATCTGCTGGTGGAGTTGATTTGGCCTTCTCACTAATCCTAGCTGATCGCCTAGGGGTCTCACCAGTTCCCCAGTCAAACTCTGATATTGCAGGATTGCCAGGATGTGCCTTTAGATACTGCTCCAATTGTTTTCTGCTACTGATCTCCTCCCCAGTTGGAGCAATGAATACGATCTCACTTTTTCTTGGTGTTCCCACTTTCTTAGGGAAGAACTGCAGCATGGAACTAAAAACGCATTATAAAACAGTTTCCATTTAGCTCAACAATGTGAAAATAGTCTTGTTACTGATTGGTATTGAGAACAGTAAAAACCTAAACATGTATCCAAAACACACATACACGCAATCTCTTCCAGAAAAGAAGGAATACAACAGGGAGAGAAAAAAAAATTGTGTGCACATACATGTGGGTGAGAAAGAGAAAGGAAATGCAGACTACATATTACATAAAATAAATTCTTGTAGAATAGTGAATAGATAATAAAACAAAAAATCAGAAGGACCTGATCATCAACAAATCACTAAGCATTAGTTTCCAAAGTGCTCTAGTCTGGAATAGATCAGTTAATATTCTGAGTGAAAAATTTTGAAAGATATCATATTGATTTACAGATCATCTTATCCTGAATTAAACTTGTTTCTCAAGACAAATTATTCCATGCCACTCACACTTCAATCACAAACACTTTTTTGTTTAACATGGTTTGTTTCCTCATCAAATTAAACACCACAATGTCTATTTCAGCCATTTTACAAGAGAAAGAAAAAGGCAAAAGAAAAGAAATAATATCTCCTGCCACATTCTACAACTATGCCCAAGCTCGGAATAACAGCATATGCCAAATCGCATCCATAAAGAGAGGGAATATAACAACTTAGGACATAATAGATAAAATGACAGTCATCCTGCTAGTAACATCTATAGTATAACCAGGAATTAAAATTCAACAATTTGAATGCCAGAGAAAACATAATCTTACAAGAATATGAAAGCACAAAAGTTCATTGCATTTTTATCTATGCTACCCAATTCTATTTCCAAAAAAGAAATAATAATAATAATACTGCAGGAAAAAAAACAAATTAATCACTATTATATTTATTTGGCATAACCATAAGGATATTCCTAACTTAAACATAATTTACCCTAAAATATGATCATTTTTGCCTTTCATTTCATATATATTCCTCAATCTAACAACTGCAAAGGAAATTACAATTTCTTTCTAATATGCTCCATTTCTCAATAAAGCAAAGAATTCATTAACCTAACAACCGCTACATACTTAAGATCCACACACTTCAAAACAAATTTCTCTGCATTTTCTTTCTTTTTCACAAACACCAATGAAGAATAAAACTTATTGTAGGTATTCTTTCCCCACAAAACACAACCCCTAGCTTTTTCCTCTTATTTGCATTAAGCTGCAAATCTCAACTAGTGTCAAATTCAGAGGAGGTAAAAATGTAAGCAGATGATTAACTACTCTCGGAAGGAATGTACTAGCAATTACAGAGATGAGATCCACATACATGTAGGCCAAATAAAGCATATGGCTACAGCATAACCAAATAAAAGTAGCTTATTTGAGGGTCAAATCTATAGTGATTTATGTTTGAGTGTGACATCATCTCAGTCATCGCAAGGGCACAAGCAGAACAAAGCAAAACTATAAACTGTAAAATCCTAGTACCAAGATGAAGTATTGATGTACCAACTATGAACCAAGACCTGATTCATTTGTTGTCAACAAAATGGGTAACAGTGGCTGACTGATCATCCTGCTTCCTAATGGTGATGAAGGGTTAGATGCTGCAATTTGTCTTTTTCTGGTAGGCAGTACCAAAAAAGTTGACAGTTTTGTTAGCTATTGGAGATTGAGATTGTAGACATGATTTCTTTCCTTGTTTTGGTTGGAAAACCTTGATTCTAGGCATAAGTTTTGGTAGGCAAATATTGATTTTATTATCTGTAAATATTCTTAGAGGATATTCTGTGTATAGTTTTGGTAAGTTTAGGAGTTTACCTTATTTACGAGTCTTGATGTATTTCCTCTCAGTGTATATATTTACAACCAATGAGAATGAAAAGAGCAGGGAATTGACCCTTTTTACATTAGCTTGGAGAAGTCATAATCCAGAATCCACAGATGATAGTTTATTGAAAAAACTCATCAGTGTAGGCAGTAGGCTAAACTATGAATTTCGTGTGAAAGATTGCACCAGTGGAATAAAGCCCCTCACCAAAATTCTATCAATCACTTAATTTGTTGAAAAACACCAAGCCACCAGGCTTGTCACTTGCTAGCTATGAAGCACGGACACGCTGATTATGAGGCGTGTCCGCGTGTCAGACACGTGTCCGTGTCAGACACATGGAGACACCCGTACGACACACGTGTTATGTGTGTCCAAATGTGTCCGATTAAAAAAGATTATTTTTTCAGTTTGGACACGTCTCGAACACGCTCGGACACTTCTCGGACATGCTCAGACACTTCTCAGACACGATTAGGACACGACTTGAACACAACTCATTAATATTTTCTTAAAAAAAAACTTAGTTTCCATGACTAACGTTCAATTAGTAAGCTTGTAACTCACTCAAGCCTCACGACCGACGTCTCAAGCCATTATTTTCACATACTAATATTTTAAGTTTTATCTTTTCACACGCCACTATTATACTTTTAAGTTTTATCTTTTCACACAACACTATTTTTATCTGTTCCTTCTATCTCTGCTTTCGTCGTAAAAGTCATCCACGTTGTCACCTGAAGCTTGCCTCACACCAATATTCCATCTAGTTATTTTTTTTATGCATACGTACATTGCATACGTGATTAGTTTATTAGGAGAAATTAGTTTAAGAGATTTTTTGATTATGTCAATAGAAATTATGTTCCATATTTTTTAAGAGAGCTTACTTAGATAGCAGAAATATTGACATATATAACATATATTAAAATATTATAAATCTTCAAGTTTATAGAAATGATATTAATGAATTATAAATATTTTTTTCTAAAATTTTGAAATTATATATATATATATATATATATATGCGTGTCGTGTCCGTGTCGTGTCCGTGTCCTACAATTTTTAAAGTTGATGTGTGCCGTCCCGTATCCGTGTCCGTGTCCCGCGTGTCCGTGTGTAATAAAGGTGTCGTGTCTGTGCTTCATAGCTTGCTAGTAAGGTACAGGTGTCTCTTGTAAACAAGCCCCAAATAGAGTAAACTACCATTTTAGTCTCTAAAATTGTAAACACCGGTCATATTAATCCCTGACTTTAAGAAATTACAATATTAACCCCTAAATTTATAAACATCGGTCATATTAGTCCCTGAAATTGTTAAAATTTATATATTCAAGGGACCTATTTGACTGACAAATTACAATTTCAGGAACTAATATGATTGGTGCTTACAATTTCAAGGACTAAAATGATAATTTCTCAAAGTCAAGAACTAATATGACCAGTCCTTACAATTTCAGGGACTACAATGGAGGTTTACTACCCAAAATACAACAACTGCCATAAGCAACCTCAAAACCATGAAAACATACATGCTATGTAGTCGACCGACAAGCTTGTCTTGTAGGTAGGACAGTGTGATGCGCAGAATATTCCAGTTTTTTACAGGAATATTGTCCAAAATACATTTACCTTTCCTCAGGGTCATGGAAGAGATCTAAAAACAAAATGAAGTAGGCAATTTTCCTAGGAAGTGAGCTTGACAATTATGATATCATTATCACCAGCTCAAAGAAAAAAGGATTACTGCAAAAAAAAGGGGGGGGGGGGGGATTGTAATTTGCAAGGTAAGCCCTCTCAAAAAAAAAAAAAAACCCTAGAAACAAAATTACTACCAAAATCAGCCAAACATTTGCACATACCCTAACTGTGGCTAAATGCACAATTTGTATTAGTAACAGAATTGAAGGAAGGAAAGACAGAAATCAAGCAACACTGAGAGACATAACAGTAGTAATTATGAAAATATGCAGTAAATTGTAAAAAGTAGATAAACTTGATGCAAACACGAAGTGAAGCAAAGCAAAGCCAAGCCAACATATAATAATAGAAAATGAGATTGAAGAAAGAAAGAAAGAGACCAGTTTGGTCCAAGCAGGAGGAGCTGGAAGCTCGACCGATAAAACCTCCTCTTTGGAATTGGAAGCACTTTGCGGTTCCATTTCTTCTACCTCCAACTGCAACTGCAACTGCAACTGCAACAACGCCTCACCCTCACGCTTTTTCTCTGTCTCAGCTAAAATAAGCAAAAGCACAAAAACAAAAAATGGGGAGTTTGGGATTTGGATTTGGGATGTGATAAACTCACCCAACTACCACCTCACACCATTTCAGAACCTATTTGTCCGTTAAAGCATGAGAACATTGAACTACAACAAAGTATAAACAACACTTTCCTTTTAAACCTGACAGGCACACACCCTAATTCACACACTAATTTTTAATTCAATATTATTAATCGTGGAAAACGTTTTATATATATTAAAATTAGAATATGTATATTATATTTATATTGTATATTATGTAAAAAATATTAAATTATGATTTATATAATTATAGTATTTTTATGACATATAAAATAATTTTATAAATGAATTAAATAAAATTAAATATATTTTAATTAGATAAATAATAAAATTAATTAATTGTTAATGTTAACATAAACACGTGCGAGACGCTTTCACCATAGTTCGTGTGTCAGGGAATCTAGTGATTTTATTGGACCTCCTTAACTTATTGTAATAGTAAAGTTAAGATAAATTTTTACATAAATATTGTATATTTAAATTAAATTAAATTAATTATATGTTTAATTTAATTAATTATTATAATTAATTTAATATATCTAATATAAATATATGCAAAAATTTCTTTAAAATTATTAATAATAATAATTAACCTTAAAAGCTTAACCCATTGTCTCATGTGGAGTGCACGCGCTCAATGGGGAGGAGTGGGGATTGTAATGTAATAGAAGAGACCGCCACATGTCGCTCAGAGGTCAAAAGTTAGCGGATAACGTTAGTTTGTTTAACTGAATTTAAATGTACGTTTGGGTTCCGAACCATGACCACTGTGACACTAACCACCCAATCCATTCCAACGACATTTCAATTCAACGTAGATTAATACATAGATTTGCTTCCTTATATCCTACATGCAAATGCTAACGCTCCTTACTTATTGGTAATTATAAATCATCAATTAACTATAATTAAATTAATTTGGTTTAATTTATCCTACGCTTCATCTTATGGTTTTACTGTTTTAGAACTAAATATGATATGATATGATTTTTAAACATTTTTTAATAAATATAATATAATTTTAATATATTTATTTATCTATTTTCATTGCTCTCTTGTGTTTTTTTTTTTTGGTCTTTTTATTTTGTTTCGTCTCAAACAAGCGATAGACAATTGTTATCATCACTATCTTATATATAATAACAATGTACTGTTTTTGAGACATTATACTACGCCATTATAAAAAGATATCATTGTTTAAGGAATCGTGATAATGATGGTTATATTTTTCTTATCCATCAGCGAAGGGCAATTTGTCATCTACAGGCAAAAGTTACGTTCTTTCATATGGGAGGACGAATACAAATATTATTATATAAATTCTTAAAGTCAAATTTTTTATTAAAAAAATGAAAAATGGAGAAGCCACTTGATAGGTTAGAGGTGAACAAATTAACCCATTAACGCTTGGCATGTACCTATCCACTTGTAGTCAAGTTGAAGATCCCAAAAGGGCCAAGCATTGATTATAGACTAGCGACGTGAAAATATTATCTTCTTCATTTAAATTTGGAAAGTTTTACGGCATGAATTTTGCTTTTTTCGAAGTCATAGAAATACAGTTTTTTTTTTAACTTCCAATATTTAAAAGTTACATTAGATTTTAATTAATTTAAAATTAAGTCAAATTAAAATATAAATATATTTTAATACTATTATCATTGACTTTGAATATAACTTAGCAACCATACTTTATTTACTTTGCTTTCTTAAGGTGGTATATATATATATATATATATATATATATATATATATATATATATATATATATATATATATATACACACAATTGAAACCTCTTATTTAATAATCATATGTCATATGTCATCTTTTTGGATACTCAAATTCTCTCCAATTTTTCAAGGTTTCTTCTAATAGTAAGTTTTTTTAAAAATTTAAATTTGAAAAACACAAATATTGAAGACAAAATAATTAAAACAAAAATAAGATGATTTTTCTGTAATTAAATTTTAAAAATCATTATAATAAATTTGATTGATTAGAAATAATAAATAACATGGCCTAATAATTCAACATTTAATATCATTATTGTAAACTATGAAATGAATATATAATGGCTCCTAAAATTACTAGTAAAAATTCAATTTTCAATCATAGGCTTGATTTCATTTAACTCTTGATAATGGTGTATTAAATTCTTACTTTTTTAAGTTAAAATTATTAAATGATAAAATATTGAATCAACTATAAAAAATAGATGGAAATTAAAATTAGATATAAAAATAATATACTATATTTTATTAAAATTTAAGTCATTAATAATAATAGATTTAGTGTAAAAAAAATTATCTTTGTTATCTAATTATATATAATCATGTCATTAAAATTATTTGAATTTTATAATAACTACTTTAAAAGTTAAACATGTGATAATATATAATTGTTTGATAGTGTAAAACACTACACTGACAATACATTAAAATTAAACTATAATATAATATATCAAATTAAAATTCCTTGCATTTATGTTATTAATTACTATACCCAATTAATAGTATATTATACATTATTTAATTCAGGTGATTTTTTATATAATTATTTTTTTAATATGATTATTTACGTTAGCATTAGTATACTATAACACATTAAAACCTCTTGAATTTATATTATTAAATAGTATTCTTAATCAATATTTGAAATTCTTCAACAAACATTGCTACATTGCTTTAAGAATAATTTCTTTCTCCTTCAATTATGTGGTTTATCAATGAAAATCTTGCTAATTAGTTTTTCATTTCAATTATATATTGGTTGCACAATACAATTTTATTGGTGATGTGAACATAAATAATGACCAAAAGATCTAAAAGATCAAAGTGATAGTCATTCGTTTATGGTCAAATATCAATTTCAAGCAATCTGAACTTTTTGATTCAATTCAAATAGTTGTAATTAATAAAAGGTTCTTCTATTCTTTTACTAGGAACTTAGTAGTTATTTTTACATTCATATTGAGTCATTGCAAGAGTCTTTTCTAAGGTTGTCATAAGAATTTTTTTTTATTGGAAAGTTTTCTATATTGTTACCAGTTGCCAAATTGTCACTATTTTTATATATAATGCATGGTGGGAAAATACAGTGCACAATATGTTAGAATTCTGAATATATGTGGTTCATATATTGGTAATGATGGGACTTTGATGAGGGAGTTGTTACAAATTGATGAGGCAACAGCTGTTACAAAGTCTAAAATAATTGGTTCTTAATGGAGGAGCCAATATATGAGTAGTTACGCTTCTGCATTTTATGAGAGGGGTCCCTTTCCTTGCCTATAAAAAAGTTTGTGATGCTCCATTGATTCACACACTTCAGAGGCTAAGGCTAGAAGAGCTTTCTCTTCTTTCTTTCTAAAATTTCTCTGTTTTCTTTTGAGTTTTAGGTGCTTGATATTTTGCTAGTGAGAGATTGTGAGTAATAACAATGATTTCAAGTGGAGGTAGGCTTCCACTTTTCTGTTATTGTTTGATGGACTAAGGTCTTACATTATTTACAGTTTTTCAATTCATGTTAATGGTTGGTATCATGGACCAATGACAATCATAAGAATACATTTAGTATTCAAGATTGAAATCCAACATTTGGTATCAGAGCTACCTTGTAGCCTTGTTATTTAGCTTTTGTTTTGTGGTACGGTGTTCATTGTTGTTGATCCAGTATTGTTTTGTATCACAATTCGTAACTCAAAAAAAAATATTGCATTAGTACAGTTTTTGGCTCGAAGAATTATGATTTTATTTTGAAACTATTTCTCTGATCTGTTTACCATCGCCATTTGTTTATTTTAAAATTACTGCTTTGAATCTTTGAGCATCCATATAAATAAGACTTCAAAAAGAGCCTTTCAAGGGTTGCCACGATATTGCTGGAATATTTCTATTTTATTATCATAAAATAGTGTAAATTCTTTCACGGGTTGTTCATTGTGTTGCGGTACATTATATGTACATAGTATTGGTTTATCAACGTAAATTGTAATTATTGTACATGTGGTATATCAATTTTTTTTATGCTTATATGATTGTTGATTAAGGACAAAGAATGTATGAACCAGAATTAAATTTATCCTTATCAATAATTTTTGTGTCTCATATAAGTTGAATATATTTATTTTGGATTATTGTATGATACTATGTGAATTACATGTTTGAGAGTATCCATAGCATCCTAGGCATTGTAATAAAAGGATTATTACTTGGCCCCACAGGGAAGTAATAATTAATCAAGGTTATAAAATGGACTAAAAAATGATAATAGGATATTTCTAAACTCACATGTGTGATTTACTTTATTATGATGTTTAGTGTCCATGCATAAAGTTTGTAAATTCTATGCATGATTTGCAAGCCCATAGGAAGGTTTGAATTTACTTGTTAAGTTTTTTATTTTCGTAGCATTGACAAGTGTAATCCTTAGATTGCAGTTGTTCCTACTCATTTTCTTGAGTCTCGAATTCCTTTGTTGATTGGTGACAATTATCTTGATTGGAAAGAACTAATTCTCTTGACCTTGGGGTGTATAGAATTGGACTTGGCACTACGTGTGGATGAACCACCCATCCCTGTGGAAGGAAGTGCTCAAGAAAAAAAAGCTTACTATAAGAGGTGAGAGCGATCTAATCGCTTAAGTTTAATGCTTATTAAATCTCATATAAGCAAGAGCATTAGGGGATCCATTCTTGAATGTGATAAGGGAAAAGCTTATATGAAGGCTATTGAGGAGCAGTTTGTTAGCTCTGACAAGTCGCTGGCCAGCACCCTAATGAAGAAGCTTTCAAGCATGAAGCATGACAAAATTAGGGGTGTGCGTGAGCACATCATGAAAATGACGGATACTGCTGCTAAACTTAAGTCCCTTGAAGTGCAAATTTCTGAATCATTTCTTGTTCATTTCATACTCAATTCTCTTCCTGCTGAATATGGTCCTTTCAAAATATCCTACAACACACATAATGATAAATGATCAATTAATGAACTTTTGACCATGTGTGTTCAGGAGGAGGAAAAATTGAAACATGAGACACCTGAAAGTGCTCACATGGTGACTCATGATAAAAGAAATATGAGAAGAGGCAATGGTGATCCTAGAATCTACAAAACTGTTCAAATGAAGGGGAATAAGAATAAGGAAAATTACTTTTTCTGCAAAAAGGCTGGACACATGAAGAAAAATTGTCCTAAATACAAGAAATGACTCGAAAAGAAAGGTAATTTTGCCTTAACTTGTTTTGAATCAAATTTCATTGAAGCTCCTAGCAATAGTTAGTGGATTGATTCAGGTTCTACAATTCACATTGCTAATAATGTGCAGGGCTTTCTAAACCTGCGAAAAGTAGTGGAAAGTGAACAAAGCATCTATACGGGAAATCAGATGAGTTCACATGTGGAAGCTGTTGGGACTTATAAACTTGTTTTGAATTCTGGTTTTAATTTATGTTTGGAGAACACTTTTTATGTTCCTTTGTTTACCAGAAATTTGGTTTCTGTTTCTAGACTTACTCGTACTGGTTTTCAATTCCATTTTCGTGATGTTTCTTTTGAACTATTGCATGATAATAAAGTTGCTGGTTCTGGTTATTTGGTTGAAAATTTATTTAAGTTTGAATTAGATCCTGTTTTTGAAACAAGTCTCATAGCTTTACATACCATCAATGTTGGTACTAAGCGAAGTATTGTGAATGAGGATTCCTCCATATTTTGGCATAAGAGGTTAGGGCACATTTCTCTTGAAAAACTTAAGAGATTAGTAAAGAAAGGAATTCTTGAGAATCTTGACTTTACTAACTTTGGTACTTGTGTGGAATGCATAAAGGGAAAGCAAACCAACAAGACCACTAAAGGTGCCAAAAGAAGTAGTGAGCTTCTTGAAATTATTCATACAGATATCTGTGGTCCATTTCCCATGCTTTGTTTAAATGGTCAGAGATATTTTATCTCTTTCATCGATGACCATTCAAAATTCATGTATCTCTATCTTTTGTTTGAAAAGTCAGAAGCACTTGACGTTTTTAAAGTTTTCAAAGCAAAAGTAGAGAAACAAAAGGAAAAGAAGATAAAGATTGTAAGATCATATAAGGGTGAGGAATATTATGGAAGACACACAGAAAAGGGACAACATCCCAGTCTATTTGCTAAGTTCCTTATAGAAAAGGGTATTGTTGCCCAATATACTATGACTGGTACACCACAACAAAATGGTGTTGTTGAAAGAAGGAACCGCACACTTATGAACATGGTTAGAAGCATGATTAGCAATTCAAAAGTATTACCTATGTCCCTATGGAGTGAAGCCTTGAAAACTGTTGTATATGTATTAAATAGGGTACCATCTAAGGCTGTTCCAAAGACACCTTTTGAAATTTAGAATAGATGGAAACCTAGTTTAAGACATTTATATGTATGGGGTTGTCTAGTTGAAGTTAGGATTTACAATCCAAACATTGGGAAATTGGACTCCAAAACCACTAGTGGCTATTTTATTGGTTATCCAACTAACTCTAAAGGATATAAGTTTTATTGTTCTTCTCATACTCCTAAAGTGGTTGAAGCTAGAAATGTAAAATTTCTTGAAGATCATGAAGTTAGAGGGAGTGAAAATTCTCAACAAGTGGAATTTAAGGAAATAAAGGAATCATTTTTAATACCCTTAAATGCATTGGATCTGGTTAGTGTTCAACGTAATCAACATGATACGGTTGAACAACCACCTATTAACGATATACCACATGAGAACCTATTAATATAGAGCCTATTGATCAAGAACCAATAGAAGTAAGAAGATCTACAAGAGCTAGAAAATCAGCAATTTCTGGTAATTATATCATGTACCTTTAAGAATCTGACTATGATGTTGGACCTAAGGATGATCCTATTACTTTTTCGCAAGCCACGAGTAGAGAAGACTCTAAGTTGTGGTACGATCCCATGAAGGATGAAATGGAGTCTATGGCTAAAAATCAAGTTTGGGATCTAGTAGAATTACCAGAGGGAGTCTCTCTTATAGGTTGTAAATGAGTTTTTAAAACCAAAAGAGATTCAGCTGGTAATGTCGAAAGATATAAAGCAAGATTTGTAGCCAAAGGCTTTACTCTAAAAGAAGGTATTGATTATCATGAAACCTTCTCTTTGGTTTCTAAGAATGATTCATTTAGAATAATCATGACCTTAGTAGCTCATTTTGATCTAGAGTTACATCAAATGGATATGAAAATAACTTTTCTAAATGGGGATCTTGAAGAAGAAGTGTATATGTCTCAACCTATGGGCTTTGAAAGTGAAAAAGGTAAAGTTTGCAAGCTTAGAAGATCTATATATGGGATAAAATAAGCTTCCCGCCAATGGTATATAAAGTTCCACAACGTCATTTCCAAATATGGATTTGAGGAAAATGTGGTAGACCAATACATATACCTTAAGGTCAGCGAGAGTAAATTTATCTTTTTAGTCTTGTATGTAGATGACATTTTACTTGCAAATAGTGATTTAGGTCTCTTGCATGATACAAAACTTTTCCTATCACAAAACTTTGATATGAAGGATATGAGTGAAGCATCCTATCTCATTGGCATAGAGATTCGTAGGGATAGATCTCTAAGGACATTAAGACTATCTCAGAAAGCCTACATAGAAAAAATTTTGAAAAGATTTAATATGCAAAATTGTTCATCAATTGTTGCACCTATAATTAAAGGGGAAAAGTTTAATCTCAATCAATGTCTCCAAACAACATTGGAACAAGAGGATGATGATAAAGACATCCGACTCGACTCAAAATCATAAAGAAGTTCACACAAGGTTTGAGTTATAAAAAGATGGGTTTTAAAATTTCTTTCTTTCTTGAAACATAAACTTTCGAAATTCATAAGTAATACGGAAAAACATATTGAAACAGCACTCATATACAATCGACACCAATTAATATTTAACAACTTAAAGAGAAATATAAAACTTGGACTCTCTATTTTTTTTTTTAACAATAGTAACCCTATCAAAGTAAGACGGTATAACATTAACGTTAAAACTTAACATACTTATTCTACATTTGTGTATCCATCTTGTTGCATCAAACATCGTTTCTACATACATTTCTTTGTCAACACTGCACACCTTCGAGTCCTGAATGTCCACTCCTTATTGTTGTCACCAATCTCAGAGTATCCATCGTCCGTTATGTCTATGACAACTCGATCCTTCTATTATTTGATTTTAACAGTACAGACATACCAAAACAACATAACAAAGAGGTGAGATCACCTACACCAATACCAGCATGGCAGCACAGAGATAACACAAATAACAATATCATACAGGGATATCATACCAAACTTCCAATAATATATTCAATATTAATCAACTATCGTCATTCAATCATATATCAATCCAAGTATTCAAAACAGTTGTCATAGTCAATATTCCTCAATTAATATATCATACAAATATAAGTGTTCAGATTATGCATGTACACAAGACTCGATTTCTACTCCATGGAGCTAAAACTTGTCGGAGAAAATGATCGAAAAAGACACACGGTACCACGTGCCTCGAGACCACGTGCTTTAATTCTCATTTTAAACATCTAAGACATACACGCATGCCTTTATCGATCTTGATTAAGAATAGTGTCTCGGTCGAGATCATCGGTGTGTTGCATCGGTCTAACCTACGGGAAGAAGCGCGACCAACCACCGTGTAGGCAACCCGCACCTCGATGCCCCAAGGTTGACAAGTGACTTACACTACGCATATCGCACCCACTCAAGAGGTGTGTGTTTAAGCAATGGTATATCCGGTCTCATCGGACCATTCTAATGCATGTATAATGCACCAAATACCAATCACGGGTATATCTCATAATTTCGGATATAGTTTATACAACGCACTAATATATAAAAGTTCAACCACAAGGCCATTCTGTTCAAATTTGTTTGTTTAATTAAATCATATGGCATATATATTTTTTTCCAATGCATCTAAAATGCACCACATGCCAATAAGAGAAAACTCGTTGTTTTCACAAAGCGGTGTATGACATGACTGGTTCAATAATCATCTTGTATTTTTCAATAATAAAATCATATTATCATGTTTTCATAGTTATAAAAAATCTTTTTGTCGTGTTTTCACAAAATCATGTAACATTCAACGTTACGCTTTACAATTCCACAACACTTTTGTTGCGTTTTCAAAAATCTTGTAACACTTTTGTTACGTTTTAAAATTCCAAAACATTTTTATTACGTTTTTAATACTAGTAACATTAATGTTACGTTTACAAAATTTCGTAACATTTCATTACATTTTTAAAATACCTAACTTTTATTGTACTTTTAAACCACGTATAAATTTTTTAACGTTTTTCAATATAAAAATAACGTTTTCAAATCCCATAATATTTTAAATAAAGTTTCAAAATGCGTAACTTAAAAATCATCCTTTTAAAGTAAATCATTTTCTTTCATTTTTAAAATATTTAAAACACTTTTCAAATCATATAATGATTTTTATTTTCACAATCACGTAAAAATAATTCATAATCACGTAGTGATTTTTCAATATAATTCAAATTACGTAAAATATTTAAACGTAATTCAAATTGCGTAGAAATATTTTAACATATTTAAAATCGCATAGAAATATTTTCATTGTATTTCAAAACCACATACTTTAAAATTACATTTTTAAGATATCGTAAATAATTTTTTTTCACTACAATTCATTACTGAGAAAATATTTCTCAACCTTCAAATATTTTTTTTTAACTTTTCTTAAAATAATATAACTTTATACTTCATGTAATATATTTTATATTACTGAGAAAATCTTTTCCACATTTCTTTACTCAAGAAATCCTTTCCAAAAGATAATTCATAAAATCACTTTTAATTGATATAAATCAACATTTTCAAAACTTAACATTTTTAACGTCTTTCAAAATTCAAAAATAAGTTATCGTTAGAACTTTTCAAATCATCATTATATTCTCTATTTTTCTCAAATCACTTGCAAAATCATTCTTCAAAATAAATTAGAGTTCAAACGTATTCAACCTATCAACCTCTTTGTTTTCGCTTACAAAATTCTCTCAAGTGATAAAAATCTACTGTTTCCTTTCCAAATTCTTGTATTAAATCAAGTTACGTTTTCACTTTGAAAATCACTTGTTCACAAAATCAAGACATTACAAGCTTTTAAAAAAATGTGGACATATTATTGAAACCATCAAATATTTTTCATTTTAAATTGATATGGTTTCTTTACAAACAAAACCATTAAAAATCCTTTACAAAAACGTAAAACTAGTCTTTGAAAATCAAATCATTTGTTCATTTCCATTTTTCACTTGCAAATCCATTTTCACTTTCTTTACAAATCCTTTTTCACTTTCTTTGCAAATCCTTAAAATCATCATTCTTATTTTCATTTAAATCTCATATTTAGTAAAAAAACTTAGAAACTTTTCACAAAATAAATTAATAAAAATTCCTCAAAAATCGTGTTCTTGTTTCTTTGAAAAATAAACTCTTTGTTTATTTTCCTTATTTTTCTAAACATCCAATTTATCATTCATTGAAAATATTAATTTGTGAAACTTTATTTTGAGGTGTCTTAACCGAAATTCACCATGTTTCTAGGGATCAAAAATTAATTCCCTTGTTTTGAAAAATTTCAATATGAACCCTAATCAAGGCATCAAAACTATAGCTCTTCCTTGGCCATTGGGACCAAAATTAATTTTCTTTCCATCATCAAATCATGAGATACACATACATACACAATATATATATATATATATATATATATATATATATATAAAACATGCCATATTATCATCATGATTATTATAACATACCATCAAAATCATAAACTCATGCAAACATATTATGCATAGAATTAATCAAAACTCATAAACACAAATAATTTATTACATGATGTGGATATGAATCCTCACATGGATTCAACATCCATCAAATATAAAGACCATCTCTCACCACCATACTTGGTTGGTGAGGTGGATCTCCTCTACCTATTGAAGATCCTCAAAACTCCTTGTTTTGCTTCTTTTCTAAGTCCTTAGAACTGCTTAAATACAAGATAAAATACATAAAAATTAAGTATACTAAGCTTAATTAAGAAAACCATGGATCAAACATGGTTTAGATCATGAAAAAGAAGAGAAGAAATGAAGTTTCCTTACACTTCACCAAAAACCCAATAACATGGATCTTGAAGAAACTCCTTGAAGATGAATGATTTAGAGAAAGTCTCCAACATGAAAGTTCTTAGAAACATCATGTAGATTCAAGATCTATGGTTGGATGAAATTAAAAAGATTGGATGGTGGTTTTGAGTGTCTTGTTGAATGGTTTCTCTTGAAGCAAAGATGGAATTTTTATTTTTGATAGAAACTTGAAGCTTGGATTTTCAAGATGAATGATTTTTCATAACTAGAGATGTTCTTAGAATGGTGTTTAGGTTTAGAAAATCAAGTTGGATGGAATTAAAAAGTGATGGAAGGTGTTCTTGATGGTCATGGCCAAAACTTGCTTAGAGGAGAGGTGGAGAGAAAAGTTTGATGGGTTTTTGCTTTTGGAGGAGACAAAGATGATCAAGAATGATCAATAATGACCAAGATAGCTAATAATGGTCTTCAAAGCTCCTATATTCAGACCAAAACCGTGCCCCCCTTCATGCATTCTCCTTGAGTGCAAATTGATCAATAATGATACACCATTGACCATGACATGTAATAATGGTCATAAAGTTTTGTTTCTTTGTATCTTAAACAATCCAAAACCATCCCCTTCCATGCATGCTTCTTCTTGTACATTTAATTATTTGTCATCATTATTAGCCACCATCTAGAGCATTTCTAGCCATTGATTAATTCAATTGTTAGGATTTAGGTAGACTTTTGATTTAGAAGACTTAATCTAGTAATTAGATTTTTTTTCCTTGAAATTCTAGCCATTAGATGTGTCTCCAAAATTAAAGGTCAAGATTACTCCTTCAAACTTTAAATCAAGGGTTATAATTAGTCTTTGTCACTTTTTAAGACTAAATCTTCACCATTGATTAAATTAACATCCAATGGTCGTAAATGGTCTCACATTCTTTCTACAAGACCAAATCTCAACCTTTGATCAATTAAATTCAATGGTTGTAAATGGTCATACCACTTTTATATCTAAATCTCTACCCTTGATTTAATCTCCATCTAACGGTTATAAATGATCTTATTCACTTTTAAGATCAAATCTCCTCCAGTTAATTAAATCAAGTTCAAGTCTCCATCGTTAATTAAATCAATGGTAATATCAAACCATTAATGTTGACTTAAGCAATATAATATTTATTTATTTTTTTATGCTAAAACCCCATAAAATTATATTTATTGTATTTTTTATCGTCCAGATAAATTAAATACGATCTAAAACAAAAGACAAAAAATTTTCTAAAACTGCTTTCTAGGATTCGGGTTTAGTAAGATCCTCTGTCTCCGTTTAACAAGATCAAATTTTTCTATGTGTAGAAAAATTTTTACTTTATGGACCCACCTGGCCCACGTAAGGTCACCTAGGCCCACATACACCCCCTGGGCCCACAAACAGTAAAAAAATTTCATAATCATCTACAAAAATCACAAATATTATAAAATGCACAAATATCAAATCAGATTACGTAAAATAATTACCTAACAGTAAAAATTAAATTACGTAAAGTTTTCTCCGGCCCGAAAATTTTTATTTTCCTGACACGGAGTAAATCACTCAAAACGATCAAATACTGACGGAATAAACAAAATAATTTTACGGTTGTGAAATTACTCAAGAATACATTGTCCATCTGTCAAAATTACTGTTTAAGATATACGGAAATTTGGGGGTGTTACAGAGGAGATGAAAGACATTCCTTATGCTTCAATAGTAGGAAGTCTCATGTATGCTCAAGTCAGCACTAGGCCTGATATTACATTCGCGGTAGGAATATTTGGAAGATATCAAAGTAACCCAGACATGGAACATTGGAAGGCAGCAAAAAGGGTTATGAGATATCTTCAAGGAACTAAGGATTACAAGTTGACATACAAGCATTCTGATACTTTGAAGATAATAGGATATTCAGATTCAGATTTTGTTGGATGCATGGACTTTAAAAAGTCCACTTCAGGCTATATTTTCTTTTTAGCCGAAGGTGCTATCTCTTGGAGAAGCAAAAAGCAAACAATTGTTGCATCATCCACTATGGAAGCAGAATTCATTGGTCGCTATGAAGCCACATCACAGGCTAAATGGTTGAAGAACTTTGTTTCTGGTCTTAAGGTGGTAAATTCAATTGAGAGACCATTGAAGATATTTTGTGATAATTCGACTGTGGTATTCTTGTCAAAGAATAATAAAAGTGGAAGCCGAAGTAAGCGTATAGATATTAAGTTCTTGGTTGTAAGAGAAGACAATAAGAGAGAGTTGGTCTCTATAGAGTACATAGACACATAATCTATGATTGTTGATCCACTAACTAAAGGATTGCCGGCTAAAGTGTTTCAGAATCATGTAAGTCATATGAGTCTTACTAGTTTACGTTAATATTTGTCTTTTCTTTTATATGACTTTGTGCACTTTAAGTTTGTTATATAAAAGTTTTGATTTAAATAAATAAAGTTTGGACCCTATATTCACTTAGAAAGGTTCACATGGAAGGAAATGTTTATCTTAAATATAACCGTTATGATTCATGTATAATAATTTCTAAGTGGCTATATCAAACTTGACAAGTTATGGCTATATTGTCAAAATAAGGATTATCATTGATAATATATGAGCTAAGTGGAAGAATGTTAGAATTATGAATGTATATGGCTCATATATTGGCAATGGTGGGACTTTGATGAGGGAGCTGTTACATATTGATGAGGCAACATTTGTTACAAAGTCCAAAATAATTGGCTCTTAATGGAGGAGTCAATATAGGAACAGTTACGCTTCTCATTTTATGAGAGGGGTCTCTTGCCTTGCCTATAAAAAGGCTTATAATGCTCAATTGATTCACACACTTCAGAGGCTAAGGCTAGAAGAACTTTCTCTCTTTTCTTTATAAAATCTCTCTGTTTTCTTTTGAGTTTTAGGTGCTTGATATTTTGTTAGTGAGAGATTGTGAGTAATAACAATGGCTTTAAGTGGAGGTAGGCTTCCGCTTTTCTATTCTTGTTTGATGGACTAAGGTCCTACATTATTTACAACTTTTCAATTCATGTTAATGGTTGGTATCATGGACCAATGACAATCATAAGAATACATTTAGTATTCAAGATTGAGGTCCAACACAATAAAGAATATTCCTACTTGTTTGGTGTGTAATGATATTAATTTGATTATTATAACATGTTTTATATCATACTATTAGTTATTCAATAAAGAGGATGTTAAGGAACAATTATTAAGTGGAAGGAAAAAGATAATCCTACACCTTTTTTAGAGGTGTAAGTATTATACACACCCTTTTTAAGGGTATGTGATTGATAGAAAAAAAGTGATAAGAAAAAGTAAGTATGATGAATGGTATTAGATGATGTGTGAAAATGAGTGTATGCACTATTTGTGGTAAGAATATCAGAGTTGTAAGTGGAATTCAAACGAGATGACAAAGTTAGAAACGACATAGTTATTGAGGTCAATAATCTTGAGCAATAATGTTTTATATTATTGATAATCACATATTTTATATATTAATAAACCCTTATTTTTAGTCATTTACACTCTCCATGTACTTAATTGATTAAGCTTGATTATGTTTTATAAGTTTGGACTCAAATTAGACTTAAATAATTTTTTCTAGTATTATTTTGGTCTTATATTGTTTCTGTATTTTGGTCATATCTTGAGTTCTAAATATCTTATAATTATGTATCTTACATTGTAGAAAAGATGAGAGAGCTCTACAACTTTCATGAAGAGTTCTAGGAAAAAATCGGACATCTAGTAGAGCTAATTGAGCTTGGAAGTCAGAACACGAGTTTTGTAATTGGAACCCGAATAGTGTGTAGTAATCATTGCATAATCCGAGTTGAAGGAACTGAAATGGGCTGAAAATTTGGCATATGAAATTAAAACTCATATCTACAACTTTCATGAAGAACACAAGAGCTCATTCGGATAGCTTAGAGGTCATATTGGGTTTGGAAGTCAAAACAGAGGCGCTGAAATTGGGCCTAAGCAGTCTGCAGTAATTGAGTTATATCTTGGGCTGTATGATGAATTTTTAGATGACTCTAGTGGCATTGGAAAGCTGAGATAATTTCCTAGAACTTTCATGAAGACCCCTTTACTTGGTTCTAACGTTATCCATGAGTTCATCACTGAATGATTTCAGGGACAATAAATTTTAATAATTTTCCACTCACAAAAGTTCTTTGGTATTTTTCACTTATCCACCCACTCATCCACTAACTCATTAATCAATTTTCTTATCATTTTGTATCCCTAATCATCTATAAAAGGAACCATAGGCAGATCATTTGAGATTAATCTTGGTTTTAGATTAAGTTCATGCTATTATGTTATTTACTTGTTATAATTTTCTTTTGTTGTAAATAGAAGTTATGATCATCTTCTTCTTCTTCTCTCTTTCTTTCTTCTTGCTCATGGGTAACAAATTTTCTTCTTGCTTGGGTGAAGAAGTGAAGCTTTTGGTAATAAAATAAAGTTAGATTAATTTCTTTCTTGTGATTAAATGATATATTATCAAGTGATTATTATACGTGTTGTATTTTGTTTCCAATCAATTTAGAAACTCTCCTTATAAAGTGGAGTTCTTAATTCATTGTAGATAAGTGGTTTGGCACAATAAATGCTTGAACTCATTTATAAATATAAGTGTTGGTAAATAATTAAAGGAACTATAATATAACTACGTATATAATTCTAAATGGACTTTGAATATTTTATTCTCTGATTGGAACTTTCGTTATGCGTGAATTTTAATTGAGTTATAAAAAAAATTAATCTTGTCCTTAATTTATTATCAAAAGTGAATCTCCTAACCCAAGCAAGTTCTTTAATTTAATTGTAAACAAATTTTATTATCTTTATTATTGTGACAAAGTCTTCCCTTACCTTAAAAATTTTTTCTTCATTAATTTCCTGTGGATCGAGCTCGGACTTCCGAAAAATTTATTACTTGAGACAACCTACACTTGAACTTGCATCATTTAGTTTGCATCAATTATCTAACAATTGATTCTTTAATTTTATTAGTTTTATAATTTAATTTATCATATATTCTTTAATTTTATTTAATATATAGGTCCATATAAAAGCTTAGGTGCACATTATGGAACATTTTCCACATCAATTAATGAATTAATAATATGACTAGAGTTTAGTTGCAATGAATTTCGTTCTCTTTTAAGTCTAAGGTATTTCTTGACTTTAATTCATGCCATGTTAGAATTTTTTTTTCTTAAGTATATTAAATCAAGTTATATATTATATAAATCTATAAATATTCTTCATTTTATCTATATTGTCGACTATTCTCCAATAAATGTGGTTAATATTACCAGAAAATATTTATAGCCCTATTTTTTTTAGAAAAAAAATAATGCATTATTTGGTATATATAAGTTAATTGTTTTTTTTTTTATGTGAAAGTATATATAATTTTTGTTTTTTAGGAATAGATAGTAAGGAATACTAAATTTGTCATATTCGAGAAATAGAATGTGAAAGATATATATACATCATTAGTTATTTGATAAATAATAGTGCGTCTATATATATATATATATATATATATATATATATATATATATATATATATATATATATATATATATATATATATATATATATATATATATATGTACATCATTAGTTATTTGATAAATAATAGTGTGTCTAATATAGATAATTTTTATAACTATGTTGAAATATTATGTAGTATTTAAATATTTTAGTATCTACATTATACTAGATAATAACTTCACATAAAAACATATTAATATTTATGTTACGGGAGTAAAATTTTTATATAAATACATAATAAAAAATTAAAATATAATTTATTATTATAATGTCAAATTAATTATATATTATTATTATGAAATAGTTTTTCTCTATATCTTCAATAACCCTATCTATGAAGATATTCTTTGGCTTTTCAAGTATTGAATTTTAACTCTATCTTCCCCATTTCCTAAGTCTCAATGTCTATAGTAAGATTACTTTAAGTACAACAAATATTTTATTTTAAGAAACAAAACCTGTGTCATATAGCATTAATGTTTCATTAATTTTTTAGTTAAATTGTTTAATAATTTTGTAAGGACTAAGATAGTTTTTGTAGACAGGTGAGACAAGAAAATAAACTCAATGAGGGCATTGATCTAATAGAAGTAATTTATGCAATGGTTGTGTGTCATACATATTTTGTTGGATTTGTGAAAGCGAAGAAAAAAAAGTCAAAGAACTTAAGAAGTTAAATGTCAAATGATTGATTTAATTACTATGTTATTCTTATTTAACCTACTTAAATTGTATGAACTAAGTGTATAGGTTATAGAATATTAATGAATTAGAATGAATTTAGTATTATTTGACAATATTGTTATAGACTATTATAATTTTTGTTAGATATTTATTTTTTAATTGTCACTGCAATATCTATCAATTTAAAATTTTTTTTTTTAGTAGAATTTGACATTAGTGGTTAGTTTGATATACCCTTTTTAAAAGTAGGAGTGAAAATTTAATTTCAATATAATTTCATTTTTGTATTTTATTTATGAATATTTTAATATGATGATGTACTAAAATAACTATAAATAATAATATAATTTTTACGTTATAAATCATTTTGGTATAATCTTAAGTAAAGAGTTTCGGTTGTACTACTTAGAAATATTGATTAAGCAGTATGATTGTATAATGAGATAAATTAATTGTAGATAAATGAAAAACTAATATGATTGGAGCAAAAATAGTAACATGAAAATATGTTAGTGACAAAATTTATATTTTTATATTTGATTTAATACTATATAATCTTAAAAATTATAACAATCAATCATTCATAGAAAATATGGACTAATACCTTAATGAAGAGAATTTATAGCGATAAAAACTTAAATAAGTGAAAAATATAAACAAATTAAAATATAAGGATTAATATTTTATCAATATGAACTAAAATTTAAATAAGTGATTAAAAAAAATATTCAAATAAATACAAATATAGTAAATTATATTAAAAATATAAAAAAATTATATAGTTCAAAATTAAAATTAGTTAAAATTATATAAACAAATTATTTATTTTAATTTTTTTAATTACTTTGTGCATTATACAAGTACAAAAATAATAGTCGCTATTACATTACAAGTCAATATAACAAAAATTAATGCGGCATAGATAGTTAAATATTGTAATACTACTGCATGGAGTTTCAAAACCCAACCATGGATAAGAAAATTCAGGATGGAAATAAGCTTCAACCATGAGAAAATTGTGATTGTGATTGAAGCATGGAAGAAAGTCCCGGATTTTTGGTCAACGGCTTGGAACATGAGTTAAGAGTTAAGAAGAATGGACAAAGACAGATAAAGGCCAAAGCCCAAGCACTTCACACATAGCTCTCAAATTTATTAAGGGACCATGGGAAGATGCGGCATCAGTCACATCCTGGGCCCTCGATACCAATATCAAAACTCCCAACTACTTGTTGGGCCAAATATTGTTTTTGGGTTTACTTTTTTTATTTTATTTTATGCTAGTAATTTCTTTTAAATTTAACATGTCGTTCATTAATTAAAGAGAAATACTAAAAATACATAAAATTAATAAAAAAAAATTAAAATAATGACGTATATAGGATTTACATTATACTAACAATTATATATATTTTTTATATCAAACTCAATTTTTAAAGAATCTATAGACTTAAAATTATCCATAAGACCTTGGTCAGTTGTGGGCTGATTTTCTTGACCTTCATTTGGATAGTAATGTATGAATTTTCTAACAGTAGTCTAATTATACTTGTTTTAAAAATATTTTAATATTGTTTTGTTATCAAGGAAACAATGGAAACATTAAAGTAAAAAAAAAAAAACATTGGAAACATTAAACAGTAATAAGATAAAAATTAATAACGCGATGTTTACAAGAACAATGGGGCACTTGCAGCGACGAATTGATGGATGTGAAATCCATAAATTTAGGCTTAACTGTGGTCCAGTCTGATTGGTGACAATCACTACTTGTAGTCCGTTAATTGGTAGTGGTGCTTACGCACAAAACAATTATATAACGTTTATTTCATTGTAATTTTTATATAGGATTTGGTTGATTTTTATGCATAAAGAATTTGCATCTCTATGAGTCTAATGCATAAGCTAATATTTTATATAAGAAAGTAATTAAAAAATAATATAACGAATTTTAATGTGCATATAATACCGATCTCTACAAGTCTCGCCATATATACTTTGTGTGATTGTAATTGAAGCAACGTTCCTCCTTTATTTTCAAGAGTCAAGACTAAAAAATGGAAGTTATACCTAAGTCAAAAATCCTTTTCCCCTCCAAAATAGTTCCTTTGACTTTCATTTGCTTTTGGAACCCATTCACATTCATGATCCTGATTTTCACGGTGCTCTTGCACATTTTATATCTATTCATGAACTACACGCGGGGGCATTCATTATCTTGGACTCAACGGGTCAAAACAACCAAATATAGAGGATAAATATTCTTCAATAAAAAATCATGATTTGAGAGAAGCAAAATCCCTGCCGTGGAACAGAAAGACAAGTCCATTCTTTTTTGTTTAATAATTATTTTATAAATGAAAAATTAATTTTTTAAAATATTAAATTTATTAAATGTCTAAATGATTTTTTTTATAATATTAGTTTTATACATATAAATTTTGATATTAAACTTAAAATCACATAATTAAAAGTTATGAAATACAGACAGCGAAGACGCATATGCGATATGAATACGGATCTACAGTAAACACATCAAATTTTAAAAATAATAGAAACACACACACACACACACACACACACACACACACACATATATATATATATATATATATATATATATATATATATATATATATATATATATATATATATATATAAATTAAAGAACTTGGATTATGTATATATATAATTTAAAATTTAAGAAAAAAATTTATAATTATTAATATTATTTCTATAAATTTGAAGATTTACAATCTTAATATATATCATATGTGTCAATATGGAACATAATTTTTATTGACATTTTCTAAAAAATTTCTTAAACTAATTTCTCTTAATAGAACTAATCATGTACAAGTACATGTGTATTCAAAAAAAATTAACTAGAAGAAATATCTAAAGATTAACTTCATTTTATTTTATATAAGTCGTGAACGACAAAACGATATATATCATATTGAAGAATAGGTTTTTCCTAAAGGTGAGTATTTTGGTGATGATAACTCTATGTAATCGAGCTTGTATGTTACAGACTTACATGAAAACTATTTTATTTTGTTAATATTAATGAATCGTGTCTATGCCATGTGCAGATCGTGTTTAAGACGTATCTAAACATGTTTGAGTCATATTTAAACCATGTTTGAGTTAAAAAAATTAATTTTTAAAATTAAATATATTCAAACACACAAGACATATATATCATACACATATCTCTATATATTCATGTTAGACATATATCTAACACATAAAGACGTGTCTCAAACGATATATTCCTACTTCATAGCTTAAAAGTCTAAACCACTTATACTTACTGTGTATTCTACTCCAGTAACAATCGCACTCGCAGCACTATTGCTTCGTTGCATTTAGGGATGGCAATGGGGCGGGGCGGAGCGGGACTGGGGCTAATAGTGCTTCCCCGCCCCATGTTTTGTGATCTATTTATAATTCGCGGGTTTGGAATGTCCATTTGTATTGCAGATTTGGTATTTTAAAATAAAATTATAAAAATTTAAAAAAAAACATAAATAAAATAAATTTTAACGTCGCATACTACAATTTTGTTTAACAATATAAGATTCTTACAAAATTAAAAAATTATTATAAATAACAAATTAAATCCAATTATATTTTATAATAATTAGTTTACATAAATAACTATTACATAAATAATAGACAAGTTTTATTATTATGGATTCATTTAATAAAAATATTAAAAATAATATATCCTACATTCAAAGTTAAAAAGAAAAAAAATTATAATATAGTCTAAACCACTTATACTTACTGTGTATTCTACTCCAGTAACAATCGCACTCGCAGCACTATTGCTTCGTTGCATTGGTCCGTGTTTCTGCTAACTAGAGGCAAACAATAAAGATTTTATAAGTGTAAAAGGTAATGGTGTAAGTGGTTTATCAAACAATACATTCTGGTCCGCACTCAGAGGACTCTTGCTTCGTTGCATTGGTTCGCATACTTAACTAGAGGCAACCAATACATTTTAGCCCCAAGGGATTGGATTAATTCGACTAGCTAACATTATATAAGAGCGAATTCAGTTAACAAACTATTATTTCGAAACTTATATAATATAATATGACACGATTCAAATATGATTTAATTTAAATTGGATCGGCCTAAATGAGTTGATCCGGTCCATTTTAATAACTATATTACTAACCTTGGATCTGTAGTGTGGGCCCTAGCTGCATGATAATTAAATCTTAATTTATATGCATACATGGTGGAAAAAAGGGTCTACTTGCTTAATTTGTGTTCAGATCCTACCTTTTCTAAAGTTTCTCTCCTTTATTTTCTCGCCAGACACTTTCCAGTTTCCACAATACCCAAACCAACTTCTTGTTAGATTTTTTATTCATTTACCAAAAAATAAAAAGTAAATAACCCTAATTAGGGTTAGTTACTTTTTTTTTTTGGTAAATGAAAACAAAAATCTAAGTCAATAACTTTATTGGGTTGTGACTTTATTATATCAACATTGACACCATCTACTTTAGATGATCCAAAACCACTAATTTAAATGCCAATCTTTTTTTTTTAAAAAAAAAGTTTCTAGATATTGTTATACCGAATTACTTTGTTGAACCTGATAATTATGTGAGTTATTCTACCTGTTTTTTTTTTTCATTTTCCTTTTTATTTAATCATAACCAAGGCCTGTACTTGCATTAGAATTATTAGAGGGGGAAAACAAGAGTTTAGATTAGTTTGTCAATTTTGAGTGCACTCTAACTTTAGAAATATAATAAAGTTATTTGCTTGCATTTACATAATAACTTAAATTTTTAAGATAAATAATTCATGATAATTAGCATCATAACATAATTATTTCATTATAAAATGTAATCAATTTGTGAAAAATTATGAGTAATTGAATCTAAGTTTTATATATATATATATATATATATATTTATATAATATTGTCTTGAACCATGACAAGCAATTAATTAAAAAGTAATAATACTATTTAGCATTATTTAATTATTTAGACATTACAAATTATTTATTGAAAAATAATGACATTATTATATGTAGAGGAAGTGGCGTACGAATTCGCTCCAAGTTAAAAAAAGAGAGAGTTGAAATCTTAAAACAGACTTTGCTCATGGATAATGAGTCACCTAAACTCCTATTACAAATACATGGTTCTACCAAAAAAACACTGATATGTAATTTTTTATCTTTTTTAAGTTATTATGTCATTTAAATAATAATAATTCTTAATACGTAAGAAGAATTATTTTTAATAAAAGTATAAATATAAAATAATCCGTATAAGTACGCGTAAAATTTTTGAGAAGTGTAATAAATATAGTTGGTCGAAACAAATGTGGCAGGTACAATGCCAACCCACCCCCATTCCTCTGGCTTACACTTTTCCAAACAGGAGGAAAATCATCAGAAAAGTTAAATTTATGATCAAAGAGGCAAACAATTTTCTTGCTGAGGACCTCATCTTATGGAAGATTGGAATTTTTACCCCCAAAAATATGAGCACGTGCTTCCTCTTGCTCCCGTGTAGTCCGCGTAATCAAATGTAGAAGGGAAAAAGACAGATTTTCCAGTATGTTTAGTTATCACAATAATATAACGATGATAAAATAATTTTAATTTTTCTAACTAATCATTTTATTAATTTTTTTAATTATTAAATAAATAAAATATTGAATATATTTTATGTTATTAAAATATTAAATATATTTATTTTTTATTTAATATTTTTTTATTAAATATTAATAGAATTATTAACAAGATATATATCAAAACTCAACTATGATAATACAGTTCTGAGGGCCAATTTTCTGTTCCAAACATCCACTACTTTATGGTCTTTATCCTTGACATTGGAAATTTAATTCTTGTTATCTAGAGGTAAGATAAACATAAATTGATATTGTTAGTGAGACAAATAATTACAAACAAAATATAACTGGCTAATTATTTTTAATTAAGTTCAGATAAGATTATTTTTAATTAATATTATTTATATAAAAAGATTCCTCACATACTAGTTAATTTTTTTTAGAAGATTAAATTCTACACAATCTCTTATATGATTGTGCAATAACCATCTCCTTTTCAATTAATGTTGTTCAACATGCTGCTAGGAATTTGACTCTTGTTAAATCCCAAATTGCCTAATGACATGGAGTTTCTTCAATAGCATAAGATGCCTAAAAATAGAATTGAAAAAAGAAAAAACACTTACGAAGTGTAGACTTTTCAAAATTCAACCAATGAAACTTGTCTTCAAATTAATCCCAAGCAGGATGGTGCCAAATATTGCAGGTTTTACTTTGTGAACTTGGATTAGTACACGAAAAGGAAATAAAGTAAGTAGTGGTTGGAATACATTTGAAATTTTGGTGCTCATGTTACGTTTAGGTGTCAATTTGCAAGAAATTATTCAAAGGCAACATAGTAATGCAAAAGATATTAGAGTTTATTTTTATTTTCAGTTGATATATTTTTATTAATAATTATAAAATAATCACATTAATTTTTATTTTATTTTTTGTTTTCATATTTCTATGAAATAAATAATAAAAACAACAATTTTTTATTATTTTCTTAATAAAAATCTGAAAATAGATAATAAAATAAACAAGATAATATTTTTGTAGTTATTAATAAAAATATAATACTTGAAAATAAAAATAAAAAATAAACCAAACACCATATAGTCACAATCTCAAAACAGGGAAAGTCCGGGACCAGAATGCAACTATATGCAATAATATCGTCCCTACCATCATAATAACACACAGGGGAAGCTCAAGACTTCAACATTATTCTTCACATGAAGTTACACAGAACTCATTTGGACTCACAATTTCGATAACCTGTCCAAGAGCCACAAGCCTCTCCTCCTTCCTTCCCCTTCGTTTCTTCATAGTACAATTCTTCTGATTCCTTTTATAGTCTAAAAATATATCATGTCTTCATCATTTCTGCTACCGAATAGAAAATGAGGTTTGTCATACTCATATCTATGGCACTATTTCTCCTTAAGTCATTTTACACTTTCCTTATATGGGTATGCTGTTATGTAACATGTCTATGATTTCCTGTACAAATACCATATTTTTCCATGAAAGTTTCCCTCTATTTGTGGTAGTTTCACTCTCATGTTGTGGTTTATTTTTCCTTCAGTGAAGAAAATAATACCATATTGCTTGTATTGAAAAATAACCTGTCTAGCAAACTGCAACTCTCTTTGGGAAGTTTAAGGGAGGGAGGGGAGGGGGAGGTGTTCAAACTTCAAAGGTATATATATATATATATATATATATATATATATATATATATATATATATATATATATATATATATATATATATATATATATATATATATATATATACCGTGTACAAAATAGTACCCCTTTTTAGTCTTGTGTTGGCTTCACTATTTATTTTCACAAGATCTTTCAAAATTCAATTTTTTTTTTTGGATTATTTAGTAAAAGCCAGTGTTTTAATGCAGTTATCAAATTATGGGCTTATTGAGATGTGGAACCTTGTTTTTCTATGTGCTCCTTCTGTTTAGAACCTGCCTGGCCAACGATCAACACATACGCCAGATATATCCTGGCTTCAATGCATCCCGGGTGGATTGGAACGACCATGGTGGGTTTTTCTTGCTATCCAATAGCTCAGATTTCGCTTTCGGATTCTTTGGCACCCTGGATGTTTCATTGTTTGTTTTAGTTGTCATTCACTTGAGTAGCTACAAAGTGGTTTGGACTGCCAATAGAGGCTTACTTGTTAGAAATTCTGATAAGTTTGTGTTTGACCATAGTGGGAATGCATATTTGGAAAGTGAGAATGGTGTAGTTTGGGCAACAAATACAACAGGACAAAACGTTAAAGCCGTGGAATTGCAGGACTCAGGGAATTTGGTGTTGCTTGGGGAAAATGGGACACCTATTTGGCAGAGTTTTAGCCATCCCACTGATACCCTTTTGCCTGGTCAAGCTTTTGTGGAAGGAATGAGACTCAAAAGCTTCGCCAACCGCAATAACTTGTTTCATTATCTTGGTTATATGGCAGGTGATTTGGTTCTCTATGCAGGATTTGAAACTCCACAACTATACTGGTCTCTATCTGGGGAAGCTCAGAGAAGCCAAAAAAATGTCAGTGGTAAGGTTCACTCAGCTTCTCTGGTGTCCAATTCATGGAATTTCTATGATAAAAGTGGAGCTTTGCTATGGAAAACTGTCTTCTCTGATCATTCAGATCCTAAGTCATTGTGGGCTGCTATTTTAGACCCCAATGGTGCAATCTCTTTCTATGATCTTAACAAGGGTAGGTCTGTTACCCCTGAGGCAACTAAGATACCACAAGACCCTTGTGGCATCCCTGAGCCTTGTGATCCTTACTATGTTTGCTTCTTCGAAAACTGGTGTGAATGCCCTGCACTTCTCAAATCTCGTTTTAACTGCAAACCTCCCAACATCACAACCTGTTCTAGGAGTTCAACAGAACTTCTATATGTTGGTGAAGAGCTTGATTATTTTGCACTTACGTATGTTGCACCAGTTTCAAAATCAACCCTGAGTGCTTGCAAAGAAGCTTGTTTAGGAAACTGCTCTTGCCTTGTGCTTTTCTTTGAAAACAGTACTGGGAGATGCTTTCATTTTGATCAGACTGGGAGTTTCCAACGCTCTAAGGGGAGCACAAGTGGTTATGTTTCATATATGAAGATCTCCTCAATTAATGGTGATGGAAATGGCAAAAAAAATGGAAGGAATGACATGTTGCTAACTGTTGCCATAGTAATTCTTACAGTTCTGGTTATAGTTGGTCTTGTAACAGGATTCTGGTACTACAAGAAGAAGAAGAATTTTGCTGAGTACCCTCAAGACACCATAGAGGAAGATGATTTCTTGGACAGTCTCTCCGGGACGCCTACTCGTTTTACTTATAGTGCCCTTTCTAGAGCAACTAAGGACTTCTCCACAAAAATTGGTGAAGGAGGTTTTGGCTCAGTTTATCTAGGTGTACTTGAAGATGGCACCCAGTTGGCTGTGAAAAAATTGGAAGGGGTTGGACAAGGGGCAAAAGAGTTTAAAGCTGAAGTGTCCATAATTGGAAGTATCCATCATGTTCATCTGGTCAAGCTGAAAGGGTTCTGTGCTGAAGGTCCTCATCGCCTTCTTGTCTATGAATACATGGGGAGGGGTTCTTTGGACAAATGGATCTTCAAGAACAGTGAGAACAGTTTCTTGTTGAATTGGGATACAAGGTACAACATTGCAATAGGCACGGCAAAGGGATTGGCCTATCTTCATGAGGAGTGTGAAGTGAGGATCATTCACTGTGATATTAAACCACAAAATGTTCTCCTTGATGATAATTTCACGGCTAAGGTTTCAGATTTTGGATTGGCTAAGCTAATGAGCCGAGAACAAAGCCATGTGTTTACAACTCTAAGGGGCACAAGAGGATATCTAGCACCAGAATGGATTACTAACTATGCAATTTCAGAGAAGAGTGATGTATTCAGCTATGGCATGGTCTTGCTTGAGATTATTGGAGGAAGGAAGAACTATGATCAGTGGGAAGGATCGGAGAAAGCGCATTTTCCTTCTTATGTCTTCAGAATGATGGAGGAAGGAAAACTGAAAGAAGTTCTTGACCAAAAGATAGATATTGATGAGAAGGATGAAAGAGCTGTGACTGCTCTTAAAGTTGCTCTTTGGTGTATACAAGATGATGTGAATTTGAGGCCTTCTATGACTAAGGTAGCTCAAATGCTTGAAGGTCTGTGCCCTGTACCTGATCCCCCATCATTATCTCAATCTGGTACTAATTCAGCTTTCCTGAAAATGAGTAGTGGAGAAGCTACTTCATCAGGACAGGCTAGTTTTTATAGTAATGTACCCATGTCGTGTGTTCAGTTATCAGGACCTAGATGAGATGAGTGCGTGTAGATGAACATGCATACGTACTTTTGAGTTTTGAAGTTTAATTTCAGTAATATGTAACATGTTCAGTTTGGATCTTCTGGTCTTGTCACTGTGTTTGGATTTAGAAGCTCTATCAAAATTTATTTAAAATTAATGAAATGAAGGTAGAGTGAAATGTAAGATTAGTAGATCAGTGGAAGAATTAAAACTTCAACAATTTCAGCAGCCATCACAGTTAAAATTAATTGAACGAGTTCAGGCTACATAACAATATACTACAAAGATTGAAAGTTCGGGCTGCATAACAATATACTACAAAGATTGAAAGTCAATCTTTGTATATGATGCTAGATATGATATGTTACTGAAAACATATCATATTTTTTAATCAAATCTTAAGATATGTTAATTAATCTAGGAAAATTAGCATGCAAAACTTCATTTTATGACAATGTTAAATTGATTATAGATGCTGACCAATAGCAAGAGGTGTCAACTTAAGCCTCCAATCAACTCTAATATCGCTTCTACATGAGAAATACTTGAATAGATCTTATCTATATAGCAGTGTATATTAGATCAATTAATATTTGAATAATTAGATAGATTCTTGTGTTGCACAAGAAATTCTTGTATAAGTATAATACATTTAAGTTGAGTGTACTATGCTAAACACATTTTTAATTAATAATTAATTAATTATTAATTAACTATCATAATTAATGACAATTAAGAATATAATTAACCTAATACACTCAACTTATATGTACTAAGTTTACATAAAATTTCTTATGTCATACAATTATTTTATAATAAAAATAACAATGTATTAACTGTTAATTGATTTATTCTACACAACTTGTGAGTTGTGTATGTGTAGACTACACAAATATTTCTCTCGTTATTTTAGAGATAACTTGGGAATCCAAAACCATATCACTGGCGTGGCACGATGAACGAAGGCCAGCTCCACAATGGTAGTGATGGCCTGCCGTGGAGCTATTTGGAACTGGACCGTGAAGGCATCATGCAACATATTCAGGCTCTGCCAAGGATTTCAAAGATAACTTGTTTTTGGGTCAAACTAGAGGGCATGTCCCCGTAAATTGTGTTACCTAGTTCCGGGTTGGTTTGGTTGTTTTAGTTGCACTAGAAACACATCTCAATTTTGTTAATTGCAAACTTTGTTCTGTTTTTGTTCTGCCTTGTGGTCTCCTTATTACTTTCCCTCCCTTGTTTCTGGGCATTGGTCTTTTATCATGAATGATGAAAAAAGACAGAGCAACATTTATATTTATTGTTTTTAGAAACTCGCAAATATTTTTTTTTAATTATAGTAGATATGCCTAATTGATCTTAAATATAAGTTCCAAACAGTGTCCACAAAAAAATATAAGTTCCACCAAAAACAAAAGACAATTTATTAGTGATTTGATAAAAGGCTCCAAAGAGTGTCCAAAAGTGAAATGATGCAGATTAGGATTGATGAAACATAAAAAACAAAAAAGAAAAACATATTTTATTAATCTCTTGTATTTCAATTTTCAAGTTCTATTTACTGTACCTAATCCGTCATTGTCTCAGCTGAGTGGTGGAGAGGCTAAGTCTTATCATGTGTTCAGAGACTTCATACAGTTGAGTCATCGGAATCGATAAGAAAGGAACTTACACAAGTATTTCTTGTGTGAGCATTACTCATGCAAAAAACATGTGTTATTGATAAATTATAGATATGAACACTTTCAAACTAGCATTTTTGTTCTTCGCACTATTTCATAATTCCAACGAAATTGTCAAAAAAAAAAAATCCCAATGAAATTAATTTGAAATGAACAAGCAAAATATAGAAGTCCGTTGAATTGAAGTGAAAAAACTCAAAGTTTTTAATTTATAATTGTAATGCACATTCCGTATAGGATAAGAGTTTTGTCTCAGAAAAAGAAAGGAAAGGAATGTGGTTTATGATGATCAACGTGCAGATAGACTAAGATCAGAAATGGAAAAAGAAAATAGAGTAGAGTAGAGTATTGAAATGCATGTTGAGTATATCAGTCTAGAATAAAAACTTAACAATTTCAGTAGTCTTAAACCTCACAATTAATATATTGAACAAGTTGTGACCAAATAATAGTGATACTATTTGTCAAGTACATGCCGAATGATGGGAAGAGATATTTTGAAAAAGACGCACTCTCAAACATGATATCACCTTATCAATGAGTCTGACAGGTGAAAAGAAAAGGAAATTAAGACAAGCGACCCCTCCATACATAAAATAATTGGCTGAGGGTTAGAAAATGTTGTAGGCAACAAAGATAGGCTATCATAAGAGAGAAACAATGCCATATGTTTCATGCCCCACGTACATTTGAAGCCATAGATTTATATTATTAAAACCTCTCCCACCTATTGGAATATATGAAAATTGGATTGTTGGCTGTGCTGATACTTTTTTTGTTTTTTTTGGTTTGATAGAATTGGATTAATAAATATATTGCCTGCTTGCCTGCAGAATAATGCTTTATTAACAAACTATGGTTAAATATATTAGGATCATTTTAAAGCAAATATTGTATATTTCAACAATAGATAAGTTTTAGGGAAGATATGGATGCAACTTGCAAAAATATAAACAAGCATATATATATATATATATATATTATATCATAGCTTTAGCTATCTGAATCGGCTTTTAATAATCTTTAGATTTGATAGCACCAAGTTATTATACACTTTGATAGAGGTTAAAGGAGACAGGAAGTACATAAATTTCTGGCAGACATCTAGTTAACCAATGCTTTATTAACAAGCTATGGTTAAATATATTGGGATCATTTTAAAGCAAATATTGTATACTAGGCTAACCATCACGCATTCAACAAGAGATAAGTTTTGGGGAAGATATGGATGCAACTTGCAAAAATATAAATAAACATAAATGTCTCATATATATTATATCACAGCTTTAGCTATCTGAATCGGCTTTCAATAATCTATAGATTTGATTATTATACACTTTGACAGGGGTTAAAGGAGACAGGAAGTACATAAATTTCAGACAGGCATCTAGTTAACTAAGGAGAACTAACTGATGGCAATATGAATGAGTAATCACCTATATATCATTGCATATGGGTGATTACTCATTTTAGGAAATCACGTTCAGGATAAAGAATTAAAGAACATGATAAAGGGCTATTCCTTATTCCATAATTTCTACCAAAATTTTCACATTCTCAAAGGATACAAAGTGGAAGCCTCACTAAGACAACGCATACAAAGCTGCTTTTTCTTATTTATGCCATAAGCTATTTACAGCCAGACAGTCACCTCTACTAAATCAACCTACCAAGAACCCACTTCCAAGAGGTGAAAAAAGGGCCACGAGTGATTGTTTGAGACTATATGTCTCATTTGTCTTGCAAAGATAACCCAACTTCACTCATAAACAAAGAGGTAAGATTAAGAGGCTGCAGTAAAATGAGGGCGGCGATTAGTTCCTTGAAAGAGATCAGGTGGATATTTATGGCTGTGATCAGTTTTATGTTGGCAGTCTTTATCTTCAACTTCTTCAGCATCCCAAAGGAATTTGGCATAAGAAGCCAGGACATAGCTGACAACGATGAAGGTTTATACATTAGTTTTATCAAACAACCAAGAAAAATCTGGACACAACCTTGTTTAATTTGGAAACAAAACCAGAAAATAAAGCAAAAAAAACGTCTAAATAATTTTCTTGGATGACACATCATCGAAATTATAACACAGTTTGGCTACCCTACAAATCTACAAACTAAGGTCAATAGTATTTGATTTAATAAATCATAAAACGTTTAATTTGGATTTGAAAAAACAACAACATGTAATGTCTATCTAGACCTAACACTATGCTACAAAAGAAACAAATACCACTACCACATGAACAAATGCATCTGGACCTATCAACAGTTAGGAAAACGTATACAAAGAAGAAAAACCATAGTCCATGTAGGTTATATATCTTACCAGTCATCTGGGGCACTTTCGACAGCTTGATCAAAATAGCCTTCAGCTCGATCAGCATTCTTCTGTGTTTGCCATATTAAATCAGCATAGAGCGACAGAACATTAGCATCACCAGGATTAGCCAAAATGGCTCTTTCAAGATACTCCTCTGCTTTAGGATAATCTCCACGAACCTATTTGCAAATTTAATATCAGCAAAACACCCATATACAGAAACAAGAAATTCCATGAGGCAAGGATATATATTTTAATCAAGATAGAGCATATAGTTTTCTTTGCATTAACATATGTCAACCAATTACAATACATTCTAGCTAGCCTGGTTTTTTTTTTTTTTTTGTTAGAGAATAATCTGATCAATTAGACTGAAGTACTGAAAATTTTGTTTCATTTTCTACATTTCTCCGTCTGTTAAGAGAAAGAACATGATCAAGCTCAACTACTCGCTGAAACAAACCTAATTACCTCCTTCAAGAACTTAGCATAATTTCCAAGCAAAAGAGCATTATTGGGGTTTGCTTCAATCATGTTCTGGTAATAAGCATCTGTCCTATCTCTACCATGATTATTTTCTTCAGAGAACTCCCACCCACTTCCATGTCCACCACCTGAGGAGCCTCTTCCACTACCACAAATCCGGCCACCACCACTCCCCATCCCACCACCCATCACTAAAGTCTGCAACCTGCTAACTTTCTTCCCTGCACCACCCTCTTCATGATCGAACAATTGCTTATCTAAACCAGAGCTTGAAAACAGTTCTCGAATTGAAGGTGTTGCTTTCTTGTAAGTTTTTTGTTTTGCTTCTTCTTCCACTTGATCACTTTCTTTGATCTTGATACTATGTTGATTCTTAAGGATGTTACTATGTGGTATATAATTTTTCTTCTCATCAGGCTTTGATGAGTTTTGAAGGTCTGTCTCACCCATGTTTTGTCTTGGACTTGCAGCTGATCTTGTTCTAGGAAGGTGGAGAATGGATTCTGATTCAGAGGTTGACTCCTTGGAATGGGGTAGCAATAAACTTGGAATTGGAATTGGTGTGGAGGAGCTTCTTAGTAACATGTTTTTGCAGTTTAGAGAGACAAGTTGAGACCACATTTGGAAGCAGCTAGGGACTGAAAAGTGTAGAGTGCTTAACTAGGAAAGAAAGGAAGTTGAAACACCGGAACACAAACTGAGAGAGTGATTGAGAGTGACCGACTGAGAGAAGAGAGGAGAAGCCACCTCTATTAGGACATAGAGTGGAACAAGGGGTGACTCATTTTTATACAATAAGCAGTATATAGCTGGTGTAGAATTTTTAAGTAATAAAATTATTTTTTATTTATAAGTATATAAAATTTATGTAATATATGATAAATATAAGAGTGTTATATTTATAAAGAATAATAGAATTAATTAAAATTTAATATTTATTTAAATTAATTTAAAGATAAAAAATAAATTTTAATTTTATTTAATTAATCTAATAATTTAAATTATTTGTTAAATTGAATTAAAATAAAATAATAGATATATATAAAATAACTCAAATTAAAATATAAATTTTATTAAAAAATAATTTTAAGACTTGAATTTACTATTAATTATGCAAAAATAAATTCAACTTGAATATAAATTATTTTATTTTATGAAGTATTTACAGTTATAAGTTTTGAATATTATTAAAGATTATTATAACTTAATTAATGATATAATTCATTTAAAATAACATAATATATTTAAATTATAATATAAATCATTTAATATAGTATAATTTATTTAATTTTTAAATCATAAAAATATTAAATATTATTACATAACTCAAATTTAATATTAGAAGAATTAAACATGTAAAGATCAATTTAAATTTAATCATTCACAATCAATAAAAACTAAATTTAATAATAATTAAAAATTAATAATTATTATCGTAGTGTAATTATAATAAAAAATATATATTTTAAACAAAATTAAATTATTTAAAATAAAAATAAAAATTTTATCTTAATCTTAAAAAATAAAATTAACTATTTATAATAAAAATATCAAATACAAAAAAATTAATAAAAAACAAAACAATTGCTAGCGTCATTCATTCTGCTTCTTTCTGCGGCGCCGCATTCTCCAATCTGTTCTCGAGCAGCCTTCCTCTCATCAATTCCGCTCTTCTTTAATGGCTTTCACCGCCTCTAATACTGCCTTGAATTAGGTTGCTTACAGCCTTCCTAAGCACATCGTTTCACTAAGGAGCTGCTTGCCTATTTTATTTCAACGGTGCAAGTCCAGCAAATCACGTCATGTTAATGCACCGTGACTTATTGGGTTGTGGATCCAATTGCTTTAACATTCCAATTCCACTCTATTATTATTTGTCTTCTTAACTGCACATCGTTTATTCAAACTCATTTTGACCACGGGCCCATACCTTTTTAATAATTGGTACTGATTTGTTTTAAGACTAACTTCGACAACTTTGTTTTTTTAAATCCTTTGGAGGTTTTGAGTGAGTTTGGTATCAAATTAAAATTTATCATTCTTTATCATTATCATTGTTCAATATTCTTTTAAATAATTTTTTTATAATTATTATAATAATTAAATTAATAATTTTTTAAATAAATAAATTAATAATGTTACAAGATCATTAAAATCAAATGTAATCTGATATAATAATACTTATTTTTTATATAAAAATTAGATTATTATTAATAGTAATAACAGATAAATTTTTAGGTCTTTCTGCAGTTAAAAAAAAATTGTTGTTACGTACCTTTCAATGTAAGTGACATTAACAATAATATTTAATATTTAAAATTAGTAGATCCGTATGTGAGTTTTATTGATATTTTTATCTTTTTATTTTTTTTATTTTGTCTTTTTAATATAATTATATATATTATGCCACAATTAAATGACACATTTACATGAAGAAACTAAAATAAATAAATAGTACGTACTGCTAGCAAAAACAAAGTTGGATAATAATAATAATTTTAACAAAAATAATTTTGGATTTAATTTAAACTAAATAATTCCATATAACAATTACATATAATCCAATTAATTATATATAATACATGTTGATAAAGTGGACACAATAATAATAGCTTATATAGCCGAGATGTACTACATATTATGAATGATAAAAAATAAGTTGTTGAAACAGCACCTAGGAATATCTCGAGATTTCATATTCGGAAATGCAAGTAGGTGATTACCACCCCTGCGGCGCAGACACGTTTGACTGCAGTGAAGTTGGCATGACATGAGTTTGCGGGGAGGGGGGGACCCATGTACCCTGCACTAGTTCCTGTGTTGTTGTAAGCTGCAAAATTGAACGGCCATGAATTGGCTTTGCATGTGACAAAAGTGGCATCACCATGTCGCCATGGCCTTTCCCAATTGATGCTAACCATGCGTCAACGTCTGCTTGAGTCATTTTGTTTGTACACGGCGTTTGCTTATAAATATAATAATGTAGCATAGCTTTCATTACCAATACGGTAATACCAGAAGGGAAAGTCTTATAAATAGAAACAGTCGAGATGGGATATTTTCAGGTTACTGTTTCGCTTTTTAAGTTTCAGCAAACTTTGCTAGTGCGATATTAACTTAGATAATTTGAACCAAGATACTTATAAATCTTATCGATGAATAGATAATCAATTCAAACATTGTAACCATATAGTATAACTTTTGCTTTGAATCCATAATATCATGGACTGCTACAAAGTAGTTCCTCTTAAGTTTGTATTGTTACGATAATAATCTACTAATCTATGCTTGACTTGTTAGTAGTATTCATTATTGTGCATCGATAAACTTTGTCTGCAAGAAATATTTTCGTATAACTACTTAAAATTAGCAAACAAGATTTAATTGGGAACTTAATTGGGTACGTGTCTCTCCTGAACAGAAAATTTTAAATTATTCTAAACAATTTTATAATTGTTTAAATCTATTTTAAAAATATTTAAATTTTAATTTAATAATTTATATATGATTATACAATTTTATGTGTCAATTTTTTTATTAAAACAAAGTACTACATTCAAATATACAATAATTTCTCTTCGCAAGCGGGAAAAAGTCAGCAGATATTTATAATGAAAGGTTGGCATACTATGAAAGCGAAGCCCAAGCGCCAAGTTATGCTCATAGTGAATAATAACACAGACCAAGAACATCTACCTTACGCCAACACGTCCAAGATAGCTTAAGTTTTATTCCCATTGCTTGCTAGGAAAATATTCAAGTAAAGGAAAAAGAAGGCTAAGATAACAATAATACTGAAAAATACAGCACAAAGAAAGATCTGGCAAAAAAATAGACAGTGAGTCAGTGACAGTGGCATCCCATTAACAGATGAGACCATTTCATGATGAAGCTCAGATCAGATCAAGAAAAATCTAAACAGCCAGTGACGAATTTAAAAATTTTAAATATTAAAAATAAAAATAATATTATTAATATTATTTTAAATATTATATATAAAAAATAATATAATATATATATATATATATATATATATATATATATATATATATATATATATATAAAAAATACAAATTAAATAAAAATGTAAATCTTCATTCTTTTTTATTTGGATCCGTTCCTATGAACAGCGGTAACTTGAATTACACATCAACCCAGGAATATAATTTGAAGCCTTTACCAACTATGAACATGATATTTTTAAGTAATGAGTGTGCTGTGACCCTTCCAGATGATATGATAAATTGATAATAGTATCATCTAATTTCCTTTATTCTTCTGTTGGTGTACGGTTGGTAAACAACAAAAATGTCGTATTCATTCATTGCTCCAAAGAAGTAACACCCATGAAAATGAACGGTTGCTAAATGCTAACCACTTGCCACCTTGTCACTCTCAACTAATGAGTCCTGGTGAAAATATCAACTTGCAGAAGTTCTACAGAAACTAATGTCGAATCTCTAATCTATCCTTAAATGACTTATGGTCGCTCAAGAAAGGCGCGCACTTTAACTTTTTTCTTGCATGCGTGATCCGGAAATGATCTTTAGCATTGACTTTAAAAAAACTTAATAAATTTTAGAACACTAGATTCAAGTTTACACCAAAAACATCATCCACTAAGATAATAACTGCATGTCCATCAACAAATATAAAATAAATTAAAATAAATAAGAGAAACACGAAAGTTTTAACGGCTTGAAGCCAGCAGACTCAAATTACTTGTAAGAAACTGATAATTCCATAAAAATAGAGTTATTTTAGACTTTAATTGAATGGAAATGGCTAAGTCTAAGATTCTCTTTAATTTATAAGAAGTTGTACTTCTTTTTGTACACTTTGGTCATTCTTAATTAATAGACAATTTTACCTTGTCTAATTGTATTACATAAAGTTAATGGATTTATCATTTTGATACTTTAATAAAAAAATTATGGATTGATGTGAATTTATAAGTTTTAATGGGACAATGAAGACTTTAGAGAAGGGCTATGAAGAAAAATTACATGGAACTAAGTATAAAAGTAAGGGTGTCTAACGAGTCAGGTCAACCTGCAAACTTGCGGGTTTTGACTCAATCCACTGGACAAGATACAAGTTGGGTTCGCATGTTGAGTTAGGTTGAGTTGAAAATATTTTAACTCGCAATGTATGAGTTGGGTAACGGGTTGAAACATGTCTAACCTGTACAACCGGACCCACCTACCAATTTTTTTTTTAAGTGAAAAGTTGTCGTGCAAAAGTTCAAAATTGAAAACTGAAAAAGTTAAAAATCTTTGAAGTAACTTTCTAAAAAAGTTACTTTTTTTTTATCAAATTTAAAAAGTAACATGTACAACTCAACTTTCTTTCACATCAAATTTAGATTTGAAAACTGAAAAAGTTAAAAAGCTACAACTCAAAAGCACGAAATTGCAAAAGAGGTATGGATGAGTGAGTGACCAGCAACTAGGAATAGTAAATAACTTTCTTCACTCACCACTGACAGTTTTCTTTTCCTTTGCTTCGAACTAGCTCATTAGCTTGCACTCCCAGACACCACCACACACAAATCAGTGATTGTAAGATTGGAGAGTGGAGATCCACGTGTTTGCCCAGTCATCATCACAGTCATAGTTGTTTGTTTGCGTAGCTAGCGTCACCATCACAGCCAATCCAGCATTTGTGCAGCTAGTCCAACAACGCCCTCACCTCACCTCACGACACTGTTGCCTTCAGCTCATATGTCCTCACCTCACAACGTCGTCACCTTCAACCAAATGACGCCCTCACCTCATGACGCCGTTGCAGTTCCTGTCTCTGACCACTTCATCCTCCAAGTGAAGCACCCCCCTCAATCATCACATATCACACGATCAAGCTAATACATGTATAAAATTTCTTTTTTAATTCATTTCACGGTGCTTTGTGTTGCTTCTCGTTGGGTTTGCTCTATTGAATTCTCTGTGTTAGCTATTTATTTTTTATATAAGTTTTGATCCTATTAAAATTACTATGCAAATTTGGGTTTTCATCTTAGAATGAGCCATAGATTTCTAAATTAGACCACATAGAAGGATTTCTTTCTATTTGAGGAACTGTAAATAAGAATTAGTGATTTGCCATAGCAAACACCATACGAATCTGTCCATACAAACAAAGGCTTCGATATGGTCAATCATATAAATAAGGGACTCTAGTTTCTAAATTTTCTTTATCTTTTAGGTTTGAATTAAATGAAAATTCTAATTCCAATAAATGTTATAATCCTGCAAGCAATAAAAGTTACAAATAGGGTGACAATGTAAGGTGGATACCTAATGTAAATTGGTTAGGGAACCAGAACAGAGAAAGGACCCGATCCACCCACATATTCTTATTTTCTGATATTTATTTACTTGTTGATGACAGAAAATGACTGATGAATGACAACTAAATCTTGATGAATCATTAAGTGGTAGAAAGCAAATTGGAAGTACTTTTACACCCCCAAGTTGTGTGCAACCTTCCTAGCATGTTGAGCATTTAGCTACTGAACAAGGAAGAAGATCATCTACTGGTAAAGAGATATTCATACTTCTGAAAAAACTTGTAAGAACAAGTTCACATGTGTGGGAACATTTTACCAAAAAAGATAATGGTGAAAAAGCTGAATGCAATTATTGTGGAAAAATATATGCATGTGGTTCTAGAAATCATGGCATAACTAATTTGTCTAGGCACTTGTCAATGTGTAAAAAAGCCTCAATATACATATTGACAAGAGGCAAAAAAACTCTTGGATTTATAAAGAAATGTGAAGAAGAAAATGATGGTAGTGTAAAACTCAAGGTGTTGTCTTTTAATCAAGAAGAGTGTAGGATTGCACTTGCTAAAATGATTATCATTGATGAGCTTCCATTTAAATTTGTTGAAAAAGAAGACTTTAAAAGTTTTGCTCAAGTTATGCAACCTCAATTCCAAGTTCCTTTTAGACAAACTGTTGGTGGAGATGTTATACAATTGTATGTGTTTGAGAAAGCAAATTTGAAGTCTATTTTATCATCTAATTCTCAAATGGTTTCACTTACCACCAACACTTGGACATCAATTCAAAACTTGAATTACATGTATGTGACTGCTCATTATATTGATGATGGATAACATTTGAATAAGAAGATATTTAGGTTTTTTATTGTAAGTGATCACAAAGGTGAGACCATAGGAAATGTTTAAGAAACATGCATTAAAGATTGAGGGATTGAAAAGGTTTGCACAGTCACGGTTGATAATGCTAGTCCTATTAATGTGGCTATAGCCTTTTTGAAAAATAGGTTAAGTGATTGGAATGGTACAACCATCTTGAAAGAAGAGTTCATGCATTTAAGATGTTGTGCTCATATTCTTAATTTGATTGTCAAAGAAGGATTGAAGGAAATAGATTCTTCAATCCTTAGGATTAGAAATACATGCAAATTTGTGAAATCTTCTCCCTTAAGAAAAGCCTCTTTCCTAAGGTGTGTGGTAGATGTCAAACTAAAGTGTAAGCAAGGGTTGTGTCTTGATGTGCCAACTAGGTGGAACTCAACCTATTTAATGTTAGATGATGCTAAGAAGTATGAGAAAGCATTTGCTCGCTATGAATATGAAAGAGCCTTCTTTTGAGATCATTGAAGGGAGAACTCCAACATCATATGATCGATTATGTGCTCATGTGTTTATTGAGTTTTTGAAGATTTTTTATGATGCTATTCTTACTTTTTCTGAATCATTGCATGTTACTTCAAATACTTTTTTCCATAAATTGTGTGACATCAATAAGTTTATAAATAAGTGGATTGGATGGAATGATCCAATTTTGAAGGAGATGGTCATTTCCATGAAAATGAAGTTAGATAAATATTGTGATAACATTGATGATCCTCTAAATTACTTATTGCTTGTGGCTATTATCCTTGATTCAAGGTATAAAATGGACTATATTGAGTTTTGCTTGGAAAAGATGTTTGGCTTGGAATTGAGTGTGAAAATTATGATGAGGTTGGATGATGTTATGAGGACATTGTTTGAACATTATCAACAAATGCATCCTATTCTTCTTAATGCTAGTGATTCTAGTTGCATGTCATCTGATGTTCCTTCCTCTACACTTGATAATGATATTGAAGATGATAATGATAGTTATAAATCCGAGTTTAGATTGAAAGTGAAGAAAAAACAACATACAGTAAAAAAGAATGAGCTTGAGAGGTATAAGGAGGATGATGTTGATGGCTTTGATAGTCTAACATGGTGGAGAGGAAAGACCAAGAAGTATCGTGTTCATTCATTCATTGCTAAGGATATCTTAACAATTCTTATTTCTATAGTTTCATCTGAGTTAACATTTAGTACTGGAGGGCGAGTTCTTGACCCTTTTTGTAACTCTTTGCAACCCACCACTGTTGAGACATTGATTTGTACTCAAAATTAGTTGAGGACTCCTAAGAAACCCATTGATTTATAGGCTTAGATAGATGATATTGAGAAGCTTGAAGCGGGTAGTATGTTACATAGAACACATTCACTTTGTTTAATGAATTACTAATTGTCTATTACTAATTGTTAATACTTTTTTAGTATGTTAGATATGTCAGCTGTTAGAAAAGAAATTATGGATCTTAAACATTGATTCTTTTAATTGTTTGCAGTTTAATGATTGACTTTCTAATCTTTATGAACTTATTATTTCATTGTTGAGTTTAAATTTGTATGTAATTTGAGAATTGTCTTGTTGATTGTGCAGATTAAGGAGGAAATGAGGGCACGCCATTGTGCAGAGTTCTATGAGATGTCTAAGGATGACAATGGGGCGGGACAAGTAGTACTTCCCCCACCCCCACTTTCATCGCGGGTACCCGTTTATGATCCCCGCGAGTAAACGGGATATCTACGGGTATCCGCTGATAGTTAATAATTTAAAATAAAATCTTAAAAGTTACAAAAAAAATATAAATAAAATAAATTTTAACACCACATACTACAACTTTGTTTAACAATTTAAGACTCTTACAAAATTAAAAGAATATTATAAATAACAAATTAAATTCAATTATATTTTGTAATAATCAGTTTACATAAATAACTATTACATAAATAGTATATATTTTTTCAATAAATTTTATCATTATAGGCTCATTCAATAAAAAATTAATTTTAAAATAATAAAAATATATGTATTTTCATTTCATCTCAAAGCTTAAAAAAAAGAATCATAATATATGATATATATTAAATAAAAAAATACTTAACGAGTTTTTATGCGAAGACCATGCATGGCGAAAGTACTTATAATCCCCGCCCTAGCCCCTATTTATTAAACGGATACTCATCCCCTACCTGATCGCGGGTAATCCTCGCGGATCCCCGCAGGCACGGGTAATTTTGTCATCTATATATAAGGGAATTGTAATTGATAATTGCATGGAATCAGAGGCTCCTACGCATGTAAGTGGGTTTTCTACATGGATGCATGGCTCCATGTGACTACACTTTAATTAAATAGATTGGTTGAGACAATATTTATACTTTTTCATACTCTCGAGATCTAGTTTCTCTCTCTTCTTCCCACTCTCTCTTATTTTCAACCATTTTTTGAGAGTTTGGAGCTTCAACTCAAGGATTCAAGTGAAGATTGTCATCCTTATCATGGATCTATGGGTTTACTCTTTCTCTCTTTCATTTTTCTCTTTATTTTCTTCCATGAGTAGCTAAATTTCTCCATGCTATGGAGAGATGCAGCTTGACCCAAATCTGATGTAATTAGATTTTTATGTTAATCTATGTTTGTTTCTTCTTAATTGAGCATCAATCTCTGTACTTAATGCTTTTATGACTTGATCACCCATAGATTGATTTGTTGGATATTGGGTGGATTGGGAAATCCCTCTTTACTGCTTGCTTCTTATGATTGTTGCTACGATCTAACAAGATCTAGCAATTGGTTTTGTTGATTGTACGATTTTCTTGAGATTCCTACACTTTATCCCTTTAATTGTATGAATTAACTAAGGAATTAGTAATTTGAGTAATTATGGGAGGGTTATCTCACCAAGGAATTAGGTTTTAACCTATTAAGTGTTTTTCACCATCAATTAAAGGTTTCAAACTAGATTAACATAGGTTTAATGAAATCAAGTAAAGGTTAAGTGAAGTTAATCCCTAGCGCTTTTATCATCTTGATTTTCACTACACTTTTTGCCTTCTTAAAATTCTAAAAATATTGTTCTTTACTTGTTTTATAATTTTCATACAATTTATACGTTTCTTCTTCAAATTGGTAGTTTAGATAGTAAGTCAACTTGCGAATTTGGTAATTGATAACATAATCCCTATGGACGATTCTTTCTCACTTTCTTTATTACTTTTGCGACTTGGTATATACTAAAGACATTATAACATTCATTAAACGAGTAAGCCTTACGCAACCATGTCTTTACACAACAAAGCATATATTATGTATGTCTTGAGTCTTGGTAACAAAGTGCAATGAAAGAAACATCAGCAATGTTGTGTTAAAGAATTAAGTTCAGGGGTAGAGAATAAGGAAAAGAGAGAGACAACTGTAAATTAAGAATTAAGAATATTATTGAAAGATGTGATGTGATGTGATACAAAATACTAATTCAATAGTCCTATTTATTATAATATGCTAGACTCTTAAGCCTAATTAAATAAGGAAACAAATTAGGAAATATTACAAGATCAGGAAATAACTCTAAAAATTATTTCTTCAATTAGATGACTAATTAATTCTATCATATAATCTAAAATTCAATTAAGATATTCTAAATATATTTTAACACTCTCCCTCAAGTTTTAGCTTGTTACAATTAAACATACCAAAAAAAAAAACTAAAAATAATCTTATAAAAAGACTTTAGGATCTTGGAGAAGCACAACAGAAGTGTCGTCATTGTAAGGCATACAACGGAGGGAGTGTCGTTGCAAAGGTGCACAACTAGAGAGACTTCATCGCAAGGGTGCACAATGGGAAAGACTTCATTGCAAGGGTGCACAACGGGATCAGAAGAGGTACGATAAAAGGGTCAAGCTACATTTGGGATAGAACTAAACTGCATTTGGGTCAAAGTTAGAATTGAGTCAATCTTTCAAGTTGGAACATCGAAGCCAATCTTTCAGGTTAGAACAACGAAACCAATCTTTGAAGCTATATAACGCAGAACATATCGGAGAAGCTGGATCAGGCAAAATTGATCAAATATGCTGGATCAAGCAGAATTGATCAGAGATGTTGACTACGAGAGAGAAGCTTTATCATCAACTCGAGACATGAAGAGAACATACACTATAAGAATTTTGACGATTAGCAGTGATTATTTATGACAGATTTTTCACCGTCAATAATCTTGGCAATTTCCAACGGAAATATCGGTCGAAAAACCAAAGTCAAGAAAAAAAATTAAATAGAACAAATAAATACCGCCACATATTATTTTACATTTCCAACGAATTATCTATTGATAAATGTATCAATTTTTTTTTAGATTTTTCGACAGATTCATTCCACTAGAAAATCCCTCCAACTTTCGAGGAGGTGCTGTAACCAATTTTTGGCATAAAAATAAGACGCAAGATTACTTCAGTAATGAACCGATTATGTATTTTGAGGTTTCTGTAGATTATTCGCCAGAAATTCAAAAATACTCACTAAAAAAAATTTCGAGGGAAAACTCTTTTAAGAGTCGTGCGAGACTTCTTTCTTTTCCATTTCTGCAACCATTTTCTCAATTTCTGTCCTCCTTCCTCTCTCGCCTTCCACCGCCGAGCACCATCTCCTGGATGCCTCCAACAAAAATACCATCGGTCTTATCCATCCTTTTTTCCCTTTATCCTGTTGCAACTCCTCTAATAGATTCAGACTCTTTAATATTCTTCGCATCCTCCTGTCTTGAGCATGTTGAGTAGGGAACAAGGGCTGATCTACATACAAAAGGGTGGGAACTCATGCCCTCACCCAACTTAAAAACTTTTCTTTAATCTTATATATGTATTTATCTTTTTTACCATTTTGTATATATAATTTTTGCCCCTATACAAATAAATTAGTAAATTTATAGTCATAGAAAATAAAATCTATTTTTTAATATTACTTTACAAAACACTCCACCGTCTCCATGTGATTTGGAATTAATAGAGTACCAAAGTCTATCAAAATACTCAAAGCACCAAAGTCTTCTATTATCTCTTTCTCTTCATTGTTATGCTTTAGTGATATTTCTCAAGCTTCTTTTTTTTTTTTATTTAACCATTTATTTTTTACACTATGAATATCGTAAAGAATTGGCTACGTAATCATATGTTAGATAAATGATTAAATAATTGCTTAGTTACATATATAGAGAGAGAAATATTTGATAGTATTGATAATAAAAAATTATTCAATGTTTTCAAAATATGAAAATGCGAAAGAAATAATTATAAATTGATCTTTCATAATTTTGTATTAATATATTTTTTTATATATAAATATAATCATTAAAACTTTTTTTATGCTTCTATATTAATAATATTACTATTATCTTTGTTGTCAATACCTAAAATTTATGGATTCGTCACTAATGCTAGGTAGTGTAGCCACAGTAGGTTTCAAGTTAAAAGATTGACTGAAAAAGATATTTTTAAATATAAGAGTGCTTTAATACAAAAAGGTACTAACAATATGAAGAACAAGATAAAACATAGCAACTATCACAGATTTTTTAAGAAGCAGCCTACAATACTTATGGTAAGAGAAGTAAAATTAGAGATTTCATTAAGAATAATTTTGATCATTAAATAATATTATGTGATCTTTTTTTAATTAAAATTGAAATAGTATTTTTAATAATTGTGATTTTTTTTTTTGTATTTTTAACTTAAATATAATTTTTTAAAAGTCTTTAACGTTTATTTTTTTTTCTTTATTATTTGGTGAAGTTAATATCAGTCTATAGGATTTTTTTAATAAAAAAATTTGATTAAACAGGGATAAGCCAAAAAAAAAAAAAATCTGCAAACCAAAACCACGGGCTATAGATGTTTAAATAATAGAAAGTCACCAATCATGTGCCTGCTTGCAAGGAAACGCCAAAGTCACTTTTCCTCAATTTGAGTTTATATGAAACTGAAATACACAGTTGATCAAACATGTTTAACAAAATGTTTGTAATGGTATTTGCGAATCTGAGACCTTAATAAGTATTATCTTTTCAAAGTATATCTTGTAATCACCTTCCATAAACAAATTCAAGAACCCATCATTTTTTATTCTAGTTTAGTATATCACTATTTTTATATATGAATGTATTTTTTTTAATATTTTTCAAATATCGTATGTGAGACTTATTATAATGATATATAGATGCAAATTACTTGCATGTGAGTCTTGTGAGCTTATTGTTGAGAGTATAGCTAGTACGAGGGACGGATCCACATACAAAAAGGTGAGGATTCATATCCTCACTCAACTTAAAAATTTTTCTTTAATTTTATATGTATATTTATTTTTTTTACCTTTTTGTATGTATAATTTTTGTCTCATACAAATAAATTAATAAATTTATAGTAATATAAAATAAAATCTATTTTTTAATATTACTTTACAAAACACTTCACCGTCTCCATATGATTTGGAGCTAATAGAGTACTAAAGTCTGTCAAAATATTCAGAGCACTAAAGTCATCTCTTACCTTTTTCCCTTCATTGTTACGTTTTAGTGGTATTTCTCAAGTTTCTTTTTTTTTTCTTTTATTTAACCATTTATTTTGCACACTATGAATATCATAAAGAATTGGGTACGTAATCATATGTGAGATGAATGATTGAATGATTGCTTAGTTACATATACAGAGAGGGAAATATTTGATAGTATTAATAATCAAAAGATTATTCACTGTTTTCAAAATATGAAAACGTTAAGGGAATAATTGTAAATTGATCTTTCATAATTTTGTATTAATATATATTTTTATATAAATATAATTATTGAAACTTTTTTTTTCATGCTTCAGTATTGATAGTATTACATTTGCCTCAAGTGCTTAAAATTTCTGGGTCTGTCACTCGCTAGGGAATATAGTCATGAATTCTTTAGACTTGGGAAGATTAACTTCACGAAACCACTTGTGGTTGAAAGCGGCTTTAGCATCCTCATCTCCTCTTCGACATATCCTCCACCTAAGCTCCGACCATGAAGGCCATAATGCAGTGTTGTTGCCCCTAAAGGCCACGAGCGCCTAAGCTTCGACCATGGGTGCTATTGGGGTTGATGGCCCATGCGACCAAGGTGTAGGTGAACATGCTACATGAGACGTGTGTTGAGCTTCTAACCTATATGTATTTTTTTAATTCTTTATTTTAAATGATATATTTGTTAATAATGTGTGTGTGTGTTGTATTTATATTTTGAATATATGTGTTTATATGTATATTTATATGTATGATATCTTGTTATTTGTTATTTGTTGGTATTTGTGTGTTGTTATAATAGATAATTCTCTATTATGTTGTTATAGGATTTTATTAATAATTTTACATTATATAAGATTAATACTAATTTAAATTAAATGAGAATAACAAAATGAAAAAATCAGAATTGTGACTAAATTAGGGGTAATCCCCTTTATTAGTAGTAAAGATTATATGTTAATGTGCTAATTTGAAAATTAAAAAATTATGATAAAATAGTAATAAGAAATATTAAATATTAAAATTTTAAGTGAAGAGGTTGATTAATTATTTAATTTAACTATTTAATTTAATAATTTATATATTAAATTAAAATAATTATTAATTATTAATTAATATTAATAATTTTAATAAATTAATAATTTATAATATAATAAATATAAAATAAAAGAAAGTAAAAATGTGAACTGTATGTATAATTAATAATTAATTAAGTTAATAATAATTTATTAATTTCATTAGAATGATAAATTTCAAGAAGCCTACTGACTTGAAATAAGAAATGTCAAATAAATTATGAGTTAAAGTAGGAACCCTAATATTTTAAAATCTAGTAAAAAAATCAAATAAAGAGCACTTATTAAAATTTAGAATCATTTTCATTTAATTTAGTTTTAAATTATAACTCAAAATATGACTTCAATTCTCTAAAATTATAATAGAAAAACTCTAATAAAGTCATTTTAAACAATTTTATGTTAATAAAGATTTTAATTTAATTACGTACAAGATAGTGTTTCTTTATTTTACTTATTTTACTTATTCGTATTTAATTTAATTTAATATATTGTGTTTGAATTGTTAAAATAATTAATTCTATATTGAATTAAGAAGCTCTAAAATCTTAAATCAGACAATATTAGTTTTGCATTGATAGGTTAAGTGACTTTAAGCAGTCTGTGATTTAATTGTTCAAGTAATTTATCTTTTATCATCCACTGATAGTGAAGATGATGATTTTAGTGATAAGATTATCATGTGATAGAAAGTTTGAGTAACAACACGAGTCCACCTTTTATGATGATAAGGAGAAGACTATATAGGATGATATAAGAAAAGGAAAAAGTAAAACGTTGCGGATTAAAAAAATAAATTTGTATGTTTTTTTGAAGTAGATTTTATGACAGATAGAAGGCATGGTGGAACAGTTAAAGAATAAGACAAAAATCAAAAGCAAAAGAAATTAATACAAAGAGTGATTTCAACAATGAAAATGACGTTCTACAAGAGTCTCGTGGAGAGGATATGTTGAATAAAATTGTGAGCTCGACATCGATAGGATTGAAAAAGTTGAGTGGGTAGTACCTAGACTATTGCGTTTGTTGGTGACATCGAAAGCACGTGTCTCCTTGCACTCATCTATTGAGTTTTGGAGAGTAGTGAATTAAAAGAAAAATAATTTCACGGATATTTGGCTGAAGTTGGGATTATAATTTTGATAGTGATTGTGATGACAAGTGTAGTAGATGTATTTTTCTTATTCAATGTAATATCATTGGAACTTAAGGAAAGATTATCCATGTTTAATGAATGATTTTAGGAAGTGGAAGCGTCAGTATCAGAAAAAGTAAAGTTTCTTTTGATTTTTAATAAATTTCTCTTGTTTGTCTTAAAAGATTTTTGTATTGGATCTCTCCTCGTGAGTTAGGATAGAAATGCTGACAACTATTCGAGAAGCACAACCTTTTCTAAGTAAGATTCCTTACGAATGTCTTCAACAATTAAATATTCAAATTTTCTTAACATTTTTAGCACTTTTCCTTACGCTTGATGATAGTCACATCGTATAGTGGTCAACCCATAAGCCTTCTCCAATCTAGAGACTTCTTTGGATTAGTGAAGTTGTATAGTCTAGATTTCTAAATCGGAGAATGTATATGAGTTGACTTCTGTAAGATTGGACTATCATCGACTGTATGGAAGAGCATACATAAAAATGTTAATAAAATTTGAATATTTAATAGTTGAAGACAATGATGATGATTGATATATTTCTCAAAGAACATTACTTTTGAAAAAAAAATGTGTTTCTCAAATTGTTGCGAGTAAGATTAGTATCATAGTTTATCAGGAGAGAAATCAACACAAAAATATTTTAGACACGAGCACGATCGATTCAAGAACTTATAAGGAAAATAATTTTTTTTATACTGATGCTCCAAGTTTTTAGACTGATTCGTTAAATAGTCTTTCCTTAAGTTTTATAATGTATTACATTGATTAAGAGAAATATATATATATATATCTGTGTGTGTGTGTGTGTGTGTGTGTGTGTGTGTGTGTACTGTATGTACGCTTTCATTTGTCATCATCATCACTCTCGAAATCTTAAATTCACTTTCGTTCAAATTCTCTTGAGATTAAATTTTTTCTACTACTTTTTAAAAATCGTTACACGATTGCAAGTAGACATATGTTTTCTGTGCCACTAACAAGGGTGATAGTCTTGGGGCTATCTTCTTAACTATCCTAATTCTAATAATGTTGAGCACGTAATATTATCTGAATATTTCTCTCCATGATACTCTGGTACAATATCATTTTCATTAGTATCATCATTCTTGATAAAAAAAAATCGTTTGTTTTTGGTTTTTTTCTTATTCCTCAACTTCTCTACCAATGGGCTTTTGTTTACAAAAAAATTACTTTATAAAATCGTGTAAATTTATTATTACTATTCGCAATATTTTTTCCTTCCTTTTTTTATACCTCACTACTTAGTCTTGTCCTCATTATCATGAGAGGTAGAACCATTTTCAATACACAAAGTTTCGATCATATCAATCACTTGAAAATTTATTATTAGAATCATCATCTTCACTATTAATGGAAGACGAAAGATAAGTAAAGTAGTCAAATCTTGGATTGTTTAGAGTCAATTATATAGTGATTCTTGAGGATTGTTAGAAGAAAATTTCCATAATAGGTATTTTCGACAGAAATTTCACGTTGCAAATTGACATGTCAAAATTTCCTTTTTAGAGACCAAATTGATCTGTAATTTTCAGCAAATTTCGGTTTTCAGCAAACATTGTTTTGGCAAATAAAAATTTGTTGGAAATCCGCCTGAAATTTCAATTTACAATGAATTTTCTCGGAATTACCATCAGATATAACTGTCGGTAATTTGTGAATTTCTTGTAGTAATATCAAGACTAAAAAAAGGAGAGGTTGAGAGAAAATAAAGATGAGTGAAATAACAAAACTAAATCTTGGTTTGAAAGTAATGAATAATAAATAAACAATTCTAATGAATTCCATAAACTATACACAGCGAAAAGTAAAAACTTTTTTCAAGCTAGATATCATAGCTTTGATATCATGTTAAGAATTAGGTTTAGGGTTATGAAATAAAAAAAAAAAAGAGACAATTATAAATTGAGAATATTATTAAAAGATATAGTATGATACAAAATACTAACTCAATAGTCCTATTTATAATAATATACTAACCTTCTAAGCTAATTAAATAAAGAAACAAATCAAAAAATAACTCCAGAACTTATTTTTTCAATTAAATGACTAATTAATTTTATAATATAATCTTAAAAAAATTAAGATATTTTAAATATATTCTAACAAACAAAATCACAAATATAGTTGTCAAAGTAGAAACTGGGTTTTACAAGAGAGCAATGCAGAATTAACCATTGATCATATCTATATAATTCAATGCTGCCCGAGACAACGATCATTTGCACTATCATGTGACATTGTCTTAGTTATTCTTGCAGCTAAAGATTTATATAATTAGCTATTCAATTCCAAAACTGTAAATTACCATCCAGAATTAATTTTACCGTCCTTTAGGTAATGTATAGATGAAGGAGTTTGTAGGGGAAGGGAGGTATAACCAAACACCTTTATTCAAACATACTCTTGCGACTAAAAGACGTGTTTTCACAGTATACAAGGAGCATATTAGGTTTTATTATTAAATGAGCAATGCTTGAACAAAATGCTCTTGTACAAAATCATCACCAAAAGACTTGACCACAAGTTTGTTTTGTTTTTCAGTCAACGTTATTATTAAAAAAATAAAACTAAGTTATTGGAGGAAAATTACCCAAATCATTCGTGAAAGTAGTATAACTTTTGTTACATTTATCATTAGGAAACAACTTGAAAACACCACCACAAAAATAGTAATAATGATATCCATGAATCTTCACTTATTAAAAAAATTAAACATTGTCGCCAGAAAATTGAATTATAAAATTCTTCTTAAACATTTCAATTTGAACAAAAAGCAACTTCATTCACTATACTAACTACAAAAGTTATAATAAAGAGGAAATTTTGAAGGAAAAAAAAATTACTGCGTTAGGAGCAATGGTCAAGCATTTGATACCAATACAAAAACAATTTAAGCTAAAATTGAATAAAACTTAAATTATGCAATTAAACATGTAATATAAGCTTGCCAAAGTCGAAACCTTTCCGGAGGCGGAGGGCCATGACTGGTGGGAAGAATGACGTAGGACACGAGTTACAATAACACGGTGGGAGAATGGGAGGAAAAATTCTTATATAATCTGAAAATATTACTCTTAACAATTTTTTAATTATTTAATTTTAATTTAACATTATTTTATTTTTTAATCTAACAAATATATGATTATTCAATCCTCACGTATCACCATTTTACTAAAGGAGAATATTACTCTCCCACTACACTATAATTTTTTATTGGGAGTGCCATGAGAAAAGAAGGGTTCCGTCTCACGTGACATTTCATCTTCGTGTTTTTTTTCCTCAAAAACTATGTGTGTATTTGGATTATAGTTTTAGAACATTTTTAAGTTTCTATAATTAGTTTTGTTTCATTTTAAACTTAAATTTTTTGAAACTTACTAAATTCATCCTAACTATTAAACATTTAAAAAATTTTAACGAAAATTGATATGACATAAGAGACAAGTGCATAATTAATATTGTCTAAAATCTTGCTTTTTTAATTACGTTTAGAAAGAAAATGTGAATTTTGAAAAGATTTGAGATGAAAGTAAACTAACTTTTAAAACACACAAAAAGTTAAGAGATGAATCATATTTAGTAAAGTAATATTAAACGTCAGTGATCTTTAAACTACATAAATATCAAACATGTGTAAATCTTTTTGTCTCTTAATTTAACTTTAGATTATATTTTTATTCTATAATTATGTTTTGTTTCATTTTCGTTCTAAATCTTTTTGAAACTTACTAAATTCATCCTAACTATTAAACATTATAAAAAATGTTAACGAAATTTATTGATATGACATCTTATGTAGAGACAAGTGCATAATTAATATTGTCTAACTAGATTTTTTTTTTAATTAGTGGTTTAGAAATGAATATGATGAATTTTGAAAAGATTTGAGATGAAAATGAAATAAAAGTTGTGGGATGAAAATAAAACTTATATTAAAGTTAAGAGATAAATCATAATTTGTAAATTTGTGGTTTAACTAAGAGTGATCAATTAAACTACATAGAAAAAATAAATGTATAAATATTTTAATAAGATAAAAATATATGTAAATATAATATAAAAATTACTTAAATATGATTTGATTTTCAACTAATGAAATTTACAATACAAATAGGATTTGATAGTGATATTTCTAATATTTTAATAAAAAGATACAATAAAATCTTGGTTAAGTCAATTTTGTGGAAATATTTCTGTGATTCTTGATCATCAATCTATACAAAAATCATAATTTTTTTAATTCATAAATCCATAAGAAAATTCATTTTTTGTCCTTTGACTTTGCTATACTTTCATTTTTATCTCAATTTTTTTCAAAATTCATCATATTCATCCTTAACCCACTAATTAAAAAAAATAAAAATAAAACTTAGCTGGACAATGCCAACTATGCATTGTGTCCACATAAGATGATTCCGTTATAGGATAAACCCTAGTTATAGAATAAAAATGAAATTTAGAGTAAAGTTAATGGATGAAAAGTATATAACTATATATATATATATATATATATATATATATATATATATATATATATATATATATATATATATTTCACCTGGCATTTCATCGAAGTGAATGTAATATTTTTTTTTGGTCAACGGTGAAAGTAATATACATAGGACCTATGGAATGGTGTCCACTTTTTTGGGCTGATTTTTTTATTATTCAGGCTGAGACATATGCAAATGGGCTGAGCAGAGCTCCATCTGTCTGTGTAATTCTACCCCGCGAGGCCCAAGACTCCAAAAACATCATGCTTCAAACCAAACAGCCTTGACTGTGTTGTACAGTCTGTTCAGTTGTCTTGGCCTCTCTGTTTGGGCTGGGCACCCTCTTTGTGTTTGAACTTCAGATCTGTAGACCAAAAAAAAAAGAAATGGAAAAAAAAACAGAATATTGCCATTAATTTTTTGGCAGTTGATTGGTTTAGATTGCAAAAGATGCTAACTTTGTGTTGGCTATTGTAAATTTATTTTTAATAAATTGTTATTTTCACGTCTTAAAGTTGATTTTATAGTGTTGGTTGCTTGGATATTTTGGGAAATTACTGGGCTTATAATCATTTTTTTTTTCACTACGAAAGTAAACTGAGTTACTCCTATTAAAATCAATTATAACAGTTGATTATGGAGATATTACTAAAACACATTTTTGTTTTTTTTGTTTTGTTTTGTTTTTTTTTGTTACTGCGCAACGTTGAGGTGGAAAATTGCTTCAGACATGAATTTACATGATATAGCTAGAAACAAGCTTTTAAAAAGCACCTAATGTTACATTCGATCCATAGATAAGTATCGATATTCCTAAACATGCACAACTCAAAAAAAAAAAAAATATCGTCCCTCGTTCTTCAATTCTAAATTAATAATCAAACAATAAAAAATATTTTTTTATCTACTTTAAGTGCATGTTTGGTTTTCAGTTTATAATCCCAAACTCTCGTTGAAGCTTCTTGAAAGATGTGTAATTTTGTTTGAATTTTTTTTTTTGTTTACATTATTTGAACTGAATTTTGCTATCTAATTTACGTTTATCAAAAAATAAGATTTTTTCACTTTTGAGTTATAATTTTATTATTTGATGAATTTTATCTCTTATATTTATTTTGTCAAACTCATTTTTAAGATAAAAGTTTTTAAATATAAATTATGTTACTGCAAACTTACTTTTAATCAAACTTAAGTTTATAAACATACTTTTAACTAAACTTAAGTTTATCAATTTTAATCCAAATACACACTTAAATCACTAGGGTTATCCAACTCTTATTCAAGTCATCCTTCCAAGTTCCAAGTTTCAATGATGCCTTTGATTATAAATGTTTCAGTTCTATTATTCTTTCAACTAAAATGAATTTAACTTTATTCAATTTATTCATAAAATTATTTTATACATCACAAAAATATTATAATTATATATAAAATAATTTAATATTTCTCTCACATTAACATACAATATAAATATAATATACATATTTTAATGTACAAAAAACATTTATACTTATGTCTAGCTTGCCAGAAGCAGAATTTGGATCAAACTCCGTTTTCATAGCATTATAAAAATCAGTCTGCAATCAAATCAATCTAAGTCCTCTCTTGAGTTACAACTTACAAATATTTGGTCTCCTATGAACCCCGGACCCCACCGCTACTTTATTGTTACCACTTTAGTTGGTCTCTACTGCATACTTTGCCTGAGTTTGTCTTGCATGCATTATTATCATCTCCACCCCGTGTGGACACATGACTTTCCCTAGATCTCTGGTTGAATTCATTAAATTTGTTCTTTTCATGGTCAAATGTGTTTATATATTGTGATTAGATTAGAGAAAGAGAAACAAAGAAAGCTAATGCATCAAGATAAACTGGAGTAACCTATTAACTAGCACATTAATTTATTATATTATAGCCATATAAAAAAGAGTATGACATAATAAGCTCCCGAGACTAATATGTATATATATCTGAAATGGATAGACATGAAGAATAGTTCAATCGCACGTCCACTAATCATTAACATATCTTAATTAAACTCAGAAAGAGATAGATATTAACAGATAGAAGCTCCAATCCGAGGTAGGGTTCTACTCTTTCTTTGTACATGGGAATAAAAATAAAAAGTACTAGAATATAGAAGTAGTCATGGTTGAAACAGCTTATCCCCACATCTGCATTTCCAAGAAAGGAGGTAATAGCTATCATGCTCCCCATGAGAGGACACTTTGAAACCCTTCCTTTGGTGATTAGGAACGACCACAGTAGCCATGCAAGGCCTACAGTTCATGCACTTGTTTACACAAGCAGGAGGCTTTGACCCTATCACCACTTTGCTTTCCTCCAAACTCTCCCTGGTGTCAGAGAACACTGATCCACCTGTTCAAGCACACAGTTCATTAAAACTTAAAAAGCTTGCCTACCAGAACAGTAATTAAGAAAGAGGAAAGACCAACTAGGGGGAGAATGTAGGAGAAGTCAAGAACAGAAGAATAAAGGATAAAGAGTGAGACTGCAGAGAGTAAAACAAAAAAAATGCATATCAAAACCATGAAAGGCTAGTTATGGATTTCTAACTTTCAATTCTCAACAGAACTAGCATCAAACAGTTCTGGACTTAAATAGGTTATTAGGTTGAGGGTGAGGAGGGGCCTTTTTACCTGATTTGGGAAGTAGAAGGGTGAGGGAAAAAATGAAAGCCACAGTGATTGCAACTTTGAATCCATGTAGATGGTAGGTTCTACCTGCAGGTGGAGCCATCAGTGACGGGTCTAGAAAGGAGTTTTGATGTGTGTTGGATACTGATGTAAGTCACAGTGAAGAAAGTTGGGGGTGTAGGGTGTTTAAGAAAGGATTGGGTGAATCAGTGAAAGGGATTGGTGTGGTGCTTGAAATCTGATAGGGAAAGTCCTTCAAATATGTTAGACAAAGTTGAGGGATGTTTCCCGTAGGAGAGACAATGTTCTGGTTACATGGCTTGTTCACCAATGAAAATGGGATTCACACAGTGAAAATGTGCTGTTGGGTCTTTTTTTGGGAAATTGGTGAACTGACTTTGGATTGTTAGTGCATAGTGACTGACTGAGGGGACCATCGATAAATTTTTTATTGCATCTTTTTATTTTAAATATACAAATCAACCTTTTACGTATATAAAATAATTTAAATAAAAAATATATATTTTTAATCTAATACATATAATTTTATATATGTCAAAAATTAATTTACATACTTAAAATTAAAAAGCTCACACCAAAAAATCCATGGGAGACGAGATTACGATCCCTACCCTCCTTTGGGAAGATCACTGTTATTTCTGTTGCCATCAAATTCTAATTACCTTGTTACCCTTGAATAATTGGTCCCAAACTCAGATAATTATTTTGGGTTGACCAAATGAAGATAAAGGTTATGACTTTTTTGTTAGCAACATTGAGTACCCTATAAAAGGTGATTTAGCTAAATAACTTCCATGAAAAATCATTTTCATTGCCGTATAGGCGTATAGTATTGTTTTCCGAAAATTTCTATTTCTCATTTCTGACCTTTGAGAATAGAATGATATCATGTATGTAAATGTATGCATGATGTTATTATATACTAAATACAATCTCATAATTAATAATGTATCAGTGGATCCATTTCTGAACTTTGTTTTTGTGTCTTTTCCTTTCTTAACATAATATTATCATGCAAAAAATTTATATAAGAGGATTAAAATCTGGCTGTGGCATAGTTATACGCGTTACGAGAAGTTTCTGATATTTTCCATTTCATTTCTTTTTTTTAGGTGACTTTTAACATGCTTATTATTTTTGGTTGCAAGATGCATCTAAAAAATTATCAATAATAAGTAATAACTAGTTCTTCCAATTTGTACGCTTTTTATATTTATCTTGTTATTTAAAACCATTTTAACTCCTTTTGTCCGAAAGATAAGTCAAGGTTGATAAGATCATATAATGGTGAGTTGAATGCTTGAATGTAAAAGAGAAATTTGGATCAATTATGTCATATTTGTAGGAAGTGGATTAGACAAAATAGAGACACATAATGGGTAGGTCACATAATAAACTTGCCTTCAGCCTCTAATTGGAGGATTTTGGGTTGTAATTGAGCTTACAGTTTGAGGGGTAAGGACTGAAATGTTACTGTTCAACAATTCATATTTTTGCTTTTTAGTAATGTAGTCCATATCCATCTATAATAATGACAAAATCTTTGTCCTTTTCCCCTCAACAGCACCATCTAATTGATGACAGATGAGAATCAATAGCTATTCATTCCTTAGTTAAAATATGATTTTGTTGCAAGAGGTCTCTGGCAAACTAGAGTGGGTTCCAAACCACGAAGCTCTTGTTGGTTGGGCTCCAAGACACAATCGAACTGGTGGATGGGTCATCCACCATATATGTTGAGTTTGGAATCGACTCCATCAATGCCGCCGCAGCTCGCTCTGTCTATCAAAATCGATTTTTTTTTATAAAATGAAAAAGAAAGAAATAAGAAATAGTTGAAGGGAAGAAAAATGTTTAGGATGGTTTGAGTGTAAAAGGGATGCAAAGCGTACCATTGTTATGAAAACCTAATCCTCTGTTGTGGAGATATACAGAAGTACAAAACAAAGAAGTAGAAGAGATTTTAGGTTTTAGTTACAAATTGGAGAGAGAAAATTGAAGAGATAGAGAATATGGGGGGAGGGACGAAGAGGCAATGAAAGGTTACCTCCTCAGTAGGTAACAAGTAAGACACCACAATCGTTGAATTTTATATAATAAATCAATGGTAAATGCACCACATTTTACGATACTCCCTAGAGTCAACGGAGTATCCATCCTCCTTGTAGCTATGGCCATTGATTAGTAAAAAAATTGATCCTTGGTTGGCATGCATCACAGGCAACCGGTTGAATAGGTAATTGACCAAGTGCATCAAGAAATTGCACAAACTCCTCGTCAGCCATTTTTTCCCTCTGTCTCTATGAATCGAGCTTCAATTTCTTCTCTTCTTCCTCTTATGCTTCACCGGATCGGTCCCATTCCATTAGCCTCTCGCTGCCGGTAAGCATAAGCCTCAGAAGATCACAACCCAGGTTGCTGGAAAATGCTGCACTAACCCACAATCCTCTGCCACCGCCACCGCCACAACAACCATAGAGTGTAACACTCTCCGGCGATGGTAGAAGTTCTTTGTCTTCATCTACACTTGTCGCCACGAGTTTTGTCATCTACAATGTCCCCAGTTTACAACTAGCATGTGCAATCTTCTTTAATGTTTTCATCGTCTTCGACGCCAGAGCAAGGTTGCAGTCAACGAGGGAGGTCATTAAGAAATTGATCCACGGCTCCATGTTTGAGTCAGATTGAGAGTGCGAAGAGGGCATCGAAGTAGAGGTCGAGGGTCGGAGGTCGGTTAGGTTGTCAAAGACGCTAGCGGGGAGTTCGCCGGAGAGTGCAACGCCGGGAAGATACCTGTCATCGACAACAATCCAGCGACCAAGTACACCTTGAACCACCCTTCTCTGCCTCCACTTTAGCTGCTACTCACCACCTTATGCAGCTCTTCATCCACTCGCACGTATCCGCCGCTAGCGCCACCATAAATTGCCGTGACTAGGGGTATAAATTAATTAGAATAATCCGATCAACCCGACTAATTCGAATTGAATTAATTAGATTTATTTAGTTTAGTTGGAATATCTTGATTGAATTAATTAGATTTATTTAGTTTAGTTGAAATATCTTGATTGATTTAGATAAATCCGAATCAAATAAAATTGAATTAATTTATTTTTCAAATTAAAAATTTTAAATTCAAAAATCGAACTAATCAAAAACATATATATATATATAAATTCTGCTAAGATATTATCATTTTGATATTTTTATCTCTCTTCACTCTTCTACCATGTCCCTCTATCTTTCTTTTTTATTTTCATTTTATTTTTATTTTGAATCATGACTACTGTATACTAGTCCCTGCTCCTGTTCCTATTGCCGCATGTTTTAGTCCAAAAATACATAGACACAATTTGTTTCTAATATTCTTTACTATGTTACAGTGTTAATTACTCTTTTTTGCTGAGTAGAGAGTAAGCGGTGTAAGTGTGTTACCTTTATCTTCAAGTGACGTTATTTAAAGTGCATTGTAAGTTGCATCATTGTTCAACATTTTTGTATTTTCTTATTGAAAAAATGTAACATTATGTTATGTTCCTAAATTAACTGAGGAAAACCAGATGTACAATATATGTAGATAAAACAGTTATAGATATAAAAGTATCTTCTACTATTATTGTTTAGTCTTGCTCTGAAAAAATTAATTGATTTGATAGATCTTAAGTTCTTTAATTTAGTAAATACTATACTAATTGTGATGTGAATCTTAAAGTGTTGTTTTGCTTGAGAAATTGAATTCATGAAATTAATATGTTTTCCTAACAAAATGGTAGTGTCATAAGTCTTGTATTGTATTTTAAATTGATAAATAGTATATTAATTAGTATTTTTTATAAAAAACTAATTATTTAATTGATTTTTATGTAATAAAAAAAAAAAATAACAAACTCTACCACCTAAATTGAACTAATATATAGATATTCGATTCAGTTTGATATAAATTTAATTATCAAAAATAAAAAAGTCAAATTAAACTAAACTAATTAATTTAAATTTATTTTTTCCTACCAACCAAATAAAACTAACCCAATTACACTACTAGGCATGGCCATCGACTCCTCCGTCGCTGTGAGCCCACGCTTCTCTTTATTGTGGTCTTCTGCATGCAGTTTGTTTCATTCATTCCAATTTTTTTGTTATATGGAGATGCAGGATCAATTTTTTTTGTTATAATAACTTATGATATAAGTTAAAAATCAATGAGTCTCCACGCTCCATTGACTATAGGGAGTACAATAAAAAGACCCTCTTTGTAATCTTTTCTAGAGCAAAAGTATGGATTTTGTTTTTCACTTTTATATGAGTTTATCCTTATATTAGTATGTTTTAAAATTAACTTATTTTATATTTAAAATAATTTATAATTTAAAGTTTTGTAAGAAAATTTTTAAAATATGAATAATTATTTCTCAATTTTTGTGCATATAATAAGCATATTTTTAAATACATATTTTTAGTTTTCAACAATTTTTATGCATATACAGATGTAAAATCCTCAAATAACAATACAAACAAAACAACTACAAAAATAATAAGCAGCTGAGATCTCAAATAAAACAATGTTTGGTTCAAATTAAATAACTTAATTTAATATTTTTTTTGAAAAAAGTTATTTCAACAAATATGTTTAATTATGTTTTAGAAAACAAACATAAATTACAATGTAAATATTATTTTGTCCTCAATTAAAAACTTTTTTAATAATACCTAATTTGATAAAATGTATAAAAGCTGATTCTTTTTTATATCAATTAAATAAAAATAATTAATTTAAAATGTAATATATCCAAACATAAAAATAAATCGATTATAACAAAAATATTTATATAATAATCAATTATAATCGATTATTAATAATTAAAATTTTACAACTAAACAAACACACATTAATTAATAACATGTAATCGTATGTGCTTAACTAACCGAATAATTTCATAATACGATTCCTTCTAGACCTGACAGGGTGTTGAGTTCACTGTTGATCTGACACGGGAAGCTTTTCAGGTAGCTTAAAGTTTGCTTAATATAGGAGAAGGGTTGAATCCATTTTCAGTTTTTAACTTTTTAGTTTTTACCCCACATTAAGCTGCCTTTTTCCAGCGTCCTTCTTGAACTTCCATGTGCTTTAACAAACCAAAGAAAAATCAACAACCTCCTTTTCCCGATTAAAGAAACTGGTCTGAACTAGGCTGAATAGTATTACTTGTCGTGAAGTCATGAAGGCAACAGATTGTGAACACTGCTCATTCAAAAATCACCATGAAATCCTATCCAGTGGAAAAGAAGAAAGTAAAAAGTACATTGCTTATTCCATCCAAGATCCCTTATCCATTCACAAATTGATTGGTTATATATATATATATATATATATATATATATATGCCAATTTCAAGGACAACACTATCGCATGCAGATAAATTTAACAACCCGTAAATATATATATATATATATATATATATATATATATATATATATATATATATATATATATAGGTTCTATTAAAAAAAGAGTATGGATTCATTTATATATATATAAAAAATATAGAGTTCTGAATTTCATTAAAAAAAAATACAAGTGTGAATTTCACAAGTTTTTTACTCTGCATTACTCATAAGCAAAAGAGTTTAATTTTATTTAAATAATTATAGCTTAACTAGTTCCAAATCTTTTAGGAAATTATTTGATTTAAATATCAAATTCCAAAAGCCTATTTTTCTGTTTCCTACATTAATCTTAGACTTCCTTTATATATATATAAAAAAAGGGAGTAATTTTATCTTTGAAATAAAATTATTTCTGATTTTATAAATTTAAAATAAGAAATCTTATTTCAAAGTTCAAACTCAAATGATTTTTTTATAAACTTTTTAACAAAATTAATTTATAAATAAAATTCAATCTAGTTATTATAATTCTAATAAACTATATAATAATATAACACACTATCATGTAATACTGTATTAATAAAAAAAAACAAAGAGAAAAGATTAAACAAATTTACAAAAAAAATAAAATAAAATAGGCTGGTTTGGCAATTGGCAGCACAATCTCCCAAAAGAGGGGGAACCCATAGGCTGCAAGTACCAGAGGCAGAGGCATCAAAGGGTCCACGCGGACATGGATCTTATTCTTAAGGTGTTCTTTCCGAAGCTAATTCATCCAACGGATGTGATTAAAGTACTTCTTGGGATCGGACGGTGAATGGTGCGTGTTTTGGGGACCCCATTGTCTTTGTCTTTGTTCTCTTCCCATATAATGAATCAGGTGCAGGGAGGTGTGCGGTAAAAGCGAAAGAAGACAATGATAAGACCCTTTGCCATCCACACGCACGTAACTGTTCAGATCATTACGGTAACGTCATCTGTACCATACACTTGTCAGTTTGTCAGTGGGTCTTTTCATTGTTCAGTCTTTGTCCCTTGTGATTTTAGAAATCCCAAACGGAAAAGGGAATGCCTCTTTTTTTAGCGAAAGACAGCTTTGCTAATTCAGTAATTGTCATCCCTTTCTTTTCTCACTTTTTTCTTATTCATTTATTATTTTTTTAATAATACTTTATAAACATTATTTTTGAGCATATTTTTCTCATCTAGAGCATGTAGTAAATTAAAATATAAATTTACAAAAAACGAAGTAAATCATTTATAATTAGATAATAAATATTAAATAAATATAAATTAATATGTATAAGTGTATATGTATAAAATTATTTTTTTCCTGCTGTTGTCAATTTTTTCACATATATTTTTTAAAAATAAATCAGCCCATATCTCCAAAAAAAAAAAAAGAACCCATATTTGAAATCTGAAAAACTAGGCCTTACAGGATATACACCTGAGTCCGAGGCTGCGGTCTAACAAGGTGGGTCTATTATTTGCAAAGTTTGTAACAAGGAAAAAACAAGGCTATGGCATATAAAAAGGCCAATTTTATCATGCATCATCTTATCATGCATCATCCTATGGTAGGATACATGATATACTTATTAATTTGACTTGTAATAACTTTTTTTATATATAAAAATTTTATTTTTTTTTTCCTTTGATACACTTTAGAAAATTCTTCACCACTCATCCTTCCATCCATCCTCTGCCAGCTCCAATAATGGCATAGAGGAAGACGACGATGAGCACGACAATGTGCACCGCCTCCCCTCTACCACCTCCCCCTCTGTCTCCTCCACCACTACCATCCATCCCATATGAACTTGGTCCCTTTGTAGGCTTGTTGCTTGCAGTGGCAAGCAATCGCCCAAACTTGGATCTCACTTGAAGACATGTGGAAGTTGCACAGCCACAAGGAAGAACAAATCCCAAGTTTCCCCACTTTTCCTCCTCCACTGTCGCCCGCACACTCCCTGTTGCCGCCCTTGAGGATCGTATTAATGCCCTCCACTGCGAGATCTAGCACGTGTTTGAGATATCTATGAAAACTTAATTATTTTAATAATTAATTATTATATAAAATTTTTTAGTTATAATCGATTATAATAGAATCAGTTTTATATTTAAATATGTTAGCTGAAAAGCGATTTTAAGCCTAATCTGTTTTCATTTAGATGATATAAAAAAATTAATTTTATGTATTAAATTATCAAAATAAGTATAGAATGATTGAAAAAGTTATTTGATTGAGGCTAAAATAATATTTATATATCAAAATATAAGAAATAATTTATAATCTAGAATCATAAGTTGAAATTTCAGTATTATGAAAAAAATATTTTATAATGCATTGAATTTCATACAAAAACTGAAACTCATTTTGTCAAACATGATTGAATACTGTTATAACAACTTTTTTTTTCAAAAAAAAGTAGTTGTTAATAAATTTAATCGTCGCCAAACATTCTCCTACTTCCTCCTCTTTGACAACCAACCACTTGCTGCCACCCATGTCACTCGAATCTTCGTGCTTCAAATCCAAAAGGTGCTAAACTCCCTAAGGTTAGATCCGAAACTCCGAAAGGCGCTGAAGTTGTCACAGTCGAAATCTGGGCTGAACCCCATACCAAAACTGTTGTCCAACCTCATCGAAGCTATTTTGTCGTTTTCCCCCACGAACCCAACACTGTCTCTCCTCTGTGCGCATCCCCCGTACTCAAGTAAACTCATATCTTTGTGCTTCAGCTTCCCAACTCGTGGCTGGAGATGCTATGGCATCATATCTAAAAGGCGTTGAACTTCCTGGCAAAGCGCAGCAGTAGATCAGTGGAGGCGAGTGGAAGCTATCGGAGATTGATCTCCACGGGCGCCGACAGGAAGTGAGGGGGTTCCAGTAACGTGAGCTCCGATTGCCAGAGCATAAGGATGACTTAGGCAGTGGCGACATAGGACAAATCTAGTGGTGGTGAGGACGGTGGAGCGAGGTAGAGAGGGAGGAGATTGTGGAGAAAAGGGATCACCGCACCGTTGTCAGAAAAGGTGCAACGACAATGGACATAGATGGATGCTGAAGGATGAAGTTGAAGTTTGAGAATTGACTCTATAAGTTGCAAATCATTAAATCTAGTCCTTGATGCATTTTAAATATAGATCAATGATTGTAATATAAGGTATATCGTACACTCTAACTTATGAGGTGTATAGTAAAATTAGCCAAAAGCTAGTTACTAAGAAGCTATGCAATGGGATGGTGACGTGGGACAACAAAAAATAATAATATTTCTGGCGCAAAAAGTTCATGAAATATTGCATTCAAAATGCCATTTCGTATTAATTAAATTTTAAGTCTTAAGAATTTGCACTTCATTCCAGCCTTTTTAAATTGAAATAAAACTACGCATCCAAATCAAGCTTAGATTTAGTGTTTTACTAAAAATTGCAAGTTTTTAAACCATCGTTTCATCCAAAAAAAAAATTAAGCTGAAAATTTGTTTGCTTCCTTTTCTGCCGACACGCAGTTTGTTTGTTTGAGATTTTAGCTGCTGCAAACTTTTTTTTTTAACTTTTATATTTTTATATCAAATATTATATATATTTTTTTTTATATTTTATTTAATATTATTTAATATATATATATATATATATTTTATCATTTTCTCTCATTCAATCGTATCTGTTAAAAAAGATATAAATAATATTTACACCCCTTCATTACATGTTATTGATAGGCTGATAGTTTATTAATAGAAAAATAATTTCAACTAAGTCACTAATAATTTACTGACTTGTTTTCTTCCGTTGAGGTTTTTAAAGTGACTGAACTCACATTTACCATATAGATAAGGTGTTGCTATAGAACGCTTGCATATATATACATGCGCTTGAGCTCCCTTTCTCAGAACATTTTTTTTCTTATTTTAAGCTTTAATGATATTTCACTAATTCCAAAAAAAAAAAAAACATAGAGGGTTGTTAGCACTCTAGTGCTCGGGTGTTAGCAGCAGAATCCATATAGATAAGGAATTTCAACTCACGGAATTTCACCTCACACCAAAAGTATTAGTATTAGATCACTACAATTACTCTATGCAGTTGTAATATTGTGATTTTGATGTTATTCACAATTGTAATTGTAATTGCATTAATTGTAATTTTTTTTGTAATTATCTATAATTTTTATAAATATAATATAATCGTAATTATAATTTAAAATCACGGTTCATATTAAAAAAATGAAGAAAAAATTTGTTGAAAAATATGATTTTGTTATTACTTTTATAATCAATAATATAGATAATCATGATAATAACAATATAGATAATCAACAATTTATATGATTTCATTTTTTGGATTCTTAAATTAAATACTCGTGTGTCGAAGAGGGCTAGCCATTGAATCATTGATAGGCGTTTTACAATCTTATTATAAATCCTCAATAAGTTTGATGATTTGCGCATACCTTAGAGTGAAAAGAGCTCCTCAAGTAAAACTTAAATTCCACATCAAGTTTAAACCTAATAATAATATATTGAGTTTTAAATTTATAAACAAGTTTTAAGTCCGACCAGCCGCCTCAAATTTTAAAAAACTTAAACTGAACTCTAGCTCAATGGGCCATAAGCCCATTCATCTAATTAGGTAAATTTCTCTATTAAATTGACAATACAGAGTGAGAAATCAAAAGGAAAAAACTATGTTCCAAGTTCACATCACAAGTTCACAAATCCACGTCCAGTTCTCCAATCTCAAATCTCAAATTCACAACCTTAACAAAGTCCCCCATCAATTCAGTGTACTCAATTTTGTACTGCCACTTACTTCACATCTTTTTTGGTACCAGTGGGGACACCATCCTTCAACTCTGCTTTAACTCGATCAGCCTTGGCATCACCAGGCAAAACAAGGCCGGCATTGTAGTACCTATAGCTACTTGATGACGGTGTCAAATTCATATGCTCAAACACAGCCTGAGCCTGTTGATGTTCTCTCTTGCCTGCATCAGTGCATTCCCAAGGCCTGAAGGAAATTAAGAATTCTAACAACACGACAGAAATAGATATAATATCCGATTAAATAGAGTGGTATGCAAGGTAAGTCACTAGGATTGGACTAGTGGTGAAGGATTTGAATAATTTGTATGAAATTATAGGTTTAAACTTCATTGTCACTAATATACTAAAATGAAAATATAAGTTTAAATCTCATTGTCATTGATATATATATATAAAAAAAGTGATACTGTCAATATAAAATATTCACTAATATTTTGACACATTTACTTTTATTTTAATTATTAAAAAAGATATAATAATAAATACTAATTTATTAGAATATCAGTAGATGTTATGTAAAACTCTATTATACTGAAAGTGCAAACCAATTAAATTCATATCATTCCTATGACATAGTGTATAAGTAGATATCAATGCACTGTATGGTTCAATGTATTAATAGTTTAAAGATAGCATTAGTAGTGTAGTACCATAAATTAAAGGCAGGAGCGAAGTCACAATCATGGTTCCTCCAACTCCAAGGCCATCTTCTGTGTTGCCTTGTGGGGAACAGCCTAGACATTTTGACTTCCGATACAGCAACTTCTGTACCTTCATATTTCCCCTCATCACTAGCTGCATGCAGTACAAAACCTTCTCAGCAAATCTATGCTCTTTCACATCATGACCTGTCAAGGAAGAGGAACCAAACACCCTTTGCTGCAAATTTGTCAAAGCCAAACAAGCCACCCATTTTGCTGACCTTGATGTTCAAGTTAGTCATTTAATTATAACGAAAACCTCGAGAGTGAAAGCATTTGTTTGGCTTTGCTATGTTGATGATAATAGAAGGAATTCACACTACTCAAATAAAGATGTGTGGGGATGTTGGCTGCTTGGCTTTGTATTCTTTAGAATAGATAATTTTCTAAGAGATTTTGTTCTGAAGTGAATTTAGAAGTATATTTGAGATAAACACATTAGGGTGATTTCTTTTTTGCGTGGCTGTAACAGAACGTGTTGAACTAAGAATGTGAGTACTTGCAGACTCAAATGCTCAAGTCAAATAATATATAAGTAGAGTTTATGCAGTGAAATGTAAGATAAATAATTAGGATAACTTAGCCTGATATTTATAGAGGTTGGATAAATACGTTCTCATAATGAAGAGATACATTCCTATTATAATCACAGGAGAATATATATTCCTTATTAGTTGCAGAGGATCTCTATATTATCGGAATACTGATATGATATTTATGATGCTATTATTCTATAAGATCATGATTGACAATTACAAATATTATAAAGATTTATCTATTACATAAATCTTATGATAAAACTATTACTGTTAAGTACCGGAGTCCGACATATATTTACGGAGTCCATAATAAGCATATTCTTGTCGAGAGCGTTGATGTCGAATTTCATCAAGTATGTGTGTCGGGTTGAGTTATAAGTTCGTATTAAGGTCAATAACAAGTTTTAGGATACGAATCACAAAATGGATACATATGAAATTTGAAAATGGTAATTGAGACTTTATTTTTGTTTTTTTTTCAACCCCAATAAATTAGAGTGGTATAATTATGTTACTGCTTTTAGATTTAAATTTCCTAGAAATGAAAAATATTATTAGTTTTCTATAATAATATAAGAAAATTTCACTCCATAGTCTATACTAAACATAAAATAAATAGGCAAAGAATATTAAACACACTAGAAATAAAAATGGAAAAACAGGATTCTAAGGGATTATTTGTCTTTTCTTAGAATCCGATTCCTTCTTGCTTGTGCCAAAATAGAAATATTCTACAAAATATTAATAGAATAATACTTTTGATCCGTTTTCTAAAAGAATCATATTCTTAACTTGGTTTCGATTTTTTCCAACTTAGACGTTCTTGTTTTTTTCTCACACTTTCTACGATTGGCAAGAGTGTTCCAGAGGGAAACGCACTTCGCAACAAAACTAAAGTGAAGCAGTGTGCATCCCCGTACCAAGTCTTAGGCCTAATGTGATATTTATTACTTCCTTTGCAAGTCTTCCTTTTTCTCGTGTTGGCAATTATGAATTTTAATCCAAACGTTGCAAGAACCAGGAGGCCGCATCATCTCTTGCTTGGAAGACACTAGCATTAGCCACTTAATTTCTTTTTAACATTCTTACAAGTCTCTAAATTCATAAATGATCAATCCTCACAAAAAAAAAAAAAAACAGACGTTAAATCTTTACTAAACAAGTTATTTTCACATAAAATGATACACTTAACGTAGAAATGAATCCCCAACCACAAAAATAACCAAAAGTCTTACCAGAATCAGAATGAGCCTAACATTATATTTTTGCAGTCTGGCTTCTGACTGCATCGTTTTACATGAAAAAGGAAATGTGGTATATGAAATCAAAGTTAAATATATTTTCTCCAAAAATAAAAAAATCATAATTATTCTTCTTAGCATGATTGAGATAAAGATTCAACACAATCGACAGGTGAATTTTGAAGTTTCAACGTTAAGGAAAGGAGGAGCAACTTACGTTGTGGCTATTCATGCAAAGGAGAATATTTTGCAAAATTAGCCTCTTTGGAGGTCATCAATTAAATCAAATTATAATACAATCATGTCAAGGCCTGCAGAGAGAAAATTCCTCGTCATTGTCAACTGACAGATAACGTTACTATTGATATACAAATTACAAACTGCCCCATTCTTCCTCTTCCTACAGAAGCAAGGCCTAAAATTATTTCATGGAGGCACTCCTTCAATCTTCTACGGGTCAGTCATATAGGCCCTCTTGTTCCCAGATGTCCACAAGAAAATCTACCATTTCCTAACAATATTGATATAAACAAGCCATCAGATAACCATTTTTAACTTAAACTGCATGATGGCTCAGAAGTAGATGCTTACCGGAAGAGGTATAGGCTGAGGGAATGGCTTGTTGCTCCCCAGTAAACTTTCATATGTTGCATTCCAACTGCAAAGCCGTAAGTATTTTCATCAGCTATGGACGGAATTGTATTGACCAATTTGTCAACTTGTAAAAGTTTAGTACAAAAACCAAGACAAGAAGAAAGTAGTAACAAGAGAAAATGAATTCACAGTAATCCTAACATGATTCAACATATTTATAACCCCCTCCCCCCAAAAAAAAAAAAAAAAGAAAGAATAAAAAATTGATAAAGAAAACACTGCTAGTAAAAGTAATCAAACAATGTAATTTACCTCAATTTGGGTTCTCGCAATTGTTGTGTTCGGTTCTCAGACCTTTTATTTCCTATCCAACGTTGCCGAGTCTGATTCCAGAGAGTAAAACCTGCCAAAAAATTTCTCATGTTAACTTTTTTCCCCTTCCCTTCTTTGCCAATTTTCGTAAGTAAACTTGCAGGAAAAATAACAAATGATTGCATCACTACCACATCTTCCAAAATCTCTTGTACTGCAACTTAATATAGGCAGATAGAGCCAACAAGATATAAATTGGGAGACAAAATGCAAAACTGACAAAATTTCCATGAGACCTAGTCAGTGATAAAAAGATAACCTATCTATATCATATCAGGAAAAAGATAGGAGAAATGCATATATCAGTAGGAAAAAAAGAGGTGAAATTAACAAAGTTACAAATATGAATGATGCATGACCCAAAAGAAAATTATATGAACAGAGGTCAAACCTAGAAGAAGAGATTGTTTGAAAATTAAATATAACAATGTATCATGTAAGAATTCAATCTCCCAAAAAAGGAGCAACCAAGAAACCTCGATAAAGTGAGAACAGCAGGTGATAGCTAAATTGAATCACCATGACACTCAAACCATGTTTCATATATTAGCTTTAACATGCATCAGATACAACTTGCCTCAAACACCCAGAATGGTCAGCCCTATAACGAAAATAGGGAAGTGAGAAGTAACTACATTACAGAGACATCAGCTCAATGTTACCATCATTCATGGCTCCATGAACAGAAACATCCCATGTGTTAGTCTTGTTGAAAATAAATCCAATCAATCCACCAATGGGCGATGGATGCTTTCAGCTTTCATTGTGCAAAGCCTTATTCCTTTTTTTCTTTCAATTTTTTCTTCAATAAAAAAACATATTAAAGTATCCTATGTCTATGTAATAAAATGGCTGAAAAATAAAAGCAATGAAACATACCGTGATTTACAAATTCAGTGGGGTTGCAAGAACCACCATGAGGATCTGCAGATTGGTTTGTTACACTGGTTGATGAGATGCTTCCCTGTGACTGAACAGCACTGTTGTCCATATCATGCGTGCTGGTGGTCCAGAAATCCTCTGATGTGCTGGGTTTCTTCACTGCCTTACCTTGTTTTGCCAGTTCTTTTGGTGGCACATCCACTGTGTTAATTATTGTGGGCTTTTGATAGCATCCAAGACAACCACTGCTCTGTTACAATCACATTAAATTCGGTTATGCATCACAATATAATCATATGATTGTCTAAAACAGACACCATAAATTCAAACACTGCAGTTTAATAGCAGTAAATTGGTTTACTCACACTGCAATTGTATTTTTTAGTTAAATGGTTCATGCAGAATTCCTCTCATGAGTCACGATAGAGAAAAAGGAATAGCAAATTACAAGTATAGCTGACCTAACAAAAAATCAAAAGACTAGATTTTCCATCAGTATGATCATATTCCTAAGCAAGGACAATTAAACAAACTATGCAAGGGCCCTCTTCCTTACTCCCATATTAAAGTTTTGGCTTCTGACTATCCATAAATAGCATAGAATATTTTCAAAGTGTCACAATACCAGTGTTTTTGCCGCCTATCTACATTAAGGTCAAATGCAGGGATAGCAACTACCTATAATTCTAAGAAGACATTTTCTAAAAACCAACTAGAAGAAAATTATACAGGACATGGAGGTGCTCTCCTTCAAGTGTATATTGCCTATTTTGGTCCTTCGCCACAGCATCAGAACATTGGATACACATATCCGTAGAACTATCATCTAAACAGCAATAATCTTTTAACAAGTTAGTAGTTAGGACAACTTTCCAAACACTGTAATGTGCACTCTCATGCTTTCACCACGGCGATCACAATATAAAAGCACCCACCAGGAACAAAAGAAAACAGAGAAAAACCTTGCTCCTCCACTTACCACGAGTGTTCCAGCCACTTCAATTGAGAAAATTAAGATAATTGTCAAATCTATCCAAAAACCACTTAAACAGCTCCCCATATGCAACTTCATGGTTTTGTTTCTATGTCTGGTTTCAACATTAGGAGGAACAAAAAATAAAAGTCCACCGATTCACCAATTATTTTATCACATAACTGAGCTAAGTTATAGTCCGTCTAGATTCCTTTTCATCAATTTTTCAGACAACCATATAAATCAAGACAATTCACCAAAAAAAAAATAAATTAGTCCCAGATTTCAATGCAGAATGAACAATTATCCGAGTCATACCACTACATGATTATCAAAATCGGTCAATATGAGCAAAATCATTGATACCCATTACCCATGAAGGGATAAAAGGAAAAAATGCAAGAAAAATTTAAAAGGAGCTAAATTTCTTTAGTTACGGTTGGATTCAGAAAACATACCCCATATGCATGCAGTGTCTGAAACACCCCCAAAAACCCTAGTCAGATCTGCTACACTGAATTCGCCGGTAAATTAAGAATACGAACCCCGATTCCAGGAAGGAAAAATCAGTGAACAATCCTGAAAATTCAAAAAGCATAAAAAAAAAAAAACAGAATGATGAGAAATTAAATTAAAAATAAAAAATTGTTGTGAAGAGAATAGAAAGAGAGAGAATCGATTGGATTTGCAAGAAAAAAGAAATGAGTGAGGAAGGGACCTGTTCTGTTCTGAATGTGTTTCCTTCCCTGAAAACGATAGCCTCCCTTCTCTGATGAGGGGATGGCGTTTTGGATTCTTCTTCTTCTTCCTCTCTCTCTCTGGCTGAATGTTCAAAGAAGAATAATTTGGCGATAGTGGATTATTTATGCTGCAGAATTACTTATTTAATTAATTTGCAATAATTATTAATAATGAATATGAGTATAAATGAGTTAAATTATTTGTAAATTACTCAAATTTAACTTGATAAAATGTTGGATCAAATTTATTTATTTAATTAAATAATAAGTTTAAATTTAAATTTAAAATTGATTATATAAATAAATTAAATTTAAATTTTATAAGATTAATATTAAAAATTTGAAAATAACATGTGCTCGTGTATATAAGTATTATTTATTCATTTAGTATAAATAGTAAAAATTAAAGAGTTTAGTATTGATACATCATTATTGTAAAAACTTAATTATTAACTAATTATATATTATTGTATGTGTAATTTTTAATATAATTATTATGAAAATTAAATATTTTTAATAAAATAGTAATATATAATTAGTTGATAATATAAAATATATTTACACTAGCTTTGTATCATAATTAAATTTAAAATTAAATAAAAAAATTATAAATTTAAATAGAAAAAATATAGATAATAATAAATTATTTGATATTATAACTAATTAAAAGCTTCTATAAGAAGCTTTTGAATTTTTAATGTAATGAATTATAAATAAAAAGAGTTTTTATTTTTTATTAATTTGTTACTTTGTTTTTTTTATCATAAAGATATTTGAATATTAAATTAATTAACTTAAATATTTAAAAGTGAAATTTGATAAAAGAAAATAAAAATAAATAAGTTATAAGCGAATTAAATAAATCAAGTTTAATTGTTAAATTTGACTTATTTAAATAAATAAATTAAATTTGAATAATCTTTTCTTTTACAAATCAAATTTAAACTTCAAAGTGTTCAACTTATTTTGACTCTTTTATACCCTAATAATGAGTAATGATATTTGTAACATGAAAAATTTTATATTATTTTTACAATTTTTTTTAATAATAAAACAAGGACATCAAAGGAATGAATCGCTATATCTTATCATATGAAAAGAGACATAGGCATAAAAGATTTTAAATAGTTGAGATTCTCTTTAAATTTGTGAGACTTGTTTATAATATTTATGTTTATTTATATCTTCTTTTTTTTTCTGACAATGGGAAGGCCAAATTTTATTTCATCAACTTGAACAAGCTAGTACATCAAGATAAGCTAAATTATGAATTACAGAGCGAGCATCCTTATCCTAAATTGAATCCCCTAAAGATTCAACACCCAACTAACTTGGCAAAGCTATGAGCTACCTGGTTCCCTTCTCTATATACATGAGAAAAACTACAACATTGAAATAAAGAGCAAGCTACTAAAATATCAAACACCAGCAGATCAAAATAAGTGTTTTGTGGTGAACCTTTTTGGATAACTAGGATCAATTCCAGTTTCCAAACAATTTGACTTAGCTTCCAGTTGAAAGAAACGCATGATCCAGAGCCGAATTTCATCCCCATGGTTTATGCAACTTTCGAATACATATCTTGGCAATTTTTCCAACAAGTTGCTGTCATAATGCTACCTTCCTCATCTTTAACAATGGCCCTAACTCGCCATAAATTTTCACCAATTTCAACTACATCAATGTTTAACTTAGAGTTTCTTTTGGATTTCCTTCTTGATTAATGACCAACACAACATTATTATCATACTGTATTATCATATCATTGTTACATTTGAGTTCTTTACAAATACGTACAATTACAACTTTAATAACTTTTGATCCTTCTAAAAGACGTATTTGGTATTACTTCTTTTATTACAGCAACAACAATGTGACCAATATAAGTATATCGTTGATTACTAGCTCCTACGTATTAGCGCTGGGAGGATTCCACTTCCACCTTTTATCTGCTTGGCTACGAACATGACACGCTGAGTGGAGCTTCATAGAGTGAAAAGCTTCTTTAAAGCTTGACAAAGCCGAGATAGCATTTGAGAATACCAAATCTGGGGGGAGCTCCTTTCCTTCAAAACATAATTTATTTATTGCAATCCAAACTCCTTAAGCTAGAGATGCAAGAAGTTCTCCATCTTCATGTGGGATCTTTTGCAAGAGCTATTGCACCCAATCCTCAACATGAAGTGGTTATGCATATGAAATCAGTATACTCAGTGGCGAGCTGAACCAGAACCTCTTCACTCAACTACAATCGCGAATAGCATAGGATTAAGATTCAGGTATGAGACCATATCTTGGGCACAACGGATCCACATTCAATCTCTTATGTTGCAAGCTTTCTCTAATAGGGAGAGAACCAGTAATAAGTCTCCATAAGAAATGGCACACTTTAGGTGGTATATGCATCTTCCAATTTTTTTATATTCACTATAGTGATAAGCAAAGTTGACTCTATAGTCCCCATGTTTAGATTCACCCCAAATAAATTTATCTTGGACCACTTGGGAAGACGGGGATATTCAGAATATGAGATTATTCAAAGGACAAAAAAGTTGGAATAATCAAGTTACTATTCTAACTCCTAAGCTTTTCATTTATTAAATCCTTCACTTTTGCATCCATGCTTAGTTGAGCCATGGCGGGTGGTTTGATCGCGTGCAGTGGTAGGTGATTGCGGGATTTAAAGGATGCAAACTTAAGTACAGGTTGTCTTAAATAATAAATTCTTGGGAGTCCGAGGTTGATCCACAGGGAATTGATGAAGAAAAATTCTTTGAAGTAAAGAAATGATTTGTCACAATAATAAAAAGAATAATACTTGTTCACAATTAAATTTAAGAACTAGCTTGGATTAAGAGATCCACTCTTGGTAATAAATTAAAGGCAAAATTATTTATCTTTATAACTCAATTGAAATCCACACACAACGGAGGTTCCAATCAAAAAATATAACATTCAAAGTTTAATTATATATGCAATCATATTATGATTCCTTTAATTATCTACCAATATTTGTAAATGAGTTCAAGCATTTACTGTGTCAATCCTATTGTCTACAATAAATCAAGATCTCCATTATACAAAAAAAGTTTCTAAATTGATTGGAAATAAAATACAGCACATATAATGTCCATTTGATAATATATCATTTAAGCACAAAAAATAGAATAATCTAACCTTATTTCATTACCAAGAGCTTCACTCTTTCACCCAAGCAAGATGAAGATTTAGTTACTCATAAACAAGAAGAAATAAAGAGAGAAGAAGAGAAAGATGAACATAGCTTTAATTTAGAGCAAGAGAAAATTACAACAAAGAAAAACAATAAACAAGCATAACCATAACTTCTAAAAATTAAGCCTAACACCCAGAGCACCAAATGATCAGCCAATGGTGCCTTTTATAGAGGATTAGGGATACAAAATGACAAGGGAATTGATTAAGAGTAGGTAAGGAGTAGGTGGATGAGTGGAAAATGCCAAATGGTGAGCGGAAAATTATTGAGATTCTTTATCTCCGAAATCATCCAGTCCTGATCTCATGGATGCCATCAGAATGAAGTAATGTGGTCTTCATAAAAGTTGTAACATTTTGTCTCAGCTTTCTAATGCCACCAAGATCATCCAAAAATTCGTCCAACAGCCCAAGATATGACCCAATTACTGCAGACTGTTCAGGCCTAGTTTCAGCACCTCTGTTTTGACTTCCAGACCTAATATCACCTTCAATCTGTCCAAATGAGCTCTTATATTCTCATGAAAGTTGTAGATATGGGTCTTAACTTTCAAATGTCTAAATTTCAGCCCAAGAAAGTTTCTACAGCCCGAGTTATACTCTGATTGCTGCACACTATTCAGGTTCCAATAACAAAACTCGTGTTCTAACTTTCAAGCTCAATTAGCTCCTCTAGATGTTCTTATTTTACCTAGAGCTCTCATGAAAGTTATAGAGATATCTCTTATCTTTCTTACAAGGTAAGATACATAATTTTTACACATTTAGAACTCAAGATATGACAGAAATACAGAAATAGTATAAGACCCAAATTATGCTGGAAAAATTAATTAAATCTAATTTGAGTCTAAACTTACAAAACATAATCAAGCTTAATCAATTAAGTACATGGAGAGTGTAAATGACTAAAAATGAGAGTTTATTAATGTATAAAATATGTAATTATCAGTAGGTTTACGTGCTCACTAACAAAATCTTCGTAGACAAGGTGACAGAGGTGAAGAATCCAACCAAAAAATGCTTCGTGTAATTAAAAGTGTGAAACCCGACCAAATCATAGTTCAAAAAAGCCCAAAGGATGTCATCGTGAACTAGTAGAGTCCTATATATTTCATATGACATGAAAAGATTGTGCATGAAGAAACCGAGCTTGATCCTGTGGAGTTGTTTCCTCAACATGGTTGGCAAGATCTTGAAGAGGTTATTGTGGACCCAAATGTAGTCATTGCCTGGGTTCATCACCTCACTCACCTTATCCGTGAAGATATTGATGGTGAGAACGTAGGCCAACCATTGCGCAAGGTCAAACAACCCACCCTGGCTAAGTGAAACACAGGCACATAATGAAACTGGGGCTAGAGGTAGTGCTTGCAGAAGCTGTGGTAGAACTTGTTCTGAATCGTATAGGGTAAGAATATTGGCATGCACCGGAACTTAATATCCTTTTATTTAAGACTACTTAATTTTTGTCTTTTTATTTCTTTATTTTTCTTATCCTTCAGATAAGAAAATTAGCCTTTGAGGTCAACAGAAGAGTTGTTGCATTTTTTGTTAGCTTTTTAATGCGACAAGAATTAGTCGATCCGATCTCTGTAGCCTAAGATATCGTCCAAGTACAGCAACAAGGTTAGGAAATACAAGTTGAATTTGTGATTACAACAAAATTCTTCCATTTCAAGGATCTTTATCTAATCTTCAATTATCATTATCTTCAAGTTTTTGCACTCATTGAGAATTTGGATGAGACATAAGATTTGGATAAGATCTTTTCAAAACTCTAACTTCAAGATCTCTTTATTTTATCCAAAACCTTCTAGATTTATCTTGAAAATTAGAATATTAATAAAAAATTAGGGGAAAAGACAATTATCTAAAACTCAAATAAAATAATTAAAATAAAAAACTAAAAAAAACTATATAAAAATCTTAATAAATAAACCCAAAGATGTGTGTATTTTTACACTTATCATCAAACAGCGAAAATAGAGAGGAAATGGATCTCAACTAACAAACGTAAGATACATTTATAACTCTTTCTCAAGATCGATGTGTTAAAGTAGGACGAAGTGGCCCAACTCTTGCTTAAGAAGTTCTTGTGCATGCCAATGTTCTTACCCTATAAGATATAGAATAAGTTCAACCACGACTTGTACAAGTACTACCTCTGGCCCTTATTTCATTACATATTCCATGCTTTGTCGAGCCATGACCGGTGGTTTGATCGCGCGCAGTGGTAGCCCTATGTGCTCGCCATCAAAATCTTTGCGGATAAGGTGACAGAGGTGAAGAAGCCAACCAAAAAATATATCGCGTAATCAAAAGTGTGAGACCCGACTAAATCGCAATTCAAAAAGGCCCGAAGGATGTCATTGCAAACTAGTAGAGTCTTATATATAACATGAGACGGGAATGGATTATACAAGAAGAAACCGAGCTTGATTCTGTGGAACTGTTTCCTCAACATGGTTGGCAAGATCTTGAAGAGGTTATCGTGGGCCTAAACGTAGTCCTTGGTTCATCACCTCAATCACCTTATCTGTGAAGATATTGTTGGTGAGAATGTAGGCCAACCATTGCGCAAGGTTGAACAACACACCCTGGCTAAGCGAAACACGGGCATGTAATGAAACATGGGCTAGAGGTATTGCTTGCAGAAGTTATGGTAGAATTTGTTCTGAATAGTATAGGGTAAGAATATTAGCATGCACCAGAACTTAATATCATTTTATTGAAGATTGCCAGATTTTTATATTTTTCTTTCTTTATTTTTCTCGTCCTTTAGATGAGAAAATTAACATTCAAGTTCAACAAAAGAGTTGTTACATTTTTTGTTAGCTTTCCAATGCGATAAGAATTGCGTCGATCTGATCTCTGTAACCTAATATATGGTCTAAATACAACATCAAGGTCATGAAATACGAATTGAATTCGAGATTGCAACAAATTTCTTGCTTTTCAAGGATCCTTATCCAACCTTCAATTATCATTATCTTCAAGTTTTCACACACATTTGGGAATTTGGATGAGACATAAGACTCGGATAAGTTCTCTTTAAAACTCTATCTTCAAGATCTCCTTATTTTATTCATAATACTTTAGATTTTTCTTTAAAATTAGAATATTAATAAAAGATTAGGGGAAGAGACAATTATCTAAAACTCAAATAAAATAACTAAAATAAAAAATAAGTAAAAATAAATAAAAATAAATAAAAATAAATAAAAATCTTAATAAATAAACTAAAAATGTATATATTTTTACATTTATAAGTAAACAGTGGAAACAAAAAGGAAATGGATCCCAACCTACAAAATGCAAAACACGTTTATAACTATTGCTCGAGATTGATGTGTTAGAGTAGGACGAAGTGGCATAACTCTTACGCAAGAAGTTCTTGTGCGTGCCAACGTTCTTACCCAATAAGATTTAGAATAAGTTCGACCACGACTTCTACAAGCACTACCTTTGGTCCCTGTTAGACCCTGCAAGTGCTATAAGATTTAGAATAAGTAAAAGTTCGTTCCCACGACAAGGTTTCCATTACTAAGTAGCAACCAATACTAGATTTTCAAGGACATATAAAATAAAGAAAAGCAACTAATCTAAATCTAAACTATAAAAGCAATAAAGATAATGGTTTAGAGATCTAGGAATCCTTCTTCACCTTCTACTTCATTAATGATATGCAATCCTTATAAGTAACATCAATGATTAGTTAGTTTAGCTTTGATTTAGTCAAAAGCCTATGCCAACAAAATCTTAGGTCGATCAACCCTGGTGTCATTTACCTAATCCACTATGGTTCTTATGGTTGCATGAGGACTAGTGTAAACTCCACTAATGAACGATCTATTCTCAAACACACGCTAATACATGGCTAAAAGGTATATTTTTATCCAGTTAGCGAATCAACTCATCCAAGCTAATTGAACTCGTCGAACAAGCATCAACCATACCATGTCCATCTCCACAAATCCCTATGTCTAGTTCATTTGCATCAATTAAGATCATGCAATTATTGATCAAACAGAAGCAAGCATTAAGCATAGGCATGAAAGAACAAAGCTAAACATCAATAGAAACTCAAATTCATTCATAATCATCAATAATCATATAAAGATCCAAAGTATATCCTAAATACAGCTTTGGCTAAATATTGAATATGAAATTACAACAAAAAACAGTATTCAAAAGATAAGGGAGAAGAAGAACGCAGGGAGAAGAGGAAGGATGCCATTGATGAGATCCTTGAAGAGGACCTCCAACCTAGCCTCCCTAGGCTTCCAATCTGCCCAGAAATGAAGTCCTGGCCTCAACCTCTCTAAACTCAGCTTGGCTCCCCCGGAGCTCTCTTCAGAATTCTATTGAAAATCTATTTATAGACTCAGCAAAATCAGGTCCATGCCGCGGCGCTCACAATCCACGCCGCGGCGCGTATCAAATTAGGTCACTCACGCCTCGGCATTGTTTTTCACGCCGCGGCGTTCAACCTTCGTAGCCTCGACTTTGGATGCGGGGGGATCTGAAGAGTTACAAGTCAAGCTGACTCGCAAAACTCTTGTTTTTCTGCTAAATTTACTCCTTTGAGTTTCTCTTGGGCTTTCTAATCTGCTTTGCAGCTCTTCCTGCATTAGAGAAATCACCAAAGTATTAATAAATGCAAAGTCTACTTAATCATATACACAATAAGCACAATTTGCTCCATAACATACTGGAAAGGTATTAGAATTGAATATAAAGAATAGAAGTATAAAACCTTCGAAATATGCATGAATACAAGGACTTTAGCACTCTTTATAACTCAGATATAGGGCACAAATAACTACACTTTGTGTAGTTATCACACCCCCAAACTTAACCTTTTGCTTGTCCTCGAGCAAAACAAAGTATGACCAAGTAAAACTTCTTAACAATTTAAACATATCATTCAGCACTTTCAAGTTTCAATCTTTCTGTTTTTCAATTAAATCAAAGCTACTAGTATGTACTGATTACTTCAATTCATAAAAAGTGTGCAAATGCCCCTAAACCAGCTTCACACATACATAATCCTTCACATGTAAACAATTCAGCTTCCTTCCATGCAATCCACATTATCCACGAACATGCAAGATAAACTTCTCCTATTCAAATCATACATATCCGGATAGATTTATAAACATACATATATACGAATCATCAAATCCACAAAATTAATCCTAAACTCTCTCTCCACTAATGTAAACCATTCACAACTAAGGATCAAGAGGGTCTTTAAAGCTTGTAATGTCAGGCTATGGTAATGGGTAACAGAAAAGAAGGGAAAGGATACAAACAAACGTTGAGAAACATGAACATATGATTTCAAGACTTGAGACCAAGTGAACTAGCAGGGTATTCTTCAGTGAAAGATCACAACTTGCCAGAACCATGCAATGCTTTTCATTTTTAACTCTTCTTTCTTTCTTTTTCTTGCTTTGCTTTTCTCTCTTCTCATTTTCTTTCTTTTTACTTTTACAAAGCACTTCTTTTTCTTTTCTTTTAATCGCATGAAGTTCCTTCAGACTCATTTTTCTTTTACATACATACCCCTACTCACGGGATTCATTTCAAGAAATACACATCATGTACTCAACAAATAATAAGGTAGGAAGAAAATGCAATACTTTCACATGCATTAGAATGGTTAACAGGTTAACGAATACAATGGTTTGAAAAACAAATAAGGCCAAACAATTAACAGGCTTCAAAGGGGACCTAAAGATATAATCATTCAGGGTAAGCTTTTTAAGGCTCAATCGGTCCAATGATGCCCTAATCATTTCCTCAGTCATGCACAATCTAGGATTTCGCCTCAAGAGAGTTTAAAAACAACTTCTAAGATAATTGAAACTTTACATGTACATCCATAAACTTTCTCTAGACATGCATTCATATCATACTCAAAGTTACACTTGCATCTAAGTAGAATGTAAATCATACATCAAAATCAACTGAACTGTTTCACATACTTCCAGATCACATAAAGTTTCACTCACAAGGGGGCAAATAGCAAACTTTCATATCATGAACAACCATAACAACACCAGCAGTCTTATAAAAATTGAATTTTTTTTTCAAACCCCAAGTAATAACCAACTCAAATCAAAACTCATTGAAACATAATGGTTATCACAACTGCATCTTTTCAAGTATCATTACATGCATATATATAATACATCATAGTCATCCAAAACATGTAAAGACACTCCCCCAAACTTAAGTGAGACAAATTCCTCACTTTCCATAATTCTCGGGGTTCTTGAGCCTATAAATATCTGAATTTAGAGAGCTGAATGTACTAACAATTTTTAAAAACAATAATATGAACTAAAGAATGACATATGAATAAAAGAATGAAATATGAATATAAGAATGACATATAAACAAGAAAAATTGAATATAAACAAAGTGTGAATAGAATATGTACAAAACACAACATACCGCAAAGACACAAAATCCATGTAGACTTGGTCAAAATGGATGCCTTTGAGCACCCAAAACAAACATCTTTTTTTTTAACAAGTTCGGCAAGGGCGCCAATATGAGGCCTCCGGAAAATGGCCCGAATGCGCATAAAACAATCACGCCGCGGCGTGCAACAACCTCACACCGCGACGTGAGAAGAAAGATTCCGCAAAGAAAATTCGCTTTGTTTGCACAAATTGCTCCAAAGAGGTCCTCAACACTCTAAAACTTGTCCAAAAGGCTAAAACCTAATATGTACAACTAAAATATATAAAAACTACAAAATCCAACTTACTAACCTATATACAATCTAAACCTAACTAAAGCATAAAAACTAACTAAAATTACTACAATCTAACATACTAACTTATAAAACTAACTAAAGATACTAAAATCTAACATACTAACTACAAAAAATACAAAAATCAAACATATAAACATATTTAAGACTTTAAACTAAAGAAAAGCCTAAAAACTAACTAAAACTTCAAAAACTAACATACTAACATATTTATGAATTAAAACTTACTAATTACATACTATTTTACAAAAATAATAAAACCTGGGTTCCCTCCCAAGAAGGGCCTGAGTTATAGTCCCAAGGAGACTTTCATAAGGCAAACCCGCCAACTCTTTCGATCATGGCCGGTTTGTTCCCAAAATGATGGATCGGATGGTAGCCTTCCTTCACCTAAACAGAGGTTCTCCATTGGGGGTTCTCGAGCTCCCTCAAAGGCCTCGAATGATTAAGTTCATCCTTCATTTATTATACCTATATACAAAGAATAAAGACAGAAATTAACATAGATTATTTACAACTTGAATTAGAACTAACCAAACTCATTGTTGATATTAGTAATATGGATTTCAACCGTCATCCCCCAGCAATGCTAAGGAATAAGGCTAAAAACTTTGGAAATACACCATTATCCCTGGCAACGGTGCCAAAAACTTATTAGACCATTTGTGTACCGCAAGTGCACGGGTCGTTCAAGTAATACAGATACGAAGTAAAAGTTCGTTCCCACGAGGACAAGGTTTCCATTACTAAGTAGCAACCAATAGTTCAGCTAGATTCTAGTCAAGGACATATAAAATAAAGAAAAGCAACTAATCTAAATCTAAACTATAAAAGCAATAAAGATAATGGTTTAGAGATCTAGGGAATCCTTCTTCACCTTCTACTTCATACTAATGATATGCAATCCTTATAAGTAACATCAATGATTAGTTAGTTTAGCTTGAGAATCTGATTTAGTCAAAAGCCTATGTCTAGGTCGATCAACCCTGGTGTCATTTACCTAATCCACTATGGTTCTTATGGTTGCATGAGGACTAGTGTAAACTCCACTAATGAACGATCTATTCTCAAACACACGCTAATACATGGCTAAAAGGTATATTTCTATCCAGTTAGCGAATCAACTCATCCAAGCCAATTGAACTCGTCGAACATGCATCAACATACCATGTCCATCTCCATAAATCCCTATGTCTAGTTCATTTGCATAAATTAAGATCATGCAATTATTGATCAAACAGAAGCAAGCATTAAGCATAGGCATGGAAGAACAAAGCTAAACATCAATAGAAACTCAAATTCATTCATAATCATTAATAATCATATAAAGATCCAAAGTATATCCTAAATACAGCTTTGGCTAAACATTGAATACGAAATTACAACAAAAAACAGTATTCAAAAGATAAGGGAGAAGAAGAACACTGGGAGAAGAGGAAGGATGCCATTGATGAGATCCTTGAAGCTTGAATCCTCTTCCCTAAGGAAGAGGACCTCCAACCTAGCCTCCCTAGGCTTCTAATCTGCCCAGAAATGAAGTCCTGGCCTCAACCTCTCTAAACTCAGCTTGGCTCCCCCGGAGCTCTCTTCAGAATTCTATTGAAAATCTATTTATAGACTCAGCAAAATCAGGTCCGCGTCGCGGCGCTCACAATCCACGCCGCGGCGCGTATCAAATTAGGTCACTCACGCCTCGGCATTGTTTTCTCACGCCGCGGCGTTCAATTCTTCGTAGCCTCTGACTTTGGATGCAGGGGATCTCAACGCCGCGGCGTATGCTTCCTTAGCGCCGCGACGTTACAAGTCTGGCTGCAGAATTATGCAACAAACACTATTTTTCTGCTGAATTTACTCCTTTGGGTTTCTCTTGGGCTTTCTAATCTGCTTTGCAGCTCTTCCTGCATTAGAGAAATCACTAAAGTATTAATAAATGCAAAGTCTACTTAATCATATACACAATAAGCACAATTTGCTCCATAACATACTGGAAAGGTATTAGAATTGGATATAAAGAATAGAAGTATAAAACCTTCCAAATATGCATGAATACAAGGACTTTAGCACTCTTTATAACTCAGATATAGGGCACAAATAACTACACTTTGTGTAGTTATCAGTCCCTATTTCATTTCATGCTTCATGTTTAGCCGAACCATGGCAGGTGGTTTGATTGTGTGCAGTGGCAGGCCTACGTGCTCGCCAACAAAATCTTTGCAGACAAGGTGACAGAGGTGAAGAACCCAACCAAAAAATGCCTCGCGTAATAAAAAATGTGAAACCCGACCAAATCGCAATTCAAAAAGGCCCGAAGGATGTCATTGCGAACCAGTAGAGTCCTATATATTTCATAAGATGGGAATGGATTGTGTAAGAAGAAACCGAGCTTGATCCTATGGAACTGTTTCCCTAACATGGTTAGTAAGATCTTGAAGAGGTTATCGTGGACCCAAATGTAGTCCTTGCCCGGGTTCATCACCTTAGTCACCTTATCCATGAAGATATTGTTGGTGAGAACATAGGCCAGTCATTGCGCAATGTTGAACAACCCACCCTGGCTAAGCAAAACACGGGCATGTAATGAAACATGGGCTAGATCTAGTGGTTGCAAAAGTTGTGGTAGAACTTGTTTTGAATTGTATAGGGTAAGAATATTAGCATGCACTAGAACTTAATATCCTTTTATTGAAGACTGTCAAATTTTCATTTTTTTTTCTTTATTTTTCTCGTCCTTCAGATGAGAAACTTAGCCTTCGGGGTCAACAGAAGAGTTGTTACATTTTTTGTTAACTTTCCAATGTGACAAGAATTGCGTCGATATGATCTCCGTAGCCTAAGATATGGTTCAAATACAATATCAAGGTTAGGAAATACGAGTTGAATTCGAGATTGCAACAAATTTCTTGCTTTTCAAGGATCATTATCCATTCTTCAATTATCATTATCTTCAAGTTTCCACACCCAATTGAGAATTTGGATGAGACATAAGACTCAGATAAGATCTCTTCAAAACTCTATCTTCAAGATCTCCTTATTTTATCCAAAATTATCTAGATTTATCTTGACAATTAGAATATTAATATAAAAGATTATGGGAAGAGACAATTATCTAAAACTCAAATAAAATAATTAAAATAAAAAATAAATAAAAATAAATAAACATCTTAATAAATAAACTAAAAAATGTGTGTATTTTTACACTTATCAATAAACAACATAAACAAAGAGGAAATGGATCCCAACCGACAAACGCAAAACGCATTTATAACTCTTGCTCGAGATCGATGTGTTAGAGTAGGACGAAGTGACACAACTATTGCTCAAGAAGTTCTTGTGCGTGCCAACGTTCTTACCCTATAAGATTTAGAATAAGTTCGACCACAGTTATAGTAGTGCTTGCAGAAGTTGTGGTAGAACTTGTTTTGTGTAACGCCCCAAGCTTTGGGAGGGGACGTCACAATGTCAAACAAAAGAAAAATGCGAAAAATAAAATTTTTGAAATTAAGACCCGATTCATTTTAGTTAAGATTAATTTGTCCGATTCATTAGTACGTGAGTAAAATGGCGGTATATATTATTTTTTTTGTTAATCAACAAAACGTTGTGTCGAAAGGTAGATAACAATGAAGAGTAAGACAGAAAGTAAAACTTACATCTAAGCAACATGCATATATATATATATATATATATATCTGAGCAATAATGAGGAGGGATCGTGTCAGGATCCTCCGCGGGGTCCTCCTCATCCGAGGAAACCTCCATAGGAACCACAAAGCCACGGGCAAGAGCCCGAGCAGTGGAATCAAAAGAGTCCTCTTGCGGGGTGTAGTAGCGTTCACCCTACATCTCCCTGATGGGCAGATAAAACTCCAAACACAGGCTAATGTAGCAGGTAAGGATTGGTGTCTCATGACGTCTCTAGGCCAACGAGATCGATACGTCTCCCAAGTAGATACAACGGTCGGAACTCAGGTTAATGTGCCAGCACTCCGGCCCCCCAAGGAAAGTCAGACGCACATCACCCAAAAATCCGCGCTTCGATAGACACAAGACACGTACAGACAACAAATAACAGAAATATAAGAAAGAGGTAAGACATCCTACCATCATTACCAATTATAGCAGCCAGAAACTAATACGGCGCAACGCGCCCATATAGCATCTCAAAGCCAATAATAATAATGATAGATAGTAAGTACAGTAGTAAATAGGTAAACAGTTCCAGGCAATCATTCATCATGTTGAGAAATAAACAGTTCAAATCTATGTAAAGCAGTAATTATCAGATAGTATGACATCTCATGATGCATATGCACACAGTACCCAATTTCCTACTCCATAGAGTTAGACACAAACAGTCGGAGAGAAAGATCAGGAGACACGTCTGCAACTCGGCTGCCGAGGCCAAAGTGCTATAACTCAACAGTTTTCACGTGCACATCCAGGCATTGTACAGACAGTCTACGCTAGATCACAATATAGGACAGTGTCTCGGTCCGAGTCGTCGGTGCGTTTGCATCTGTTTGCCCCACGGGTAGGAGAGCTACCAACTGCCCATTGCGAGGTACCCGCACCCCGACGTCCCCAAGGTCGTAACATGACCTACACTAGTCTACTCGCACCTGCACTAAGGTGTGTTCAATCTCCTAGGCAACTTGGCCTTAACAATAGTCCAAAGGACATTCACAATGCACAAGGACTCTATGCATGAACATGTATGATTATCATTACATGCTATTTCACAATATGCCGCAATTGGCCAAAGAGAGCCTTAACACGTCATTGGTCACTCACAGGGACCCACAATATCATAATATTGAAATTAAATAGAGTAATACATTTTTAAGGTTTATTTTGAATTCTTACTTAAGATTTGTCTTTCTTACAAGGTTCGTCTCTAAATGAATTCTAGTAATCAATTAAATTTTTCTAATGTAATACATTCTCATGCACTTAGAAGGCTACTCCAAGATCTCAAAGTCTCACACTCTCTTGTTCTTGCCCTAGTAAAATTACCTTAAGTCTTATGACAAATTTTATTATGGGTCCTTTAAAATTTATGAATCTCAAGTTATATCCAATTGTTTCTAATTTGCTAATTTTTCTATCCTATTACCCATGATTTAATCATTTGATTATCTAAATTCCAAGATTACCAAAATTGTGTGATTAAACCCCAAAAAGGCCCTAGAGGCCATGGCCTCCCCAGGGAATTAAGTTCCCAATTTTTCCATTCCATTAATTGCACATTACCCACTTGATTAATTAAATCTTTCATTTATTACAATGGTTCACAAAGAACCCAAATTTTTGGGCCCCAAAACCGTGGCCATCCAAGAGGGAATTTGAAATCATTTTCTTCCATTTCATGTCTTCCAATCCATTCCAATATACCTGTACACCAACAATCAATCCAATAGCATAAACCAAGTGCAAACAACATGTAAACATACTAATCATGAAATCAAAGAATAACCCTCATTAGGATTTTTTTACAACCAACCACAAACAAGGTTTCTAAGTGCAAATAGAAGTTGATGAGGAGTATCTTCCTCTTACCAAAGTGAAGAAAACAAGAGAAACCTCCAAGAACTTCTTGAAATTTTTTAGATTGGGCACCACCAAAAAACCTAAAATTTCAACTTCATCAAAATAGCACAAATGCTTGAAAAATAATGCATGGATGGTTACCAAGAAGACCATAAAAACGAAAATAAGAAAAGAAAGTGAAGAATGAAGAACCTTACCCAAAAAAACCCTAAGCTTGAAGCTTAAAGAAAATGGTGAAAATGGTGGATTTTCAAAGAACTACAAGCAAGAAAAGTGTTTAGGAGATGGAGAGGATTAAGAAAATGGGGTTGGATGAAATTTTTGTGATGGATGAGGCATGAAGGGGCTGCTGGCCGTGAGGCTCCTAGAGAGAAGGAGGAGAAAAATTCAAAGAAAGAAGAAGAAGAGTGAAGGTAGAGAGAGAAGGTGCATTAGGTGAAATTTTGAAATAAAGTGTTATGATTAATTAAGTGAAAAGCAAAATTATCTCCTCCCCCCCAAAGCTTGCTTCAGCCATGAGTGAGGAGAGAGAAGAGGGAGGTGCACATTTGCATGGAGAAAGAGGGAAAGGAAATTTCTTAGAAGCTTCCTCCAAGCTTACAAGGAAAGTTTCGTACGTTTCTCGATAAAGTGAAAGTAAGGTTGTCTCCTAATTGGGCACACTAACACAGATGAATATTTACACTGTCAGTATCATTTTTTCCCCAGTGTAGAAGAGTTACAGATGATGAAAATAATATTTTATTATTCATCGGATGATTTTACGGTATCGCGATTTAATTTATCGGGTAAAACCTCGAAAAACATAAACCTCGTAAATTGTGTTCGACCTCTGGTTTAGTAAGATCACCCGTCGACATGTCCACAATTTAGAGTTTACCAGCCACAGGAAAAATATTGCATCTTCCCGACTCCGCTCAGCGCGTACGTAAAACGAAAAATATATTAAAATATTCGTCGTTTCAGAAAAATTCCGAAAGAATTCACATAAAACACAAATATTAGAAAATAACTATTTATGATAAAATAAATAATTTCTGGAGCGTTACACTGACATTTGCAGGTTATGCTCAATATATACGTAAAACGAGAAATATATTAAAATATTCAACGTATTCGAAAAATTTCAAAAAAATTCTTAAAAATCAAAAATATTATAAAATGATCATTTATGATTAAACAAACACTTTTCGAGGTATTACATTTTGAATCTTATAGGGCAAGAATATTGGCACGTACCGAAACTTATTGAGCAAGAGTTGCGCTACTTCGTCATGCTCTGACACATTGATCTCGAGCAAGATAAACACATCTTGTGTTTGTTGGTTGAGATCCATTTCCTCTTTGTTTTCACTGCTTGCTCTTCCTCTTCTTTCTATGTGCAACGATGGGTTCAGAAAGAGAAGAAAAGGTTTTAGAGCTCCTAGACCTTGAAAACACGCTCTGAATGAGATAATGTTGGATACGAATTGTGAAAGTGTCAAGGTAGTGGGTAAGGGAATTAGGGTTCACGACTTCCTTTGCGTTTTGCCGTTGATTTGGGTCTTTGGAGTGGTGGATCTTGATGTATTATGAGTGATCCATTATCCCCCCAATACATAAATTGGATTAACTAAATCCAATTCATTAAAAATCTGTACACAATGGATGGATTGGATTTAATTTCAGATTGGTTGGATTCGATGGATAACGGGTCAGTGTTTTATTTTGCCAGCAATACATGTGACACTCTTATTTCTTATGTTCTTTTTTTTTTTTACTGGTCTTAATTTCTTATGCTAATACGTGTTGTTTCTCTATTTTATATATAATAAATAATGGATAGGTAGATAACTATAAAAAAAGATGTAGTGGAGGGGAGAGATCATTGACGAAGTTGTACATGATTTCTTTTACTCCTTTCGAATATTTAAAAACTCATCAAGTTCATACGATTATTTTTTTTTACATAAATATCTTTTATTTTTTTAGATAAATATCTTCTATTTATTGATTAAACTTAGATAAAGTTTTACACATTAAGGTGTCTTTTCTTCTTTTATTTATTTATTGATTAAACTTGGATAAAGTTATAGAAGAAAATCTAGTGAATATGAGAGTTTGTATTTACTGAGATGATCTACATGAAGAGTAGGAACGGATAAGCTCAGACACAAACGATGTTGCAACACGAATACAACTAGATAACTACAGCTATATATTTGAGTTTGAGTTTTGTTAGAATATTTAGAGCATATCTTGTCATTAAATTAAATTTTAATTTTGTAATTTGATTTATACATAATTAAAAAATTATTTTAACTATATTTAATTATATATATATATATATATATATATATAAATTCCCTCTTATATGAATAATAACTTCTTGTTAATCTGGATTAGTTGTTGGATTTTTACATAGCATGCTCCTCATTGAAAGTTCTATACCTGTATACCATTACGGAGTCTTTTCTGTTCTATGCTTTCTTTTAAATATATATATATATATATATATATATATATATATATTTATATATATATATATATATATATATATATATAACTTTTCCATCAAAATATAATTATAGTTGTATAGTTGCGCTTTAGAGCGTAACTTACTCAACATGGAGTCAGAAATTGGTAAGTATATTGAGCTTGTCATGAAATTAGAAATTGTGGAGCGTACTGAGCTTGATCAGTGGGCAATGTTGATCCAGATTTGCTGAATGAGATTATGAAGTTTGTTTATTCTTAGGGTGATTACATTAGGCTTCGTGCAGTCTGTAAATCATGGAACTTTAATTTTCCAAAGACTCCGAAAGCACACCTTGAAAAGGTAATTATATCTTCCCCTCCTGATAATGAATGACAAGCAAGACTTCATTGCTATGGCTATATATGGCGAATATTCTAGATTGGCATTTTGTAGGTTTGGGGATAATAGACAGACAGATGTTCCAACTGAAGAAATTCATTGTTACTATCAAGATGCCACATGATTTTATCATGCCTTGTGCTAACTTGCATAACAAGTATTTGACTGGGGATCCTGATAGTGATTTGTTAATGGCGATAAGACATTTGACTCATTATCCTAAACTCAAGGTTCGCAATGGAGACGAAGTACATCGTTGTTATAGGACTTCCAGGTTTGATATATATAAAAATGGGTAAGATTGTTTAATTTGGGAGATTATGTGTTAGTGCTCGGATTCAATTCCTCTTATTTGTACGTTGCCCTTTCTAGATGTTAAGGGAAATTATGTAAGAAATTGTATATATTAAACAGATAATATGCTTGAATCTCAATATACATAAGTTATCGGGTGGTCATGATATTGGTGTCTTCTCTTATATGGATCGCGGTGACAACTTTGAATAACACAAGAGAAGAGGAGAGAATAATTTGTCGAACGTCTGAACGCGTGTCACACTCACGTAAAACGTACATATCGCGTGGCGCGTGGCCGCTTCTTAAAAGATTAATAATTAGACAAATTTATTAAATAAAATAAAATTGAAGCAAAAACTTCATGAGACCTCTTTTTATCGTCTTGGGGGCAAATCAGATGACTCTACTAATCGAGCTAACATTCATGGAAATATGTTCATACCTCTCACAACTTATCTAAGCAAATTTCAAAACATAAGTTACCTTATAAACTCTTTAACACTTTGAAGACCAAGCAATGTGGGACTTTAGACTTAAACATAAGTTACCTTATAAACTCTTTAACACTTTAGACTTTTGAAATATTGAAAAAGGCTAAAACAACAACATCTTCAACCTTGAAGATGGAAGAATCAATCAAATATTCTCAAACTCAGACTTCCTTTGTCCTCCGCCAGTTTGGCTGTTTTCTTAGAATTTCATATCTTAGTTTTATATGGATATTTATTGAGTGAGTTAATCTTAATATTTTTTTTAGATATTTATTGAATGAGTTAATGTAGCATTTATATTTTTATCTGATTTTGCTTTTGTTTTTGTTTTATCTGAATTTTTATTGAATGAGTTAATGAGTTAATGTAGATGAATGATGAGCATTGCTTGCTCAGTTTTTACTTTTCATGGATTACCTCGATGCACAGACACTGCCTCGTATTATGGAAAATGATCATACATTTTGAATATGCTAGGCTGCAGAATTTTGTTATCAGTTTTATTCATGCGTTGCGTCCTGTTGTTACCTATTCGTTTTATATTTTGCGGATTCTTGCAATTGTAGACATGCATATATACACAAAGTGAATCACCACTTTCTGCCCACATGGAATCTGTTGAAGTGTAAACTTTACTGGCTTTTTTATGTGGTTAATTTGATATTTCTTGAGTTTGTAAACACTCCTTGTAATCTGAATAAAATATCTGCAACTGATATTCAGCATTTAAACAAGCTAAAATCAGGTAGAAAACAATCGCCAAACGTAATACAGCTTTGTGTCACGATATAACATTGTTGTTGGAAAAGAACCTATAAACAACTGACATTATTACACACTACACAAAGAACTCTGTACCCCTCTACATTAACAAGTATAACCGTATGAGAGGATAGACTAATGTGATCATAAGCATAGTGGGAAATTTGATTCTGTTGTGGTTGCAGTTTCCGGCACCACTATGATGGCTCTGATGGTGATGATTATTATTTGTAGCACCAGCTACATAAACAGGTATAACAGCTGTACCACCTTGTGTATTAGGTGATCCTTGTCAAATAATTCTGACCTCCTTTCTTTCTTTGAGTCTATTCTCATGTTTAAATATTACAAGCTCATTTACACCTATTAATGGCACAATCATTCAAATTCCTATTTTGTACAACCTAAATCAGGAATCCTAATAATATACAATAAAACGGTTGATTCTATTCCTAATACTCAGCCCATATATTGGGAAATAGTAAATATTAGAGATTCTCTGTCTAACATCCCACCTCAAATTGAGGCGACTGATCAAGAAGCATCAATTTGCTAAGTAGAAATTGGTGACGTAGTTGAGGGAAAAGATATTTGCAAGCTGATTCTGGGAGGCAACATGGGGAAGAGAAATAACATGATCATTAAGAGCCTCCCGAATCGAGTGACAATCCACCTCAATATGTTTAGTACGCTCATGAAAGACCGGATTGGCAGCAATCTGAATGGCACTAGTGTTATCAGCGTGTAGAGGTGTGGGACTGTTTTGAGGAACACCAAGTTCTATGCCCCACGAAGCCAAATAATCTCAGAACAAGCTGTAGACATAGCTCTATATTCAGACTCAATGGATGACTTGGAAACTCGAGCCTGCTTTTTACTCTTCCAAGAAATCAGAGCAGGGCCGAGGAACATGCACCATGATGAAGATGACGAGGAGAATGCATAAACTGGCTAACTTGCTGAACTGCAAAGGAAATATCAGGGCGTGTAATCGTCAAATAGTTAAGACTTCCCACCAATTGACGATACAACAAAGGATCGGACAAAGGATCACCCTCTTCACGGCGGTATTTGACATTAACCTCGAGAGGAGTATCAACAGGTGCAGCAAATTGAAGCCCAGCAAGGGAAATTAAATCCTCAGTATACTTGTGTTGATTGAGAAAGATACCCTTGGAGTTAGAGTGGACCTCAAGACCCAAAAAATAATGAAGACAACCAAGATCCTTCATATGAAAGCAAGCTTGGAGCTGCTTTTTAAGTTGTTCTATGGACACCTGATCGGACCCTGTAATGACCATGTCATCAACATAAATAAAGAGAAGAACGATGCCTGTGGCCGTGTGGTGAATGAATAAGGATGAGTCATATTGACTTTGAGTGAAAGAAAATCCAAGAAGAGTAGATCGAAATTTCTCAAACCATGCCTGGGGAGCTTACCGCAATCCATATAATGATTGTTTTAGTTTACATACACCTTGAGAAGAGGAGAACAAACCCGGGGGAGCATGCATATAGATATCTTCTGCCAGGTTTTCATGAAGAAAGACATTTTTCACATCCATTTGATGTAAGAACCACTTTTTGGAAGCAGCAAGAGAGAGAATAGTTCGGACAGTAGTCATTTTGGCCACCGGGGCAAATGTCTCATCATAATCCACTCCATATTCATGTTTATTACCCAAAGCAACTAATCGTGCCTTGAAACGATTTAGAGAACCATCCGAATTCAGCTTCACAGAGTACACCTATTTGCAGCCAATGGGTTTGGCCTCCGCCGGGCAAGGAACAATATCCCAAGTACAATTCTCCTGGAGTGCCTGCAACTCATCCTGCATTGCTTTTACCTATCTCGAATCTTTAACTGCTTGAGAATAATGTGTAGGAATAGATATCCCAGATAAAGTAGCAGTAAGAGAAGTGGGTTCAAATTCATACCTTTTCGGTGGACGGATAATTCGGGTGGACCGGCGTGGTGCTACTGGTGGAGGATTAGGCAGCGGGACAACATCAATAGGGGGCGGATCACGTGGGCGTCTGACAAAGAAATGTCCTGGTTTCCATCGTTGTGTAGGATGATGAACCTCGGAAAATTGAGGAAGGGAGACAAAATCAGGAGAGCCAGAGGAAACCCTTTGAAAAAAATATTGATGATCAAAGAAAACCACATTTCTAAAGACACGCAACCGTCTAGTAGTAGCGTCATAACATAAGAACCCTTTCTGATTGGGAGCATAACCCATAAAAGCACATTGCACAGATTGGGCGCCAAGTTTGTGACGCTTTAGAGGTGGCAAGTGGACAAAACATACACAACCAAAAGTGTGAAAAAAATCATAACGAGGTGGCATGTTATAGAGACGAAAGAAAGGAGACTCAAAATCCAGAACCTGAGATGGAAGGCGGTTGATCAAGTATACAGCTGTGGACAAAGCTTCTACCCAAAATGAAGAAGGAACAGAAGCTTGAAGAAGCAACGTTCGAGTGATATCAAGTAAGTGTCGATTCTTTCTTTCGGCAACACCATTTTGTTGAGGCGTATAAGGACAAGAGCGCTGGGAAATAATACCTTTTTGCTGCAAGTACTCTTGAAATTCATGAGAAATATATTCCCAACCAGAATCAGTGCGTAAGAACTTGATACTCGTGTGAAACTGATTTTCAATATATGCCAAAAACTTCTTAAACATGGTAAAGACCTCTGATTTTGAACGGAGAAAATAAATCCATGTAAATCGGTTTGTAATCATCGATAAATGTTACAAAGTATTTATACTTGGCATGAGATAAGCAGGTGCTATACCCCAAACATCACTATGAATGAGATCGAAACATTTATCAGCATGGTGAGCCGTAGATGGAAATGGAAGAGTTTTGCTTTTAGCAAGTTTGCACACAGTAACAATCAAATGAGGAATTATAAATATCCATTTTATTATGCGCTGGCGACTTTTCAATAAATGAGACAAAACAGTGGAATTGGGATGACCCAACTTTCTATGCCAATCCTCAAACTTATTCGGAACACCATTACAAGCAAAAGACAAAATATTCGGTAGAGAGAAAACTATAAAGGAAATAGTCGCCCACTTTAGGCCCCCTCGCGATCACTTTCCGGACACCGATCCCGCACATAACAACCAGGACGAGAGAAATTAACATTACAATTGTTATCCACCAATTGTCCAACCGAAATTAAATTAGAAACAAGACCGGGGGATACAAACACATCCCGAAACGAGGAATTAATATCTCCAACAAAGTAATAGAAAAAGAGTATTACCATCAAGCAATTTAAATGTTTTGAGTGCCATTGTAAGTGTGAACATTGTGTAAATGCTCAGGGGAACCAGTCATGTGATTGGAGGCTCCTGAATCAACAAACTAAGGTTGAGAGACGTCATTAAGCTTACCTTGAATGCCCAAGGCAGAAAGAGCGGATAGTACCATTTGTTGCACGCTCTCAGGTGTCAGGACACTAGCACTGGGGGCTGCAGGAACAGATGTCTGGCCGTGTGAAGCAAGATCTTGGGTGTGAAAGGCCTGCAGAAGCCTTGTGTACCGGTCCTGGGTCGGACAATCTGTAATGATGTGACCACGTTGCTTACAATAGTTACAAAATTTCTTGTTGCAATTGCGAGCAATATGGCCAAACTGCTTGCAAGAGAAACATTAAACTTGTCGCATATCATGACCTTTTCCTTTACTCTGGGCAGAGTAGGCAACAGAGACTGCATCGGAAACAAAGTTGTCATGGGTCATGGCCCCTTGAGTCAGTAGACGTTGCTCCTCCCGAAGTAGCTCCCCAAGACACACATCCAATGAAGGAACCGGAATGCGATTTAATAGCGCTGCATGCACAACTTCAAATTCGGGCGCAACTTCATGAGGAATTGATCACGCTTACTGACTTCATAGACCTTTTGAACAGCAGCTAACGATTCCTTGGAAACATCAGCGTGCAAAATAAAAGAATGTTCAACCCACATTAAGAAACCCAGAATAATAGTCTTGAATCGAAAGGCTTCCATGACGATAAGTAGCAATGTCAAGCTCCAACTGAAACCTTTTAGCAGCATTATCCTGATTGTAAACACGTTTCAGGTAATCCCACATATCCTTAGCCGTAGTAAAGGAACGCAGATTATTAACCATTTGAGGCTCCACCGAAGCTAGGATCCAAGTGACAATCTGTGCATCTTTTGTCTGCCATGTCGTAAGTTCTGCATTGTCTGTCGAGAGCAGTCGAGGTTCCGTCCACATGCCCCCACAAACCTTTTCCTTTCACGAACATCTTGAATCGAAATTCCCTGTGCTGCATAATTTTTGCCAAGAAAGCGCATACAAAAAATTCTCTGTTGCCATGAGAAACCAAAGCGAACCCACCAAGAAACGGGGACTGATGGAGAAGACTAGAAGACGCAGAAAGCTACGAACCAGAAACCCAAGAGCGCAAAAAACCAGAAAAGCCACGAACAAGATGGAGACTGAGAGGAGAAATAGGGACCACGAACCAGGATATGAAAACGAACCAAGAAGAACCTCGGAGACGGCGGAGACGACAGGAACCACGAACCAGAAATGGAAACAAACCAAGTAACATGGCGGAAACGGCGGCGGCGACAAGAAACAGGAACCACGAAGCCAAGAATGCAAGAGAAGGACGTCTCTAGCTAGGAGACTCGTGATACCATGTCAAATAATTCTGACCTCCTTTCTTTCTTTGATTCTATTCTCATGTTTAAATATTACAAGCTCATTTACACCTATTAATGGCACAATCATTCAAATTCCTATTTTGTACAACCTAAATCAGAGATCCTAATAATATACAATAAAACGGTTGATTCTATTCCTAATACTCAGCCCATATATTAGGAAATAGTAAATATTAGAGATTTTCTGTCTAACAATCCTGAATTACCATAGTTACCATTTTCATTATTGCCATGTGCTCTGCAACCATTTCCGCCTCCTCCTATCTTATTTCCAAAAATTCTTTTATCTTCTGTCTTGCTTTTCTGCATAAGTTCTGTAAGAAAAATCTTACTGAGGTGGTTTACTCAGTCATGGTCATGGACCTCTGTTGCTTTCAAATGCTTAAGAAAGAAAGAACAAGGTTGGTTACCCAAGTATTTTGCTCCTAAACAAAAAGATATGTAGTAACTCACAAATGGGATGTTGCTGAAATAAAAATTGTAAAATAAAATATTTTGATTACATAAATGAGCAAACGAAACAAACATACTTGTACACACATCCCACTGACAAATATTAGTACTATAGATCCCTCTTTTGTTTAAGTATCAAATGCAAAGTTAACCATTACGCATAGGAATCTTACATCACTCTTAAAGTGAACAATGGCTGCTGTAAGCAAATAATACTATTAATTTTTATTTTTCCAGCTTGCATTTGCAATTATTCCCTTATTAAAAGAGTGAGATCTGAATTCTTAACTTGCTGTGAAAGGATAGACGATACTGAAGATGAGTACATATTTTGGTGTTGGATCCACACTAGACAATTAGTATGCTTAAAGAAGCAAGCCATTCGACAAGACATATTTTAAAAGCGGGTCCTTTGTTCCTAAGGGATTTAAAGTTCAATTCTGATGTCTTATCATGCAAAGCAATTTCAGCAAATGCAGTTAGTATTTGAAACTTCATGCACAAATTCAAAGTTTGCCTCTATTCAAAGGAGGTTTCCTGTTCCTATTGATATCTTAGTAGGATTCCCTTTTTTACTAATCATAAAGACTAAATCTACAATGAATTTCCTTCATAGAACAGAAAGAAAGCTATACTAATTACTAAGCCATCAGGAACTCTTAGATACCCAAAAAAAATAAAATTTGTTTACGTACTGGGAAAAAAGTTTATCAGCAGTACAACAATTAAAAACTTGGAAAATGCTGCCTATGTGTCCCTTTTTGGGTTAGATCTCTCATACTTACATATATAGTAGAATCAAAGTGTAAGTATGTAAAAAATAAGATGAGGCCAATCATGATCAGATAATAAAAACTGTAAAGATATGAGGTGATATGTGTATAAGTGTATGTGTCAGCATTATTATAAAAACTTTGCTTATTGCCCAGTGATTCTGTTAGAGTATTCCCATTTCATAATTTCAGGCCTGTGCCATGGTTCTTTCTTGGAAAAGGAGTTATGAAAAGCCTAATTGCTTTCTGATAAATCTTTGTAATTTCAACGTATCTAAACAATCAGCTTATGCATGTGCAGCCTATTTCAATATAACTATTGGTTTTTGTGCCCGTTTTCCTGCAATCTTGATATAATACCGTCTTCTTCTTTTTTTGTCATACTTTAAATGTGAGATGAAGATGATAGCTAGCAGACAGTGAGCAGGTTATCCACAATTCTGTTATCAAGTTTCTAACATCGAAGAAGACTTTAGATCTGTATCTCTAGTGAAGAAAAGGGGGAAAAAAACGAAAAGGGAAAGTTGTGGGAAGATAACAATTTAGAACATTACCTGAAGACTGAAGTCAAGGTCTTCTGAATAGTATAAGAAGATGCAAAATTAATAAGATAGATGAAGATAAGAAGAGGAAATCCTATTTCTTTATAACCCATTTGGCTGTTTCCCTGGTAATCCATACTGATGACCTTCACCTAGTAGATCATTCTTTTATAATGATAACTTTTGCTTTGCAGCCTTTCACTTTCTCTCACACGAAATGGGTTATGAATATGTACAGAGGTGGTTGCATGTTTAATATGATTTAAGGTTGAATCTCTGAGAAAGCAAAGTTTGGCCTTAACTTAAGCTAGAAGTGGCCTTAATATATGAAAGTAAAGTTTTAGTGAGTGCTCTTCTCACCAAAAAAAAAAAAGTTCTGTTAGTGGTCCATTTATAAAAAAATAAGTGACTTTAATCTCTTGGTAATTGATTTGTTTACCAACTACCGTAAGTGGGTGGAAAGTTAAACCACCTCCACCATTTGCCTCAGCTACATGATATCATAATAATTTTTGCTTATATTCAATGGAAGAATAATTGTGGCAGCTATATCTGATTTATGTGTTTAGCTGAGTTGCTCATGACATCACTCAGTTTATGTTCGTGTTTGAATTCAATAGTTGTGTCAGACTCAAGACATTTGGCATCCTGGACTTGGATAAAGTACAGTTAACACTTGTTAGAAAGAAGAGGTTTAAGATGAGAAATTCTATAAATTATAACAAGTCAATTTTAATTTAATAATAATTTATTTTTTTAATTTAACAATGTATATGATTAAAAATATTATATGTTACATTTTTATTAAACTGATATAATGCTCTCAAAATATATAAGAACCTCTCGTTTAAGACTTATGTTATGAGATGAAAAGATAAACTAAAATTGACATGAAGATGTTAGAAAGATTAATTCTTTGAATATAGTCACAACTAAGAGACTCTCTTAATATAATTCTCTAAATATAGTTACGGCTAAAAAACTCTCTTAATAATTTATTTTTTTCAAGATTTGAACTTTAACTCTCTTTTTAGAAGTGTGAGACGGTTACTACCTCGCTCAACCCTTATTTGAACTTAAAAATATAACATTTGAACAACTTAATTATATAGTACAATGAATTAAATTTAAAATATTATTTAATAAAATTTAAATAAAATCTTAATCATTAAGAATATTACTCTCATAATACTATATAGTTTTTCCAAAAGTTAGGGGTCTTGTGGATTCCATTTGGGCGTTAGCCCACAACTCATCCTGCCCAGCCCAATTATAACAGGCTACCAGTAGAAACTCTTAGTTTTTGTTGGGCTAAACCCGACCCATTTTATTTTATGTAAGAGAAGTCACGTGCGTTCACGTGCATTTATAGGGCCTGCATTGTTCTTCTAGTTCTGGTTTTTGGCAAACTTTCGTTCGTCCAAGACTAGACTCCTTGTCCTACCTAGCACCTGTTACAGAGCATTGCATTCAGAACACCAATTGCCACTTATCAAAACAAAATTCAAAAGGGTTAGCGTTCTTATTCTTCAATTTCAGCTTTTTGCATATGTTGTCGATATTACTGCAAGTTTGCAACTTACCTTTTGTTGGTCTATTTTTTTTTTTTAATTTTTTCTGGGTTTCCTCTCTATGACTGTGATTAACAGCGGCGCACTGGAAAGAAAAGAGCTTGTTTTTCCATTGCTTGTCGCTTTGGCCATGGACTTTGAATCAAATTACGATATTGCCACCACTGCCCACTTCATTCACACTCGCAACTTCACCAGAGTTGCTTTACAAGTATGATCCTCTTCCTTTCAGCTTCGGCTAAAATTTTAAATCTTTCAATTCAACCCCATTTATAGTTAGAGTCTAGACACTTGTTTGGTTACTGAGAAACATGAAGAAAATACAAGTAGTTGACAAGCTATAAAATTTGAAGGTTTCTATGTGGGGATTGTCCATGCAAAAGCAACTGAAAAATCTCGTCTTTATAAACACAACACTACCCCCAACCCCAAAATAAAATTTGAAGGTTTCCATGTAGGAATATTCTTTGCAAAGCAACTGAAACATCTTGTCTTTGAGTGCGTTTGTTTGTGCTTTTTTTACAAGAAAGGTGCTTTTTTCATTAAAACCAAAAAAGCAATTCTGAAACATGAACATATGTTTGGATAAGATTTTGAAAAAAAAAACAATTTTCTGCTTGAAAAGCAAGAATGAGTTGCTTTTCAAAATAATCAATTATGGAGAGAGATACAATAGAAGAGAGAAAAAGTAAAGACTACTTTTTATAATTGTAATCTAAATGTAAAATAACATCTACTTTTCATAAAAGTCTCTAAAAAATAATAAATTATTTCTAATATCAGCTTACCCAAACGCACTCATACTACACCCCCGGGATGGGGGTTATTACTATTTTTTGCTCAATTGCAATGATATTCCTGTATGAATTTCAGTTTCCAGATAATCTCCTAAAAGATTCAACAAGAGTGGTCACTGCTCTGCGCAAGAGACTTCAATCATTGAGGGAATTTGATGTCACAGGTGGTGGGGATGAGAAAGACATTGCGTTGTTTGTGATGGCGGACACGACCTATGGCAGTTGCTGTATTGATGAAGTTGGAGCATCACACATTAATGCTGATTGTGTCATACATTATGGACATACATGTTTTAGCCCGTGAGTACTTCTGAAACAATTATATATATATATATATATATATTGTTAATCTTGAATTTAGCCTGTATCTTTTCTCATATCTTATTGTAGAGATGTATCCAATATAATTATAACAATCTGTTTATGATACAGACTAGTGATTTATGCTGTTATTAAGGGTGTTACATCTTCTGTTTTGTAATATGGCAAATGAATGACTCACAGTTCCAATGTTTCTTTTGGATTTAATACATTCCTTGAGTACTTCTTTTCTAATGCTCTTACAGTCTCTGTGGCAAAAATTGGTTGCATAGTTTAATTCTTGGTGTTGCTATAAGGATTGAGATTCTACTTCATGTTCTTCCATTGAAGTCCTCTTTTCTCTCTGCAGGACGACAACTCTACCAGCTTTTTTTGTTTTTGGGAAGGCTTCCATTTGCATAGCTGATTGTGCTGAAAGTATATCAAAATATGCTCTGAGAAATAGCAAGCCTATCATGGTATAACTTATTGTTTATTATTTCTGGTTTTGTATTTATAGAAAGTAACTGAATTTATAGAAAATAAAGTAGCTGCTATTGTCCTTTACTGATATATGCTCAACTATAAAGTGGACTTTCTGTATAACAATAAAGGAAACTTTCATTAATAATTTCCCTTTTCATGTCCTTACAAAGCTTAGCTGGGCTGATTTATATTACTTTGTATGAAATATGGATTTTTTTGGTTTTTCTGTAAGCCTAGATAAGAGAAGTTAAGGGTATTTTTATCCAATATAAGTTTCTGACATTTATACGTTTTCTAGATGAAGCCTGATATTTAACCATGAAAATAACTATTGGATAATGGTTACTTTCATTTGGTCCTATTCCAATTGCAGGTCCTTTTTGGGCTGGAATATGCACATTCAATACAACAGCTTAGAGAAGCACTGCTAGAATCATCAATGTTACGCAGATTTGACCTTAAGTCAAAAGTTCACTTTGCTGATATTCCATCTTCAGTTATGTTTCCATCAAAAGATTTTAAAAAAATAAATGGGCTTCAAGAACCAGCTAGTGGTTGTAGTAATAATGCCAGTTATGATGCCATGTGTGGGACTAGATATAGCATTGGAGGATTGACTTGGAAATTACCTGAGGGACAAAGCATGGAAGACTACTTGCTCTTTTGGATTGGACTTGATAATTCAGCTTTTGAAAATGTTGTGCTCACATTCAATGCCTGTGAAATAGGTTGGTAACTTATCCTATCCTTTCTGAAATTTGTCTCACGTGTGTCTGTATTTCTCTGATTTTCTTTACAATGCTGCAATTTATATATTTTGCATATAGAGATTTATCCTTCTTTATCAAGGGACCCTGCCTTATTCACTCACATGAATTGCTTATTTCAATTACTCAATTTAATAATTTGACTTAAGATCTTATGCTTTTCATTGTGGTGTCCTTTCTCATGGTATGGCACGAGGAAAGTAGGGATACAGATGTCAACTTTTTAGTCCTGCATCTCTGACAAAAGGATTTATTTTGGGAAGCTAATCTCCCTCAAATTATTTCATCATTTGAAATACTTTTTTATATCTATAGCATCTATCTATAGCATACATAAAATGTGAATCCAGCTTGACCCCTTTTCTGCTATAGATAATAGGTTCTTTGTGGATCATTGTTTTAATTATGATGCTTTTGGTTTTAGTCAGATATGATGCAACTGATAATCGAATGGTGACAGACTTGTCTCAACAGAGGAGGATTCTTAAACGTAGGTATGTATCCCAATATAAACACACTACTCCTTCATGTAAACCATCTTTTATCTTTAAGAATTACCAAGTTCAGGTGATAACTATGCAGATATTACCTGGTGGAGAGGGCTAAGGATGCTAATATTGTTGGGATTTTGGTCGGAACTCTTGGTGTTGGTATTTTTATTGTCCAAACTTTGGTTTTTCTTGCATGGTTATTGCTAAAGTAACATGAGTGTATACAAATTCAAGTTGTCACATGCCTTGTTAAGCATGATTGTAGATTTCCCTAGTACATTTGAATGTTGTTGTAGATTGAAAAAAAAATGTAGAGTGAGAACCCTTATTGTTACTAACCTTAAATGAAATGAGAAGAATATGTGCTTGACTGGAGGAACATTATTCTATGAGATAAGGCATCATTTGGTTATTGCCTGATTTTTACAGAATATTCAGTTATATGGTGGATGGATCGTAGACTTAATCATGGTTTAGGTAGATAGCAGGAATGAATAAGAAGTGTACAAACAATCTCTCAAGCCTCTTGTTATGATTCATCAGTAAATAATTTATTTTCTTGTTTGTTTCCAAGAGAAATGGGATTTAATTTAACATTATTGAATATTGATGCAGCTGGTTATCTACACATAATAAATCAGATGATGGAGCTCATTACTGGGGCAGGCAAGAAGGCCTATACTTTGGTTATGGGAAAACCAAACCCAGCTAAACTTGCTAATTTTCCTGAGGTGAAGTTCGATTCATTCTTAGTATATATTCAGCCTGCCTTTATTTCTGAAAACTTGCTAATAGAGTTTGATTTTCATCAGTGTGATGTTTTCATATACGTCTCTTGTGCTCAAACGGCTCTGCTGGATAGCAAAGAGTATCTAGCTCCAGTTATTACTCCCTTTGAAGCAACAATAGCTTTCAACAGGTACCCTATCATAGTTATATCTAAAACCTACTTATATATCACAAATTGTCTCTTTGCTAATATCATTCCCATTGATTGCTAAGATTTTTATGTAGCCTCTCTATTTTTAATTTATTGTTCAATTTATAACTATTGTGATTGGATAATAACCTCTACCATAAAAAAAAGGAAAATAACCAAATATTCTATCTAAGGATAGCTAAGTTCTAGGTAAGCTTGAAGCTTTTTTAACTTCATGAAACTCAGACTCATTTGATCTGCTTTATGTGAACTGCTAAATTGTCATATCTTATTAATTTTCACATAACTACATCTAATTTATAGAAACTTTTGATCTGGTCATTATCTATGTTCTCAAAAGGGATGGTTGAATAAGTAAGCTGTGAATTCCCACATACGTACACGCCCTCACCATCACTGAGTCACTTGTATCCAGTTAAATGCCTTGTCTTTGATATTCCTGGTAGAAAACCAGTTGTTTCTTATTCTTCATCTTTTGGCTTGATTGAGCATGCATTGTTGTGTCTTCTACATGCTAATTCCTACGAAGGTATAAAGGATTTGGAAATTTCATGACACCAACATATCTCTGAATACAAATATTTTGATTTTTTTGGTCCAAACATGTACTGCAGATGGAATGAGTATAAAAATCTGTTAGCAAGCCTCTTATCACTAAAGTATACATGAGAAAGGGGAAAATGGGCTGTGGGAAATTGTCAGGCCTCACAAATTATATAGCCTAGTCCAACTCAGTTATGGGCCGTGGGTTTGGAAGACATACAGCAGAAGAAATAAGAAAGAATAGGAGTAGGAGGGCAAAAAGGGGAATTGGAGAGTGAGAGTTAGTTATGCTGAAGTCTAAGCCTTTTTAGGGAAAGAGAAGGAGTGGGGGTGAGCAGTTTTTTTGGAATTCCGTTAGTAGTGGGTCAGGAGCTTTGCTCTGGGGTATTGCAGATTTCATCTTTGTAATACATTCATCTTCTTCAATAATACAGTACCTTTTTTCTATTACCATCCCCCAATGTTACTGTTGTATTTGTGGTTTGCCCATAATCCAACCCCAAAGAATCCACCACCCTCATCGAAATAAAATTATGCGAAGCTCCACTATCAATTAGGATTATCACAGGAACACCCTTAACCTTCCCTTTTATCTTCATGGTTCTGGGCTGAAAACTAACCCTCTTTTCCACATTACAACTACTAAGGAGCGAACATGCGAGCTCATCTGATTGCTGCTTCTTCATCTCTAAACCCAGCACTTCATGTTCTCTTCCTTCCAACTGCTCCTCATCCACAATGATTAATTTCAATTGGCGTTCTTGGCATTGATGCATTGGATGGAAATTTTGACCATATTTAAAAGACAACCCCTTTTGTTTCCTTTCCATTAACTCTCCATAAGATAAATGACGCACCCCACGGTCTCTTCCACCTCCAAATCGCCTTTCTCCAGCACTTGTGTTACTCGCACCAGGCCCTACAGTCTTCAGTTCATCCTAACGGAATTCCCTCTTTTGCGGGCCACTTGAATTTCCTCCAGATTTTGACATCACAAAATGCTCTGTTCCCACACGTGAAAACAGAGTATAATTTTGGCTCCCTTCAGTTCCCATCGAACCCCTTTTGTAGAAGGGCTTCAAGTGGGTCTCCTCGCATAAATCTGCTTCAATCGCCCTTGCAAGCTCCATCATCCTCGTCTTATTGTCAGGTTTATGTATCCTGACCGTCCTTCTAATTTTTGCGCGAAGACCATGCATGAAGTAGGCCATGAACTGCTGCTCTGGCATCTTAGGAACTTGAGAGGCTAGATACTCAAATTCCTCAATATAAGAGGCCACAGTCCCATCTTGTTGTATCTCCGCAAGACTCTCAAAGGGATTCTCGACTAAGGCTCCCCCGAACCTCTGAAGCAATGCTACTTTCAGATTCTCCCAAGAGGTTTCTGATTCACTCTCTAACCAGAGATTGAACCAATGAATAGTGGGTCCCTCCATACAAATTTTAGCCAAGCGCACCTTCAATTCGGACCGGTCTGTTGAATTTCAAAGTAAGTTTAAGCTCTCGTTACCCATGCCTCGGGGTCGGTGCCATCGAAATTCGAAAGTTCCACCTTCTTCACCGCTGAACGAAATTCGGATAAAATTTGTTCCTCTGAAGTTTTCTAATTGGGCGACTCATCCTAATGCAAATCCTCCTCACCCGGACCTCTCGACAACCGAACCTCCATTTGCTTCATATCCGCCATCAGCTTATTCATCAAACTCAGCAATTTCGTTTGGGATTTCTCCTGTGTCTCAACCAGATTCTTAATTGCAACCTCCAATGAGCTTACACGACCTTCCATGGCTGTTTCAGCTCCTCCACGTCGTTTGGGCATAAACTCCGTCGTCGGCTCCGGCTTCGAATCCGGCAGGTCGGACCAAATGTCAGGAACCAAAAAAAACAGAAATAAGAAAAAAGGTACTGTATTATTGAAGAAGATGAATGTATTACAGAGATGAAATCTGCAATACCCCAAAGCAAAGATCCTGACCCAGAGCAAAGCTCCTGACCCACTACTAACGGAATTCCAAAAAAACTGCTTACCCCCACTCCTTCTCTCTCCCTAAAAAGGCTTACACTTCAGCATAACTAGCTCTCACTCTCCAATTCCCCTTTTTGCCCTCCTACTCCTATTCTTTCTTATTTCTTCTGCTGTATGTCTTCCAAACCCACGACTCATGACTGAGTTGAACAGGGCTATATAATTTGTGAGGCATGACAGAAATCAGAGGCCCAAATGGGCAAGGGACACATTGTAACCTCTGCTAATAGTTGCCAGCTTGGCAGAGTAATGGAGGAGGGAGTGATTTGGTTAGGATCTGTCTATGATGCACGGATACGGGTACGGGTATTGGATACGAAACGTGTATGGTACGGAGATATAACTTTTGTTAAAAAATTAACCTAACATTTATCAAGTATTCGAGTATCTGGTACGGATACGGGTACGTATCCGACACGGGTACGACAGACATTATGGAGTATCCGTGCTTCATATATAAGAGAGAGAAAGGGAGAGAAATATGGGGCAAGAAAGAAGTGGGTAAGAAATTGGAGTGGAGAGAACGAGGCCTCTCGAATGCCTAGGTTATCCAGTATTTTCATTTCATTTCTTTGAGAGTTTTCTGTCTTTCTATACAGTTTAGACCCCATTGATCTGATATCAACCTGATATCAGCTCAGCAGAGGAGAAATACATCTTTGTTTTTCTATGTTTGCGTGATTTCTGGTCAAGTTTCTATCCACTGGTATCAGAGCTCCCAGTCTTGGGAGCTATGGATGGTGAGCATGCAAATGGAAGCAAGGTTAGAGGCCCTGGAGAAGGGGTTCAAAAGATGGAGGGAGACCAACGAAGCAAGGATGAAGAGGAATGAAGAAGTTCAGGAGGAGTTGTTACGCCTGATACATGAGTTCCCTCGTAGCAACAGTAATGGAGGGACGAGGGATGAATCGGAAGGTGAAGCAGGAGGAGGAGGAAGCTTCGTGATGTTGAATCGGAAGATCCAACCAGAAGATCAATGGAGGAAGCTGGAGATTCCCATGTTCTCTGGCAACAACGCTTATGGGTGGGTAAACAGAGTTGAGCATTATTTTCACATGAATGGGATGGGTGAGAGGGAGAGGTTGCAGGCTGTCATGGTGGCATTGGAGGGTCGAGCCTTGATCTGGTTCCAGTGGTGGGAAGCGCGAACTCCGAACGCGATGTGGTCCGAGTTTCGAGCAGCGGTCATGTGGTGTTTCTAGCCGTCGATAGCCCAAAACCCATACAAAGTTCTCTTGGGGGTATGCACCAAACAGGGACTGTCGATGAGTTCAGAGAGGCATTTGAGTTGATTTCTGGTCCTCTCTAGCACACTGACGAGGAGATTCTTAGGGGAATATGGTTGAATGACCTAAGGGAGGAGATAAGGGCAGAATTGAAACTTTACAAGTTGGGCTCTCTATCAGATCTGATGGACCAGGCCCAATTGATTGAGGAGAAGAATTGGGCTTTTAATAAGGGTAGCCCAAGCATGGTGAGGGATGGGACTCAGTCTAAAGCTACCCAGGCAGTCAAGACAACAATGGTGGATATTGGGTCTTGGCCCAATATTAGTGCTGCAGTAGGAGGTAATAGTATAGCACCTATTTCAGCCCCTTCTAGGCCTACTTATAGCAATAAAGCTTCCACAGAAACGAGACCAACTAAAGGTTTAAGTAGCAACAGGGGGGAGGAGGTTTTAGGAGATTATCTATTGCTGAATTACAGGAGAAAATGAAGAAAGGTAGTTAAGGAGCTGAATTTACCTGTCATTGACACCCCAGCATACTTTGTGGAGGTTGGTGATGGCTATAAGATTAGGTGTAGAGGAGTCTGCAAGGGAATTATCTTGCAGATGCAAGGAGTACAGATAAATCAAAAATTTTTCTTATTTGAGCTGGGAGGAGAAGATTTAATTCTGGGATTAGATTGGTTGGAGGGATTAGGAGAAATCAGAACAAATTTCAAGAAGCTGACTCTAAAATTTGAGATGGATGGAAAGGATATAATGCATAGAAGGGAACCTTCCTTGTATAAGACTTCAGCATCTCTTAAGGCAATGTATAAGGCCCTGCAGGATGACGGGGAAGGCTTCTACATTGAATATAAAGTGCTGTCACACTTGCAGCAGGAGGAAGAACCAGTTTGGGCAGAGTTGGAAGTAGTTTTGAATGACTTTGAGGACTTGTTTCAGGAGCCTCTGAGTTGCCACCAAAGAGGAGACATGATCATGCAATTCCATTGAAGGAAGGAGCCCAAATACCTAACATAAGGCTTTACAAGTATCCACACCCACGGCATACGAGTATGTGGAGGTTGGTGAATACGACAATATTTTAAAATTAGGATGTAGAGGAGATCTGCATAATATATATATATAAAATTATAAAATATGTCATTTTAAATAATTTAAAGTATTAAGTATACAGATAAATCATAAAAAATATTAAATATTAAAAATTATAATAGTCACAATAAAATATAAAAAATTAACAATTTAAAACATCAAATTAATTAAAAAATTAAAAGCTTTTCAATCATAATTAAATTAATAGTTTCAAAGAAGCTGACAATTAAAATGTTGAAACTTGGACTTTTGGTCATAACTCATAAATAAGTTACCATAAAGAGTATGACAAATTGCAAAGTGAGTATGAAGACTATAATATTAACAAAACATAATTGCCTTAAAGGCTTAAACTTTAAAGCCATCACGTGTTGGGCAAGTGACAGTCTGAAGGCTTAAAGCCATCAATTGAAGACTATCACATCAGCAACTAAGTGACAAACACTTTATGCCTTTACCCTTTGGCCTTTCAGCCTTTCACGTGTTTTACCTTCTACCTAAAGAGTTGAGAGTCTTTTGGCCAAAGTCTCTGTTTTGAGGAGAGGAAACACTACAGAACAACGTGGAGCAGAGATAGTGGAAGCGAGAGTGAGAGAGCTTCGGCGAGGGAGAGACGAGCTTCTTTGAGAGCTACTCCACAGCGTGTCACAGACACACGCGCAGCAGTTGTCAGAGATGGAGATCGGAGAGTCATCGGAAAAGTTGCAGCCGCAGACGGATAAGAAAGCCGCAGATCTACGCGTTTTTGGCCGTTTTTTGCCGTTTTAGAGCGTTTTGGAACGTGTCCGAAAAAAAAAAAAAAAAAAAGGAAGGTAGCCCAAATACCTAACATAAGGCTTTACAAGCTTCATAGATCCACACTACCAAAAAAATGAAATTGAGAAACTTGTAGAGGAAATGTTAATTGCTGGTATCATTAGACCAAGTATTAGTACTTATTCCAGCCCAATAATATTAGTTAAGACGAAGGATGGTGGGTGGAGGTTGTGTGGACTATAGGGCCTTAAATAAAGTAACTGTCCCTGACAAGTTTCCTATACCAGCGATAGATGAATTACTTGATGAGTTGGGAGGTTCTGCAGTGTTTTCTAAGCTGGATTTGAAGTCTAGTTACCATCAGATAAGAATGATGGAGACTGATATTCCTAAGACAACTTTTAGGACTCATGAGGGACATTATGAGTTCCTTGTGATGCCATTCGGGCTGTCCAATGCACCTTCAACATTTCAATCTCTCATGAATGAAGTGTTAAGACCTTTCCTAAGGAGGTTTGTGTTAGTATTTTTTGATGATATATTGATCTACAGTAAAAACCAGCAATCTCATGTAGTGCATTTGAGGATGATGCTTCAATTATTGAGGGAACACAAGTTTGTTAATAAGAAAAAATGCAGTTTTGGTCAGATACAACTAGAGTATTTGGGCCACTTAATTTCAGCTGCACGGGTAGAGGCTGATCCGAAAAAGGTGGAAGCTATGGTTAATTGGCCATCTCCCATGGATGTGAAGAGCTTGAGAGGTTTTTTGGGACTGATAGGCTACTATAGAAAACTTGTCAAAGACTGTCAAAATAGCCCGACCCCTAACTCATCAGCTTAAGAAAGACTATTTTGAATGGGGAGGAGAAGCTCAAAAAGCATTTGATTCTTTAAAGACAGCAATGACTTCTATACCTGTATTGGCCATTCCTGATTTTGACAAAACATTCATAGTTGAAACTGATGCATCAGGGAAAGGGATAGGTGTTGTACTCATGCAAGAAGGTAGGCCAATAGCCTTCATTAGCTAAGGGCTGTCTGATAGAGCCCAAAACAAGTTAGTTTATGAAAAAAAACTAATGGTAATAGTGTTTGCTGTTCAAAAATGGAGGTACTACCTAATGGGGAGGCATTTCATAATAAATACGGACCAAAGGAGCCTCAAATTCTTAAATGAACAGAGATTAATGGGAGAGAAACTGCAGAAATGAACGTCTAAATTATTGGGGTTCAATTTTGAGGTGCATTACAAACCTGGACCTGAAAATAGGGTGGCTGATACTCTTTCCAGGAAAATGTCATTTTCTACTGTCTCAACTGTGCAACTAACTGAGTTAGAAGACTTAGTGGAGGAATTGCAAACAGATGAGAAACTCAGGACCATTATACTGGATCTATTGAGTAATCCAGAATCTCACCCTGGATGCATGGCTTGAGGAGGGAAACTATTCTACAAGAACAGGCTGGTTTTGCCCAAATCCTCTCCTAAAATTCCTCTCATTCTGAAGGAGTTTCCTGATTCAGCTATCAGAGGCCATTCAGGGTTCTTTAGAACTTACAAAAGAATTAATGGGTTGCCGTATTGAGAGGAAATGAGAAGGATATACAGAATTATGTGGCAACATGTGACATATGCCAAAAGAGCAAATATCAGGCTTTATCCCCTGCAGGGTTGCTATAGCCATTGCCAATCCTACTCAGCTCTGGTCTGATGTGTCTATGGACTTTGTGGGAGGACTGCCAAGAGCTTTTGGGATTGATACTATTATGGTAGTGGTAGATAGGCTAACTAAATATGCCCATTTTATTACTCTCTCATCCTTTTTCTGCCAAAGAAGTGGCTGATATTTTCACTAAAGAGATTGTCAAATTACATGGCTTTCCATCTTCTATAGTGTCAGATAGAGATAGAGTGTTCATAAGTCAATTTTGGACCGAACTTTTCAAACAATCGGGGTCAAAACTCAGGTTTAGTTCAGCCTATCATCCTCAGTCTGATGGTCAAACAGAGGTAGTTAACAGGTGTTTAGAAACCTATTTGAGGTGCCTCACAGGTACAAAACCAAAGCAGTGGCCTAAATGGCTAAACTGGGCAGAGTTTTGGTATAATACCAACTATAATAGTGCCACTAAATTGACACCATTCAAAGCACTCTATAGTAGGGATCCACCTACCTACCTTAGAGGATCAGAAGATTCATCTTCAGTGGAGGAGGTCAATAAAATGATAGTTGGAAGAAATCAGATGTTAGATGAGTTGAAGGAGAACTCGGTACAAGCACAGAATAGAATGAAGGTGCAGAGGCTGATAGACACAGGAGGGGGGTGTGTTATCAAATTGGAGACACGGTTTATCTCAAAATCCAATCTTACAGGTTGAAATCTTTGGCTAAGAGGGTCAATGAAAAAACTCAGTCCTAGATTCTATGGTCCTTTTGAAGTTGTGGAGAAAATAGGACAGGTAGCATACAGGTTGCAGTTGCCTGCTGGAAGTCAAATCCACCCTGTTTTCCTGGTGTCATTACTGAAGAAATCAATTTCTGCAACTACTGTGAGCCAACCATTACCACCATTTTTGTCAGAAGAATCGGAGCTTAAGGTCCAGCCAATTGCAATTCTTAATCAGAGGATAAATCCAGAAGGCAAACATGAGGTTCTTATTAAGTGGCAGGATATTCCAGACACTGAAAACTTTTGGGAATTAGTGGCTACCATTCGAGCAATTTCCAGAATTTCACCTTGAGGACAAGGTGAAAGCTTTGGGGGGAAGTATTGTTAGCAAGCCTCCTATCACTAAAGTATACGTTAGAAAGGGGAAAATGGGCTGTGGGAAATCAGAGGCCCAAATGGGCAAGGGACACATTGTAACCTCTGCTAATAGCTGCCAGCTTGGCAGTGTAGTGGAGGAGGGAGTGATTCAGTTAGGATTTGTGTAGATATAAGAGAGAGAAAGGGAGAGGAGTAGGGGGGCAAGAAAGAAGTGGGTAAGGAATTCGAGTGGAGAGAACCATGCCTCTCGAATGCCTAGGTTATCCACTATTTTCATTTTATTTCTTTGGGAGTTTTCTGTCTTTCTATACAGTTTAGACCCCAGTGATCTGATATCTACCTAATATCAGCTTAGGAGAGGAGATATACGTCTGTTTTTCTGTGTTTGCGTGATTTCTGGTCCAGTTTCTATCAAAATCCATCTTTATTGATATCTACACCGGAATACTTGAATACATGACTTATTTCTCTCCATGCTTTACAATTATGATTTACATTTCTTGATTTCTGATGCTACTGTGTTATTCTGTTGCCAGGGGAAGCCAGTGGACAGGAGCCTATGTAATGGAATTTGGAGATCTAATTAATTTGCCTCATGTGGAAGTTGGAAACCAGGAAGAAGAAGCACGGTTTTCATTCTTGCAGGGTGGATACGTGGAAGATTTTGAAAATCAAGGTAGTTTATATTCCTTGCTTCTATGTTTGCAACAGAATGATAATTTAATTATGGAAAATTGAAAAAAGAAAAAAATCCATTTTCATCATTTTGCGATAATAGAAAAATAATTTAGTGAAGATATGTTGTGATTGGTGATGGAGAAATAAAGGGAGATGTAAACCATAGGATTCAAGTGAGGTGGATGAAATAGAGGAGTGCTTCAAGTGTTATTTGTGATAGAAGAGTGTCTCTCAAGCTTAAAGGAAAATTTTATTGTACAACTATAAGACCTGCAATGCTAGGAAACTGAATGCTGGGCGGTAAAAAGCCAACAAGAGCATAAACTCAGTATTGTAGAGATGAAGATATTGCATTGGATGAGTGGACATATAAGACAAGATAAAATTATGAATGAATGCATTAAATAGAAATTAGGGGTTGCACCTATTGTGGAAAAGATAGTAGAATCTTACCTTAGGTGGTTTGGTCATGTGAGGAGAAGACCATCAGAAGTTCCAGTTAGAAGAGTATATTAGGTGGAGAATAGCTCAATAGTTTGAGGTAGAGGAAGACTAAGAAAATCTATAGGTGAAATTATTAAAAATAACTTAGATTTAAAGGGCATTTATGAAGACATGGTTTACAATAGAACATGATGGCGTCGTTTGATCCATATAGCCGATCTCACCTAGTGGGAAAAGGCTTTGTTGTTGTTGTTGTTGTTGTTGTTGTATGTGTTGTGGTTGCTGAGATTGGACAGTCTGCTTGAAAGGAAAGTTCCCTCAAGAGACATTCAGTTCAATTGTAATTCCACCATACTGGAACATCTAAACAGCATGAGATCTGTGCTGTTTCATGGAATACAAATTATCAGCTGCCATAACCCATAAAGTGTCACACAAGCTACTGCTGCTTGATAGTACATACCAATTTTACCTCAATTGAAATTTTAATATATTTTTAAAACTTAAGCTGTTAAAGTGGTTGAAGTTTTCTGCCAGGACAAAGGGAAAAAAAAATGTAGTTTAAAGGTTTTGTAGGTGGTTTTTCTTGTACTTGTAATGCTGGTAACTTAAATAAAGCAAATATGAATGTCAATATAGTTGTTTATGCTTTCTTCTCTTTTTTTTTGTGGTCATATGTAAGTTGTTTATTCTTAGTTACCGAATAATGTCATGTATATTGAGCTTAATTTATTTTCGAATCACTAAATTTGCATTTCATCAGAACATGTTGAGGAAGAAAGAGAAGCTCTTGCTTTAGTTAATGCAACACAGAAGGCACTGCAGTTGCGGGATAACTGTAATTCTCTAATCAAAGGGGATGCTAGATCAGGAGCAGAATTTTTCGCAAATCGCTCTTATCAGGGTCTGAATATGCCCAATGAGAACACCTCCCCAGAGCCATATTTCATAGGACGGAGAGGAAGGGCATCTGGATACGAGGATGAGAAGAACAAACATGAAAACTTGTGAAAACTGGCTAAGAGATACAGTGGAGGCATAAATGTGGGAGGACTGGCTCCGCGATGTTTTATTTGCATTAGATTGTAGTGAATGAGAATTGGTAAGAAAAGCCAGCGTCTGACAAGGGAAAGAAGAGCATAGACCTTGATTCTTCTCTGCAGGTTTTGAGCCTACTGGAGCAGCTCATGTATTTTGGCTGCTGATTTTTTCTGGCTCAAGTTCTTAATAATCTGCAGTTATGCAGTAGTTCAAAAGGATTTCACATAACTTAGGCACGAGAGATTCTTACGTAAATTTAGAGTACTCAAGTCAAGTTTAGTGTACTTAACCAATTACATCATTAATTACGGTAGGTTATGACAATTAATTTGTATTTAAGTATAATAATTATTTATTAATTAATAATGTGATTAGTTAAGTACACTTAATTTAGGTATTTTGGGTTTATCCAAGAATTTCTCCTTAGGCAAGCCTGCTCAAGGGCATGGTGGAACATGCAGTCGTCGTTTCACCTTTGTTAGTCATGGATATGTCTTTCCTAGCTTTGTCCAACTGTTCAGGAACTACATAGAAACACTGTTACGTTACATGTAAGAAACTTAACATATTTTGCTTTTTCATTTTAAATTGATCATATACACTTATTTCATTGTCTCTTTCCTTTTCTACTACGCATTATGCCAGGCGAAGGACAGGAAAAGCTTAAGTTTTTTTTTTAAAAAAAATTATGAATGTCACTCATATTATTCTTTCAAAATATTATCTTTTCTTTGTTATCTTCAGCATATTTTTTTGAATTTTGTGGGGAACAGAAACTCGATATTTCCATGGGTCAGAATCTCTGTTCAACACGTTAATGCTCGACTTTTCTTAAGTGAGGAGTCATAAGGAATAGAAGTTATATCTATATCATTGTACCCCAAAAAAAGAAAAAAGTGTATCTATATCAAGCTTGCCATTAGTTGTAGGGTGAGAAAAACCAACAAATTAGGAAGTTTGACAAAATCAAAGTTCGTAAACAAAAGTGAAATTTCAGCGACGACAATTCATGGATAGGATGTCTAATTTAGCAACCTCTAGTCAAATACCCAAGGTCATCATAAACAATTTCATAATTTCGAGTTTAGACTCTATTATAATTGTTTGAAATTAAAAGCAACTATTAAATGATACTGTTATTTTATGGAAAATTTCTTAGTACCTTATCTTGTGGTATTTTGTGTAAATGGCAGTAATATTGATTATTAGATTATTGACGAACCCTTATTCAATAGTCAAACGCGTTGATTTTGTTACTTGTTAGACTTTGGAACAATAATCTTACATACTGGCAAAATAAGAGATAAGGTCAAAGAAGGGTGTTTAGAGTTCAGTTTGAATTGATTTTGAGTCAAAATATTAATTAATTTAAATAATATTATTTACATCGATTTAGATTAAATTAGATTAATTATATTTTAAAAATTAATTCAATCCAAACTAATTTAAATTAGTTTTGATTAGGTCAATTTAATCAATTTTTGACTAAAAAAATTTTAAGTCTAAAATGTTGAGTTAGAAACAAATTAGTCTATTAAAAAGAAAAAAAAAGGAAATAAAGAATAGAAATAACTCATTTAACATGTCTAAAATAATATTAAAGTGAGAAAAATATGTAAAAAATAAGAGTTATTATATGTAAAAATATAAACTCGATAATAAATAAGTATATTATATAATATTAATCGGTTTAGATTAGATTAAATTAAATTAATTTTAAAAATTAAAACTAAAAACTGATCAAATCCAATCAGTTTTAAAAAATCAAACATAAAAGAATTAAATTTATTTAGTTTTGATTAGATTTCTATTTTCCTTTTTGGATTGGATTTGTACTTCTCTAAAGTCAAATGTTAAAATTCAAATAAAATTTGTATTTACCAAATATAAGTCCTAAATGTTGGTAAAATAGTATGAAAAATAGGTTAAGTGTGAATATTAAAACTTATTAATTATTAATATGGAATCTAACATTAAATACTTCTTAAAAAAGTTGGTTGAGTATACAATTAATTTTTATTTAATTTGTTATGTTGATTTTTTTTATTATAAAAAAAGCAAAAATTTATTCAAATCTCGACACTTATTTTGAAAACATGTTAATATACCAGTAGAATAGAGCTCAGCTAGTATATTCCCTTTATAGTTATGCTCACCGCGTCAACCACTCAATCTCTCGCCTTTCTCTTTCGCATTCTCTCTTACATTATGTTTGAATAACAGATAATGAAAAGAACAAAAAAAAATAAGAAGAATAAAAATAATTTTTTATATTTAAAAATTTTAAAATGTATATAAATAGACGTAATACATGTAAAAATTATTTATTCATTTTTCTCTTCAAATGTTTAATTTTTTTTTTTCTCAAAATTAAGGTAAAATGAGAAAAATATATATTCCATTTTATTCCGTTAATAAATCTTTCAAATAAAAAAAAAGAATTATATTACATTCTATTTCTTTTTTTTTAATCAATTTCTACCTATTCTGTTCCGTTAATAAAAAAATATCTAAACATAAGATTAGACCTTAGGTCAAAGAGAACTTCTCTAAAACAGGAAAATAATAATAATAATCTGTCTGCCTAAGCTTTCTCAAAATATATGTGACAAATCCATAATTAAAGAGTTGGTAGACACGTTTACATGCGCGCACACACACACACAAGACTGGTGCTCCCCATTTTTGTTGAAATCCAACTAAACAGTTTAAACTTATGCATAATGAATAATGATACCTACCAAAAAAATAATGAATAATGATACTTACTCCTCCCATTGCGAACAATACATACTAACACAGTGAAACTAGTAAAAAGGAAAAGGTAGGATAGACAAAATCTTGAAGATAATACATTGATGTTTCAATTTATCAGAAATGGATGCTTCAGTATTTCATCAAAAGAATGTTCCCACTCTTTTCCTTTAAGTAAACTATTCTAATATCGGATGCGAAAGTTTCTATTATGGATTCATTTTGTTTGAGTTTAAGGATGAATTTTTTTTTTATCTGATAGTATTTATATATAAATTTAAGTATAATAAAAATTATCAATTAAAATTTATAAATTTTTTGTATGTATAATTATTCATAAAAAAAATAATTAAATTAAATTTTTATGTGAATATAAGTATTATTAATTGAATCTAATCTTTTAATCTCAATTATTAATTTATTATATAATAAATTAATAAATAATTTTGTATTTGATTTATCTATAAATCACCTTAAAAGTAATTTATATCAGATATAATTTTTATATTCTTACATCAAATAATATATATATTTTTTTACACCTTATTTAATATTATTTATTATACATATTTTTTTTATTATTTTCTCTTACTTAATCACATCTATTGAAAATAATGTGAATAGTACTTACAACCTTTAAAAGAATGTATGATGATTATTTTTATATCAGATATTCTACTCGTATGCTATTTGTGCAAAATTTCTTCTCAAGCATGAAATATCTCTATTCCATCTCAGTGGGTTGGTCGAATTAGTTGGTCTACCTTGACAAGATGTGTTCTCTATTGATTGAAGTAGGACACAAGACTCTCAGGGCATCCCTGGCTCCAGCAGATTCATGGATGCATCGAAGCATGTTAAGTGGTCCATTTCTTTCTTTGGTTCACATGATCACATCCATCTCAATTTGATGATGTCTTTAAAATATATGAAAAGAAGTGTATATTAATAAGATTTTCATAATTTATACTAGGATTCAACTTATTGACAAATTCTAGCATGTTTTTGAAACGTAATAAATGCATATTTTAAGATAAATTTTTATTATTAATTTTAGGTTAATTAGAGAGTAGTTGACACAAGCATTTTTCAAAGTTTTAATTCTTTTTTTTATTTTTTTAAAATAAAATATCAACATTTAACATAAGTATAGAAATTCTTTAAATTTTAACTTTTTTATAAATTATTATTACAAACTTTAGTTTTTTTAATTAATTTTTAAATTTTAATTAATGATCATAATAAATTTTTTTATTTAATTTAAACATGTAAATTCACTAAAAATAATATTATATAGTAACATTTTATTAGTATTAACATTAATTCTAAATTGATAATTAATTTATTCATTAAATTTTAATTTTAAAAATATTTTATTTCTTACAAAATAAATAAAAAATAAATTTATTTTAAAACAAAGTTTGTTTTTATTTATTCCGTAATAATAAAATAAATTTATAATCAAATTTTAATAAATAAATTAATAAATAATTCAAAATTAATATTAATATAAATAAGATATTATTACATAATATTATTATTAATGAATTAATATATTCAAATTAAATAAAAAAATTTATTAATATTAATTAAAATTTAAAAATTAACTAATTTTTTTTAAAATTCATAATAATAATTTAAAAAAATAAAAATTAAAAAAAAAAAACTACATGTTCTTTTCCCTAAAATTTACATAACTTTACTTAAAACTAATGGTTGAGATCAAACTTGAATCGGGCATTTATTGAATTCCAATCTGTTACATATCACGCGGACACGTATATGAAAGGGTAAATTACATTAATGATATATACTACTTTGTCCATTAACATTTCAAAAAGTGTAACTTTACGCATATGATTAATTTATCTTTTCCACATCACCGTTTATGATTTAATGGCAACTCAGTAAAAAGACGGATGATGAAAATGAAAATATTTAAGACAAAGATTAAAAAAAAATAGTTAAGACAAAAAAAAAAATTAGCCGGACAGCATGATATTACATTCTTAATTACTACTAGGCAATAGGGACAATCTGTAAACTAGAAATAGATTATGCCTGTAATATTTTTTCCTGCTAAGTTTATAATTTATTTAGTTTATTAAATGTGGTTTTTAAAACTTAAACATGATTATTTTTAAATAATTGATTCATTTTAAAATTATATCAATCAATATTTCATATAAAATAAACAATTTTAGGTTACTTAAACAATTATTATATTTTATATATTGTTGTTGATCGCCCTACGTGAGACGGAAAAAATAACGATGTCTAACGTGTTTCTAGTTATGACTTATGATACCTATTCAATTAATCATATTATTAATTATCAAATAAAATTTTAAAAATAAACAATACAACCAAAAAACAAAAACTTCATAAATAATCTCCTAGTTATTAACTAATCATTACAGTAGTCAAGAAATTAGTTTCACATCGATACCTATACACATATCATGCTAAAAACTAAAAAAATGACAAAAACCACAAATAGAAATTTCTTTTTTCATTTATGACAGTGAGAGGAAGTGGTTGTTTTCGAAGAAAACAAAACTTTGCCCCAATATTTTATAACTCAATGAAAAACCATGAGTTGGACAAAGTCCAGTATGTATCTACAGCCACAAAAAATACCCAAGATTTTTTTTTTTCTTTGTTAACACCCTCACCACAAAACTAAATTTGAAATATTCAAGAAAAAAAAAAACAGAGGAAACAGAGAGAGAAAGCTTCATCAAATTTGCCGAACAATCTCTCTCCCCTGTTCCAATTCCCAACACAAATGTACAGGGTTCAATCTAGAATCAAACGGTGATCAGAAAGAGCACTCCATTCTATGCACTCTGTCCCTCAAAATCCCATTATACAGAGCAATTCTGTTAGCTGGCATTCCTCGAATTTCCGGGGTTTCATTTCTGCAGTTGCTTGATACTCTGTTTTGCTTCCTCTGTTCTTTCCTCACCTCCTCACTCGTTTCTCTTGCTTCCTTCACATTATCTGCAAATTGAACTCTCTTCTTCTTCTTCTTCGTCTTTATTTCCCTTTTCTTTTCCTCTGAAAACCAATACAAATGATAAAGTAAGAAAATTTTCTCCGGAAAGTTAGGTGAATCCAAAGAAAAGAAAAGAAAAAAAACAGGGGAAGTGGTTTACCTGAACACAAGCAAGAGCGTAAAATTTGTTTGTTAGAGTCGTGAGAATCGGAATTCCCATGAATTTGAAATGGTGGGGTAGCCTTTTGCCAGTGGAAAGCAAGATAAAGCACAGTGCTTGACAAAACCATAGCTGTGGTGAAAACAAGACCCTGTGAGATAGAAGCCATAACGTTTAGAAACAGAGGAGTTGCAGAACAAGAAGAAGGGAAGGAGCTATTTCTGAGAAAGAAGAATGAGAAACAGATGACTTGTGTTGACCAGAGAAGAGGAAGAGCCGTGGGTATAACTATAAATAGAGAGGTAGGTGAGTTTGTGAAGCTTCACGGCCAGACAAATGGAAAATATAACAACGTACGTAGTTGAAAGGCTATGAATCTCTTAAATATATAATTTTGTTTTGATATTGAAATTTTTATATATAAAAATAATATTATTAAAAGATATTTTTGTTTAAGTATTTTTTAATATTCAAAAAATTAATCTTTCACATGTGATGAAAATATTCTTAAAAAAAGGAAATATAATTTTTTTAAAAAAATAGAAATTTGTTAGTTGAATTGTGGTAATAAAAGAAAAAGAATGCAGTAGTTAATTGGTGGCGAGGGCATCTAGATTTCTCTGCATGGGTTTTGGAAATGGAAACAAAAGAGGGAAAGAACTAACAAGGGAGGGGTTTGAGTTTTAGGTGGGGCGGTGCAACTTGTGTTCGGTTTGGCTTTTGCTATATGAGAAGCTTGAGAGAACGAAAGTCTGGATGCGGTTTCGGTTTGTGTTGGGTGTGTTGTGTGGGTGGGGTCATAGTCAAAGGTCATCCAAGTATGCAACTTAATCTCCTTTTACGATGATTCTTGCAAATTCATAGTATTATACTACCTCATTAAAAATCTAACATATGGCACTAAATAATTATACATGCAACAAGTGGACATCAAATAATCATACATTAATGTTTTAAAAATTGAATTAGATAAGTCGATTAAACCAAATTGGTCTAACCATAAATTGATTATATCTTCAATTTGAATATTTTTTGTTTAATCATGATTTAATCATATATTTAATTGATTGAACAAATTAAATCATGACTTAAAAATTTTGTTAGTTCAATATCTGATTTGATTTTTAAAACATTGTCATACATACCATTGGATGACCCGAATGGTCTTACTAATTTTTTTAAAAAATTGATGCTTCAAAAATGTGTTTTTTTTTTAATTTGATGCATGAAGTATACTCTATCATTTGACTACATGTTCCTATTATGTAATATTTTTAATTTTTTAATAAATATTATTATCTAACTAATAGATTATTATTACTAGTAATATTTTTTAACAATTTTTTTTATTTATTGAAGTTTTTTGGCTCGACCACTTGACCCGTGATCGGACGGTTAACCCTGGGATTATACAACTATGGGATTATACAACTATGATTTTTCTCCTCCTACCAAGAGGAATGAAATATAAAGCAAAATAATTTTTTACATCAATTTTTTCATATTATTTTTACACATATTAATAATATCTTAATTATTAATTGACAACTTATATCGATTGATTAACATTTAAGAAAGATTTGTTATTGAAAAGTTAATAAATTCTATAATGTTAAGAGTTTGAATTTGAAAGTCGTTACTTTGAAAATAACTTTACTAACTTTTATTTTCGACCTGGAGGCTAATCTCATAAAAATACTTATAAAGATATCTTGGTCAATGATGGAGAAAAAAATTAATGACAAGTCATTAGTGCATTAACTAATCGATATGTTTTATTAACTTATAATTGAGACATTATTAATTAATAAAAAAGTATAAAAAATTTGGTGTGTAAATAATGTTATTGTTGCACTAGAATGTTACTTACACTTGGGTTTTTATACTTTTTTTTTGCAATTATCTTTCATGGTAAAAAGAAAAATAAATATTTTCCTTTTTTAAAAAAATATAAATTCAAATATAAGAGTAATATTACTATACATTAAGACGGTTTTAGATTCTAAAATTTCTCAGTAATTTTTTTTTTTGAAAAAAATAACATATTACATCACAAATTAAATTAAAATACAATGTTTTGTTTTAATGTGTATTAGTTTAAATAAAAGAGATTCAGGTCTCTTAAGCATATAATTTCAAGTTTGAGGGTAGGAAAAAATATCATCTTAATACTAATTATAGTTTTTACAATAATTAAATATTAAAACTGTCGTCTTTTATTTTATTCGATTTCAAGTTGTTTGAATCCTGTCCTCTTGCAAGCTTTCCAGTAAACTTTATTACGTTTTCTTCGACATGACATATAGAAATTATCACATTGTTTTTCTGGCGGACATCTGCTACACAACAAGTTGTCTTTGAAGAAAATCATGCTTCACATGACTATTGTTCTCTCCGTCGACTTACATTTCTTTCTTTCTTTCTTCATATATATTTTTTTCTTTTAAGATAGTTAATTTATTGTTACGAATGAAAACAGAATTAAAGTTCTAAATATAAGAATTCCAAATAATGTGGTCATGGGAAAGAATGACTCAAGACGCCTCTTAAGTGCTACTAATTAAAAGAAACGTGTTATGCACATAACTAATAAAAAATTATTTTTTTTATTCTAATACAAACACTTAACCGTTATTGTTCTTAAGATAACTTTCAGTATAACACAAAAATTTAGGATAATTTTTTTTTCTCAAATTGCATATCACACTAAATCACAATAATGTCTATATGACTTTTGTTAGCACAGAACGTCTTGTCAAGATTAGTCGTTGTTACCACGAGTTCTTCTTGTCGCTTCTTTTCATTGGGGCATACAACCTTGTCATCGTCGAAGTCATCACTACCATCATTGTCGTTGCTGTCATCACCTAGATCCAGCCTTATTAAAGTATTAGAGGAAGCCATAGTTGCGAATTTGTGCAAATTTGGGAGTCTCGCGTGATGGAATCAAACGAAAACAGGAGCAGCAACACACCAATGTCTTACAGCAATCGAGAGGATAGAGTAACGGAATTGCCACTATAGAACAGAACACCTGGAAACATACAAAGAGACAATTGTAGCATATGTTGGTTGGCGGTCACGGAGACGCAACCTTGCATGAAGGAGATGGAGGCGGCCTTGCAAAACATAAAGAGGTGCTGGAGAGAGCGATGAGTGATGTTGGAGGGGAATGTGTCAAGATTCGACTGACAAAAAGCTGGAGGCTAGTGACCCTAAAGGAAGCTCCACACAAGAAGAAAACGCCAGTTAAAGCAGAGTTGAATGCACATTAGCGATAACGCTGCTAGGAAACACTACTAGAGCATCGTGTTACAATTCATATAGTATTGTTTATGGAATAAATATTTTTATTGATTTAGTCCTTTAGTGACTTATTATTTCAAATTTTGTTTAAAAATAATCTTCATAGAGCTAGAAACTATAAACTCTTTCATCCTAATGTATTTGTTTTTAGTGGTGTTAAACTTTCCATAACAAAGTGTGATATATTTATTTAACTATAGCTTCAATGATATTATAACCATATGTTCTATATCGGGTATCCTGAAACTCGGGCGCAACAGAAGCAATATAAATTAGCAGACTCAATAATCACGTAGTCTACTATTATCCAAAAGGGCTTATCAGTTTAACTTCTAAAAGATAAACGTATTTTAATGAAATCTACCTTTAATGAAGATACCCTGATCATAACTACCTAGATTCATAATTATAAAAAAATTTTATCACTTAAATATTATTTTCTTATCAAATAATCTCATGTTATAAATATGTAATTTTCTTTTTCCTGTCTAAATCCTACCTTAAACGTCAAAGTACATACCACCTCCTATGTGCCTCTACCATATAAGAAGAAGTCACCACCTTCCATCGTTCTAAACTAGATCAAATTCTTCATCCTAAATTCTAGTCGAGAACACCGTCAAAACCATATCTAATAATTTTTACCAATTTTTTAAAAAAATATTTGTTAGTCGAGAACACCGTCAAAACCATATCTAATAATTTTTTACCAATTTTTAAAGAAAATATTTGTTCTGAAGTGGATTCAGAAGGTACCTGTAGTCGGTACGTACACGGTGGTTCCTTCCTTGCGCAGCTACAGCCAAGAGCACGAAGTCCAGGGGGGTGGGTATCTGCAATGGGACTCCAACGCTCAAGTCAGGCAATGCACCAGAAGGTTAAAGCTAATGGAATAGTAGTAAGGTTCCGATCCCCTCTCAGGGTAACTTAGCCTGGTATATATTGAGAGCGTGATTTGAATCCTCATGCACTCCACGCAGAACAGAGGTACCTTAGGATCGTGCCATGGCGGGAATTCACTCATGATCGTTGAGGTCCGTCTATGACATTGTCGGATCGTTCCACGATCGTTGAGGTCCGCTTTCGACATTGTCGGGACCGCCCCACGATCGTTGAGGCTCATCTCTCGTTCTCGCTATTCGTCTTTCCTTTAATGGCCAATCCTAGTACGCAGGCTGTCGTGGTCCCCATTACTGAGAGTAGGGAGATGACTGCTACGATCCAAGGTCGCGAGGCCGAAGTGGGGGCGTAGTTGGCGGAGTTGGGTGGTTCATATGCCGGGTCGATCTTTCAAGACGGGATCCCGGACCACGGTCCAGAACAGTTGCCCCCAGCTTGGCGCTTGGACGAGGCCCAAGTGTCAAGGTACCATCGTGCTCAAAGTGGGCGGCATCCTGGCTTTGAGGCCGGGCTTCGTGGTCTTTCAAGTTGGCCGAGGCCCGTGATCTCTGAACATGAGACGACTCGGCGGTTGGGATGTGGTTCGGAGGCCGAGGTGGGTCCTTACCTATGTCGCCACCCCCTATTTCTCTTAGGATTTTGCGCAATGAGAATGCTCAGAGACCTTGGCATAGGATCCGGTATCCGCAGGAGCTTGCCCTTTAGGAATTCGTGCCCAACGTAAGGAACCTTGACCTTGGTTTGGAATTCGAAGGCAATGGCTATCTGGGATTTGGAGTCCGTGCCTAAGGGAAGAAACCTTGTCCGGGGTCCATTACCGGTTGTTTTAGGTATATTAGGAGGCCGCGCGACTTATGGTTTCGGACTGGTCCTTGTCGGGGTCTTTTATGCGGGTGGATTGGTGCGAGAGTTTTCCCCCTGTTGGGATTTCTCTACTGCACTCCCTACCTAGCACAAGACACTACGGTTGGTACCATGATAACTGAGTTCTTGAGCTTGCCAACTTGGATAAGAGATCGGCCAGGGAGTTTTGTTCCCGGAGGATGTGCTCCACTTTGACTAGCTGGAAGTTGGGGAGGAGCTCTTGCACTTTTGCCAGGTACTTCTGTAGGAGGGGCTCTTTAGCCTGGTATTCGCCTTGGATCTGGGAGGTCACGAGTTGGGAGTCGCTGCAAAGTTTGATCTTTGTGGCCCCCAAGTCTCTGGCCATTGCCAGTCCTGCGATGCATGACTCGTATTCTGCTTGATTATTCGAGGTGGGAAACTCAAACCTCAGTGAGTTCTCGATAGTTACCCCTTCGGAGTTTTCCAAGATTACCCCGGCGTCGCATCCTTTTGGGTTAGAAGACCCGTCCACGAATATGATCCAGGGTATTTCATCTGTATAACCGGGGTCTGAGGTAAGTTCGGCCAAAAAATCTGAGAGGGCTTGCGCCTTGATTGCTATTCTGGGCTCATAGGTTATCCCGAATTCAGAAAGTTCGACGGACCAGGCGATCATCCTTCATGCTAAGTCTGGTTTGTGCAGTATTTGTCTGATTGGTTGATCCGTTCTTACCACAATGGGGTGGCATTGGAAATACTGCCTTAATCTTCTGGCCGTGATGATAAGTGCAAAGGCGACCTTCTCAATCTTTTGGTATCTGAGTTCGGGGCCTTGCAGCGCTTTGCTCACGAAATAAACTGGTTTTTGGCCTTCGGATGTTTCCCTGGTCAGTGCTGAACTAACTGCTTCTTCGTTGACGGAGAGGTACACGTAAAGGGTCTCGCCTGGTTCGGGCCTTGTGAGGACTGGAGGGGATGCCAGGAGGTTCTTTAGGGACGTAAAGGCGTCTTCGCATTCCTGCGTCCACTCGAATCCGGTCCCCTTTTTTAATAACTTGAAGAGGGGGAGGGATTTGTGGGCGGCTTTGGCTAGAAATCTCGTGAGAGCTGTGATCCGGCCATTCAGCTGTTGCACTTCTTTGATGTTTCGGGGGCTATGCATGTCGAGCACCGCCTTGCATTTGTCGGGGTTTGCCTCTATGCCGCGGTGGGTCAGCATGAATCCCAAGAATTTCCCTGCTTGGACCCCGAACGCACACTTTCCTGGATTGAGTCTCATGTCGTGCCTTCTCAGCTGCGCGAATACTTCTTCAAGGTCCGAGGTGTGTGATCCGGTCGACGGGGTCTTAACTATCATATCGTCGATATAGACCTCTAGCATTTTCCCCATCTGTTTTTCGAAGACTCTGTTCATCATCCTCTGGTAGGTGGTCCCGGCGTTCTTTAGCCCGAACGACATTACCTTGTAGCAGTAGCTTGCTCTTTCGGTAATGAAGGCCGTTTTGTCCTGGTCTCCGGGTACATCGGAATTTGATTGTACCCCGAGTAAGCGTCCATGAAGGATAGCGTCCGGAAGCCGGAGGAGCTGTCGACCAGCTTGTCGACGTTTGGGAGGGGGTATGGATCTTTGGGACATGCCTTGTTCAGGTCGGTATAGTCCACGCACATCCTCCATTTCCTGTTTGCCTTTTTAACCAGGACTACATTTGAGAGCCAAGTGGTGTACGAAACTTCTCTTATGAATCCGGCGTTTAATAACTCCCTGACTTGCTCCTCGATGGCCTGTTGTCTCTCGGGGCCAACTTTCTCTCTTCTTCGGGCGACGGCTTTGCATCCCGTTTAATAGATAAACGATGGCAGATGAAAGCGGGGTCGATTCCAGGCATGTCGGCGGAAGTCCAAGCAAAAAGATCCTTGTTTTTCTGCAGGAGCTGTGTCAACTGGGTTTTTTCCTATTCTTCGAGGTTTGCTCCTATCATGGTGACTTGATCGGGCTTGTCGCCCAGCTGGAGTGGGATCAGTTCTCCTTCGGGCTAGGGTCTTGTTCCTCGGATCTCTTCACGGACGTCCAACTCCGTCATCAAGATGTTGACTTGGTCATGGGTGGTGCTGGATGTTCGTGTCTTTGTTTTTCTGGAGGTCCTGCCGATCTTTAGGCTCTCGTTGTAGCATTTGCGGGCTGCGATCTGGTCGCCCCTGACCGTGACCACTTCATTGTTCCTGTTGAGGAACTTCATGGCCTGGTGGGCGGTGGAAACCACAGCGGCAATGCCGTTTAGGGTTGTGCGGCCCAGGATGATGTTGTAGGCCGAGGGACAATCTACGACTAGAAACCTCACCTTCACCGTTTTATAGGTGTCGTCGTTGCCCAAGGTAAGGAAGGTCTCAAAATAACCCACTGGGGTTACCTTCTCTCCGGAGAACCCGGTTAACTCGCCCTCATACGGGGTAAGCGCGGACAGGGGGAATTCTAACCTTTCGAAGGCGTCCATGAACATGATGTCTGCCGAGCTCCCCTGATCTACAAAGATACGACGGACTTCGGCATTGGAGATTATCCCGGAAATGACGAGGGGGTCGTCGTGATCTCGGATAATATCGCCGTAGTCCTCTTCGGAGAAGGAGATGGGCGGCGCGCCTTTGTTCTCTGCATGGGGCTTTCGGGAGGAGGAACCGGATACGCTCAGAACCGCAGTCCGGAGTGCTTTCTTCCTAGAGTTATTTGACAGACCGCCCCCTGCGAATCCCCTTGAGATTGTGCTTATTAGTCGGTTCTTCTTGTGGCCCCTGTCTTGAGTATCCCGTTCCCGGTCTTGCCTGTTCTCATCGCTGTGGCGCGGAGGGGTCCGGGATCTCCTGGCAGGGCTTTTGCTTCTCCTTGGGCGTTGGTTCGGACTTCGTCGGGGGCTGCGGCTTTGCCTCCGGTTTCTGCGCCTTCCACGGTTTCCGTTTTCCCGAAACCCGCTGATATATTTTTGCAAGCGCCCTTCTTTGATCGGGACTCGATAACGTCCGGAGTTGGTTGCAATCCCTCCGTTTCGTGGCCATAGCCGTTGTGCCACCTGCAAGTGTTTTGACCGATCCCTCCGGGAACCGCTTCTTTATGGGCGGTGGTCTCTTGATATTCTCGGAACTCGGTTTGAAGGACCTCCTTCAAGATTGTCTCTCGAGGGTGTTCAAAGGAGTGTACTCGAGTATTTGGGCCGGTATCGCTCGCTTTTGAGGGTCACGGGGTTGATTGGAGTTTTGGTTCTTTTTTGGTGTGCTTCACCTTTCTCCAGGCTCTCCTTCGCCCTGGTGACTTCCTCAAGCTCAACGTATTTGTCCGCCCGTCGGTGAAACTCTTCTAGGCTTTCTGGTTTCTTTTTTGCTAGAGACGCGAAGAAGCTTGAGTTGGTCTAGAGCCCGTTCCTGGCGTAATGGAGGGCTATCCTGTCGTCTAGATTTTCTATGCCTACACAGGCTTGGTTAAACCTTCTGACATATTCGCGCAAGGATTCTGAACTTCCCTGGCGAATCCCGGAGAGGGAATCAATCGACTTCGGGCGCTCCTTGGCCGTGGTGTATTGTTGCAAGAACCTTTGCGTCAGGTCTTCCCATCCTGTGATCCTTGTTCGCAAGGTGACGAACCATCGGAGGGCGTCCTTCTTTAGGAATAGGGGGAAAGCCCGGCATAAAAGTTCCGGGGTGTATCCGTTGAGCTGCATGGACCGCGTGTAGGCGTCTAAGTGCTCCCCCTGGGATCCGTTGTTCGTCATAAGCTTCCAAGTTGCTCGGAGGTTTGAAACTCCTCGGGACCCCCGTATGACATTAGGGCGTCCGAGAATTGTTGTAGGCGGCCGGGGCTGGATTACTTGTTTCCAATAATCCGGCGCCGCGCCTTGATCCGCATGCCGTTGCGAGCCTCGTCGTGTCCTCCGTTGTCATTTTCCGCCCGTGCTGATCTCTCGAGGTCTCTCAGACGGCGTCTCTGTTCCTCTAGCTGGCGCCGTTGATCCTCGATGAGGGCTATTTGTTGACGCAACAACTCCCGGAGGCCATTTCTCGTAATCTCGGATTGGACATTGTCTTCGTCGAGACGCGTGGTCCCCGTTGTCGTGGGAGGCTCCCAAACGAGCGTGGACGGGGATCCTAGCTACATTGTTTCCTCCGCAGTTACTCCGTAGTTTATGTTGTTGGTCTCCCGTGGGGAAAGTGAGCCTGTTCTCGATTGAGACCCGCCGAGATGGGTCGGGGCTTTCGGCGAAACCGAAGTCTCGTGCCCATCGTTAAGGGTTTCCACCATGGCGAGCCTGTTTCGGCGGCGGAGGTTTCGGTGGTGTGGACTGAGGGGGTTGCGGGTTGTCTTTGTTGGGCCCTGTATCTGGCCATGGACTGCGTGCGCAGCGCTCCCTCTTTTTTGGTTGTGTCTCGTACTCACCATGATTGTTGCGGGAATGAAAATTTATCAGATTCCCACAGACGACGCCAATGTTCTGAAGTGGATTCAGAAAGTACCTGTAGTCGGTACGTACACGGTGGTTCCTTCCTTGCGCGCCTACTGACCACCAAGAGCACGAAGTCGGGGGTGGAACTGCATGGGACTCCAACGCTGAAGTCGGCGGTGCGGCTTGAGAAGGTTAAAGCTAATGGAATAGTAGTAAGGTTCCGATCCCCTCTCGGAGTAACTTACTGCAGTATATATTGAGAGCGTGATTTGAATCCTCATGCACTCCACGCAGGACAGAGGTACCTTAGGATCGTGCCATGGCAGGGAATTCAGCCCATGATCGTTGAGGTTCGTCTCTGACATTGTCAGGACTGTTCCACGATCGTTGAGGTCCGCTTCTGACATTGTCGGGACTGTCCCACGATCGTTGAGGCTCATCTCTATTCTGCTGGGGCTGTCTTCCCTTTAATGGCCAATCCTAGTACGCAGGTTGTCGTGGTCTCCATTATTGAGAGTAGGGAGATGACTGCTACGATCCAAGGTCGCGAAGCCGAAGTGGGGGCGTAGTTGGCGGAGTTAGGTGGTTCATATGCCGGATCGATCTGTCAAGACGGGATCCCAGACCACGGTTCAGAACAGTATTTTTTTCTAAATATATCGGCACGAAATTTTTCAATCTCTCCATTCAGTTCTCACACGTGGGTGACAAGTAGTGATTTAACTATCTATGAATTCCTGTCCATTATATTATGGGACTATGAATATGATGGGAGCGTAGAATCAACCATACGATTTGAGACCCTTTTGACGCGTATTATGCAAACAAGGACAACAGGTTATCCTAACTGTGCAACCGAGTTTAATGCGTGTACTTGTGTAGGGCGATGGCGATCACACGTCCACGATAAGTAATTATTAGATGCTTAAAATAGTGAATTAATTTTTAGATTTGGTATATGAATCGCCTTCGGCTCGGTAGCCAGTTTATAGCAATGCCTATTTTAGTCAAAGATTAAAAAAAAAAAGAATTAGGTGTGCGTGCTTGATCTAAGTTCTAATGCCATAAATTATATATAAGTAACATAAAAAAATATTAATGTAATTTTTTGTATAAATTTAGAAGTAAATTCAATAACATAAAAATGTTTAAGAATTGTGAAAGATAGAGCATGCAGCTAATATTATTATAAATATTGGTGTATGTATAATTTTTTTTTGAATTGTGGTGTATATATAAAATAAAATTAAATAAAAGAGTTATATGATATTATATAAATCTAAAGATCAATTTAAAAATGTGAATTTTATGTGTTATATATTTATTTTAGCATCATTACGTTCTACAATAATATAGATAGGTAAATCAACAAACTAAAACTATAAAGATAAGAGAGGCAATGACAATGATAAACATAATAAGAGATAAAAGTTCGTGAATTAATCACCACACATGATACTATAAATTACAATAACTTATTTTTCTTTCTTTACCCACATATATTTATGTATGTATGTATATTTTTTTATGAAGTGTATGTATATAATATTATATTATATGTGAATAGATACCAACTTGAGCATAATTGAAGATTGAACAAGAAAATATCAACTTCATAAAAATAAACAAATAAAAATTAATTACACGTGTTGAATTAATTTTTTTAAAGAAAAATAATATGTAATTCTCTTTAATTTTAATTTTTTTATAAATTATCATTACGAATTTTAAAATTTTTATAATTAATTCTTATACTTTAATTAATGTCATAATAGATTATTCTATTTAATTTGAATTTATTAATTCATTAACGATAATATTGTGTAATAATATTTTATTTATTTTGTAAAAAAGAAAATATATTTAAAATCAAATTTTAATAAATAAATTAATAAATAATTCTTAATTAATATTAATATATAAATAAAATAATACTATACTGATATTATTATTAATGAATTAATAAATCTAAATTAAATATAAAAATTTATTAATAAATTAATTAAAATTTATGAACTAATTAAAAAAATTTTAAAATACGTGGTGGTGATTTATAAAATAATCAAAATGTAAAGGATTTATGTACCCTTTTTCTTTTTAAAAAAAAAAACTTGAAATTAGGCAACAACCAATGAAAAGACTCCACATAGAATTTCTACTAATTAGCTTAGTCCACTCTCCAGTTTCCAGACCTTCTAGCACTAACGAATCATACCAAATGCTTGGTCGGGGTATAGGCTCTCTGGCGACTGTATTGCCATCTCAGCACGTGGGGTAACCAAACCATATATATATTCTGCAGAATCAAGGTCTGCATGAAGAGTTGCTTGCCACTTAATTGTAATTATAATTTTATTAAAGTATTATAAATATTATATATAATATAATTAATCTGACTATAGGTGAGTTTTTGAATAAATGTACAATCTTATGTAAAATATGAAATCAATGTCATAGTTGAGCTTATCTTTTAATTTAGTGTTGCTGAGCTGAAGCCTAAAACTATGAAGCCCAAAGCCTAATACTATTAATTAAGCCGATTCTGAATGGATTTTAAAGGATCATTTGAAGAAAGCTGATAAAGGAGGTTTCTTTTGCAGCACAGTAGTAGTGACGATGATGCAAAAGGTGAATATTTATAAAAAATACTTTGATATTTAAGTTAGATTATATATAAGGTGTGTAGTATTTAGAGATTCAGATCCATATATTTACTACTTTGTCTAGTATTTATAGGAACATTTTAATAGATAAAAATCACGTTTGAAATCTATATTAATGGATAATAAATACTATTAATGAAGATCCCTATAAAATAGGAAGCAATTAGGATAATTATCTCTTTCAACTATAATCTATATTTATGAGAGATTTTGGAAGATATTTACTCATTGTTGAAAGGTATGATTATAACTCTGAGTGTGCGCACACCGTTCATCGGATCTGTCTTGGACGAGCTGGGTTGCTGCTGACTCGGCTAACTCAGAATTCGGTCAAGAACAATTGCCTCTAACTTGGTGCTCAGATGTGACAATTGAGTGTCAAGATATCAAGGATCGTCAGGAGCAACGATACACATAAAACAAAAGGATCTAAGTCATAACATGGATATCAGATCTCACAATGTAGCATCTGAAATGCTGAGGTCCACGATGCAAAATGAATGCTCACGACAAGGTTGCCCCTTGTACTAGTAGGATTTGTCAGGATCCGTCATGGACCATTAAGCTTTTAATCATCATTCCATCATTGTCCACAATTCATATCGTGTTGCCCCTATGTCGATTTTGATTGCGGGGTCTAAACATTAAATTCTCATCTTGAAGATCGTGATCCATACACTAGGTTTTAACTTACCAGTGTGACATTGATCCGAGATTCAACAGGATTGCAATTGCATTGTGCATGTGCCTTTTCGTATCTGACCTTTGTCCTTTCGTGTATTGTGTCAGTTTCACATTAACACGTGGCAGTTGTTGAATGGTAGTCGCAATTTGATTTTCCGTGCTACCATGATAACCTTGATTTGAATTTAATGGCAAAAAGATGTCTATACCCCTACAAGTGGTGGCAGTTGGGGAGTTACCACGTGCCTATAAATACGAAGTGTGGGTGGTTTTTTTTACCACTTTTGGCTTCAGTTTCCATTTCTTCTTTGATTCTCAGGCGTGCCTCAATGATGGTTTTTGGTAGTTTTTTGTCACCCTCAACTCCTTTCAACATTTCTCTTCACTCTAAACACTAGGTATTGCCCCAACTGCACCTTTTTCCCATCATTTTCTTCTTGATTTGGTTGTTGTCATATGAAACTGAGAGAGACGAACAATGACGATGGGGATGAGAGCTATTTATAAATTTTGAGTGTGCCGCCGTCTCTGCCACGGATGGTGAAAACACTGTTGGAAGGCAGAGACCTTTATCCAGGATCACTATCTTAAACATAATGTGGAGAGTGAGTATGGCCAGAGAAACAACAAGGTTAAGGTCATCTTATCCACTCTTCGTACTCATGAAAGAGTTGGAAAGTCATGACGAAACTTCTTCTAATTATGACATGAGTACGACCTATGTAGATAATTTCGGGACCTCAGAGATGGTATGACAAAGTGCAGCTACATCTGAACCTAGAGAGTATGTTTTTCCCCGAGATATCAGCTTGTATCAAAGGATTGATAAGGAGGTACGGGGGACACCTTTAAACATAGAGACTGCAGATGACATCATAGACAAGCGAGAGTATTTACAACTGACTATGGATGGCCTCCGGGACCATGAATTCGTGATCCGAGCTCCGACTGATCAAGAAAGGGTTTGCTCAACTAGGACGGAGGGCAACTATTTCATTTACTTGTACGAGGCGATGCTCACCACATCGGTGTTTGACTTTCGTTCACTGACTTTCAAATAGGAGTATTAAACCATCTATAGGTAGCCCCAACACAGATCCATCTTGATGCATGGTGTTTCATACAGATATACGAGCTAATGTGCAGAGTCTTTGAATGGCCATATTTCATCAAGGCCTTCTTTTTCCTTTTCACGCCCTCCGAGATCAACTTTCAAAATGGGTGGGTAACATTATGCACTCAGGTGGCGCATAGAGTCTTCAAGCTATAACCAAGAGTTCTTTAAAAACTTAAAGAAATACTTCTTTTGCTTGGAAGGCGCTCCAGTTACCATGCCTCTTTTCGTTAACCTGCAGGGAGTCATCTTAAATACCACAACTATATTTGTACTGGACTCAAGCGGCTTGGGAGCAGAGTCAAGAAGAAATCGAGACTATAATATCCACTATTACTGAGGACAAAGTCAACGTCCTCATATTTCTTATTGTTTGGGCCAATAAGAAGGGGGTCATCTATTGTAAAGATATGTTAAATGAGCTTGAGGATTCGTTGAGGGGCCTTCTGGGTATGTTGGATAAACATTCTTTGCATGTTTATTTAGTTTTTTGTTGTTTAAGAATTTTTCTAAATGTTGTAACACCTTTTTCTTTTCTCTTGCAGAAAGCATGGCACCTCCTAGAAGAGTCAAAGCGCTTGCCTGCTGCTTTGCGGCAAGGAAGGCTAAAGCCTTGGGCTCCTCACAGCAGGCTACAGTTTCTACTTCTCAACCCTAACTAATTGTTCAAATGGAAGATCACGAATCTCCTGTCCAACCCTTTAGGTCACACAAATGGAAAGGTAATGGCCAGAAGATAAGAAAAGGGAAGAGACCAATGTTCGAAGAAACCCACATCTATTTCACTATCAACCATAAGACAAAGATCCCAGAAGGCGTCCATCTCCAATTTGCTGCCAATTCTGTTTAGAGCCGATAATTGATCCAGGTTGGGTTATCGATAATGTCTTATTCACCCGACTGACTATGATGTCTTGATCGAGCATGACTTGCTCAAAATGATCCGGGATGCTGAGGTTCGAGCTCTCCACAACGCCTCTACTATTCATTTTCTAGAATGGGTATTTCAATCAATTCTCCAAGTCCGAGAGATAGAAAATGGACTGAACTCCATCTGGGATGACAAGGCCAAATTAGAGCTAGAGGTGGCCCTAAAGGATAGGTAGTTGAAATAGGTCTCTGAGGAGCTCAGTCTCTGGAAGACTGAATTTACCAGGCTCCAAAAGAAGGTGGTGGACGGCAAGACTTGGGAGATGGTTCTGAAGGATCAACTTAGTCCTTCTGAAACTGCCCAGACCGTTCTCCAGGTTGAGAATAAGCTCCTCAAGCGATCCAAGGCCAAACTAAAGACTGAGGTAGTCGAGCTTGAGAATGAATGGGCAACTTCCATGGACGACTCTTTTGCTAATGCCCTAGCTCAACTCTGTCTTCTGAACCCGAACCTTATCACCAAAGGTATGGGATCGTGGAAGGTGGTCTAGGATGACATCATTATTGATGTCGTTACTAAGGCTACCACTGTGACTCAAGTCCCTGCAGCGGATGTTGGTGTCTTTGAAGAGGAGGACGAGGAAAATGGAGAGTTCGGCCAAGATGAGGTGGAGGTCGAGACGGATAAGCCTAACCCGGATGCTTGATTATTTTTTTTTTCATTTTGCTTCTGCCCCTTATGTGGGGTTTTTTTTATCTTTATAAGGACAAGTTCCATCATTTTCAAGCATTTTTTAAAATAAATCCCGGAATGCGAATATCGTTAAAATTTTCGTAACTTAGTATTTTCTTACATCATTTATTTGTTGCATTGCTTTTGTTACATTCATTTTCGCCTTTGTCCGTTGTGGGTCCAATGTAACGTCCCAAATACTAGTACTAATAATGTAACCAATTTAAGCATCAGTAATTAGGATTTGAAACATCACTTATAATATAATCAATTTTACAAATAAATAAGTTGATTATATATTAAAATATGAGCCTTTTTTCGAAAGCATAATATACATATATCATGAAATGGAATTTATACAAACTTTATATCCTTGTACATTATATATATATATTACCTCATGGCATAAAATTTTTGTAACTAACTACAAAGATCTAAACAAAAGATTTAAATTATCTCTTCATGTACAAACTTCAGCTTTCTTGGTTGCTAAAGTCTTGCCTAGAATCATCATAGAAAATCATACAAATGGGCTGAGAATTTATTCAATTCTTAGTAGTATAATTCAAAATCATGTCATCACAACAATTTCAGTTATTTTGGGAAAAAATTCAGTATAAAACTCAAATCATACTTTAGAAAGGTGACAAAATATCAAATCAAGTCCTTTCTCTTTCCGAAATAAACATTCCATTTTGACGATCAACCTATTTATGACGATCAATTTGTCACATAGAACTATTCCAGGTAACTAGGTCATGTTTATCTCTGTCTAGTAAAGAGGAAGCATATAAATTCTTGGTCTAGACTCGATCTAGAGGAAGCATATAAATCCTTGTCTTGGATAGGGAGAGTTACTTTTCTCACACTATCCAGAATTTAGGATTACCCCAAGTAGTGAGGTCATCATCTACTACTTGACAACTAGAAAAGCTCAGGTAAAGAGAGAGATCTTCATCAACCTCAATTACTCTAGTATAAAGAGATTCTTATAGTCTCTCTTACCATTGTCCAAGACTTACCCCGAGTCTACGATATATCCAAAATCCAAATCAGCCTAGTTCCACAAGGGATACCCATGAGAGAAAAATCATTTTTCATTCAATCTATTTAATCATCATCTCATCAAACATGCAATGATATGCATATAATAGTTTTTCTCATCATAGGTAATCAAATCATCATTCATTTATTATATTCCACAAATTTAATTCTCATACCAAATAGTTCAACTTACATGCTCAAACATTTTAAATGCATGTTAACTTGAATTTCGAAATTCTATCAATGCAGAATTTTGACATAAAGTGTCCATTCATAATTTAAATCACTAATCATAGTGAAAACATTTGAAATCATATCAAATAATACTCTTGAAAATGTCCAAATATTGAAAACAGGGCTCTGTTATTTGAATAACATGTGCTGTTATTCAAATAACATCTTATTTTTTATGCTTCCTAGAACCTGTTATTTGAATAAGGCTTGCCTTATTCGAATAACACATAATTTTCTATCGTTCCTGATGCTTGTTATTTGAATAACAAACATGTTATTTGAATAACATTATGCAGAACCAAGTTTCTGCATCTTTCCTTGTTGTTTTCTTCCATTTTCTTCATTCCAATCAAACTTCTTTATATCAACACATATTCATTCTCTAAAAGAAGCAAGAAAACAACTAGAAAATCATCAACTTCAACCATATATAATATCATACATCCATATAAAATTTTAAACTTTTGCTAAAACACAAAGTTTAAGCTTTAACTTTAAATAACCATACACATATGGTTTCCATGGAATTTTATGCAGAAAATTCCCATACCAAAAACCATACAAACAAGATTCAAGAAAACAAGTATTTCTCCCTACCTTAGCTCCACTAGCTTGTTACGACTTGTTTTCTTTTTATTTCCTTCTTCCTTTCTTCCTTTCTTCCTTTTGCTTCATTTTTTCTTGCTCTTCTTTTTGCTCCTTTAACTTTTTTCTTTCTTTCTTTCTCTTTTGTTGCTGACCTCATGTGAACAGAGAAGAGAATAGGAAGAATGAGATGTGTGAGAGAGAGAAAATGAATGAAATGTGAATGAGGAAAAAGAGATAAGAATCAGAAACTTAAGGTGGTGGAAGGAAATAAAACTAAGGGTGTTGAAACTTCTATATCCCTTAGGAACACTTTAATCTTTCAAGATTAAATTTTCTAACTTTCATAGGTGTTATGAAAAATTTTAGGAGTTCACTTAGTCCTTTAATCCACAATTCCATAATTTTTTTCCATACACTGTTATTCATCAGGTAAGATTCATTACTTTTCTTAAGTTAAATCAAACCTGTAAAGTAAGTAAACATGCTTATCTTAACTTATTTTCTATACCATAATATTCTTCACACTCTATTTATCATCTCCAAGTAATTTCATAATTTTCTGAGTTACTTAGCTATTTAATTTAGCATTTAAACACTTACTCAATGTTATTAAAAATGTCAAATTATTTCATTTGATCTTTCAAAATTTGCTACAACTCATTCTAATTATCTTCATCTTAGAAATAAATTTTCTATATTTATTTTTATCTTTTTATCTATTTAAGCTAATTTATGAGCTTATTTAAGTTATTTCTTATATTCAATGTTATAGATTTATGCTTAAATCGATTCAATTAATTTCCAGAATTATAAGGTAACTTCTACCAATTTTATTGAGTTTTTATAACTCTGATTATGACTATTAGGTTAGGCTGAATGTTACATCCAACACCTAAACTTGATAATTCTTTGACAAAAGACTTAGTAAATATTTGAATACTTCACCTTTTTTTTGTTATTCGTATTCCAGTTTCAATCCTCATAATAGGACCTATATGAAATTGTATATGCACACTTGTTTTGGAAATGATAATCACTGAACCTGGGAGGTGTATCACTTAGAAATAATAGTGCACCCAGAGATACAGATATTGGAGTACAACGTTTCAGTATAGTTCTTTGGGCACTTAAAAATAAGGTATTTGGATACTTAGTCAATTTTCTTAAGCGTTTGTTGAATCCCTTTCTATGTGGCAAATAAATAGCGGGCCTCTGAGAGGGTATCCCCACAACGGATCCCGACAATTCTTGTTGACGTACCTCGAGCTTTGGCTAAATGCTCTTAACCACTTTAAATTTGTTTCAAACTTATGGAATAAGGTTAGGCTCGTTGGGGCCTGGGTAAAGACCCATGAGCTCACTACGAGACAGTGGAGGGCGGTCACCTAGGCTGCCCATTTTGACCTTTAGTGCAATTAGAATAGTTGATCCTTATCATAACGTGTATTCCTCGGATCTCGCCAAGGCACTTGACCTTGTTTTGCAATCATCATAAGTAAGTAGATTAAATATATACTGAAAATTCATTGTTTGTTTTATTCATGTCAGAACACGTCATTTACATGAAGAAAATAAAAATACCTGTAAATCTAAAAATATCAACTGTAATATTTCCTAAGTTGATCCCTATTCCAAAAAATCTTGATGCTTTTGTTGGTCAGAGTTTCCAAGGTGTTGGCTCATGAGTTTATCTTAGATGTGATTTGATATTGGCCTTCCTAATTTGGAACTAGCTTCCAATCTTGTACGTTTCTGCCCCCGATGTCATCTCTGTGCAAAACGAGATTGCTAGGTGTAAACCTCATGGTATCACTTTGGCATTGTACCAGACTATAGTCCTTTGCTTGACAGTGGCTTCGTGAACATGGGCAATGCGACGATGCTTTGCCAACAAGTCTAAGTTTTAGTGGATGAGGTCTGAGTTGGCTTCTTCAGAGAAATTTTGTCTCCTCCAACTAGGTTTTTCTATCTCGACCGAGATCATGGCTTCGCAACCATAGATTAACATAAAGGGAATCTCCCAAGTTGAGGAGTGAGACATGGTCTAATATGCCCATAAGACGTGATCAAGCTAGTCCACCCAATTCCCTTTCACTTCATCTAGTCTTTTCTTAATCTAGCAACATATAACCCGATTTGTTGTTTCATGTTGGCCATTAGTCTTCGGATGTTCTACTGAGGTGAAATGTTGCTTAATCTTGAGCCCAACAAGAAGGTCTTTGAACTTCTGGTCTGTAAACTGGGTTCCATTGTTTATGACAATGGACTCTGGGACACCGAACCTACTGATTATGTTCTTGTAAGTGAACTTTTGTATGCTAGCTGAAGTGATGGTAGACAGTGGTTTCGCTTCTATCCACTTAGTGAAGTAATCCATGTCTACTACCAAGTATTTAACTTGTCCAGGAGCTCGAGGGAATGGACCTAGGATGTCCATCTCCCACTGCTAAAAGAGTCAAGGGATAAACATCGTAGATAGTTCTTGTGGTGGAGCCGAATAGATATCCGAGAACTGTTAACACTTGTCATATTTTTGGACGTGCTCTATATTGTCAGCTTCCATGCTAAGCCAATAGTACTCGGCTCTCAACACCTTTTGAGCTAAAGATTTTCCCCCGAGGTGATGTCCACAACTTCCTTTATGGATTTCGGCCAAAACGCATTTAGCTTCTCTCGGCCGAAGACAATTGAGGAGGAGGGAAGAGAACCAACAGTGGTATAATTGATTATCATATATAGTGTACCATGTAGCAGTCCACACTAGTTTTTGGGCCTCTTTCACATTCTCAAGCAAAGTCCCATCTCTGAGATAAGTGATGATGGGCGTGATCCATGTATCATTTTCTTCTAGCATGAGGAGCTCTGGGTTCATAATATTAGGTACGTGTAATATTTCCTGGATCACAAACTTGTTGTTACCAGGGTTCTTAGTGCTGGCAATTTTCAACAAGATGTCGACTCTAGAGTTATGTTCCTTGGGAATGTGCTCTATCTTAGAGCTATTGAAATTCTCCAAGACCTTTTTTACCTTAGCTAAGTATTTCTGTAAGAGGGACTCCTTAGCTTAGTAATCACCTTGGATTTAGGACATCACCAACTGTGAATCATTGTAGAGCACTATATCTGCGGCCTCCATTTCCATGGCCATTGTGATGTTTGCAATACAAGCCTTATATTCAGTTTGGTTGTTTGAAGTCGGGAATTTAAATCTTAGGAAGTATTCCAAAGTAAGTCTGGCCCGATCCTATTTTCTAGGATGACCTTGGCACCGCTCCCTTCGGAGTTCAAGGAACCATCTACGTTAATGGTCAAAGAATTTCCTTTGGGATGACTAGGATCTGATGTAAGCTCTGCTAAGAAATCGAATAGCACCTGAGCCTTAATGGCTTGTCTTGGCTTATAGGTGATCCTAAATTCAGAAAGCACCACAGAACACGCGATCATTCTCCCAACAAGGTCCGATTTATGTAGTACTTGATGGATTGGTTGATCCATTCTTATAATCATATGATAACATTAGAAGTATTGGCGTAATCGTCTAGTTGTGACTAGTAAAACAAGAGCCAGTTTCTCAATCTTATGATATCAGAATTCGAGACCTTGTAGTACCTTACTTACAAAGTAAACCGATCTCTGACAGTTGTTAGTCTCCCTTTTCAAAACTAAATTGATTGCTTCATTATTAACAAAGAGGTAGGTGTATATAGTTTCATTGGTATTCAACCTTGTTAGGATTGAGAGGTGTTGCCAACATGCTTTTAAACTCTATAACAAGGTTGAATACCAATGAAATCCTATAAGTCCACTCAAAATCTTTCCCTTTTTTTAGAAGCTTGAAAAGGGGAGAGAGATCTACGAGCGACTTTGGCTAAGAAACGAGTACGGGTCGCTATCTATCCTGTTAATTATTGCACTTCCTTGACAGACTATAGGCTTCGTATATTGATGATGACTTGACATTTTTCTAGATTAGCCTACTGCAATTCGTTAACAAAAATCCTAGGAATTTACCGCCTATATCCTAAATGCACATATTTCCGGATTCAGTCTCATATTATATTTTCGGATTTGGGCAAACACTTCTTCCAAATTTGCAACATGGTCATTGGACTCGGTAGTCTTGACAATCATGTTGTCAATGTAAACATTGAGTATTTTATTAATTTGTTCTTCAAAAACTTTATTCATCATTTGTTGGTAAGTTGCTTTTGCATTTTTTAACCTGAATGGCATAACCCGATAACAGTAATTCCCATTTTGGTTATAAATGCAGTCTTTTTTTTATCCTCCGGGTGCATAGAGATCTGATTGTAACCGAAATACGTGTCCATGAAGGAAATGAGCCAGAATCTGGATCAATTGTCCTCCAACTTGTCTATGTTGGGAGCGAGAAAGAGTATTTTAGACATGCCTTGTTCAAATCCGTATAGTCAACACATATACGTCACTTCCTGTTGGTTTTTTTACCAAGACTATATTGGAAAGCCAAGTTGTGTAAGAAACTTCCCTGATTAACCCGACGTTTAAGACTCTTTCACCTGCTTTTGTATTACCTTTTACCTCTTTGGTTTGACTTTCTTTTTTTGTTGTACCATCAACTTAGCGTCTTTTTTAATGGAAGTCGGTGGGAGATGAACTCAGGGTCCAGTCCAAGCATATCAGGTAACGTCTAAGCGAAGAGATCTTTGTTCTTCTCAAGGAATTGAGTTAGCCAAGATTTCTCCTCCGGGTTCAGTTTTCTTCCAATCTTGGTAACTTGATTAGGCTTGATATCAAGTTGGAGGGGTTCCTGTTCACCTTCAGGTTGGGGACAATTGTCCTGGGTCTCCTTGTGGACATCTAATTCAGTTAAGAGGACATCGATGGGGTCCGTAGTGACTGAATGAGATTTGTGGCACTAGTTCGGCTTTCGTGGTCCTTTGGCAATCTTCAAGCTCTCGTTATAACATTTGTGAGTCGTTTCCTGATCTCCTTTAACCATGACAACCTTGTCAAGTTAGTCAAGGAATTTCATGGCTATATGAAGAGTGGAGATCACGACCCCAAATACGTTGAGAGATGCTTGACCCAGGATCACATTGTAAGTTGAAGGATAATCTACAACGAGGAACTTCACCTTGAGTGTTTTGAATAAAGAATATTTCCCTAAGGTCAAATGGGACTCAATGTATCCCACCGGGGTGATCTTGTCCCTTGTAAAGCCAATCAACTCACCTATGTATAAGATCAAAGCATTCTTCGAGAGTCTCAGCTTTTCAAATAGATCTAAGAACATGATGTCAGTCAAGCTCCCTTGATTGATGAATATATGCCAGACTTCGACGTTAGTGATTATACCAGAAATCACTATAGGATCATCGTGATCTAGAATAATGTTTTCGTAATCTTCATCAGATAAAAAGATTGGTGGTGTTTTTCGGGATCCATTTTCTACCTTTGAAAATGAATAGGAAGCCACACTCAACACAACCCGAAGAGCTTTCTTCCTTGCATTATTGAATTCTCCATCACCCACGAAGCCTCTCGAAATCGTGTTGATTGTCCGGGTTACTTTCGTATGACGATGATAATTATCCTAAGTGAAAGGATCTCGAGGTTGTGCCCCGTCTTGATTTTGAGCATTATCCTGGGATGGACCCTCTCTAGGAATTTCATTTCTTACTGGTAACTGTCTTCTCTAATACAAAGATTGGCTTCTCTGGGAGCTGTAACTCATCTTCCCAAAGTTTATGTTTTCCCTCTGATTCTTGTTCCGGGATTGGCATATATATCGGCCCAAGCACCCATCTCGGATTAGGGATTCAATGGCGTCCTGAAGGTGAACACAGTCTTCAATAGTGTGTCCATAGCCTTTGTGGAACACACAATACTTTGACTTGTCTTTTTGTCAATGTTTTCTTAAGCTTCTGGATGTCCCTGAACTCTGTGTTCATTACCTCTTAGTAGATTTGGGCCAAGGTGTGTTGAGAAGGGTATAGTCTTGGTACTTCCCCTTTAGAGATAACTTGAAGTTCCGAGGTTGTGAGGAAACATGTGCCGACTTCGGTTTTGCTTCCTCACCTTTATCTACGTGCTTCCTAACGTGGATAACATCTTCTTTATTGATGTATTTATCAGCTCTAGCACAGAACTCGTCCATCGTCTAGGGTTCTTTCTTAGCAAGTGATATGAAAAATGGACCAGAATAGAGACATTCCCTTATTTAGTGTTAGGCAAGCCTCTCATCCCAATCACGGATGCTTAGGAACTCTTTATTGAACTGAGCCATATAATCCCAAAATGACTCTTCTTTTCTTTATTTAATCTAGGAAAGACATGAAATAGATTTCGGCTGCACTTTACTGGTGGTAAAATATAGTAAAAATCTCGAGAACAAGTCATCCCAGTTATCAATGGACTTCAGAGTTAGGGTGGTGAACTATCTCAAGGCGACTTTCTTTAGGGAGAAAGGAAAGCACGACACATGAATGAGTCATCACCTCCGCAAACATCAAAGCTTAAACATAAGCATCCAAGTATTCTAGGGGGTCCTAGGTCCCGTCATAGGCTTCGATATTAATTGGATTTTTGAAACGTCTAGGAATCTCATAAGCCATCAACTCGTCAGAGAAATGTTGGTTTTGCTTAACCGATCTCCTTTGCCCGGGTTCTTGTTCTCTTCGAATTTCTCTCACCGAGTTACCAACCCTTTGTCTGGGTTCTGCTATCCTTGAATTTTTTAGTTCTTAGTCCCCATCTTGGGCAGGTTCCTTCCGTTGTTGCGATTCTTGTGTTGAACCCATTTTTTGCCTTCCTTTTTTGCGTGAGTGATTCTTTCCAACTCATGGATGCATTCATCTTGGAGTCTGACCAATGAGATCGGTTCTCCTTGTGATAATCTAGGGATACGTGATTTGTCTTGCTGAGGGCAAACACCCACATTATTTTCCCTAACTCTTAATCCCTGTAAAGCCGATATCCGTGGTTTGGCTCCACCTAAAGGGGCTCCGCGTGATCCGAGTCACTCCATGGACAGAACGCGTCAGGCGTGGGAGAAGAGTTCTAACTGGAGAGAGAAACTTCTACTCCATCTCGCCTGGGTTCTGGTTGAGTAGTGACCGAGTTTTGGGCGATGGCTGGGCTAGGATGGTAGTTGGTGGATGGTTGATTTTGCATGGTGGAGGTGCAGTTTTGTCTAGTAGTTACCATGGTGGTGATAGTAGGATTCGAAGTTTATTATTTCCACAGGCGGCGCCAATATTCTAAATGGGTTTTAGAGGATTACCTGAAGAAGACTGAGGAAGGAGGTTTCTTCTATAGCACAGTGGCAGAGACAGTGGTACGAAGGGTGGGTACCTACAAAAGGCATTTTGATACTCAAGTTAGATCGTACACAAGATGAGTAGTATTTAAGGGTTCATATCCATACCTTAACTACCTTGTACAATATTTATAGGAGTATCGTAATATATAAGAATTACGTTTGAAATCTACATTAATGGATAATAAATGCTATTACTGAAGATCCCTATAAAATAAGAAGCAATTAGGATAATTATTATTTTTAACTATAATCTTTATTTATGAAAGATTTTGGGAGAGATTTACTCGTCGTTGATAGGTACAATTATAGTTTTAAGTAAGCGTACACCATTCGCCAAGATTCGTCCTAGACAAGCTAGGTTACTACTGACTTGACTAACTTGGAATCTGGTCCAAAACAAAGTAAATTCAATTATTATGTTTTCAGAGTTTCCATGGTGTAGGCTCCCTAGTTTGTCTTAGATGTGCTATGATATGGGCCTTCCCAATATGGAGCTAGCTTCGTGTTTCTACCTCAAATCTTAGAAAGTGTTCCAAAGTGAGCCTGATCTAGCCCTATTTTTTAGGATGACCTCGGCACCGCTCCCTTTAAGGTTCGAGGAACAATCTACGTAAATGGTCCAAGAATTTCCTTTAGGATGACTGAGATCTGGTGTAAGCTCTGCTAAGAAGTCGGATAACACCTGAGCCTTAATGGCTTGTCTTGGATCGTAGGTGATCCCAAATTCAGAAAGCATCATGGAATGCACGATCATTCTCCCAGCAATGTCCGATTTATGTAGTACTTGATGGATTGGTTGATCCGTTCTTATAATCATGGCATAACATTATAAGTATTGGCATAATCGTCTAGCTGTGACTAGCAAAGCAAGGGCCAGTTTTTCAATCATCGAAATTCGATTCGGGTATTAGAACTAAATTGATTGCTTTATTACTAACAGAGAGGTAGGCGTATAGGGTTTCACTACTATCCAACCTTGTTAGGATTGAAGGGTGTTGCCAACATTCTTTTAAACTCCTAGAATGCGGCCTCGTACTCTATGAATTTTTTGGTTCTCAGTCCCAATCTTGGGTTGGTTCCTTTTGTTGTTGCGATTCTTGTGTGGAACCTGATTTTTACCTTCCTTTTCTGTGTGAGTGATTCTTTCCAACTCATGGATGTGTTCATCTTGGAGTTTGACCAAGGAAATCAATTCTCCTCATGATAGTTTAGGGATGTGTGATTCGTCTTGCTGAGGGTGAACACCCTCATTGTTTTCCCTCGCTTCTAATCATTATAACGTCGATATCTGTGGTTTGGCTTCACCTAAAGGGGCTCCGCGTGATCCGAGTCGCTGTATGGCCGGAACGGGTCGGGGGGGAGGAAAGGAGCTCTAACTGGAGAGAGAAGCTCCTACTCCATCTCGCCTAAGTTCTGGTTGAGTAGTGACCGAGTTTTCGGCGATGGCTGGGCCAGGATGGTAGTTGGTGGATGGTTGATTTTGCATGGTGGAGGTGCAGTTTTGTCTAGTAGTTACTATGATGGTGGTGGTAGGATTCAAAGTTTATTGTTCTCATAGGCAGCGCCAATGTTTTGAATGTGTTTTAGAGGATTACCTGAAGAAGGCTGAGGAAGGAGGTTTCTTTTGTAGCACCGTGGCAACGACAGTGCTACGAAAGGTAGGTATTTGCAAAAGACATTATGACACTCAAGTTAGATCGTATACAAGATGAGTAGTAGTTAAGGGTTCATTTATCCATACATTTGCTACTTTGTACAGTATTTATAAAAATATCGTAATATATAAGAATTACGTTTGAAATCTACATTAATGGATAATAAATGCTATTAATGAAGATTCTCATAAAATAAGAAGCAATTAGGATAATTATTATTTTTAACTATAATCTTTATTTATGAAAGATTTGGGAAAGATTTATTAGTCATTGATAGGTACAATTATAATTTTGAGTATGCGTACACCATTCACCAAGATTCGTCCTGAACGAGCTAGGTTGTTGCTGACTCGACTAACTTGAAATCCAATCCAGAACAAAGTAAATTTAATTATTATGTTTTAGAGTCATATTTGATCAGATGCTTTCATGATATCAAATACCAAGAGCTTGGTATGACTTCACATGGCTGCTGAAGTGAGAAATTCCAGCATCAGAGAAGTATATAAGATAAACCACATGGGTTCCCCATTATATCAATTGTCATTTAACCACTACTAGAGCCCCCATTATTTACTCAATTTCACGAGTGCTTTTTTGTCCTTAAAATTTTTCTAGATTGTATATTTGAAACAACATGCAGCCGCTGAACAATGATATCCTATCTAAACCCAGTTATGAAAGAAAACATTGTTAAGAAACTCATAAATATCCATCATACAGCTAAAGTCATACAAGCCGACAACAACCACATCATCATAGTGCTAAAATCTGGCAGGCCATCTTCTTCACAAAAATAAAAAGCATCTCCACAGGACCATTACAATTATTGCTCACTCAAACACCACAAGTACTGTATATATTTCGTGAATAAAGTACAAAATGAAACTAAGTAGTGAGGATGGGTGGCAGGTAGTCAGCTTTGTTGCCAAGAACACGAGCCTTGGTGTCAGGGAAGAACTCAAATCCAGGCAGTTCTGTGACAATTCCTTCGCTGGAAATCCCAACAGGATAGCGGAGCAGGTGGCCAGGAAGGTCATGCTCAAGTGACTCACTAGAATAGAGATCCCAGTACTTTTCAGCAACCTGGTTCACCTTACTAATACATTCCTCACTTTCCGGGTGGAAGAAGGAATCATGAAGAAAGCCAAGGTGCTCGTACCACAATGACATGCGGAAACCATGGATCTGACCCCTTGCAGGCTGCCTGGTAGCCAAATGATAGGGTTGATAGGCTCCCATGGCAACCTCAGAGTCTCTGGCTCCATCCATTGATCTCTGGTTGATGTTGGCAGATCCAATGATTATATATTCATCATCAACTGCAAAAAGAAAAACCAAAATTCTATCAGTCAATAAACTTTTATTAGCTTCTTTTTATGCACATCATGTGCTCAAATTCGATGTTGGAGAAAAAAACTTTATGAAGAAAGATAGCAAAATTGTCTTGGCTTCACAGTCAAGGCAATGTTTTTCTCAATGACCTGTTCAGATGAGGACCACCTTTTGTGAATGAGTAATTATAATAATGGAGTTAGAAAAATAATTCCAACATATGGCTTCAAAATCTAACATTATAAGTGAGGTTTCTGCAGCTTGTAAGATTGGTTTTACAAAATATGCCAGCTTAATTTTCTGACTTACCTATCATCATCTTGGCATGAACATAAATCATGTAGCGCCGGTTCTCTTGGGCTCTAATATAATCTGAATCAGGTTCTGGTTTTTCTGGAGGCTCATACTCTCCTTGTTTCTTCACCTCCCGATTACCAAGGCAGAAGAATGTCAAATAGTTCCGAGGATCTTCCTCAATTCCCTTGGCATCGAGTGCCTGAATAACATCCTTGTACATCATTTCCATTGTTCTCCTCTGCCAGTCCAATATTGCTTGAACTGATGCACTTTCTGGGACACCCTCTGGAGCCATTGGAACCACAACATACACAGTGAACCTTTCCCCAGCTTCAATCTTACTAACAATCTTAAGTGAAAGCTCCTTTGGAATTACATGCAAAGCACCAATGTCTTCAGGCTTAATACCATCAGCACTCCAGGCAAAACAGCTTCCAAGGAAATACTGATTTTCAATATAGATGAAATTCTTTGCACGTCGAATAGCATTAATATAAGCATCTTGGATACTTCGATCTATTATATTATCCTTTCCACTAACAAGCCCAGCTTTGGCAGCATCTTCAGGAGTCTCTGGGAACCCAAAAGCAGCTCCACCATCAATAGATCTAAATAACTGAACATTCCATGTCTCATGATCATCAGGGAATGTTACTGGGGATGGGGGAACAATGACATCTTCAAGCTCTCTTAGTGGAACAAGTAAATCCTTTCCACCTTGCTTCCTCCACCTCTGCTCAAAGTTAAACAAAACATCCCAAGCAATAGGCCCTTCAAGCCGAGAGTGGATGTCATGCCAAGGTTCCCTAGGACCACCTTTTGTGATTGCAGCACCAGGAAAGTTAGGTTGATGAAAATCATCATGATGTACTGTGTCCAGGGTTCTGAAAATTGAATGGAAGGGAGTATCATATCTTCCATCACAGAGATCAATACCCCCAACAAAACTCACAATTCTTCGCTTATTTGAACCCCCGCTTGGCAACTCACTGTCCACCACCACAATCTTCTGGTGATGAGTAAACATGGTGGAAATTTCCAAATCCTGAACAATACTTCTACCATCATCAGGATTGCGAGGGCATAAAACACAGTGCACTTCAGTGTCATGGAAGTACTGCCAGGTTTCTTCATCATGAGTAGCCATCAACCCATCTTTTTTTAACAAACCAACTGATGTTCTATCATCCCAAACAAGCATTAAAACCCTGACACCTTCAAGTGCCTTTTTCTTAAGAAGCTCACCAAGTGTTGTGTCTCCTCCAGGCTTTGGCCTCCTAGAATCCCTTACCAAGGTAATCTTAGTATAGACAGACCAGCCAGTAATGTATATTAAGTGCCTTGCATTAGTGATTGCATCAAAAATATCCTCCCAACATCTATGAGGCTGGTAAGTCTGGCCTCCAGCAAGTGGTATATTAGGGACAAAGTTATCTGGGATATGAGCATCTTGGTACAGAGAAACCTTACATCCTTGTCTTTGTGAGAAGAAAGTATAAGGAACTCCAGGAAATTTAGGACTTCTAATGCCTAAAGCCCAGTTGCGGTCTTTTGCAACATCAAAATATTGCAGCTTCACATGGATCTTTGAACCCCCATGTATTGGTTTTTTATGCTGATCCAATATTTCAACCCATCTATCTATTTCCTCACCATCCAAGACCTCCGCAACAGGCACATATGCTCTTCCAATTAAGGTTGCCCCAATAGGATTATCATCTTTCACAGTGAATATGATATTTGATGCCAGATGGGCACAATAAATGTGAAAAGACTCATACCATCTAGGATTAGTATGCTCCTTTTCTATAATTCTTGTCCTTCCCACTCGTGCCTTCTCTAGATCAATGGTTGCATAGAGTTTAGTGACTCCTTTTCCAAAACCAACTGTCTCCTCGATGTTTTGCACGAGCTAAATTAGAATAATGTATTTGGAATTAGCAATATAACAGTCAATAATAATGTACAAGGAAAATAAAGGTGCAAAAGTAAAACAAACGAATATTATCTTTTCATCGGGTGTGTGTATGTATGTATGTATACAATAATGAATAATCTACTGTAACAATATGCCAGCACTGATAGGGAAATAATGGGGATGGAGGCAAAAGTCCACACTAGAATGAATATGGCTTGCTGATCGAATAAATGGATGAGTAATTCTTAGTTAGGCATAGTTTATCATAAGCACTCAAATCATTATTTGACATGTGTAATATGGTAAAAACTATCATAAAATTGCACTAATTTTTAATAATCATTTTATACATGTCAAATAATAATTTGAGTAATTAAGAGATGACATGGTAGACTTTGCCTACTTAAGAATTTCTCTAAATTGATAAGGCAAAGCATTTCAACCCATACTTAAAAAGATTCCAGTAGAGGATTTGACAAGGATGAAGTTTAGTCACTAACACAAAATCCAATAACTAAGGCTCTAGCATGCTTAAGATTTTATTTTATTTTTTTGATAAAATATAGCATATGCAGAATAAAGGGAAAATATGATAAAATCAAAGGTAATATGAGGTACAATACCAGTTGAATAAACAAAAGGTCATTTTAGTTGAAGACCTACCAATTGATTAAATAAGGAGCCAGTTAAAATACACTTTGTAATCAAGGTATGCGCCCAGAAGCCTTGACTATAAACCTATAATAACTATTCCTTCACCCTTAAAATCAAAGATTCAACATTTGTAGTAAAATATTAAATCCAAACTGATGAATCATTTGCACCGAATTTCATAAAAAAAATCTAAAGGTGTTAAATGTATTATTATTTTAGCTTTTTTTTTTGCCTAATAACTATTTTACCACCGTGGAGAATACCATTGGTACAAAAAATATATCACAAGTAATTTTTTGGTAGCACCCTCACCGACACTTGTGGCACCTATGGGTGTTTAAAATTAAATCAAGTCAATCAAAATAAAAAAAATCGAGCTGAAAAATAAAAAATTGAATAAACTGCAAAATCAAGAAACTGAAAAAATTAATTGAATTGGATTGAATTTCGGATCCAAATTTAAAAACTGACCTAATCTAAACCAAACTGATATTTTATATGCATTTTTTAAAATAATATTTTACCTAAATAATTTCTACGTAACCTATACTTATTTTAAACTTTTTTACTATTTCCCAAAAAACACTTAATTATCTCTCTTGAATTTAGACATTTAATACAAGATTAACAATTAATTTGGACTTCTATTTATAATTTAGATTTATATTTTGATGAATTAATATTTTTTAGTTTTTCATAATATCCTTTCACCCAATAGGTGAATTTAATGAATTAATTTAGACTTATTATATATTTGATGTATTTTAATGAATTTAAATTTCAATATTTTGATGAATTTGATAAATTTATATATAAGAAATTATAATAAAAATTCAAAAAACAGATCCAATATAAAGTTTAAATTGAATCGAATTTACATTTTAAACGAAACAATCGGATGATAAAATAAAAAGATCAATCAAATTAAATCAGATAACTTTTTCTCACAAAACTGATATAACCCGATAGACACATGGAATGTCCTATTTCAGAGTAGGACAACTTTTCCTCCTAAACCTTTTTTTTTTTTTGTTCCAAAAAAAAGTCAATTATTTTTCCATGTAATCAGAGAAAGTAAGAAACCCCTTTTCCTTCCAACCAAGCACAGGCAGCCCACTTTCTGTTCAAAATTTCACTCGGCCAGTACTACCATCCAGAGATTTCTTCATTCAAAAATTTTCAAAACACTTGAAAAACCAGATTCATTCAACAGGAACAGAAACAGGCAAACCTGGGTGAAAATATTGCCACTACCAGTCTTGAGCTTATCGACCTCATAGATGGTGACGTGGAGATTTCCATGTAGCAGAATTTGCGCCATCACTTACCTACATCAGAACAGAATTCACAAAAAAAAAAGCATTAGATTCAGATCACACAAACAAAACAAGCTGAAAACACTTGAAAGCACGTGACTTTGGGTGAATCATACATAAAAATACAAACTTTCAGACATATCCAAAAAAAAAAAAAAAAAAGAGATCGCAACGCAGCTGATTGAACTTGAAATCGATGTACAAAAGGGGAGACAAAGAAGAAGAAGAAGAGAATAGGGAAGAGACCGAGACTAAATTGTACAGAGCAGAGCACAGAGATGAGAAACAGTGGGTAATGTGTAAGGAAGAAGATTAGAAAGCAAAGCAGCTGCTATATAATAATATATCATATAATTATATATAAATAGATCATTGAAATTGGCAATGGTTCAGTGGATCTCAATGCCGATTGTCAATAGCCAATTGCGATAAGACATCATATCATTCTCTGCTTTTGACGAGAAATTTTTTTATATAATGAAAGTAATACTTTATTTTAGTATAAACGTGACACATAAAATTTTATAATTATACTTATAATTAGATTAAAATTTAATTATTTTTAAATTAAATTTAAATAATTACAAAATCGTTTAAAGTAATATTCTAAGAACATTCTAAAATTTCCCCATTTGATAAAAAGTGTGCAAATCATTACTCCTTTTGATTATCTATTGCATATTCTAGTTAAAACTTTGAATAATATATCATGTTTGGAATGAGTTTTAGATAATTATTTAAATAAAGTTAAAAAAATGTTATGATGGTAGTATAAAAAGTTAATATTTATAAAAGATATTTTGATATTCAAGTTAGATTATATATAAGGTGGATAATATTTAAAATTAGATGTATATTTTTATTTATTTATGTGATATTTATAGGAGCGTCTTAAGTAAAAGAATCATATTTAAATCAGTATTAAATATTATTAATTAGAATAAAAATCTAATAAAATTGTTATCTCTTATAATTAAAGGTGTTCTTATATCGATTTGGATTGATTTTGAGGTGAAAAATGATATGATCCAAATAATGTAAGTATCATCGGTTCAGTTTGGATTAGATGAAATCTAATAACTAAACTGATCCAATCGAAACTGATTTTAATCGGTTTGGATTAGATTGGATGATTTAGTTTTTAATGGTGGTGCTCGTGGATCGTGCTCGACTGATCATGGGGTGGTCACGGTGTGCTCGTGCGGTGGGGGAAGATATACTTCTACTACTGCAAGAAAAGAACAACAAAAAAGTAACTCATTTGAAATTCCACAATTATAGTTGTTAACAATTTAAAATATCTAGATAAAAGAGAAAGAAAAACTAAATTGATTCAGTTGTACAAATTTATCACATGTCAAAAACCAAAAAACAAAAGATTTAAGACTAATTCTTAGGATCGAAAACTAGGATTATTGCTCTACAAAATTATCAATAAATTATTTTGAATAGAGCTAGCCTGCTTTAGGGGACTAGTAGTTACACTATCTCAACACTCAAATTGACAATTCAAGAATGGCTTTGAAAGAATCCCTAAGGTATTTACTAGTTTCAAATAAAAAATAGAGCTCGTTAAATGTGCATAGAACATCAAATAATTATCAAAATCAAGCACGAGTAACAAAGATCTGAGAAGCAAAGGTACACAATTTTTTCGTTTGGTTTCTGAGAAAATCTAACACAGAAGATGCGTGTGGGTCTAGGCGGAGATGCGAGGCAAAGGGAGCCCGAGAGAGAGAGAGAGTACTTGAGGGAGAGGGAGTGAGGCTGTAGGGGTGACTAGCTGAACGAGTATGAGGGCTCTAGGTGGAGACGCGATGCAGATCTAGGCAGATCGCGGTGGTGCGTGGTAGGTCTGGCTCACGGATCCGGTTGTTAGCCATTGATAGCTTTATTGGCCGAATTAGTTGTTGGTCGTGGATGGCAGAATGGGTTGTTGGTCGTGGATGACGTTGTTGGTTGAATGGGTTGTTGGTCGTGGATGGCTTGGCAAAGCAAGCCTTGGTGAAGGTTGATGGTGGGTGGATACAGAAGATGCGTGTGTGGAAGCAGAGAATATGTATGTGGAGGCAGAGGATGTGTGTTTTGGGATAAGGTTTGGCTCAAGAGAATAGGTGGAGATGATGGTGAAAGAAGGAGATGAAGGTTGCTACTTGCTGGATTGGTGGTGGCTGCGCGTGAAGGGGGCATAAGTTAAGGTTAGGGATATTTAGGTAATTTTAAGTGCATATTTAATGTATTAATCGGTTCAGTTCAGTTTGGAACAGTTCCATAAAATGGAATAGAAAATCGATCGGTTCTTTAAAATTTTCACCCAAATCAATCCAGTCCATTTCAATTTTTGTCGATTTTTGATTTTTTTGGATCAGTTTTTGATTTTTTTTTAATTGGTTTGAATCTGAACACCTTTACTTATAATTGTCTCTCCTATTTATGAGAGATTCTGACTTCACTCCTTATAAATTGACATATTTATTTAACCAATAACGCTCATAAATATCTGAGATCCAACTCTAGTGGGTCAGACTGCTCATGAACTGCTGACTCAGAACTCGATCCAGAACAGTTGCTCCCAGCTTAGTGCTCAAATGTGATAGTTAAGTGTCAAGATATCCGATATTATCAAGAACAAATGACACGCATAGGTCAAAGGGATCCAAGTCATGATATGGATCCAAGTCATGATGAAAAATAAAAATTGGGATGCCCCCAGTATCGATTAATTTGGCCAGGATCCAGTATAGATCACTCTGTCTTAAGTCGATACGTCATTGTCCATGATTCATACGGAGTTACCCTTATACCAATTTAGGCAATGGGACCCATTGTTAAATCGAAGGATAATCTTAAGATGAAGCCATAGTCCATATTAGGAATTTATAGTGATATCATGGTGTTAGTCTGTGATCCGGCATGGATATCATCTTGTCCTGTCATGCATCGCTTCAATTCTGACCACAGTTGTTTCAGTTGCTGCATTAGGTTTATACTGTGACGTTGCGGAAAGTTAGTAGAAGTCGTCGTTTGATCTTCGTGTCACCATGATTATCGTTTTCAAATTCAATACAAAATTTCAAAATGAAAGAAGAAAGACCACTTTGCCCCTGTGGGTGGTGACAATTGGGGGTTATCCCCATAGTTATAAATAAGAGTGGGATCCTCCCCTTCACTTTCTCCTTTTTCTTCATTTCTACATTTCTCCCTCGTCGAACAAGGCGATTTCCAGCGAGTCTCCAACGATTATTTCCAACCTCTCAACACCTTTTCCTTCCTCAAACATAAGGTATTTCCTCTTTCTACTTTATTTTTATTCCATACATATCATGGCGTGAGTGAGGACGCTGAACATGAGCGATGGAGAGAGTAGTTCTTTAGATATTTTGAGTGTTCCACCATCTTTGCTGCCTTAGGCATGGCAAAGATGGGCTTATCGTGGTGGAGATACTGGTAGGACACAAAAGACTGATATCTAGGGTGAATATCTTGGAAATGATACAGAGAGCGGACAATGCTAGAGAGCTTGCAAGACAAAGTTCATCACGTCCGCTCTCCATACTCATGAGGGAGTTAGAAAGTAATGATGAAACATCTTCTGATTCTGACATGAGTACGATCTCTGTAGGTAACGCTACAAACTCATAGATGGGATGGCGAAGAGCGGCTATGTTAGAACTAAAAGAATATACCTTTCCCAGAAATATCGGCCTATATCAATGGGTTGATCGTGAAGTTCTGGGCATTTCGTCCAGTGTTGAGACCTCGAAGGATGCTAGTGCTAAACAGGAATACTTGCATCTCACCGAAGATCGGCTACAGGATGGCAAGTATACAATTTGGGCCTCGTCTAATAAAAAAAAAGGTTTGGTTTTATCTATATGTATAATGCACTATTCACCTGCATCAGAGTCCACCTTCCATTCTCTGACTTCAAGATTGGAGTCCTAAATCACCTACGAATAGTTCTAACATAACTCCGTCCAAATGCATGGGGCTTTATTTTGAGCTCATCTATAGAACCTTTGGATGGTCATACTCCGTGAGGTCATTCTTTTTCTTTTTTACTCGATCATCATCCTCTGGGAACAACTTTTAGAATGGGTGGGTTGCTTTACGCGCACAAGTAGGATGCAAAGTATTTAAACCATACCAAGAGTCTTTCAAGAACTTCAATAAGGATTTCTTTTGAGTAGAAGAGGCTATGGGGTTAATGCATTTTTATGTTACCCTCGAAGGTGAACTACAAATATATTTATACTAGACGCAGGCAGTTTGGGACTATAGTCTGGAGGAAATAGAGACTTCGTTGTCCTTACTAATAGAGAACAAGGTCGATGACCTCAATTTTTTAGTTGAGTAGGCCGATAAGAATGGGGTCATTTACTGTAAAGATATTTTGGATAAGCCATCTAATTCTTTGAGAGCATTTTTAGGTACCTCATCTTGAGTATATTGACAAACTTATGTTACATAATTTTTTCTAAGTGTAATAGCATGTTTGTTTCATATTTGTAGAGAGCATGATGCCACTTAGTGGACTTGAAGCCCTTGCATTGCATTTGGCCCAAAAAAAGGCTGGGGTATCGGGCTTTGGATCCTAGATAGCAGTCCCAGACCCTCTATCTCAATCTAAACCCAAGGAGGTAGATCTCGGGTCTCCCGTTCAACCATTCTAGCTATGGAAGATGAAGGAGGAAGGACGTTGGGAGCCCAAAGGCAAAAGGCTGATCACCGAGGTGGCACCGATTAATCTTACTACCGACAGGGAACCTAAAGTCCCAGAGGGCACCTCTCTTTAGTTTGCTACCAGGTCTATCTGGGGGCAAGGGGTCAACCCAGGACGGATTATCGACAACTCCCTCCTGACCTAGGCTAATCAAGATGTCCTGATAAAGTAGGACTTAGTTAAATTAATTCAGGACACTCAGGTCCGAGCTCTTTGCAACGCTTCCATCCTCCATTTTCTGGAGTCTGCTTTCTAGTCTGTTCATCCAACTCGCAGCTTAGAAAAGCAGCTGGACACCCTCCAAGGTGAAAAGAAAGAGCTGAAGATAGTAGCGGTTCAAAGGGAGGAGCAATTGCTCTAGGTGAGAGAGGAGCTCAGTGTGCGCAAGGTTGAAATAACCGGGCTCTAAAAGAAGATAGTGAAGGGTGAAGCTCGGGAGAAGACTTTAAAAGATCAAATTTCCTCAACTGAGTCTGCCTTGACCATACTCTGTACTGAGAATGAAATCCTTTGGCAATCTGAGGCAAAACTAAAAAAATGATATTCTGTATCTCGAAAATGAACAGGCTACTTCAGTGGACGACTCCGTTGCTAATGCATTCGCCCAATTTCGTCTCCTGAACCTGGACCTTGTTACCAATGGGATCGGATCATGGAAGGTGGTCAGAGATGCCTACATCGTTGATGTCATTTTTGAAGCCACCCCGATAAGTCAGGTTCTAGCAGCAGATGGCAGCAAGCAGGAAGGTGACGAGAGTGAAGAGGGCGGCCAAGAAGAAGAAGCTAAGGTGGATGAGGTCAACCACGGAGAGCCCAACACAGATGCCAAATTTCTTCTTTTTTTATTTTGCCCCCTGCGTGGGGTTAATTCTTAATGTGTATGGATAAGTCCCGAGTTTTGAGCATTTTTCACTTTAAATACTTAGAATATTTTCTAGCATTTCTTGTATATTCTTATTGCCTTTGTTTTTCTAACAAAGATGAGTCTAACACTCGATCTTAATGGTTTTCTCAATTGACACTTAGCGAATCTTTCATATTTGATTGTACAGTAGCCCGTCTTCCGGGTTTCGCTTAAGTTGTTTAGTGTTTACCAATTACGGTTCTTGTTCTTCATTGGAGTTTTTGATACTTAGTCAAATTTCTAAGTGTAAACTCTAAAGTGTGATTTTGAAACAGAAGCCTCTTGAGGTGGTATCTTTTGTCGGACCACGGCAAGGTTATTACCTTATCCCAGGCATCAGTTGAATACTCTTAAGCTCTTTAAACTTCAATTTAAGTTTATAGGTTAAGGTCTAACTCAATAGTGCATGGGTAAAAACCCTTGAACTCGCTTCTTGAACATATAGTACGGTCAAGTGGGTTGCACTTTTTTATCTTTATTTATGCATCAGAATCTCTTATCTGAGTTGGACTTTGTATTCCTTATACCTCTCCATGGTGCGATAACCTTGTGGGTTACAATATTTGTAAATATGTAAAATAGCCCAGTATTGAAAATATAATTACCAATTTATTCATATCGAAACTAGTCACTTACATGATAAAAATATAATCTTAAGGCAATTAGCTATAAATTTTTTTTAAGTTTGATAGCTGATACGCGTAAAACACACTAAGAGCAAGTGCACTGTATTACCAAGTAATATAGGACTTGAGTCCCAGTTATCGATCCCACAAGGAATAAGTGGTAATTACTATATTCATAAAACTCTTGGTTATCAAGACAATCGAAAGTGTATGAAATTCAAAATAAAAACAAATAACAAATAAAGAAGAAGAACAATGAACAATCAAGCAAAATAGAGAGAAATTAGGATGCAAGGTTCACTTGAATTCAATTATTCAGATTTTCTTTCATTTATAATGTAAAGTAATTCTTTTGCCAATATTCTCTTATTTGCTATTGAATCCCAATGGTCATGGATGAAACAATATTCTATTCCTGATTTAATTTACCTATTTAGTCATTTAGTTGAATTAATCAAGAATGCATTAAATCTCAATTCAAGAGATGAATTAACTTACCGTCAATTTCATTGGTAGGATAAATTGATGTTTAGTCATTCACCAATCTAATCTTAGGCTTACCATATAGATCCACTCATTGAATGCAGATAATCACTGGTCAAACAATGAATTAACACATGTCAAAAGTGATCAAGTTATGACAAGAATGCAAGCAATATGATAGACCCTAAAAGAAATTACCTTAATCAATTTGGAAATCAAACTCAAATAATTAGGAAAACAAGATCTCCCATAACCCTAGCTGTGGGTTTAGCTACTCATGTTTAATACAAACAAACTCATATCAAGATACAAACCCATGAAAAGAAACCCAAAGAAAGGAGAAAACTATAGGGAAAGAGAAATCAAAATCTTTTTTACGGTTATTATGATCTTCAAGTCTTCAAGAATATTGTCCTCTCTTCGTAGCCATCCTCCAAGGATTCGTGGCAATTCTCCCTGTTAATCTTCCTCTTAAAGTCTGTCGTTGAAAAGGTGTGTCTCAGGTTTGAGGGTTTGCCCCTATTTACAATGTTTGGAGTGAAAAAATGTTGTTTTTAGGCTCAAGAGACCTCACACGACCATGTAACGTAACTTGTAGCGTAATATGAGACACGGTCGTGTGTCCCACACAGAAGCTTCATTGAAGTTAGACAATGTCGTGTGAGCTTAACAGAAGCATTTTTTTGAGTTAGACACGGTCGTGTGACAAAGATACACTACCGTGTAACCTGTAAATAGTCATGCTCTCCTTATTAAAGTTGTAGTTTTTTTTCTTAGCTTTCCAATGCCACCGGAATCACCTCGTTTCGACCTCCATAGCTCAAGTTATGCTCATTTTATCGCGCAAAGGTCAAAAACTTCACAAATCTTGGCCATATAAATTCTGAGCTCAACTCTATTGTAATGAATCCATCCAAAGCTTCATAGAACCATGTCAAAATACCTTTTTTGGACCTAAAAACATAGAGAAAGACTAATCATGAGATACCAAGGATAATTAGATTAAATGTGGCATAAATTTCAACATAAATCCATTAAAGCACACCTAAATTCATCTCAAATAAAGCACAAGATGTGTATATTTTATCCACACATCATCAGTATTCCAGAAGTACTTGATGCTTTTGTTGGAGAGGGTTTCTAGGGTATAGGTTCCAGTCTTTGTCTTGGAAGTGATCTGGTATGGTCCGTCCTAGTTATGAGCTAGATTTTCTTCCTTAACATTCTTGCCTCTGATATCTGCTCTATGCAAAATGAGATCATTGGGAATAAACCTCTATGGTATCACTTTGGAATTGTATCGAGCCGCCATCCTCTATTTGATAACGGCTTCACGAGTATAGGCAATGTGGCGTTGTTCTTCCAACAAATCTAAGTTATGGCAGATGAGGTATAGGTTAGCCCCTTGAGAGAAATTATGTCTCCTCTAACTTGGTTATCCTATCTCGACTGGAATCATAGCTTCGTAACCATAGGTTAACTTGAAGGGAGTTTCTCTTGTTGAGGAATGAGGCATGGTCTGACATGCCCATAGGACGTCATCGAGTTGTTTCACCCAATTTCCCTTAGCTTCATTGAGTCTCTTTTTAATCCCACGAAGTATAACTCGGTTGGCAGCCTCAACTTGTCCATTAGTTTTCAGGTGTTCCACAGAGGTAAAATGTTGTTTGATCTTGAGCCCGGTTAGGAGATCCTTGAACTTCTGGTCAGTAAATTATGTTTTGTTTTCCATAACAATGGATTCCAAAATACCAAATCTACTAATAATGTTCTTATAGGTGAACTTTTGTATTCACGTTGAAGTGATGGTGGAGAACAGTTCTTTCTCAATTCACTTGGTGAAGTAATCCACGGTTATCACTAAGTACTTAACCTGTCCTAAAGCCTAGGGAAAATGACCTATGATATCTATCCCCTACTTATTGAAAGGTCAGGGAATAAACATCGTAGATAGCTCTTCTGGTGAGGCTGCATAGATGTTTGAGAATCGTTGATATTTGTCATATTTCTAGATGTGTTCCATACTGTCGGCTTCCATGCTAGGCCAATAGTACTCCGTCCTTAGCATTTTTTGTGTTAGGGACTTTGCTCCAAGGTGATGGCCACAACTTCCTTCATGAATTTCGGCTAAAACATACTCTATTTCTTTTGGATCGAGGCACTTGAGGAGAGAAGAATAAAACCCACGACGATATAACTAGTTGTCTACAAGGGTATACCATGCCGCTGTTCATATTAGTTTTGAGGTTTCCTTCTGGTCTCTCAGAAAAGTGTCATCGCAAAGGTCGGCAATTATGGGTGTGATCCAAGCTTCATTATCTTTCAGTATGAGGACCTTGAATTCTATTATATTGGGTGTAAACAATGTCTCTTAGATCACAAACCTATTATTTCCAAGACATTTAGTACTGGGAAGCTTTGACAAAATGTTGACTTTTGAATTATGTTCTCTTAGGATGTGTTCCACCTTAACTATTTCGAAATCATCCATTAATTTCTTCACCTTGGCTATGTATTTTTACAACAGGGGTTCCTTAGCCTGATACTCACCCCAGATTTAGGATTTCGTTAATTGCTAATCACTGCATAGAATTATATATGTGGCTCCTATTTCTTTTGCCAATGCGATGCTCATAATACATGCCTCATATTTTACCTTATTATTTGAAGTCAAGAACTCGAACCTTGAAGAATGCTCCAACATAAGCCTGACTCCATTTTCTAATATGACCTCGACCCCACTCCCTTTGGGATTTGGGGAACCGTTAACATAGATGGTCCAGGAATTCGCTCTATAAAGGTTGAAATCCGGTGTAAGCTCCACCAAAAAGTCGGATAACACTTGAACCTTTATGGCTTGTCTTGAATCGTAAGTGATATTGAATTTAGCGAGCTCAACTGACCAAGCGATCATTCTTCCAGCGAGGTCTAGCTTATGCAACACCTGGCGAATTTGTTGATGCATCCTCACGATCACATGGTGGTACTTAAAGTATTGTCATAACTTTTTAGCAGTATTTAGCAACATCAGGGCCAGTTTCTCAATCTTTTGATAATGGAGCTCGAAGCCTTGTAGGACCTTGCTAACGAAAATCGGCCTCTGATCTTCATTGGTTCCTTTTATCAGGACTGAATTGATTGCTTCGTTGTTGATTGAAAGGTAGGCATATAAAGCTTCACCAAGATTCTGCTTTGTCAGGATTGGGGGTTTTGCTAACATTTTCTTTAACTCCTGAAATACGGCCTCACACTCCAGGGTTCACTCAAAGTTTTTTCTCTTCTTTAGAGTTTTAAAAGGGGGAATAGGCTTTTGAGTGGCCTTAGCTAGAAAATGAGTGAGAGTCATTATCCATCCTGTCAGTTATTACTCCTCCTTCATAGACTGCGGGTTACGTATATCAAGAATGACCTGACATTTCTCCGGGTTAGCTTCAATGTCGCAATTTGTCAGAAAAAATCCCTGAAACTTCCCAACTTGTACTCCAAAAATGTACTTTTCAGTGTTTAATCTCATATTATGTTTCCGAATATGGGTGAAAACCTCTTCCAAATCTTCCACATGGTCACTTGACTTAATTGTCTTGACAATTATGTCATCAATATAAACTTCTAACATCTTGCCAATTTATTCTTTGAAGATTTTATTCATCATTTGCTAGTAAGTTTCACCTTGTTTTTTAACCCAAATAGCATAACACGATAACAATAACTTCTCATCTTAGTGATGAACACAATTTCATCTTTGTCTACCATGTTCATGAGAATTTGATTATATCCTGAATAGGCATCCATGAGCGGGAAAAACTGGAATCTGGATGAATTGTCCACTAGTTTATCTATATTAGGAAGTGGAGAAGGGTCATTTGGGCATGCTTTATTAAGGTCAGTGTAGTCGATGCACATACATCACTTCTCATTAGCCTTTTTCATTACGACCACGATGGAGAGTCAAGTGATATAAGAAACTTGTTTAATAAATCTAGCATCTAGAAGTTCTTTTACCTACTTTTGTATTACTTACTATCTTTTAGGTCTGACTTTACTTTTTCATTGGGTAACCGATTTCGTATCTTTTCTGATAGAAAGTTAGTGGGAAATGAACTTAGGATCTAACTCCAGCTTATCTGCAGACGTCCAGGCCAAAAGATCATTGTTCTTCACAAGAAAGTCAATTAGTCGGGATCTTTCCTCTTGGTTCCGATGTACTTCAATTTTGGTTACCTGGTCTGGCTTGGCACCAAGTTGGAGAGGCTGAAGTTCTCCATTAGGTTGAGGGCGCACACCACGGATCTCCTCACGAACATCCAGTTCAATCAAGAGGACGTTGACAGGGTTCGTATTGACTGAAGTTGAATTGTTATGTTAGTCCGCAGTTCGTGGTTTCTTAGCAATCTTCAAGTTCTCATTATAACATTTCCTTGCCATAGTCTGGTCTCATTTAACCATAATGACCCTATCATGCTAGTCGAAGAACTTCATGGCCAAGTAGAGTGAAGAGATCACTACCCCAAAAGTATTGAGTGGGAGGCGACCCAGTATGATGTTATAAGTAGAATGGCAATCCACCACAAGAAATCTAGCCTTAAGTGTATTGAATAGAGAATCATTCCCCAAGGTCAAATAAGTTTTAATGTATCCTACCATGTTGATCTTGTAGCCTGTGAACCCAATTAACTCGCCAGTATACATAATCAAAGTATTCCTTAAAAGTCTTAGCTTTTCAAAAAGATCTAGGAACATAATATCAGTTGAGTTCCCCTGTTCAACAAATATACGTAGGACTTCAGTGTTGGTTATTATCCCAGACATCACCATGGGATTGTCGTGATCCAGGATAATGCTGTCATAGTCTTCCTTTAAAAAAGAAATCCGTGGGGCCTTCTTATGTCCCTCATCTATCTTTGATCCTGAATAGGAAGCTACACTCAACACAGCCAAAAATGCTTTCTTCCTAGAATTTCTTGATTCATCACCACATACAAAGCCCCTCAAAAATGGTGTTGATTTTTTGGGTTACTTTCGTGTGAATCCCAGTGTTATGCCTTTTTCGAATTTTGGGTGTTATCCCGAGAAAGACTTGTTCTAGGATTTTTGTTCCTCGTGAGTGAACTTCTTCTCATATATGGCTGAGATTGGCTTCTTCGAGGGGTGTAACTTCTATTTCTATAATTCCTTCATCCTCTTTGGTTGTCATTCCAGTTTGACGAACATATCGGCCTAGACGGTCATCTTGAATTAAGGTCTCAATGGCATTTTTGAGGTTGATACAGTTCTTAGTGTTATATACATACCCTTCGTGAAACACGCAGTGCTTGGACTTATCATTTTGTACATGTTTTCTCAATAGAGGAGATTTTTGCATATCTCTAAACTCTGTGTCCATCACTTCTTGATAGATTTGAGTCTGAGATATGTTAAGGGGGTGTAATTTTCATATTTTCCATTTAATAGTGGCCCCAAATTTCGGGCTTGGGAAGCCTGTCCAGATTTAGGTTTGACATCTTCTCTTTTTTCCAGATGCTTCTTGACCCGAAAAACGACCTCTGCATTGATATACTTGTTACCTTTAGTCCATAACTCGTCCATTATCTTTGGCTCTTTTTTAGCCAGTGAAAAAAAAAAACACCCCAGAGCGAAAACCTTCCTTCATGTAATATAGGTTGAGTCTTTCATCCCAATCACGAATATTTACTACTTTTTGGTTGAACCGTGAAATGTAATCTCGGAGGGATTCCTCTTTTCCTTGCTTAATATTGGAAAAACATGAAATGAATTTCATATGCACCTTAATAGTGGTGAAGTGCAGCAAAAATCTTGAGAACAAGTCTTCCCAATCAATAATGAATTTAGGAGTCAAGGTAGTGAACCAACCTCAGGCATCTTTCTTCAAGGAAATAGGAAAACACGGCACATGAATGGATCTTCCCCTACAACAAATAGTAAAGTAGAAACATAAGCATATAGGTGCTCTTAAAGATATGTGATTTTATCACAGGCTTCAATATTAGTTGGATATTTGAAGCACCTAGGGATCTCATAGGTCATCAATTCATTAGAGAAAGGTTGGTTTTGCTTAACTGACATTCTCCATCCTTGATCCTGCTCTTTATTTCCACGTTTGATTGGGTTCTATAATCCTTGAATGTTCCAAATCATGTACCCCATTTTGGGTTGGTTCCCTCATGTTTTCACGATTCCTGTCGGGAACCTAGTTTTCATCTTCCTTCTCTTGGTTAACAACTATTTCCAGGTTATGAATACATTCATCCAATAGTCTGACTAGAGAGATAAGCTCCTCTTTAGATAGCTCCGAGAGACGTGATTCACCTTGTTGTGACTAAACTTCATTGTTGTTCTCTTGTGGTATGATAATCACAAATTCATACATTAATAAACTCTCACTTTTAGTTATTTACACTCTCCATATACTTAATTGATTGAGTTTGGCTACGTTTTGTAAGTCTGAGTTCAAATTAGGCTTAATTGATTTTTTCAGCATTATTAGGATTTTACACTGTTTCTATATTTCAGTCATATCTTAAGTTTTAGATATCTAAAAATTGTGTATCTTGCCTTGTAGAAAAGATAAGAGAGAGCTTTATAACTTTCATGAAGAACCCTAGAGCTGAATCAGATAGAGCTTGGAAATCAGAACATGGGTGTCGTCGCTAGAAATCAAGCAACGTGCAATAATTGGTCCATAACTTGGGCTGTATGGGATTTTTAGAGCTAAAATTGATGTCATTGGAAAGCTTACATACAAGGTTCAAACTCTTTTGAAGACCACTAATTGCAACTATAACATTTTGATGGTGTTCTATCCCTGTGAAGTCGGCTAACGAGTCTAGAGACCCATTGAGAGTGATTTGGGCATAACTCACTCATCTTAAGCCCAATTGAAGTGATTTCAGTGACCAAGGAAAGTTAAGAGACAGAGAATTAACTTTAACTTATGGGCAAATTAGGATTGTTAATTTTTAAGTCAATTATTTTTGTATAAATAGAGGACCCAATATAGATAGTAACCTTAACTCATACTACTGATGTGTGGATAAAATAAACATATTTTGTACTTGATTTGAGGGGAATTTAAGTGTGCTTTGATTGTTATATGTTGGAATTTATGTCACATTTAATCTAATTATCCTTGATATCTCATGATTAGTCTTTCTCTATGTTTTTAGGTCCAAAAGAGGTATTTTGACATGGCTCTATAAAGATTTGGATGGATTCATTGCAATTAAGTGGAGTTCAAAATTTATATGACCAAGATTTATAGAGTTTTTTACCTTTGTGCGATAAAATGAGCATAACTTGAGCGTCTAGTGGCATTGGAAAGCTGAGACAAAACCCTTAAACTTTCATAAAGATCACTTATCTTTTTTTCCAACCTGTGAGCGATTGAGGAGTTAGACACGGTCGTGTCTAACTTGAAAAACGCTTTTGTCAAGCTCACATGGCCCTGTCTAACTTCAATGAAGTTTCTGCCAAGGACACACGATCGTGTGTCATGGTTACACGGTCATTTGTCATCCTACGTTGTATTCTAGAGCATAAAAAAGACAATTTTCACCTCAATTGTTATAAATAGAAGTAAACCCTCAAACCTAAAACACATAGAGACAGCAGGGTACTTTAAGAGGCACAAGGATTAGAGGCTAAGGCTTGGAAGGCTAGATCAAGAATCATTGAAGTTCAACCATTGAAGTCTTTTTCTCTATCTTCATCTTCTCCATCTTCTCTTTTTTATTTTGGAATGATGATTATTTTTTTAATCTTTATTCTTGTTTGTGTTACAATTGTCATGAGCGATTAAACCCCTTTTTATAGGATTGGGATAAAACTTACTATTTCTCTATGTTGAATTGTTAATTTGATTCTTTGTTAATGAGAATTATTATACTTGATTCATTCTTAGTGTGCTTAATGCTTGTGGTATGTTGCGCGTCATATTTATATGATCTTAGGCTTTAGGTGAAGGATCGAAAGATGAAGTCTAATTACTTGATAATCTAAGAATTGAACTTAAGAATTGAGACCTAGACACAAGCTTAAATCCTTCAAGGGGTAAACGATTGTCATAAAACTTAATGAGTTGGAACTTGGATTAAATGCCATAAGAATATGATTGATGGAGTTTTAGCACGTTTTTAGTGCTAAGAAATTGAGTTTTATTGTTTTAAATAATTTAGACAAATCGTCTTCAAGAACATAATTAAATGTTAACAAAGATAGGATTATAATTTATCATAGAGGATAGTGTAGTGGATTCCTAGTCCTAGGCCTTTAAACCTTGGTTAAATATCATCTTTTCTTGATTTAATTGCTTACTTAATTGTTTTGCGTTTTGTTTTGATTTTAATTTAACTTTCGCTATTGTCTTTGTTCGCTTAAATAATTAATATCGTCGTAAGAGTTAGTAATCAATCAATCCTTGTAGAAACGATCTTTATTTTACTACTTGTACGATTTGTGCGCTTGCAGAAAATCCATAACAACTACTTGATTCTTATACCTAGAATTTTCTCATTTCTTTTGCAAAACGTGTGTTGCAGCCATAGAGAGCTAAACATTTGAGATCAATCCTGTTACCCAAGTGGCTTCAGTACTCAAGAGGGGGTGAATTGAGTAATTAAAAACTTTTTCACAAACCCTTTTTAATATAAATTTCTTGAAGCAATATAATGAATATGTGTAAAGATGATAAAATGCCTTAAGAACAGTAAATAAATAATTAAGCAATAATAAATAAATTGCTGAAAATAAAGAAATGAAGGATAGAAGAAAAGCAGGCACGATATTTATCCTGGTTCGACCACCAACCACTTGTAGCTTACGTCCAGTCCCCGAAACACTGTTCGAGATTTTTCACTATTCAATACAAGCTTAAAATAGGTGCTTGCAACCTTTACATAACAGGGATACCTCACCCTATATACTAGAGGGATACCTCACCCCCTTTGAAGGATACCTTACCTTCTTTACAACAAGGGATACCTCACCCTTTTACTGAGGGATACCTCACCCTCACAAATTCACTAAGGGATACCTCACTCTTTTTACAGAAGTAGAAAATAGATGAAGAGAATCTCTTACTTAGAGCAAATGTTACAATTTGAAGCACTAGGAAACTCTCTTAGGATATCTCAAAGTTTTGGCGAAAAGAGCATAAAAAATGTAAAAAAACAGAGAATCACGTTTTTGGCACAAGCAAAAAATAATTCAAATGGTTAGGCTACCTTTAGAAGAGACCCAAGGTCTCTATTTATAGAGCAATGAAAGAAAATAGCCGTTGGGTACAATTAAAAACCATTTAAAACAAAAAGATGGTTGTTTCTTTCCATTTTCGAAAGCTTCGTAAAGCCATTTCTGGGATATGGTATTCGAATGCCTTATGAGGTATTCGAATAACTCATTTTGAAAAGCTCCGTGAAAACCGAGTTCGAAGAAGGTTATTCGAATACCTTAATAGGTTATTCGAATACCACTTGATTTAAAATGACTTTGAGAAAGCTTGATTCGGACAAAGGTTATTCGAATACTAAGTGTGGTTATTCGAATACCACTTTGAAAAACAGAAAACGTACAAACTTTAAAACATGGTTATTCGAATACCATATGGTATATTCGAATGCCTATAATAAAATAGGCTGTCTGCAAAAACAGGTTATTCGAATACTTAGTATGCTATTCGAATACCTTATGGTGTATTCGAATACCCCTGATATAAAATCAGTTTCAAATACTTTTAAATGTCCAGAAAATGATTCTTTAAGTTTGGAAAAAATAATTTTGAAAACATTTCTTTGCAACAAAAAAAAATGAGATATCCAATGAGTCTCTTTACAAAGATCCTAAGTCCTAGAGCTATTCTTGAAGGTCTTGGACTTGGTCTTGCCATCATCTTCGTTATGTTTGTTGTCATCAAAACCATTATCCATGATAACTAGCCAATTACATTCTCTCCCTTTTTGATGATGACAAACTAACATTTGAGAAAGGCATTAGTTCATAGAAATTGGAATTCACAAAGATTGTTTAGAGATACTTACTCCCTCTCTTTTTCATAAGAGGTGATTTACATCGAGAGATACGCATGACAGCTGACTCTCCCTTACTTTTGGAATTCAATTTCTATTTTTGTTTTGACTTTTTCTCCCCCTGACTTTTCTCAAACAAAGACATTCAAACTTTTTCTCCCCCTTTTGTCATGATCAAAAAGATGGGGCAAGATAAATCATAAGGCTAAACAGAGTATATGTCAGTCCAACATGATATGTTCATTCAGCATACAAGAATAGCAACAGAGTTTAATTTTATAAATTTAGCAAATTACATTTATCAAGAAAATAACTTATATTTGATACCACATGTTATTAAAATGTTAACACTCACTTGTTACCAAAAAAGTAAGATCTTTACCACTTGTTATCAATTTCTTATAAATCTGTCATCTATCAAGAGAATCATAGATATTTTTACTTTGATAAAATATGCTATAGGGATCAGAGTATTGTATAGAACTAACATAATTTACCCTATATGCAATAAAGAAAATCCAATTTGGCACTTTTGTCAATGCTAAGCATGCTACTCATGTAAGAAAAATATAATTAATCAACGAGTATCATACAATCCATATAGAATATCACAATCGCTTAGGGATAGAGATACTTATTGAATTAGATAAAGAGAGATGCTTCTTTGTAATGTTCTTCGTTTATTGGTCCTTTAAGTTTGAGCTTTCTTCCATTGAGTATTCCATTCCATTGTTCTTGAAGAAAGTCTCTGTTAGACCATTTGTGTACCGCAAGTGCACGGGTCGTTCAAGTAATACAGATACGAAGTAAAAGTTTGTTCCCACGAGGACAAGGTTTCCATTACTAAGTAGCAACCAATAGCTCAGCTAGATTCTAGTCAAGGACATATAAAATAAAGGAAAGCAATTAATCTAAATCTAGACTACCAAAGCAATAAAATAGGGGTTTGGAAATCTAAGGAATCCTTCTTCACTTCCTATTTCATACTAATGATATGCAATCCTTACAAGTAACATCAATGCTTAGTTAGTTTAGCTTGAGAATCTGATTTAGTCAAAAGCCTATGTCTAGGTCAATCAACCCTGGTGTCATTTACCTAATCCACTATGGTTCTTATGGTTGCATGAGGACTAGTGTAAACTCCACTAATGAACGATCTATTCTCAAACACACGCTAATACATGGCTAAAAGGTATATTTCTATCCCGTTAGCGAATCAACTCATCCAAGCCAATTGAACTCGTCGAACATGCATCAACCATACCATGTCCATCTCCACAAATCCCTATGTCTAGTTCATTTGCATCAATTAAGATCATGCAATTGTTGATCAAACAGAAGCAAGCATTAAGCATAGGTATGGAAGAACAAAGCTAAACATCAATAGAAACTCAAATTCATACATAAACATCAATAATCATATAAAGATTCAAAGTATTTCCTAAATACACTTTTAATCCATTGAACACGAATTTACTGAGCAAAACAGTTGCTCAAAAGATAAAGGAGAAGAAGAAAACTCAGGGAGAAGAGGAAGGATGCCATTGATGAGATCCTTGAAGCTTGAATCCTCTTCCTTAAGGAAGAAGACCTCCAACCTAGCCTCTCTAGGCCTCCAATCAGCCCAGAAATGAAGCACAAAGCCGTAGCTTCTCTAAAACCTAAAGCTATCTACGGAGCTCTCCAAACTCCCTTTACAAAATCTAATAAAATCTATTTATAGACTCAGCAAAACAGAGGCACGCCGCGGCATTGATTTGCCCACGCCGCGGCGCGTGTTAAATTAGGTCAGGGACGCCGCGGCATTGATTTGCAACGCCGCGGCGTTAAATATTTCGTAGCCTCTGACTTTGGATGCAGGGGACCTCCACGCCGCGGCATTGAACAGTGCACGTCGCGGCATTGTCTGCTGAAATGCTGATTTTGCTTTCTCTTCCAATTTCAGCTCAATTGCTCCACATATCATCTTGTTTGGAGCCCTTCCTATGATAGAGAAAACACCAAATCAGTAACACATATAAATTCACTTAATCACATATCAAATATGCACAAATTGCTCAAATACATACTGGAAAGGTATCAGAATTAGATATAACAAATGTAATCATAAAACCTTCCAAATATGCATGAATACAAGGACTTACGCAATCAATAAAACACAGATATGGGGCATAAATAACTACACTTTGTGTAGTTATCAGTCTCCTCATGTCCTCTTCATTCATTTCCCTCAAGTTGAATAAACCTTTTCAATTTAAATGTGTACTTGAGGTAGTTATAACCCTACAAAACAATTCAAAACATTTTCTTTGGTATGCATTAATTTTTGGATCCATAGTGGTTAGCCAAACTCACAAGCAAATAATCATTCAAAATAATAAGGCAAAATAATAAATGAGTTCACAAGGGCAAAAGATATTTCATTGATTAATTTGGCTAATTAATCACTTGTTTGTTACCACTTGTTACTACTTGTTATGATGTTCATACCACTTTGTTTGATACCACTTGTTGCACTTGTTCATATATTTATTAAAACAGTAGCCAATTACATTAAACATTTACCTTACAAAAAATTTAAATATGCAGCATATTCTAGAGAAAAAGAAGGTGCAAGAGCAAGCTAAGAAACATGCATGTAAGAGCATCATGTAATTTTCATTTAGGCTCAAAAGAAATAAGATATATTTCATCAAAAGCATGTGATCCATAAAGTCAAATATTTTTACATTGCATTTGCATAAAAAAAATAGAAGCAGAACAGAGATCACGACGTAAAAATGGCTTTTACCCATGTGGTATTCGAATACCTTTTGCTGTATTCGAATACCCATCACATTTATAAACTCCAGAAGGAGCAAGTATTCGAATGTCTTGGAAGGTATTCGAATACTCCAGATAGCATGTGATAAGTACTGATAAAGATGAGAATCTGGTTATTCGAATATATGTTTAGGTATTCGAATATACTAACTTATAAAATCATAAGAACGTTGCACTGATGTATGGTATTCGAATACCATGGGAGGGTATTCGAATAGACCTATCAGAAAAACATAGATTTTCACGTATAAAGCAATGGTATTCGAATACCAAAGATAGTTATTCGAATAACTTAAATATAGGAAAGCATATATATATGTCCAGAACTACATGCTTGAGAGACGAAAACCTTACCCGATGATGGAAACAAAAAAAAATACAGTAAGAGAGCTTGCCTTATTATTTGCCATTATTTTCTTATCTGTTTCAATGATTAAGAGCTTATTTCATGATTGCAACTTCAAGCTTCATGAAAAGAAGGAAGAGAGCTTGAAATTATTTCCGGTCTTGTGCTCGCAGCAACCACTTTCAAAATGCCAAAGTCAGCTCTTGGCTTTCAAGCACACCTGCAACACAATTCAATTTTTGGCTTTTGGTACCCAAATTTTCTTGGGTCCTTGAATGTCAGTTTTGGGTATAATATCCTTAGGAACCCATACCATTTTAGTTCCAATTTTTGTATTAATATTTTTCCTTGTATTGCATGTTGATGCACTATGTCCTTTTTTTCCACAATAAAAACATTTAATAAAAGGACTACATGAAATACTAGAATTAACGAAGAAGTTTTTATAAAATTTTTGTTGATTTTTCGGATTATAACCAATTCCAGCTTTTTCAAAAACAACCCTTTGTTTTCCTAATATGATATTTAAATTATCTCTTCCATAGGTGAATTTTGCAAGAGTATTCTTTAAGTCTTCAATTTTTTTTTCGAGTATATGACATGAAGAACAAGATGAAGAAGTAGAAGCATGTGAAGTGCAGGTTGAGCATGCATCAATTAATCCTAATGTCTCATTTTCAATTTTTAATTCTTCAATTTCTTTATTCAAAATTAGAATTTGATTTTCTAAAGAAGAGATAGTTTTCTTAGATGAAGAAATTAATTTTGTGAGCCTAATTGTTTCGTCATGCAATTTTTCGAAAGCATCTTGTAATTCATCATAAGAAGGAGATAAGTCAGAATTTACCTCGTTGTCGCTTTCTTCTTCTTCTTCTCCTTTGGCCATAAAACATAGATGGGCTTCTTCGCTATCTGAGCTATCAGTTGAGTCCATGTCATTTTCATCCCATGCTATGTAGACTCTTCTTTCCTTGGAGGATTTATTTTCAATTTTCTTTGGGGGAAAAGGCGGTCTTCTTTGTGTCCCCTTTTTCTTTAAAAACTTACCAAATTTTCTTACAAGAAGGTTAAAATTTTCTTCATTGATCTCATTGTTTTCCGTGCCTTCTTCATCCTCATCATTATCATCATTTATTGAGGTGGTGGCTTTGAGGGGTATTCCCTTTTTCTTCTTGTCATTTTCTTCACTTTGACTTAGTCTGTTTAGTTCCAATTCGTGCTCGTGAAGTTTGCCAAAAAGAGTTGCAAGAGTCATAGTTGCCAAATTTCTTGACTCTGAAATAGCTGTCACCTTAGGCTGCCAAATCCTGCTCAAACATCTCAACACTTTGTTAATCAAATCTTCGTTAGTAAAACTCTTTCCTAATGATGCAAGATGATTAACAATGTGGGTGAACCTCTTTTGCATTTCTTGAATGCTTTCTCCTTGGTTCATTCTAAATAATTCATATTCGCGAGTAAGAGAATTAATTTTCGATCTCTTAACTTCACTAGTACCCTCATGGGTAACTTGTAAAGTGTCTCACATTTTTTTAGCAGTTTTACAATTTGAAATTCGAAAAAATTCATCATACCCCAAAGCAGTAGTAATGATGTTTTTGGCTTTTAAATTATATTGAACTTTTCTTTTATCCTCATCAGACCAATCACTTCTAGGTGTCTCGATTTTTACACCATTGACAACGCGTGTAGGTATAAATGCGCCATTTTCGACAGCATCCCACACATCTAGATCAATAGCTTCGATGAAGATTTTCATTCTTTCCTTCCAATATGCATAACCATCCCCATTGAAAAAGGGTGGTCTATTTATGGAAGTTGTTTCTGAAAAACCATTTGATGAAGCCATGTACTCTTGAAGCGGCTAAGCTCTTTATACAAGAGTCTAGTTCTGATACCACTTGTTACCCAAGTGGCTTCAGTACTCAAGAGGGGGGTGAATTGAGTAATTAAAAACCTTTTCGCAAACCCTTTTTAATACAAATTTCTTGAAGCAATATAATGAATATGTGTAAAGATGATAAAATGCCTTAAGAACAGTAAATAAATAATTAAGCAATAATAAATAAATTGCTGAAAATAAAGAGATGAAGGATAGAAGAAAAGCAGGCACGATATTTATCCTGGTTCGACCACCAACCACTTGTAGCCTACATCCGGTCCCAAAACACAGTTCGAGATTTTTTACTATTCAATACAAGCTTAAAATAGGTGCTTGCAACCTTTACATAACAGGGATACCTCACCCTATATACTAGAGGGATACCTCACCCCCTTTGAAGGATACCTCACCTTCTTTACAACAAGAGGATACCTCACCCTTTTCTTGAGGATACCTCACCCTTCACAAATTCACTAAGGGATACCTCACCCTTTTCTGAAGGAAAATAGATGAAGAGAATCTCTCACTTAGAGCAAATGTTACAATTTGAAGCACTAGGAAACTCTCTTAGGATATCTCAAAGTTTTGGCGAAAAGAGCATAAAAAATGTAAGAAAATAGAGAATCACGTTTTTGGCACAAGCAAAAAATAATTCAATGGTTAGGCAACCTTCAGAAGAGACCCAAGGTCTCTATTTATAGAGCAATGAAAGAAAATAGCCGTTGGGTACAATTAAAAACCATTTAAAGCAAAAAAATGGCCGTTTCTTTCCATTTCTGAAAGCTTCGTAAAGCCATTTCTGGGATACGGTATTCGAATGCCTTATGAGGTATTCGAATAACTCATTTTGAAAAGCTCCGTGAAAACCAGTTCTGAAGAAGGTTATTCGAATACCTTAATAGGTTATTCGAATACCACTGATTTAAAATGACTTTGAGAAATAGTTCAGACAAAGGTTATTCGAATACCAAGTGTGGTTATTCGAATACCACTTTGAAAACAGTAAAACGTACAAACTTTAAAACATGGTTATTCGAATACCATATGGTGTATTCGAATACCTATAATAAAACAGGCTTTCTGCAAAAACAGGTTATTCGAATACTTAGTGTGCTATTCGAATACCTTATGGTGTATTCGAATACCCCTGATATAAAATTAGTTTCAAATACTTTTAAATGTCCAGAAAATGATTCTTTAAGTTTGGAAAAAATAATTTTGAAAACATTTCTTTGCAACAAAAAAAAAATGAGATATCCAATGAGTCTCTTTACAAAGATCCTAAGTCCTAGAGCTATTCTTGAAGGTCTTGGACTTGGTCTTGCCATCATCTTCGTTATGTTTGTTGTCATCAAAACCATTATCCATGATAACTAGCCAATTACAAATCCAAGGATCTTGATAAAATTCTTGTTTGGCTTTTAGATTCTGTACCTAATTTTAATTTTGAATTGAATTAATTATTTTTATCTTCTCTTTATTTTGATTCGAATTGCATGATTAGATATTTCTATTGTGTGATGTGATTCGATTGGATCCTTAATCCTAATTGAAATTTGTGATTAAATTGTGATTGATTAATTATGGTTTAGTTATATGAATTGAAGACAGTTAGGTTGGCAGATTTGTTAATCTAGGTTAATCGAATTCTGGTTGTTAAACTAGCATAGGTTGCATGAATCTAGCGATCGCAGGTTTATGAATCGTTTGTTAGTTAAGTTCTAAGTGATTTTCTAGTGTTGAATTCTATATGTTTGATGTAGAGATTTCGGTCAATTATAGATTAACCAATTAATCTAATTCAAATGCATGTTTATGATCGATGACAAGCCAACTAGGTTTCTGATGGTTTCTTGGATTGGTTGTTTTACAATTTAATTTTTCTTACATTTAATTATTACGTTTACATTCTAAATACACAATCTCCTCCCCTGTTTGACCTTAATTGGGTTTGATTAGTACCTTGATCCTTAAGAAACGACTCAGTTTGTTACCTTATGCTATAAGTTGTCGGTAGAACTGAAATTTTATTATTTGGTTGAGCTCAGCACTCGAATCACAATCCTAAATGTTGTAATGCCAATACCCGTTGTCTGGTTTCTCCTGAGAGGACTCCACGTGGACCAAGTCGTTGTGTCACCAGAACCGGCCTCGGCTGAGGGGAAAGGTTTTCACTAGTATGCAAAGTCTCTTCTCCATCTTGCTTGGGTTCCGATTAGGCATCAACTGGGTCTAGGATTGGAGCGGAGGCCAGACGACGGCCAGAGGAGGGTTGGTTCTAAGTGGCAAAAGTGTGATTTTGCCTAGTAATGACCATGATGGTGGTGATGGAAATCAAAGTTTTTCGTTTTCCACAGACAGTGTCAATGTTCTGAATGAGTTTCAAAAAATCACCTGAGTAAGGTTGAAGAATGTGATTTCCTTTTATGTGCGGTGGTTGCGACGGTGGTGCAAAGGGCGGGTACCTGCAAAAGGTACGCTGACGCTCAAGTTAGACCGTACATAAAGTGAGTAATGTTTAAAGTTATATGTATACATTAGCTACCTTATGTGGTATTTATAAAAGTATGTTGATAGATACGAATCATGTTTAAATGTGCATTAAATGCTATTAATTAGGTTATGAATCCAGTAAGATTGTTATTTCTTATACTTGTCTACTCTATTTGTTAGAGATTCTAACAGAGATTTACTCCTTATAAATGAGCATATTTACTTATCCAATAGCGCTCATAAATATTTAAGATCCAACTCTAACAAGTCGAGCTATTCCTGAACCGTTGACCTGGAACCTGGTCCAAAACACATCCTAAATTTGACTTTCAAAAATGTAGTTGAGAGGATATATTACTCTATATGAGAAATGAAAATTTTGAGCATAATTTTTAAGAATATCAAATGTCGATCAAATTAATCTCTAATAAAGATTAATGTAGTTAACAAATTATTCTTTAAGAATGACTAATTTTTCAAGGACTAATTTAACCAATATTTAAATATTTTAAGGATCACATTAAATCTTTATTTCTCATAAAATAATGTATCCTCCAAAGCTAAAGTATTCACCACAAAATTTTTCATGAACCAATTTGAGAGTTTACTCTAAATTTAACATGTCATTTCTAAAGATGTTTAAGCAAAGCATGTTACAAATTCAAACTTCAAACTTTTTTAAAAAAAATTAAGTATTTTTCTAATTTAAAATTTAAAAACAAATAAATTATTCTAATTCCTAAACTAGTTCATTGATATTTTGTTTCTCAAAGTTGAATTTCTTTATTTTATTTTATTTTTTTAGTTCTTGGAAACGAAATCTACATTGTTTCGTTTTGATTCCGTGACTCTCTTGAAGAAAAACTAAGGGAACACAAAAACCCTTTCAATATTTTAGAAATATAGAGTTGACATTTTATGAAATTTAAATAAAAAATTTTGGGTACAGAAATAAAATTTAATAATTCGAAATGTATTATTCAAAAAACGAAGCAGCCTTAATTTATTTGTAAGAAACCTCAATTATCGGAATGAATCTCTCAACTTCATAAACTTTAATAATTTGAAATTCTTTTTGCTAATAGGAATCGGATCAAGATTTTTTTATTTTTTTTCTTTTAAGTAATCAATTATAAAAAAAAGACATAAAATTATAAAAATAATTTTATAAATTTGAATTATGTCTCATTAATAATTTTGTTTATATCTTTCTCTATTTTATAATTAATCATATAAAAAAAAGACAGAATCTTAAACCTCAGTTATCTAAACGATTATCTTATTACTAATCTTATTTTTTAAAGTAGTTGGATGTTTTTTTTTTTTTTTTGAGCCGGTCCTAAAAATTTTTCTTCCATCTACTCTTTCTCTTTTCCTTCTTTCTCATCCACCGGAGGGTAGTTTGGCCATTTTTTTGATGCTAAAATCACCCTCTACATCGCTTTTTTTTTCTCATTTTATCTAAATAAGTGATTTTTTCACATAGATCTGATTTTTTTTCGTATTTTTCCGTGTTTTTAGTAAATCGCGCGGCGGTGTTTTGTTCGTCGTCTTGATGCGGCGTTGTTTGGTTTCCCGTTTTGGTGCGGTGGTTTCCCGTTTTGTTGCGGTGTTTGTTTGGTTCAGATTGGTAGATCAGTTTCGATCTATTACAGATTCAATCAAGACTTATGCATCAACGTTACAGATCCAGATGCATGGATATTCCTGTCACTTTGATTTTGTCACATTTATAGATATTTTGTCATGTTATGCTATTAACCTGGGTGTTGTGAGTTTATTCGTAGATTTATTCTTTTCAATTTTTAGTGATATTGAATTTGTGTTATTTTCGGTGTATTTTATTAATTTAAATGAATAAATATCATTTTTAGTCCCAAAAAAAAAGTAGTTGGATGTTAATTTGATTTGACCTTGATGGTTAGCAAAACACGTGCACCACCCAAAAGGCCCGTTACGCTAACTCTTAGTTAAAATTAATGTACATAATTAATGTACATGTGAATTTTGATTAATGGTAAGTGGTAATGTTTGTTTTGATCCAAACTTATATTTTATTACTGTAAAAAAAAAACTTATAAAATATAAGTTGAATCATGGTAAAAAATATTCTGATCTTGTTTGCTTTTTCTTGACTTTTTTTAATATTAATTAAGCTTGATTTAAGTATTTTAGTTATATTAAGAATGTGATTAAAAAAATAGAGATAAGAAACTTATGAAGTATTTAATAAATTATTGTGATGAAAATTCTTAAATAACAAAGAGTATCTTGATAAAATTGATAATTAATTAAATGAGTATGTTAATTGATATACTATATGTGATGATATTTATTTTAATTAGATAATGTGATTTGCACTTATAATTTTTAAGATATGTTAACTTATTTTAATATATTTCAAATTTATGTTAACTTAGTAATTTGTTATATATATTTATTTAATTTATTTAAGAATTATTATATTTGTATAAGATTAATTATGTGACTTTTTAGTTTATTAGAGACATATTTTTTTTTAATTAAGATGTGTTATGTGTTATAAATTTTTATATTTCATATTTCGATATTTATTTTAACAAAAAATTTTAATATATATGAAACTCACAAATTTGACCTATTTCATCCCATTTTTGAACAAGTTTGGTTAAAGAAAAAAATTTATTTTAACCCAACACAACCTATCTAGCGAACACACCTACCCCTAACTATAACTTGACCTAAAAAAGTACTCATTTTTTTATATGCACTACTTATTATTTTTCCTTTTTTAATATAGAGTCAAAAGCATGAGAGTATATCTTATTTCAATGTCAAGGTATTTTTAAATTTTAGTGAAAAATTACAATAATATTTATATATCGCCAAACAAAAAAAATTACTATCAACATGTGTTAATCTAAATGAAAGAGATTCGATTCTCTTAAGTATGTGATCTTGAGTTTAATTCTAAATTCATGTGTATAGAAATAATATTATTATGAGGGATTTCCGCTTAAGTACTTAATTGTACTTTAAAAAATTAATTTTTCACCTATCGAATAAAAAATACTTTGAAAAATAAAAAAAATAAATAATTACTACATGTGCCCTACTTGCTATGATTTTTAGTTAATTGTCCTGATCTAACCATACATTTTCTTAATAATCTCTTGCACCGTTATTTTTAATTATCCTTGAGAATTTCTTTTTGTTACGCAAATTAAACATTGGTATCTTCTATCTTTGTCTCATCCTATGAAGTACGGACACAGATACGGATATAGGATATAGAAATACACCAAATTTAAAAATATATATATATATATATATATATATATATATATATATATATAAGTAAATTAAAGAAAAAAGATTTATAATTATTGATATTATTTTTATAAGTTTGAAGATTTATAATATTTTAATATATATACGTATGTGTCAATATTTCTTTATCTAATATGTGTATCTAAAAAAAATAATTAGAGGAAATGTTAGTGTGAGGCAAACTTCGGTGACAACGAAGTTGACGACTTGGTACGAGTAGAGGTAGAAAGAGTAGATGAAAATAATAGTATGTGGAAAGATAAAATTTAAATGTTAATAGTAACGTATGAAAAGATAAAATTTAAAATACTAGTATGTAAAAATAGTGATTTGGGATGTCAGTTATGTAATTGGGTTTAGATGGGTTACGAGCTTACTAATTGCATGTTAGTCATAGAAATTATTTTTTTTAAAAAAATATATTAATAGGTTATGTCCAATCCATGTCTTAGATGTGTTTAAGTGAGTCCAAGATGTGTCCAAAGGTGTTCGAGACGTATTCAAACTAAAAAATAATAATTTTTTTAATCAAATATATTCAAACATGTAAAATACTTATGTCATATAAATATCTTTATGTATCTATTATGAATACGTATCTAACATGTAAATATGCATTAAAAATGAGTTGTCCATACTTCATAGGTCTCATCATATGATTTCCTTCATTCTTCATTTTTTTTCTTTTTTTTTATACTAAAATGCTTGGAAAAGTTTATCGTTCACTTCTATAAATATATATAAAAATTATTAAATTGAATGAATGGATGTAGTTTATGTGTGAATTTTCATTCTATGAAACAATCATAGAATCTGTACCTTTTCTTTTACACTTGCCTTTTTTTTATGTTATTTCTAATAACTATTACTCTACTTTATTTTGTCTGAGTTCTCGAAGAAAAAGTCAAAAGTAATGTTAGATTTGACTGTTTCTGAAATTTAAATCAATTTCATAATTCATTTGTGTGTCCCGAAAGCTAAGGGCCGTTAATTTTTTAATAAACCTCAATAACCCTTACTTTTGGTTTTTGGCGTACTAAATACCTGTAAGGTAAAACTTCATGTCATATTTTTCAAGGTACGTGAATATTAATTTAATAGAAGGTACACTGATATAGGAGTGTATATAAGATGAGTTGTGATGTGTTTGATTTAATTTGAATTTAACTTGATATTTTGATTAAGTCATTTTTTAAGATCTGAACCTGACTTAATCATGGTTTAATAATGATTGGATCAAAATTAGACCAATTTGATAGGTAAACATAATATATAAATTTAAACATTATGTATAATATAATTATAATATTATAGAAGTGAGAAACTAAAACTAAAGTATATTTTATAATATATATTTTAAAACAAATAATATCAATATAAATATATTATCATGTTATTCAAAATTTATTAATTTAAAAAAAATCTTGTTATTTATAACTAATTATAAAAAAGTATAAGTTTTAAAATAATTGTAAAAAATATGACTCCATTGTCGTTTTCTTGCGCTTCTAAAAGTTGTAACGCCAATATTTGTTGTCTGGTTTCTCCTGAGTGGACTTCACGTGGACCAAGTTGTTGAGTCACTGAAACCCATCTCGGTTGAGGGGAGAGGTTTTCGCTAGTATGCAAAGTCTCTTCTATATCTTGTTTGGGTTCTGGTTGGACATCATCTGGATCTAGGATTGGAGTGGAGGTCAGACGACGACTAGAGGAGGGTTGGTTCTGAGTGGCAGAAGCTTGGTTTCGCCTGGTAGTGACCATGATAGTGGTGATGGGAATCATAGTTTTATTATTTCCCACAGACGACGTTAATGTTCCAAATGGGTTTCAAAAAATCACTTGAGTATAGTTGAAGAATGTGGTTTCTTTCGATGCACAGTGGTTGTGACAGTGGTGCAAGGGATGGGTACTTGCAAAAGGTACTCTGACACTCAAGTTAGACCGTGCACAAGGTGGGTAGTGTTTAGATTTAGATACATACATTTTTTACCTTGTGTAATATTTATAAGAGCGTCTTGGTAGATAAAAATCATGTTTAATTTTGAACTACATCATGTAAATTAAGTTAAGAATCCAATAAGATTATTATCTCTTATAATTGTCTCTTCTATTTATGAGAAATTCTGTTAGAGATTTAATCATCATAAAATAAGTATATTTACTTATTCAATAATACTCATAAATATCTAGAATTCAATTATAGTAAATTAGACTACTCCTAAACTGTTGACTTGGAATCCAGTCCAGAACACACCCTAAATTTGACTTTCAAAAATGTAGTTGAGATGATATATTACTCTATATGAGAAATGAAAATTTTGAATGTAATTTTTCAGAATATCAAATCTCGGTTAAATTAATCTATAATAAAGATTAATGTAGTTAACAAATTAGTCTTTGAAAATGACTAATTTTTCAAGGATTAATTTGACTAATATTTGAATTTTTTAAGGATCACATTAAATCTTTATTTCTTAGAGATTAACGTATCCTCGGAAGTTAAAGTGTGGATCTGGCTTCTCTCCAGCCGTTGGAGGTCTAGCAAGAACATCTCAACCGTTGGATTTTCATCTAACGATCAAGATTTTTTTTTAATTTTTTAATATTAAAAATATTAAATTAATATTAACCGTTAGATGATTTTTCAATGGTGGAGATGTGCTCAAATTACTTTGGAGGTGCAATCTACTCGGAGAGAAGCCAGATTCTTAAAGTGTCCACCACTAAATTTTTCATGAACCAATCTAAGAGTTTACTCTAAATTTAACATGTCATTTCTAAAGAAGTTTAAGCAAAGCATGTTATAAATTCAAACTTCAAAGTTTTCTTTTTTAAAAATTTAAACAGTGTTTTTCTAATTTAAAATTTAAAAACAAATAGATTACTCTAATTCCTAAACTAGTTCATTAATATTTTGTTTCTCAATGTTGATTTTCTTTATTTTATTTTTTTAGTTCTTGGAAACGAAATCTACATTGTTTCATTTTGATTCCGTGACTCTCTTGAAGAAAAACTAAGGGAAAACAAAAACTCTTTCAATAAGTTTTAATGAAGCAATGTACAAAAGAAAAAAAATAGAAATATAGAGTTGACATTTTATGAAATTTAAATAAATTCTGTTTGGGTACAGAAATAAACTATAATAATTCGAAATGTATTATTGCAAAACCGAAGCAGGCTTAATTTATTTGTAAGAAACCTCGCTTATCTGAACGATTATCTTATTAATCATCTTATTTTTTAAAGTAGATGGATGTTAATTTGATTTGATCTTGATATTCGGCACAACAGGTCAGAAAGGAATATTATCGGACATGTGCATCCTTTGTTTCTGTTTTGCTTTTTTAAGGAAAACATGTGCACCGCTAAGAGGGTCTGTTACCCTAATCCTTGGGTAAGGTGAATATATGAATATGGAGTTTTAATTAAATCTAACTCATAAAATGTAAATTACATCAGGTTGAAACATATTCTGATTCCGTAAGGTGTGGGTCAAGTAGTAAGTTAAGTATGAGATTTTAACTTAAAATCAATTGATATTAAGTGAAGTGACTTAATAGATATATAAATCGCACATAAAATATTGAGGCAGATGATATGAGACTCTTAACACCTCCTCTATAGATGCCTAGATGGAACAAGTGAGTCTAGATAAGTAGGCGGAAACAAGTCTAGTGAAGTAGGCAGAAACGAGATGGGATCTTGGCAGTGATACCATGTGAGATTTTAACATACAACTAATTGGCTATAATTAATTTACTTGATGCATATCTCATTCCCAAATTAAACTTTAATCTCATTTCTATTGATCAATTATGTGACCTTGGTTATGAAGTCATATTTTCTCCCTCTGGTTGTCATGTGCAAGATCCACAGACAGGACAAGTCATAGGGACTGGATGTAAAGTCGGAAGACTATTTGAGCTCACCAACCTTTATGTTCCTCTTGCCTTAAATCTTTGTGCAACATCTACCTCCATCCAAATGTGGCACTAACGTCTTGCTCATAGTTCTCTAGCGAAGCTGCGTCCTCTATTATCTCAAGGAGGTTCAGTTAATAATAAGTCTTTTCACTGTACTTCTTGTCAAACTGTTAAACAACATGCACTTTCCTTCAGTAAAAATACTTATATTTCTAAATCTCATTTTGATCTTGTGCACTCTGGCACACCAATTAAGGGAGGTAATAGATATTTTGTAATATTTATTGACGATTTTCTCATTTTACATGGATATATTTAATGAAAAATCGTTTAGAACTTTCTCAAATTTACATTAATTTTGCTACTATGATCAAAACTCATATCTCAAAATTAATTAAATTTTTTCATCGTGATAATGCTTCTGATTATCGTGATTCAAAATTTCTTACCTTTCTTACTAAACAGTGTACATTCTCTGAGTTTTCTTGTCCTGTTATCTCTTAGCAAAATGATTGTGCTGAAAGAAAACACTGTCATGTCATTGACTCTGTCTGAGTTATGCTTATCTCCTCCTCTTGTCCTGAACATGTTTGGGGTGAAGCCACTCTCAACGTTGTTTATGTCATTAACTGTCTTCCTTCCTCTGTTTTGGGTAATGTATCTCCCTTTAAACATCTCCACCATACTTCTCTAAATTATAACTCTCTTAAAGTTTTTGTTATGTTTGTTTTGTTCTCCTTCAACCTTATGAGTACACTAAACTTGAGCCCCGAGCACATCTCTGTTGCTTTTTTGGTTATGACACTGAACATAAGAGTTATCGTTGTTGGGATCTAATCTCTCAATGCATATGTATCTCCCGCCATGTCGTCTTTTGGGAAGATATCATGTTCTCCTCACTCTCAAAGTTTAAGTCCTTCACTTCCACTTCAACTCCTTTTTTTTACTAAACCCTTTGTTGATCTCATTCCTAGTGATTCTGATGCAGGTTCCTCCAGTGAGCTTCTAGTCACTTCCAATGTTTTAGCCACTCTTGATGACGTTGTTCTAGACGTAGATCATGCAACTGTCATTACACATCATCTTCCTGCACCTGTCATTACACATCATCTTCCTTCTGAGCGTCCAACTAGGGTAAGAACTCAACCTACCTATCTTCATGATTATCATTCTTTTTCTACCATACTTCACTTACATGAACATTAATCCTATCAAGAAGCCTCCACAGAACCTCATTGACAGCATGCTATACAAGAAGAGTTACAGGCTTTGGAGAACAGTAATACTTAGGACCTTGTTGATTCTCCTTCTAGTAAGGTACTTGTGGGATATAAATGGGTGTTCAAGATCAAGACTCGCTCTGATAGCTTTATTGAGTGATATATAGCTTGTTTGGTTGCCAAAGGTTTCATTCAAGAATATGGTATTGATTATTAGGAGACTTTTATACTTATTGCTCACATCACTTCAGTTTGTACTCTCCTTACTATTGCAACCACTCAGAAATGGACTCTAAATCAGATGGATGTGAAGAATGACTTTCTTAATGGTGATTTGGAAGAATAAGTTTATATATGTCCACCTCCTGGTTACATTTGTCCATCAAATAAGGTTTGTCATCTTCGAAAGACTTTATATGGTCTCAAACAAGCATATCGAGTTTGGTTTGCTAAGTTTCACAAAACTATCAGTCACTTTGGCTTTTCCTCCAGTGCCCATGATTTTGCCCTGTTTGCTCGCAAAACTTATAGAGGTACTGTTGTGTTGCTTCTCTATGTTGATGATATGATTATTACTAGTGATGACACTACGGGTATTTCTAAGCTTAAACAGTTCTTGAGTCAGTATTTTGAGATGAAAGATCTTGGATCTCTCAGTTACTTTATAGGGCTTGAAATCCTTTCTTTTACTTATGACATTTCTCTATCTCAAGTTAAATATGTATCGGATCTTATCTCTCGAGACGATCTTTTTGATAGTCACATCGAGTTCACTCATCTAGAACCTAATGTCAGATTTACACCTCTGTATGGTGCTATACTTGATAATCATACTCTTTATCAGCAGTTAGTTGATAGCTTGATTTATCTTATTGTAACTTATCAAGACATTTCATATGTTGTTCATCTAGTCAGACAGTTTATGTCAGTTTCGTGCACTACTCATTATGTTGCTATTCTACGTATTATTCAATATATAAAAGGAATTATGTTTCATAGACTTCATTTTTCAGCCAACTCCTCCTTAGTTTTCCAGGCTTATTCTGATATTGATTATGGTGGAGATCTCACTGACTGATGATCCAACACTGACTATTGTATCTATATTAGTGATGCACTTATTTCATGGTGAAGTAAGAAACAAACTTTAACTGCATGTTCCAATACTGAAGCAGAATATTGGGCACTAGCTAACACCACATCTGAGATACTTTGGTTACGTTGGCTTCTTGAAGACTTGAGATTTTCTCAGTCCTCTCCCACTACTCTTCACTGTGATAATATGAGTGCTAATCAAATTGCACACAATGATGTTTTTCACGAATGCACCAAGCGTATTGAAATTGACTACCACTTCATCCGTTAACACATTCTTTGTGGTACTCTTTGTCTCATTTCCATTTACACTCTTGATCAGTCAATTGATCTGTTCACCAAAACTCATCATCCTGGCCGATTTCGCACTCTAGTTTTCAAACTCAAGTTAGTTTTTTCTATACCCATTTGAGTTTAAAGGAAGATGTTAGCGTAATAATTATAATTGAAATTATGATTGATCACGATTCATTTTAGGGATAAATGTAATTGATTTAGTTTATAATTAGATTGATTTAGTACATAATTATATTTTATTATTTTTTTCTCAGTATAACAATCTTCTTGTATATATAGAGGCTAACTCTCCTATATTCATTAATTCATAAATATACACAAATTACTAATATTTGTTTATATAATTATAAGTCATTTAGCCATATTGACATTTCATGTTGTTATTTCTCAAATTTTTTTGTATTGCCAATTAAGTTTAGATTTAGTTATTGTAGTCATATTGAGAATGTGACCAAAAAATAAAGATAAAAAACTCATGAAATATCTAATGAATCATTGTGATGAAAATCCTTGGATGACAAAAAATGTATATATATATATATATATATATATATATATATATATATATATATATATATATATATATATATATATATATATATATATATATATATATATAAGTCATTTAGTCATATTGACATTTCATATTGTTTTTTTCTTTTTTTTTTGTATTGCCAATTAATTTTAGATTTAGTTATTATAGTCATATTGAGAATGTGACCAAAAAAATAGAGATAAGAAACTCATGAAATATTTAATGAATCATTGTGATGAAAATCCTTGGATGACAAAGAGTATATATATATAAGTCATTTAGTCATATTGACATTTCATGTTGTTTTTTTCTCAAATTTTTTTGTATTGTCAATTAAGTTTAGATTTAGTTATTGTAGTCATATTGAGAATGTGACAAAAAAAATAGAAATAAGAAACTCATGAAGCATCTAATGAATCATTGTGATGAAAATCCTTTGATGATAAAGAGTATCTTGTGACAATTGATAATAAATTAAATGACTATGTTAATTAATATGTTATATATGATGCACTTACTTTAATTAGCTAATGTGATTTGTAATTTATGACTTTTAAGATATGTTAATTTATTTTAGTATATTTTAAACTTATATTAACTTAATAAAACTTGTTATATTTTTTAGTTTATTTGATAATTATTATGTTTGTGTAAAACTAATTATGTAACTTTTAAGTTTATTAGAGACATATATTGTTTTTTTAATTAAGACGTATTATATGTTATGAATTTTTTATTTCATATTTCAATATTTATTTTAACAAAAAAATTTAATGCATATCAGACTCATAAATTTGACTCAACTCAACTTCTCTCTTAAATAAGTTTAGTTAAAGAAAATATTTATCTTAATCTAACCTAACCTACCTAGTGAACACACCTACCCTTAACTACAACTTGACCTAAAAAGTACTCAAATTTTTTTTTTATATGCACTACTTATTATTTTCCCTTTTTTAATATAGTGTCAAAAGGATAAGAGTTTATCTTATTTCAATGTCAAAGTTTATTTAAATTTTAGTGAAAATTACAATAATATTTATAGATCATCAAACAAAAAAGTTACTATCAATATGTATTAGTGTAAATAGAAGAAATTTAGATCTCTTAAGCATATAATTTTAAATTTAATTTTAAAATTTATATATATAAAAATAATACTATTAAAAAATCATTAATTTTGTAAAAAAGTCAAAAGTAATGTTAGATTTGACATTTTGTGGGATTTAAATCAATTTCATAATTCATTTGTGTGTCCCGAAAGCTAAGGTCCGTTAATTTTTTAATGTACCTCAATAACCCTTACTAAGTAATGTTAGATTTGACATTTTGTGAAATTTAAATCAATTTTATAATTCTTTTGTGTGTCCCGAAAGCTAAGGGCCGTTAATTTTTTAATGAACCTCAATAACCCTTACTTTTGGTTTTTGGCCTACTAAATACCTATAAGGTAAAGCTTCATGTCTTATTTTTCAAGGTAGTTGAATATTAATTTAATAGTAGGTACATCGATTTAATTTCATCTAAATTTAATTTGATATTTTGATTAGGTCATTTTTTTAGATTCGAACTTAATTCAATTATGACTTGATAATGATTAGATTCAAATCAGGCCAACCTAATATATAAATATAATATATAAATTTAAATATTATATGTAGTTAAATCATAAAATTATAGAAATAAAAAATTAAAACTAAAGTATATTTTATAATATATTTTTAAACAAATAATACCAATATAAATATATTATCATATTAATTAAAATTTATTAATTTAAGAAAAAAATCTCATTTTTTATAACAAATTGTAAAAAAAAAATATAAATTTTAAAATAATTTAAGATACTGAGACTTAAACCCAACCTGAAAACATACAAGGTCTATTTTTTAGAATTCAAATATGTTCCAATTAATTTCAGGCTAAGCAAGGTTAATCAAACAGATTAAGTCTTAAACACCCTTACACTAATAAGTTTAGAAAATAAAAGGAAATATTATTAAAAAAAAGAAATAAAAGGGAACATATAATATAGACTATCGACATCACACTTGCTTTCTGGGATCAATTAAAACTATCCTTTGCCATACATATGTAATTTTTCTTCTTTTTGTTTGAAAGGCATTTCAATAAAAAAAATTATAAATTTTTCTAAAGAATGTCTTAAGAGCATTTGTTAAAGATTTAAAAGAGAATTTTTTTTCATGAAAAATAATGTATTCAATGTATTGGAAATTAAAAAATATTTACTTTTCATACAAAATTTTTATTTTGGATTTTTTAATAATTGTCCTTAAGGTACATATTAGAAAAACTCAAAAAATATATGCCTCCAAAATTATTGGTATTGAAAATTTTAATCCTTTAAATATCTGTTCCCAATATTGTTGTTTTGGAGCTCATCCCACCACATGAAATAATGTAAAGCAAACAACAAGCAGGGAGAAATTAACCGCATAAAGTGTGGTGGTTTAGGTAATCAATAAGAGATGAACACTTGCCACAACTATGATGGTGGGTTTTAGGATGGATCCTTTATGTTTGGACCCCTCAAAAAACCTTTGCTAGCTAGTCAAATATTAAAACTAAATCGGTCCATTTCTTTGTTGCCAGTAAGTCGTCCCAAAACATTTTGTTTGCCAATATGTTCATTTTATCGAAAGCATATATGCTGGGCCCTTTGGGTTAGATGAACTCCGTGGATGGGCGTGGTGCGAATCAGTTTCAAAAAATAAACCAAGTTGCATAGAACCGGAAAATAGGATCGGTGCAATTCTTTGATGAAATTCGACCCTTAACCAGAAAATGTCAAACCAAAATAATCCAGGAGTTTAGGTGCAGTTAATTGGTTTTAATCATAATGACTATTTTGCCCAAAAAATGAGTTATCTCCACCGCTCAAATGAACCTATTTCAATTAAAATTTAACAAAAAATTGAATTTTTATTTGTTAAACAAATCGAAATGACTCATCCTTGCCGACGATGAGATCAGAAACGAAGGCATAGCTTTCTTCTTTTGCCATGCTCTTTCTCTTTCACTCCATCTCTCTGTCGTTTAATCTCTTTCTCCACCCCATCTCTCTGCCATTTAATCTCCTTCGCCATGCCATCGAGCTTAAGCCCTCTTCTGCGACATGGCTGCCGTGCTGTAGATGGATATCTCGGCCCAATCCTTCTACAAGGCCAAGCTCTGCCACCTCTATGACATCCAGGAAGCCATTGTTGGCATGCAGTCTGTGATTGCCAAAATGGCATGAAAGAAACCGCAAGCACAAACTGGAAGCTTTGAACCTAACATCATCAAATATTCACACTCCTATACAAACAAGTAGGGTTGCACAATGGTCAAATTTAACGCAAAATAAAAGTTCAAACTAATTAGTTGAGGTTAGGTTAGATTGGATCGATTTCTTGAAAAATTTTGGGTAACTTGAATCGAACCAACCTAACCTATAGATAGGTTGGATCGGGTTAGAAAATGGTCATGTGAAGAAATGCCTCATGAACCACCATTATGGGTATCAAACGGCCGGCCGGCAAGGCTATTCTGGGTCGGATTTTTTTTGGGTTAGCAAATTCATTCGGGCCACGTATAATTTCGGTACGACATTTTGTTAGTTCAATTTCAAAGACATTTAACTTTATGTAATGTTAAAAGAATGGATTTGATTTCCGATCTCCATTCGATCTCAAATCTATCTTGCCTCAAATTATCATTCGGATCATGTAAGTTTCAGGATAATATTTTAATAACCCAGCCCGTCTATTTTGTCGGACTATTCGGACTAACCCATCGAACTTAATCCATTTTGACACCCCTAACCACCCCCCACAACCCAAACCATCGCCCTCAGTTGTCATCCTTTGCTAGAGATCATTCATCTTAGTCGCACCCAAGGACCACCTTTGTCTAGAATTGCCAGATTGCGAGCCACCATGTCGCACCGGAACCATCGTTCTTTGGCCTAGATCCGTACGGACCAACTCCCTTTTGTTGCCATCTTCCACCACGAGCTGCACTACTAGATCCGCGAGCCACCATAGTTGTCGTCCTCCATTGCTCCTCTCCATCTATGCAAAACAACCAACGCAAAGGACAAGTTGGTGGGAGGTGTTGTTCATAGTTGTTTACCTTCGTGCACCACTACACTAGTAGATCTGTTCAGATCATGCAGATCTGTTCAGATCATGCAGATCTCACATCACCAATAACAATGGTGGCTGGGCTTGGGACGAAACGAGAGGACAGGTGGTCTAGTTACGAACTCATCGCTGGTGGTGGTTAGGCTAAGAGGAGAGGAGGAATTCTAGTGACAGTGAGAAAGGGTTGAGATTGAGAGTAGAGCAGGGGCAACGAAGGGTGAGAAGGGTTCCCAATTTAGGAATGAAATGAAATGAGGAGAGGATCTCTTGAAACTTGGATGGATCAGGTTCAAAGAAAGAGAAACAAATGGAATAAGGCCAAAACAATATAGTATTACTCAGGTCATCAGGTTGGTTTCTTAAACCCGTCACCCAAACCAACAAGTGGACGGGTTCTTCAAGTTCTACCCAAACTGACTCGATAATCCAAACTAATTTGAATATTTTATATTAGGTCGGGTCGGGTTGATCGGGTCATCGAGTTAACCCAAACCCATGTGCAGCCCTACAAACAAAAACCAAACAATAAATTATTATTTTTTGAGAAAATAGTATAGAGATTTCTTAAACTTTGACATTTTTATAAATCACCACCATGAACTTTAAAATCTTTCCAATTAGTCCATAAACTTTAATTAATGTCTCAATAGATCTTTATATATAATTTAGATTCGTTAATTCACTAATAATAATATTGTATAATATCATTTTATTTGTATTAACATTAATTAAGAATTGTTTATTAATTTTTTTATTAAAATTTAATTTTAAATATATTTTTTTCCTTACAAAATAAATAAGATGTTATTACACAATATCATCGTTAATAAATTAACAAATTCAAATTAAACAGAAGGATCTATTGAGACATTAATTAAAGTTTAAAGACTAATTAAAAATTTTTTAAAATTTATGGTAATAATTTATAAAATAGTTAAAGTTCAGGATGCTGCATACTCTTTTTCTTTATTTTTTCAACACATAACCTACTCATCAAGTCACCTTGAAGTCATCGCAACCCTTCATTTTTTACCCAAGTCATCCAACGGCCATAAATCATAGGTACATCAATGGACTCAAAGTGGAAGGTTCCATCTTATACGTGGCCAACTATGATGTTATGCCTTATGTTTCAAGATATAGCTTATTAATCCCTTCGGCCCAACATCCTTTTCATATCATTCAAAACCTTGGAGATTAGTAGTTGGAAAGTGGAGTTTGTGGGAATGGGAATATATAAAAAGATTTTGAAAATTAGACGGATCATTGAATTGATTGTGAGATTGATTTAAAATTCAATATTTTAATGATGATTGAATTGTAATCGAATTGAAGTATAGTTAAATATATATTTATAAATATAAAATTGTATATATGCTAATTAAATAAATAAAAATATAAAAAGCAATACAATATAATTTTTTTTTTGTTGTGAACAATATGAATGGTGTTTGATCCTTAAAATCTTAATAAGAGTTTGCAATAATAACGGCAAAGCAATAGGAAAAAATAAATAACATTATTAAAGATAAAAAATTATTTAAATGGGAAGTTTTCTTGTTTCATTTGTCAAAACTTGAAATAATAAAAGTTCCCATTTCCTAGACCTTTGATTTGACACAATCACATCCTTTCTCATATGCAAAAGAGAAATGAAGCGATTCACGAACAGAACAACTTGTGTTTTGTTAAGTAAATTTTTTTTAATTTATATATTTTTTATCCAACTTAATTGACCACTCATTTCTTCATAATGTATTTTACGAAATAGGTTCGCGAGATATAGGAATGCTATATGAAAAAAACAACAACACAATTCAAAATCAATATCCAATTCAAAGTTAATACAAAAACTATTAGGATGAGAAGGTGAAACATGACGTATTTCTCCTTGGCCTTGGGTCCTTGGTGTCTTTCTCCTCTTTCTCCTTCGACGCCATAGTTGGATTGGTCCTTGGTGTCTTTCTCTTTTTTCTCCTTCGACACCATGGTTGGACCAAAGATTGGGTGGTGTGGAGCAGGTGCAGTCGGTGGCCTAAGCATTTGTGCGATGTTGTTTTAGCATATTCAAGAAAAAAAAAGGACTTGAACTGATTAGTTGTGTGAATTAGCTTCGGGTTGACCAATTTCACCAATTTGGGACCGGTTCATCAATTTTTTACTTCTTGAAAATAATTGTAACTCTTTTAAATATCATAAACTTTTTTATATACACATGGTAATAATTTCATGAAAATGTGATTATATTATTATTTTGGTATTATTGATATATCTCGAGATATAAATACTTTTGTGGGAAAACATTGATCTTTTGTAAAAACAAAAAAAAATGTTTTGTTCTCTTTGTAGAGTGGTGTTTCATGTGAAACATGTTATGATCTCTTTGGAAAGATTGATTGTGTTTTCTTGAGAAGACACAATAAGAATCCATACACGATAGCATAAAAGGATCACATACTATGTCATGGATGTGTACTATACTTACACACGTTTGTGATCATGTCAATGAAGTTATTAGTTACGTTGTCACGGGTGAAATAGACTCTAAATAATTTATCTTCGTCTATAACTCTTAGCTTATAGTTTTGTTGGTGGTTATGATCATGTTTTGGGTGACGTTTATGGTGGACTTTGCCACTTATGGTCCATCGATGAACCCCTTGCAAAACCGGATATAGGAGGTAAATCAAATATTATATAACTGGTTTGATGCTTACTTTGCAAATGGATACCTGATTAGTTTGTTTATCATAAACTATAAAGACTCCATTTTGGAAGATGCTGTTTTCAATTCCAAAACCCATCATCGATTATTACCCAAATGAAATCTTTTCAAAAACCAATAATGGATGACAATGAGAAAGGGACATGACAATTCCTACTTATGGTGGACATGAACATGTTTTGGGTGACGTTTATAGTGGACTTTCTCATTTATTGTTCATCGATGGACCCCTTGCAAAACCGGGTATAGGAGGTAAATCAGATATTATATAACCGGGCTGATGCTTAATTTGCAATTGGATACCTGATTAGTTTGTTTATCAAAAACCCTAAAGACTCCATTTTGGAAGATGTTGTTTTCAATTCCAAAACCCATCATCGATTATTACCCAAATGAAATATTTTCAACAACCAATAATGAAAGACAATGAGAAAGAGACGTGACGATGCTGGGATTTTGTCAATAATTGATCACCTGATTCGATTTCGTTACGTTGCTGCTGTTGCTATCGATTCAGTCATGATGCTAGATTTTGCCATGTTGTCATAATCTGCGGTTGCAATTGGATACACCTTCTATGATCTACATTACATTTGGCGAATTAGATCCTTCTCCATCGCTATATCTCTTTCCACTATTCAGGTCTGCGTTTATCCACAAAGTTTCCATTTTTTCAACAAAAAATATAATCAAAATTAAAAATATTATCTTTACGGGCCGCCACCTTCAGGGCAGACCCCTCGCCGGCCATGCTTGAATCGCTTCCCCCACTGCCGCAACAACATCACCTCCCTCAGTAGCCTGAGCACATCACACCATAACCGAAACACTAAGGACGCTGCCTGCAAGGAGTAGGAAGATTTAGAATGGTACGACCTTTGGGAATGGAGGTCGGTTGAGAAGGATACCATGGTATGGGTGGAGATGGAGTGGCTTTGGGAGATGCAGGCTGGGTGATTTATTCACAAACTAATTTCTCTTTTTACAAGTACTTTTTTGCAAAATCATATTTTCTCTACTCTCTACCTATTCAAGAGGTTACTAGTCACTAATATGGACCGTCCATGTTAAAACATTTCAATCTAATGGCTGATAAATAGTGGACCATCGATGGACCTCAACTCAGGAGGTTCATCTTAAACTTGGCCCATGTTTTCTGATGATTTTTACCAGGTTATGTTAGTGGCCACAAAGTTGTTCAACCCGAGAGTCATTTTCAAAATGATTTCAAAAATAATTAAAGCCCAATCAATATTTCTCAAGTGAGAGAATGCTAGAATTTTCTGAGTTTGGATTTCTATTGATTTGTGCATTTTGTTTTATTAAAACAGGTTGAATGGATAGTTTGATATTTTTCTTGGAAGCTCATATTAATTATATGATCCATTGTGGGTTTGGGAGTCATCATGTTTATTGTTACTGAGCTTGAGCCCAATGGTGGAAGTGCTGGATTACGGTGTAGGTCAAGTAGTCTACCTATGATGGATGAACTAGTTTATTGATATATTATATAAAGGATAGGGTTCCTACTCTACTCCTGACACGTCTTGATTGTACACAACTTCATCAAAGTGATAGTTAGAAAGACAAATGATTGAAGTGGTAGACTATTCTGACGTATATAAGTGTGTACGAGTTTCAACTAATACAAAATCGATGTTTTTTGTCTAAATGTCTTCAAAGAGGTATGCATGTAATATGATTTTTATATTATGATTATGGTGTTCTAATTCCTCGTATAGATCCTTAAAATTCTAAATGTGGTAAATATAGCAAAAGTGGACAAGTATATGTGTATTCACTCTTATTAGATATTTACTTTAAGAATTTATTTTTTAAAGTAAACTTGTTTAAAAAATGAATAAGCATATATATATCTACTATTAAATCTTTAAGTGAGTTAAAATTATAATATATTTTATCAAATTAAAGATAAATACATATTTACTCAATTTAATTAGAGAAAATCACATTTTAAAAGAGTCTTTTTTCGTAATTTTGTATCTTCATCTAGAAAGCGAGGCAAAAGAAAGTGCATATCAGTATTCTGAAAGTAAGTTTCTTTCTTCATCGTGGGTGCCCATAAACCCATTGCCGACATGAGCACAATATGAGAGCGTCAATGCTCATGGTTGCAACTATCCCACTCCCATTCTGGTTGAATCAATAGTTGTAATAGATAAGCACGGCCCACTTCTTAATTATTAATCATTATAATTATAACTAAGTGGTAGTGGTAGGGCCAACCGGGCCATTTAGCAATTATTTTATTAGTATACATTCTTAATTACAATCATTAATATATAATATAACACAAAAGAACTCTAGATGATTGCATATGTCATGTCACATCTATGTATTTATTTTTCAAAACTATTATTATAAATTTATTACCCATATCTAACTATTTTTTTCTTTTCCATTAATTTTAAGTATGTATAGAATTAATAATAAAATAATTCCTATACCAAAAAAAAATAAAATAAAATAATTCTTCAAGATTTTGCATAAAGAACCGGCATAAATCAAGCGTTTCGGCTTATGTCAGTGCAACGAATAAATGAGATTATGAATTCGGAAAGGGAAACTAAGATTGACGAAATAGGGGCACTTTGATCAATTTAGTTTTCTGTCATAAAAATCCACCCCTATATAACTCTCACATACTTTATTTATTTTTCATATTAATTATAAATCAAATTTATTTAATTAATTTCTTATTTCTAAATTTGCTTAATCAAATCAAATATATAAATATCAAAATTTTTAATGAAATATAATTTAAAGACATTAAAATTTATTTAAAAAAATCGTGCATTGCACGAGCTTTTGACTAGTTGTCTATATAAATTATGAATTGATGCAGTTTGATTGGGACTGATTTGTTCTATAAAAAATATATAGGGGATTTCTTCGGTACGTTCATATTTTTTAAGATATCGGTACCTTTGAATTATATTTCAATAACAATTCATCACCTAAAAGGGCTTATCAGATGAATTTTTAGTGTCAATTAACAAGTTTTTTTATTTATTATCTTTAATTTAAAACTTCACTTCAAATTTTTTAAATTTATAAACATGCACTTACATTAGTCGTGTAACCAACTACTCACTTAACAGAGACAATACTGAGATTTTGGCACTAGCAATTAATAGCAAGAGTATCTGACAAACGTTTGTTGTTCATTTCATAATCATGCAAAGAGGTACTTATATATCACTTTTACTTTGTATTTGAATATTTTTTTATTAATGAAACGAAATGGAATAGGTGAGGATGAATCACAAAGAAAAAGAAGAAATGAAATATAGTTCTTCTCTTTTTGTTTAGAAGATTCATTAACGGGACGGAACAGAACATGTATTCCTTTCATTCCACTTTAATTTTAGGAAGAACAAAAATTAGACATTTAAGAGAAAGAAGGAGAGAATAATTTCTCATGTGTTTCGTTCTGTTCCTATACATTTTAAAACTTCTAAATACAAAAAATTATTTATATTCCTCTCATTTCATTTTCTTTTATTTTCTTCTATTATTTGTCATCTAAACATAATGTTAGTGATGTATGTACTATTTATACTCTTTTTAAGTGATACGATTAAATGAGAGAAAGTAATAAAAAAATATAATAAATAATATTAAATAAAATATAAAAATAAATATATATACTATTTGATGTAAGAATATAAGAGTTACAAAATCATTTATGCCAAGTGGTAGTAAATTGTAGACTCGCGCCATTAAAAATATATATTACAAATTGGCCAATTGCCATTTAAACATGATACCAGTACCTTTTATAAAATATGGGTGAAGGAAGCCCCAAATACATATCAATTTCAACTTTGTAGCCAGACTTAGAAAGGCCACATAAGCCGTTGTCCCATAATCAACTCAGGCCGAATTATAAAAATGGAGTAGAGGTCTTTGGGCTTCATAATTCATACCCATTTAGAATGGAGGGGCTAGATTGCTTTATTTTAAAGAGATTGAGGGCAAGATTGAAGGCCAGCCTTATAAAAATGGGCCCGAACAACCAATGAAATAAATGGGTTGGGCTATTTATGTTGCTAGCTCGAACCCGAACAAAAGTTGGTCTGTGCAGGCTGGCCGGGTCTAATTTGGGGCAGCCCGTCTCATGACATCATATGTTCGGACTAACATTTTATTAACTTGTGACAAATTTTTTTACTAAGTTTTTTTATTTTTTAAGGTACTGAAGAAGTTTGTCTACCAGGATTGGTGTATTTTGATTACTTCAACAATCATTCTATGATTTTTTTATGAAAAGAAGAAAAAAAAACCATTTCATGAATAGCTCAATCAAACAATGCGTTATATCTTAGTTTAGCTTTAATTCTATTGTGCATCTTGTTTGCCATCTTCACTTTAAAAAAAAAAACTCTCTCTCTTGCCATTTTTACTTGAGCTAAAGCTCCTTTAATAATTAATTATGCGATGTATTGATGATGAGTATATATTCATAGGGTTGCACATGGGTCTAATTTGACCTGATGATTTGACCAATCTGACCCAACTCAATATAAAATATATGAGTCGGTTTGGGTCATCAGGTTTGTTCGGGTCGAACTCGATTAACTCATCCACTTATTGGTTCAGGTGACGGGTTTAGTAAATTAACCCGATAATCCAACCACTCGAATGAAAACAACGTTATTTTATGCAGCCCTAAAAATTACCTTCGTTTCTACATTTCTTTCAGACCTCTCATTTTCTCAATTTCTCTTCTTTCACTTTCCTTTTCTTGCAAAATCTCCCAAATCCCTCTCCTAACCCTAAGTACCACCTCTGCTAGTTACTGCTCCTTAATCTCAAGTTTCTCTCTCTTCCATGAAAGTTCATAAAGAGAAAACCCTAAGTCATATGTAGCCATGTGTCTCAAGAAGGTCTTCTGCTCCCACAAATTCTTCAGATCCTTCAAGGAAGCCACCACCCTCGACGCCGCCACTGGCGACCGGGACTTTAGCGAGGAACTGTCGTACTGCAATGCATGGTCAACCATGCTGGCGGAGCTCCTCGGTGAGATCATAAGTCGAGTCAACGTCACCAAGGACTAGTGGCCCCACCTCCAAAACGTTGTTGCTTGTGCCTGCGTCTGCAAGCGCTAGAGAGACATCACCCTTGAGATGTGGATTTGGTGAATGGCGGCCACCAACTCTTACGTCTAAACACGAAAGCATGTAGAGCCCATCGACCAGATCTAGAAGCACCTGCTAACAACCTCACCCATCACCGCACCATAGATGAAGACGACTCACGAAGGAGGCTAGCGTACCACGATAACACGCCTCAACGTCTCACCGTCGTAGATCTGGACTCGCCCTAGGGTGTCATCTCACCGTCGCAAATTCGTAGATCTAGGCTCGCATCGTCCAATTCACAAGCAATTGAAGTTGGTGGTGGTGGTGGTGAACAGTATCGAAGTTGGTGGTGCCACCTTCAAAGTGGGTGGTCGTGCTTCTGCCATTCTTACTCTTTATATTTTTAGTTTTTTTTTATTCACATTTTTTGAGTTATCCTCTGTCTATGTGTGTTGATTGAGTGAAAGAGAAGAAGACACAACTTAATTACTCGACCTGAACCAACCCGTCTACATATCAGGTTGGTTCGGTTCGGGTTACGTTGAATTTTTTTTCCAAAATCGACATAATCCAACTTGACCTCAACTAATTAGTTTGGACTTTGATTTCCCCTAAACCCGACCCGTGTGCAGTCCTAGTATACAACACAACTTAAATAGTAAAAAATTTATTGGTAAATTATAGAATTAATTTGTACAAACCTACCATATTGAATGAAGTAATTATTATATTGGTTGCAATTGATCATGATATGATATCAAGACCATAGACTTGGCTTATTTGTGATATTCAAATTATAAACCTTCAACTACTAAATATTGTTATTATATCTAATTATACCTATACAAAGTGTTGACATCTCTAAGACCATGGTTGCCTCAAGGTTACATAACACTTACTCAAACCAAGTTAACGAAAATAATATACAAATATAAGTTGAGAAAAAGATTGCTTGGGGTGGATGGCTTAAAATTAAGGTTAAATAAGTGGTAGTCATTAGGGAAACTTTTACAATACTCTTAAAAGGATTGAGAGCATTGATACTCCAGTCAAAATACCTACAATAGCAGGTAACCACTAGTTTATATATATATTTTTTAAATATCTTATAATTTATTATTTAAAACTTATAGTTTTCTCTTTTTGCTTTTTAGTATTTATTATTTAACTTCTTTTTCCCTTTATTCTACTGCTTCTCCATCTAACCACTACATTTGCGCATTTCATTTTACATTCTTCTTTTCTCTCTTTTCTCCTTTATTCTACTGCATCTGCATTCAATGATCTAGTATGAATCTGCTTTAAGGTTACAATAAGATGGAGACCACCTCAATATCAGAAGTGATATTAAAAAATTAAAAGAAATATACACACAAAAAAGTAGAAATGGGCCTAATCTTAAACCTAAAAAAAAATGATGGGTCTTATACACGATCATCATATTACTCAAAAAAGAGAATGCGCACAAGAGAAAAAATGAAGAAAAAAAATGGGATTTTTTTTTCTTTTCCAAGAAATAGGCAAAGTGATCAAAGAAGTGGATTACCTATGCAAAACATGCCAAGAAAGCACTACTGGCGAAAGTCCCAACAAAGGAGATATCATATTTGGACTTGCCATCTGCCACCATGGTATGAATTCAAAGAAAAAGCAAGAAGAAGAAGAAGAAGAAGAAGAAGAAGAAAAAGACTTGACATCATCACTTGACCTCCCCATCCCATTGCTCCACCCACCAACCTCAACCACCGCTTCACTCTTTGCCAAACCAGAGATGCTCAACCAGCAACCTCGGCCTCACCACCTGCGAGCAACTCAATGGGTGAGCTCATCCACGATGGGGGGACGTGGTTCAATCAGATGGGGGAATGTGGGGATTAGGGAATCAATTTTATATTTTTATTATTAAATATTTATTCATATTATCAAATTAATTCTAGTTTTTTTTAAGGACTGCCTAGCAATTTGAACATTGTTATCAAGTAATCACCTGCTATAAAGGTTATAAGTAAGAAATCACAGCCTGTCACGTTTTTAATTTATATATCTATGGTGATAATTTCATTTGAACAAAGGAGCATCCATGCTTAAAAAGATTTCAGGAGCATTTTAAATGGCTTTAGAGGAAAAAAAATAGATGTTATAGCCTATGCATAATTATAAATCAAGACTCAAAGGTTAGAAATTGATTAGGCATTTGACTCATGTCACTAAGTTTGGGATTCTTCAGGTTCAGGTAGTTCGAGTTGCAATATTAGTTTTTCTTGTAGGGGAAAAAAAAGAGAGAGGTGAAGAAATTGCCTTGTATAATTTGTAAGATTTTTCATTCCCCCTCCCCGCCTCCCTTTGTTCTCTCAGCTTGACAAAAAGTGGTAGGAGATAGTTGTGGGAATCACATGTCAAAATCTAGACAAGGCAAAGAGTTAGGCCAAGATTGTCCAACCATGCCAATGACCCTGATAATTGATTCTAAACCCTGTAGTTATACATCTCTTAGTTGTGCATGTGATGGAATTTTATTATGATTAAAAGTTTCAACCCAAGTGTAGGTTGTCTCAAGTAATAAATTCTCGGGAGTCCGAGATCGATCCACAGGGAATTGATGAAGAAAAATATATTGATTTGAGGTAAAAAGAAGATTTGTCACAAAATTAAAGATGCTATAAGTTGTTCACAAATAGAAAAAGATTTGCTTGGGTTAGGAGATCCACTCTTGGTAATAAATTAAAAACAAGATTATTTCGTTTTATAACTCAATTGAAATCATGCATAATGAAGATTCCAATCGGAAGATTTAACATTCAAAGTTCAATCATGTAATCATATAATGGTTCCAATAACTATCTACCAATACTTGTAAATCGTCAAAAGCATCCACTGTGCCAATCCTATTGTCTACAATGGATCAAGATATTCATTATACAAGAAGAGTTTCTAAATTAATTGGAAACAACATACAACTCATATAAAGATCACATAAAAATATATCATTTAAAGCACAAGAAAGAAATTAATCTAACCTTAACTTATTACCAAGAGCTTCACCTTTCACCCAAGCAAGATGAAAATTTAGTTACTCATAGACAAGAAGAAAGAAAGAGAGAAGAAGAAAAGATGAAATAACTTCACTTAAGAACAAGAGAAAATTACAACAAAGGAAGCAATTAACATACAAACATTAAAGTAAAATCTAGACTAACACTAAGCTAACACCCTCAAATGATCAGCCATTGCCTCTTTTTATATAATTAGAAGAGTACAAATAGCCAAAAGAGATGATGGATGATGAGAACAAAATGATAAAAGAGATGAATGGTGGGTAGATTCTTGTCTCCGAAATGTTTCCCTTCTGAACTCATGGAATGCGTCATTTTTGAGTCAAGTGGTCTTCATGAAAGTTCTAGCACATTGTCTCAGCTTTCCAGAGACACCAAGTTTAGCCGAATCCAATAAGCACAGCCCAAGATATGGCCCAATTACTGCTCATGGGTCAGGCCCAATGTCAGCACCTCTATTCTGACTTCTAAGCCCAATATCACCTTCAAGGAATCTGAACCAGCTTTTGTGTTCTTCATGAAAATTGTAGATATGGGTCTTAACCTTTCACTGTCAAAATTTCAGAATTATTGAACTCCAATAGCCCGAGAAATAGCCTAATGAGTGCATAAAGGTCAAGCTGTCAGGTTCAAAACACTAGATTTTGCTTCAACTCCAATTTGAGTTATCCAAACATGTGTTTCTGGTCTTGAGGTCTTCATGAAAGTTGTAGAAATTTATCTTAGCTTAAAAACAAGACCAAAATCACATCCATCGGATATTTATAACTCAAATTATAGCTAGTCTACTGAAAAAGCTAAGTAAGAAGGTTATACAATGAATGAAATATATTGCTATTAATGTGGTTCTTGCTATCTAGTGGATAGTTATTAGAGAATTATCTTAACTTTCCAACAAGACCAGAATCACATTAATCAGATAATTACAACTCAAGTTGTGGCCACTTTACTTAAGAATGCAATCACCTAAATTAATGATAATTCAAGCAATAATTTCTTCAATGATCCAATTAAGCTTAATTTCATAAAATATGACAAAATCAACTTAATTAAGCTAAATTGAACTTTAAGAAGCCTAGGTAGAGGATTATAAAATGCATAAAATACATTGTTATCAAATTCCCCCACATTAAACTTTTGCACTCCCGAGCAAAACACATAAGAACAAAAAACTAAGGAACAAAAAAAAAATGACACAGACTCAAAAGCTAAAAATTCTAAAAGATTTAATGAAACAAGAAGAGCAACCAGTCATTCAAGGGAACAAAGCATTTTTTTTGAGGTAATATTTCTTCACATCTTAAACCAACAAGCAAGGAAACTTCAGTTAAAAAGAACGAATCAAGAATGATAGATCCTCTCAAGATTCACTCTTAATCTTTCAAGCATTAAAAAGGTAAGTATTTCACTCAATTCAACCCATGAAAAATTACACTACCATAAGCTTGCTTATCTTCTACTTCTCCACTACTCAGAACACATGCACACAAAAATCAAGAGGACTTTATTCAAGGTTGTAACGGGGTCAAGGTAAAGAAGGAGGATAATATGGACATAAGAAGATAAATACCAAAGAGAATAAAAAGAGCATTATGGTATAGTTAGAAGTGGAAAAGATATTTGAGAACATTCATCAATAAGGACAATGACCAATATTTGACTAATGTTTTGTTGAAGATTAATCCCAAATTGATGAGTTGAATTCATTGTTAAGCATAAACCTTCTCCTTCTCTTCCTGTTGTTTTCAAGCATCCATCTTTATTCTAGATATGGATATATCACATAGTGTATCAGATGGTCACTCTTTCTTTCTTTTCTTTTTTTTTCTTTTTCATTTTTTTTTTTTTTTTTACTTTTTTTGCTTTTTTTTTTACACACACACACCCCCACACTTGTTTAAGAACAAAGTCAATGCTCTCTTATTCCCTAAGGTCAGGTAAAAACATGTTCCTTTTTTTTTTTTTAAAGGTACGTAATAAGCTGAAAACAAGAACTAGCCAAATAAGCTCAAATGGGTTACACAAGGAAAAATATACAAGGATGGCTATTTAGTCAAAGTAGCTATTTTAAAATGCCTCAATCATATTTATGTATGCATGTGAAAATGTAACCTCAAAAAGAATCAAAGCAAGTTCTAGAGTAACATTTTCACAGGTGAAAATCACACAAGAAAGAATAGAATGGTACAAATGTTCAATCCATTCATCAATAGGCTTAAAATCTCACAAGGCATATTTCTATCATTCTCAATCCATCAATTCAACATTCATATCCAGGCATGTAATTTATAAGAAAGAAGAAAATTTATGCTATGACCCAAGATATGCTTTTTGCTACTTCTAAAATGGTTTTTTTTTCTCAATTATGATGCGTCTCAAAAGTAAAATTACCTTAAGGGCAAAATTTACTCCTTACTCTGCCATCCTTAATTGGTTTTGTTGTAGGTTTCTGACAGTCATCTCACTAAACATACTTTCTTCAACTAAAATGCGTCTCAGGAGTAAAATTACTCCTTACTCTGCCAATATTCATTGGTTTAGCAAGTTCATGAAAATCATATCATACTTCCCTACTTTTTTTTTAACTATCCTTATCCTTTCCCCCAACCAGATCACAACATTATCCGCAATGTTAAAATATAGATGAGTAAAGGATAAAAAATATTACCTGCTGGAGAAATCTGACACAAATTTAAACTAGAAACAAATGACGATAAATAAAATCAAACCCATTAAAGATGAAGTGTCAAATCTGGCTTTTTTTTCTTGCTGCTTCCCTCACTGCTTCCTAATGACCAATTTATTTGAGCTAGGACCTTATCAGGTTCATACTCGAAAGCTTCTAATTTATCAATGAGCTCATCAATAGTGGATGCAGAGATAAGAAGTTTTTTTGCCGAAGGAGTGATAAATTTCTGTTCCACAGCTTTATCAAGAAAAAATAACAAAAGATCAAAGAAATTATTAACATTTAACAAACTAATGGGTTTATGGTGGATGTTCAGTTGGGCCCAAGAGACAATTTGAAAAATTTCTTCTAAAGTACCAAAACCATCTGGTAAGGCAATGAATGCATCAGAGTTGTCAAGCATTGTTTTCATTCGGCCATGCATAGATGATACCTGAATTTCTTCTCCAACTGTCTTGCCAGTGATGTTATTTTGAGTTAAAGGTTTAGGAATGACACCTAAAACCTGACTGCCTCCTAGAAATGTAGAGAGTGATACAGCCCCCATTAACCCACGACAACCACCCCCATATACAACATGAATATTCCTTGCAGCAAGTGTTCGACCAATAGCGCTTGCTACACTTACAAACTCTAAACCCTTCCCATAACTTGACCCACAAAAAACACATACATTTTTAATGTTACGAACAGGAGGTCCCGTAATTTCACCTTCCCTCTGAATGATTATGAGTTGGAGGAAAGTGAAGAGAATAAAGTGTTTAAATAGGGAAAAGAAGGGAAAAAATAATCATAGCACCTATATGGGTAGGTTGGCTGTTGTCAGAAAAGTTTGAAAATAAAAAACAAAATCTTTTTCTTTCTTTTTCTTTTTTTTTCACTATTTGATTTTTTTATATTTTTTTTTAACTTCAAGAAAACCATCAGGGTAAAGAAGTCTAGAAACCCCTGAAGGACCCTGCTCAAAGGATCGTCTGTCCAAAAATCAAAATACAACAAAATCATACAAAGATAAAAGAAATATAATAATAAACGAAGACATACCGTATGTACGTTTTCATGGTGTATCTTTATACTTTGCGTGTCATGAATGCAAGTAGTGGCATGTATTTGAGTTGCGTGTCACCCAAGTGCAACATATGAATTCCACAAGGATTGCCGAACCGACAACAAGAACCTTTGAATCCTTTCCGTCCGCTTACGGAAGAACAACCCTCTATCTTCTTGCAAACCTAATTAAAGGCCTCGTATTCTAAGAAGATGGTACCGACCGCATGACTAGTCGAACTCGCCATAGAGACCTACTAATTAAAGTAAGTATACGGCTTAGATAAGCTTCGTTCACCGTAAAGACGGGACGCTTCTTTCGTCTCCATCGCCGCTCTGAGCCTTGGTTCCAAGAACTGGGAATGTAGCACACGGCTCTCTACAGAGCATGGCACACGAACTTTATTTACATACTGGCGTGTGAAGGTCTCCTCCTGAGTCTATGATAGGATGGGCATCCGTCCGGGGCTCCTAATCTAATTAAAGACCAAGTACAACCGTAGTTTCGCCCTCTATTTTTTTTTCAAGTTGTTTGAAACATGATGAAAGATGGGTGTATACTCACTTGAGATTGGGATGGAGGTAGTCTGCTTTTTCGGCTTTGTGCCAAAGTATTGTTGAACAGTATTAGACCCATTCAAGACCAGCGCAACATAGGGCTCCCAAAAGGGACAAGTGGCCATAATACGACTGGCTGCCTCACATGTGGGATACAATCTACCTTCTTTGTTTTTCAATTAAGAAATTTGGATCGGATGCATGCATTTCCCCATTCACGTTGTGTGTTACCAAAGACAAACCCAAGATGTATACATACTTTTTTTTTCTTTTTTTTCTTTTTCTTTTTTTTTCTTTCTTTTTTTTTGATTTTTTTTTCTCTTTTTTTTTTAAACATGAAGAAGAAGAAGAAGAAAAAGAAGAAGAAGAAGAAAATATGTACATGTTGTTGTGGATGTGGCTCACATCTGCCTTTGGTTTCACGTCCAGAAACGGCTTAAACGCCTTCTATGAGTCGAGGATAAGCTTCCCATCCAATTTTCTTATAAATTGGCAAACATGGTCTTTTAGAGTCAGATTCCCAAGACTGTATTGCTTTTGTTCATCCTTGAAGAGATTCCACAAATTAAGAAGTTCACGATGCACCAAACCACAAGAATGCATATCAAGAGTCAATAAGATATCATCTAATGACTCTTTACTCAGTCCATTCTTAATGAAGAAAATTTTATCTTCTCTTTTTTTGGAAACCATCCCCAAAGAACGACATCGCTTGTTACAATTCCATCGTCCATATATGTGACAGACTTGTAATCTTTTTGCTCTTCTCCTTTTAGAATATGAACTTCTACCAAGACCTGACATGTATGAGTCAAATGAGATTGAAGACTCACCTGCTAATCGGACCTTTGCTTCGATTATCCAACGTACATCTTCTGGTATACCTTTGTGTATTAACAATCTCAATCTTTCACATCTAGCCTTGTAAATTTTTGTTAGAACATTTTGAGGAAGAGAAGGAAAATGTTTTCTCAGGTTTGAGAGAATGATATCCATTTTGAAGAAGAAGAAATCAGTTATTTTGGGAAACTGAAAAGAGAGCAAACCGACTTGAGAGTCACTTGAGTACCGTCATCCGCCATTTTACCGGGGAGCTAAAAAGCCACACAACAAAATAAAGCTACAAAATTAGAGTAAATTTTTCACATAACAAGGATCAGAAAGGGAAATGAATTCTACCTCAGCAGCTTGATTTTTTAGAAATAGTTTAAGTTTTTGTCCATTGACCTTAGACACATTACCATTCCTAGGATTCTCAATGTCTATGGCCCCATAAGGATATACATGTTTGACAATAAAAGGACCAGTCCACCTAGAACTCAATTTTCCAGGGAATAGGTGAAGACGAGAATTATAAAGCAGAACTTTTTGACCAATTTCAAAAGATTTCCTCAAAATAGATTTGTCATGAAAAGCTTTTGTTCTTTCTTTATAAATTTTTGAGTTTTCATATGCATCATTTCTCAATTCCTCAAGTTCATTTATTTGCAATTTACGTAACTTGCAAGCATCATCAAGATTTAAATTGAAAGCTTTAATGGCCCAGAATGCTTTATGCTCCAGTTCTACAGGCAAGTGACAAGGTTTTTCATAGACTAACCGATAGGGTGACATACCTAAAGATGTTTTAAAAGCAGTACGGTAAGCTCAAAGTGTATCGTTTAGTCTTAAAGATCAATCTTTACGATTTGGGTTAACTGTTTTTTCTAAAATTTGTTTAATTTCCCTATTTGCTAATTCTACTTGTCCACTTGTCTGAGGGTGATAAGGGGTAGCAACTTTATGGGTAATACCATATTTCTTCATTAAAGATTCAAATGGTTTATTACAAAAATGTGTTCCCCCATCACTGATGATAGCTCGAGGGATTCCAAATCGACTTAAGACATTTTCTTTTAAAAATTTGAGAATAGTTTTATGATCATTTTGTCGACATGGAATTGCCTCGCCTCAATCCATTTTGAGACATAATCAACTGCAACCAGAATATACAAATATCCAAATGAGGATGGAAATTGACCCATGAAATCAATTCCCCAACAATCAAAAATTTCAATGACAAGGATAGGGTTCAGAGGCATCATATTTCTTTTAGAAATAGACCCTAATTTTTGACAATTTTCGCAACTTTTGCAAAAGGTATGGCTGTCTTTAAATAAAGTGGGCCAATAAAATCCACACTGCAAGATTTTCGCAGCTGTTTTCTTTGAAGAAAAATGACCTCCACATGCTTCTGAGTGACTAAATTTAATGACACTACCTACCTCATTGTCGGGTACACATCTCCGAAAGATTTGATCAGGAGAATATTTGAACAAATATAGGTCATCCCAATAAAAAATTTTCACCTCAGTCAAAAACTTTTTTCTGTCTTGATGTGACCATTGAGGCGGCATCTTTCTTGTTACGAGAAAATTGACTATATCGCAAACCAAGGCATAGAATTGACATAAAATAAAAACTCATCGGAAAAGAATCATTGATAGGTGTGCTATCAAAAGATGAGCCTGTTGTAAGTCTGGACAAATGATCTGCGACAACATTTTCACTCCTTTCTTATCTTTTATTGTGATGTTGAATTCTTGAAGCAACAAGATCCACCGTATCAACCTAGGTTTGGCATCTTGCTTAGACATTAAATATCTAATAGCAAAGATGATCAAGTGAAAACAACAAGTAGAAGAACCAATTAAATGAGCTCGAAATTTGTCCAATGCAAAAATTACAGCAAGTAGTTCTTTTTCAGTAGTGGTGTAATTCATTTGTGCACTATTTAAAGTTCTACTTGCGTAACAAATCACATGAGGCTTACCTTCATTTCTTTGGCCTAAAACAGCGCCAACAGCAAAATCACTTGCATCACACATTAATTCAAAAGGCAAAGACCAGTCAGAAGATTGCATGATAGGAGTCGATGTTAGAAGACTAATTAATTTTTCAAAAGATTTTTGGCATTCTTGAGTCCAATCAAATAGTGCATCTTTTGTCAGAAGATTGCATAATGGTCTAGATATGACACTAAAGTCCTTAATGAATCTTCGATAAAATCCTGCATGTCCTAAAAAGGAACGAACTTCTCTGATTGTTTTTGGGGAAGGCAAATGAGCAATTAATTCAACTTTAGCCTTATCAACTTCAATTCCTTCAGAAGATATCACATGACCTAACACGATTCCTGAAGTAACCATATAATGACATTTTTTCCAATTTAAAACAAATCTTTTTTTTCACATCTTTTAAGAACTTTATCCAAATTATCAAGACAATTTTCAAAAGAATTTCCAAAAACTGTCAGATCATCCATGAAAACCTCTAAATAATGCTCAATCATATCACTAAAAATACTTAGCATGCATCTTTGAAAAGTTGCCGGAGCATTACAAAGACCGAAAGACATTCGTCTATATGCAAAAGTGCCAAAGGGGCACGTAAAAGTAGTCTTTTCTTGATCCTCTAATGCAATTGGTATTTGATTATACCCCGAATAACCATCAAGAAAACAATAGTATGGATGTCCTGCTACTCTTTCTAGAATTTGATCAAGAAATGGTAAGAGGAAATGATCTTTCCTAGTGGCTGCATTCAATTTTCTAAAATCAATACACATACGCTAACTAGATGAAACTCGCGTAGGTATTAACTCACCTTTTTCATTTTCAACCACTGTTATTCCAGATTTCTTAGGCACAACTTGTGTAGGGCTTACCCACTGGCTATCGGAAATAGGGTAAATAATTCCAACATCAAGTAATTTAAGAACTTCAGCCCTAATTACCTCTTTCATATGTGGATTTAATCTTCTTTGAGGTTGTTGTGATGTTTTAGCATTATCCTCTAAATGTATTCTATGTGTACAAATTAATGGATTAATGCCTTTTATATCTGTTAATGTCCATCCAATTACACTTTTATGCCTTTTAAGTACTTCTATCAACATACCTTCTTGTTCTTCAGTAAGGATTGATGAAATTACTACTGGAAAGCTTTGGTCTTCTCCAAAAAATGTGTACTTCAACCCAGAAGGTAATGGCTTTAGTTCCAGTGTGGGTACTTCTTCATGAATATTATCATTCATGGGTTGTAACTCTTCAAATCTTGGCTTCCATCCTTTGTATTCCATTGCTTGTGTACAATCAAGTAAAGAGCATATTTTGAAATATCACCATCTACTTGCATATCTGAATCAAATGAATTAATTAAACAAACTTCTAATGGGTCGAGAAGAACTCCCTTTTAGAAGATGATCATCTACAATGGTCTCAATCCCGTCAGCTTCCTCATTTTCATCATTGACTTCATGTGGTTGCTTGCATAAGTTGAAAACATTAAGCTCAAGTGTCATGTTTCCAAATGTTAACTTCATCAATCCATTTCTATAATTTATCAAAGCATTGGATGTTGCTAAAAATGGACGACCTAAAATAATAGGAATTGACTTGGAACAATTAATCATAGGTTCAGTTTCAAAGACAATAAAATCCACAGGATAAATGAATTTATCAACTTGTACCAACACATCTTCCACTATTCCTTTTGGAATTTTAATTGATCTATCAGCAAGTAGAAGAGTTACAGAAGTTGGTTTTAACTCACCTAGATTGAGTTGTTGATAAACTGAATATGGAAGCAAATTAACACTAGCACCAAGATCAAGTAAAGCTTGTTCAATTATATGTTCTCCAATAATGCATGAAACCGTAGGACAACCAGGGTCTTTATGTTTCAAAACATTATTGCTTTGAATAATGGAACTTACCTGCTCGGTCAAAAAGGCTTTTTTTTTTCACATTTAATTTTCTTTTAACAGTGCATAAGTCTTTCAAAAATTTGGCATAAGAAGGAAAGTGTTTGATAGTATCTAACAACGGAATATTGACCTTCACTTGTTTAAGAATTTCAAAAATTTCAGTTTGGTGGTCCAATTTCTTTGGTTTGCTTAATGCTTGAGGAAATGGAAGTGGAGGAGACGAGAGTTTGGTTTCATTTTGGCCAGATGACATATCAACCTCTTCCTTATCTTGGGGAATTGATTCACCATCTTTCTCACAAGGTTCAGAAATTTCTTTTTCAACAACTTTCCCACTCCTAAGAGTTATCACAGAATCGACTTGATTTATTTGTTGGTTTTCTGAACTACCCTCATTTAGACTATGTTGACCTTTGGGATTCGGTTGAGGTTGAGAAGGAAATTTTCCTTTCTCGTGAATGGTGAGTGCAGAAGTAAGTTTGGAAAGAGTGTCTTTTATGTCAATCATGGTTTGAGTGTTTTGTTTATTGATGGCCTCTTGCTTTTCTATGAATGCACTCAATGTTCCTTCAAGGTTTTTCTTATATGGTGGGACATAAGGTGCATATCCTTGAGAATTTTGAGAATCTTATTGCTCCTGAGGAGGCGGTGGTTGCATAAATTGTACTTGATTATTATTCCTCCAACTGAAGTTCGGGTGATTTCTCCATCCTGGATTGTAAGAATTTGAAAAAGAAGAAGTGAATGAAGCTTTTTAAAATTGTTCATTGCATTTACTTGCTTCATGCACAACTTCTTTAAAAACAGGAATATTAGGACATTCATTTGTCGAGTGTCCTAATTCATCACAAATGCTACAAATTTCTTCATTTTGAACGGATTTGACTTCTTTTACTTTGCCTAATTCCATGGATTCAATCTTTCTAGCCAAACTAGCATACTTTGCATTTAGATCTTCTTCTTGACTAAGATGGTATTTTCCTTTTCCTGCATTTACAAGGTTATATCTAATTGAATTTTCAGAAAGATTAGTACCATGCCAAGATTGAGAATTTTCAGCCAAATGGTTTAAATAATCTAAAGCTTCTTCGGGTTCTTTATCAAGAAACTCGTCATTACACATCGTTTCCACAAATTGTTTAGTTTCAGGTGTTAAACCTTCATAAAAGAAGCTTATAGTTCGCCATTTTTCAAAACCATGATGTGGGCAATAATTTAACAAATCTTTAAAACGTTCCCAACTTTGAAAATACGCTTCATTTGAATTTTGGGAAAAATTTTGGATTTGTCTTTTCAAAGCATTGGTTTTATGTGTTGGAAAAAATTTCTTTAAAAAGTCACTTTGCATTTCTTGCCATGTGCCAATTGATCTTGGTTTCAAAGCGTTAAGCTAAGTTTTTGCTTTATCTTTCAAAGAAAAAGGAAACAATTTAAGCTTGACAATCTCTTCACTGCAATTTTGATCATTGAAAGCAATACAGACTTCCTCAAATTCTTTTAGATGTAAATATAGGCTTTCATTTTCTAAACCATGAAAATTAGGAAGTAAAGAAATCATACCCGCTTAAATCTAAAATTATTAGCAAGTAAGTGGAAAGATAAAACATGATGGACTAGAATTTCGAGGTGGTTGCAAATATGCACGCATAGTTCACAATGGTTGATTTCCTTGTTCATCATGTATACTTTCATTTTCACTCGTTGTGTTTGATTATCATGTTCAATATGTGCACCTTCAAATTCAGCCATTGTGTTAATTGTGTGTGTTTGTGATTCAAATAAATCAATATATAAGTTACTTGGATTAATTTTAACCAAACGACTGAGAATTTGAATCACGATACCGGAGTTAAGCATAAATAAGTGACATAAAATAAAAATAATATACAAGTAGGCGGTATACACCAGTAGTTAAATATTAAGTAGGATGTGGTATAAACCAGCCACCTAAAAATAAAATTAAAAAAATAAAAATACAGAAATAAAAATGCAAAAAATAAAGTATAGAAATAAAAATACGAGAAAATAAAGTCTTTGAAAATAAAGTGCAAAAAATAAATTTAAATATGAAAAGGAGAGTGGCAGAGCCCACAGAGCCAAGGCGAAAGAGAAGAGAAGAGAAGAAGAAATATTATTTCATTAAGTTAGAGAAGGCGAGAAAAATAAATGATTTAATTTAAAAGTTAGAGGGTAGAAAAATAAATGACATTAATTTAAAAGTTAGATTGACATAAAATAAATGGAAATTTAAATGTTAGATTAGAAAATAAATGCATTAATTTAAATGTTAGATTGTTAGTAAGTAGAAAGCGTAAATAATAATAATAATAATAATAATAATAATAATAATAATAATAATAATAATAATAATAATAATAATAATAAGCGAGAAAATGTAAATAAATAAAAAAAAAAAAAAAACGAAAATAAAAAAATAAAAAAAACGTAAATAAATGACAAAAATGTAAAAGTTAGTTAATAAGTTAGTAATTAGTAAGTTAATTAGTAAGTTAGTTAGTAAATTAGAAATTGAAAAGTGTAGTGGAAGAATATACCTGTTGGTGAAGTTTTCTTACAGAGAAGGAACCTTAATATATTAGAACTTCAAATCAAGTTCCCCGGCAACGGCGCCAAAAACTTGATGGGATTTAATTATGATTAAAAGTTTCAACCCAAGTGTAGGTTGTCTCAAGTAATAAATTCTCGGGAGTCCGAGATCGATCCACAAGGAATTGATGAAGAAAAATATATTGATTTGAGGTAAAAAGAAGATTTGTCACAAAATTAAAGATGCTATAAGTTGTTCACAAATAGAAAAAGATTTGCTTGGGTTAGGAGATCCACTCTTGGTAATAAATTAAAAACAAGATTATTTCGTTTTATAACTCAATTGAAATCATGCATAATGAAGATTCCAATCGGAAGATTTAACATTCAAAGTTCAATCATGTAATCATATAATGGTTCCAATAACTATCTACCAATACTTGTAAATCGTCAAAAGCATCCATTGCTGCAATCCTATTTGTCTACAATGGATCAAGATATTCATTATACAAGAAGAGTTTCTAAATTAATTGGAAACAACATACAACTCATATAAAGATCACATAAAAATATATCATTTAAAGCACAAGAAAGAAATTAATCTAACCTTAACTTATTACCAAGAGCTTCACCTTTCACCCAAGCAAGATGAAAATTTAGTTACTCATAGACAAGAAGAAAGAAAGAGAGAAGAAGAGAAAGATGAACATAACTTCACTTAAGAACAAGAGAAAATTACAACAAAGGAAGCAATTAACATACAAACATTAAAGTAAAATCTAGACTAACACTAAGCTAACACCCTCAAATGATCAGCCATTGCCTCTTTTTATAGAATTAGAAGAGTACAAATAGCCAAAAGAGATGATGGATGATGAGAACAAAATGATAAAAGAGATGAATGGTGGGTGGATTCTTGTCTCCGAAATGTTTCCCTTCTGAACTCATGGAATGCGTCATTTTTGAGTCAAGTGGTCTTCATGAAAGTTCTAGCACATTGTCTCAGCTTTCCAGAGACACCAAGTTTAGCCGAATCCAATAAGCACAGCCCAAGATATGGCTCAATTACTGCTCATGGGTCAGGCCCAACGTCAGTACCTCTGTTCTGACTTCTAAGCCCAATATCACCTTCAAGGAATCCGAACTAGCTTTTGTGTTCTTCATGAAAGTTGTAGATATGGGTCTTAACCTTCCACTGTCAAAATTTCAGAATTATTAAACTCCAATAGCCCGAGAAATAGCCTAATGAGTGCATAAAGGTCAAGCTGTCAGGTTCAAAACACTAGATTTTGCTTCAACTCCAATTTGAGTTATCCAAACATGTGTTTCTGGTCTTGAGGTCTTCATGAAAGTTGTAGAAATTTATCTTAGCTTAAAAACAAGATTAAAATCACATCCATCGGATATTTATAACTCAAATTATAGCCAGTCTACTGAAAAAGCCAAGTAAGAAGGTTATACAATGAATGAAATATATTGCTATTAATGTGGTTCTTGCTATCTAGTGAATAGTTATTAGAGAATTATCTTAACTTTCCAACAAGACCAGAATCACATTAATCAGATAATTACAACTCAAGTTGTGGCCACTTTACTTAAAAATGCAATCACCCAAATTAATGATAATTCAAGCAATAATTTCTTCAATGATCCAATTAAGCTTAATTTCATAAAATGTGACAAAATCAACTTAATTAAGCCAAATTGAACTTTAAGAAGCCTAGTTAGAGGATTATAAAATACATAAAATACATTATTATCAGCATGATCAATCAAATGATAGGGTGCTGGTTGATGCAGAACGTGAAGCACCCTTCTCTATAGAGACGTTAGAAATAATGCTACCATAGGGTAAAGGATTTGTACTAGAGCACTCCACATTGCATTAGTTGAGCTGTTAGACCGTTAGTTTTTCTATTACAGCGAAAACACTCACGCTATGCGTTCCACTCTAATTAGGAGGCTACTCCTTTTGTGCCCGACCTTGACACAAAATGCAAATTTAAGTACAGGACAAAATATTCCATAGACAACACTTGAATAAATTGAAGTGTGGAAATTATGATCATATAGGAATTTTCACGTGGTTCGAAATATACAGTAAAAAAAAGTTTAATTCAAATATAGTTCACAATATTTTAAGCCATCCACATGGAAAAAATTTAGTCCCTCATTTTTTTTTAATGATCAAACTTTGCTCTATTAACATAGAGTTTAATTGGTGCGAGCGAAAACTCAAAGAATAATGTTAATATAAATTCAAGTTCATAATAAGTCCTATACGATAAATCTAGATACACCCTCATTCTCGTTCCTCCATTATTCATTTATCTCATTTTCCTTACTATTAAAAGTAAACCCTTTTGTAAACATCTTTTTTTTTTGCCCTTTTGTAATTTGAACTTTATATGATTCAGCTGTCAAAATGGGTCAAACTCGATGGGTCGGCCCGAATAGTCCAACAAAATGAACGGGCTGAACTAATAAAATGTCAGCTTGAAACTACATGACCAGATCTAACCCGACCTAAATGGGTTGAGCCCGAATAGACTAGGCTAACCCGACCTGAATACATTAGAAAATATTATACTGAACTAGTAAAATATCATCTCAAAACTTACATGATCCGATCTAACTCGACCCGTCAGCCCGTTTTGACAGCTATATTCAACAATCAACAAGTATATCCAACATTGTCATCTTAAGATTAGAAGTTTATATGCATTCCTCATTGTTACTGAATCTTTTTTATAGCCAACTCTCTTTAGCGGCAGCATCTCCTAAATGGTAAGGACCATCTTTATTTATTGGCTTTGTTGTTACTTGCCATGTAGAGGAAGAGTAAGCCTATTCGTGCAACTTTTCCCCTTACATACAAAAACGTACACCTATTCTTTGTTATTAATGGATTACCTCTGAACATGTTCACGTACATATCTAATGGTTCCCGCAATTAGTTGTAAATTTTTTAAAGACAAGCATTTTCTCTAGAAAAACTAGCATCATCACACTTCTCTGTATTGCTTTTCTGAGACTTCATTTTCCTTCATAAGAATTAAGAAACAGTTACTGAAAAGGTGCAATTAGATCAATGTTAGCTTAGCTAAAATTGGGTGAAGGATGGAATTGGCAGTAACAAGTATGAAAGTAAATACAAAAACTGAAAGCAAGGGTATACTTGAGAAATCTATAAAATAACTGGAGTACGCTATATCCACACTTAAAAATCTACACTATCTTTGTACCTGTACACAGTAGCATTTAAAATTAACTACACTTTCATAAATTCTAATTCAACTTATTAAACTTCTATTATAGCACCTAAATTGTACACGCCATCTTTAAAGTGTTGTGGAAGTGTTGTGGAACGACAAAGTATTATATTGCAATGGAACAAGATGTTGGACAATGTCTAGACACTGCAGACTTAGACACAAATTTTTGTTCCATAAAATATTAATGGGTTTGGATATGCATTGTTATGCTTTGGGAGACAATGCAGCCTTGAAATAACTACTATGATTAATTTTTTTTATTATGCACTATATAAATTTAAGGTCATTTGATAAAGTTTGTTTGGTTTTTTTTTTTTTTTGCAGTGAGTATAAAAAACTCAAATCAAATGCTATTACCCCAGAGGAGAGGGTTATCCTATTCTGTACTGTACTCACAAAATATTATGCACTAAATTGATCAGAAATGCTTCATATATCTGCAGGACTGCTGTGGTTGTACTTTTCATTTTATGGAAGCAAAGGGCCCAGGTAAACGGATACTCGTATTCCACATATATCTAGAAAACTTGTTCAGAATTTGTACTCATTTGAATATCTAGGATGATAAGTGGTATATATTCAAAATTATAGAACGATTTCGTCTGTGAATTTTTTATGAGAATTATTGATTGCCAATCTGGTGCATAGAACAAAGCGTCTTTCAAAGTTGGGAGCTAACGGCTGCCACCTTGGTGTAACTGACTGTCATTTACGAATAAAAATGAAACCATAGAAAAGGACAACCGCGAACCAATAATCTGAGTTTAGCTTTTATTTATTTTATTTTTCGGTTTTGTTAATTAGTCCACCAAGCACGAAAGTTCTATCTATGCAAATTTTACTGCTGCAGATCTTCTGTATTTATGACTTCTACTCACCTTAGTCCTTCTTCCTATATTACATATGCTTTGAGGGATGAAGTTATAACTTGGTTTCTCACAATTATTATGTGGTCACAAAGAATCAAAATTGTAATAACGTGTGTTGATTCGAGTGGAAGGCATTTGGATCTCTTTAGTATATGATCTTGGATTTGATTTTGAGATTTATGTATATGAAAATAATACTATTAAGAGGAAAAACGTTTAACAGTATCGTGAGAAATACTATGGAAAACAGAAAAGAAAAAAAAATCAATATGCCACCGGATAGTTATGTCACTTGGGCTGCTTAAATCAAGTCATCAGAGCAGGGTGGGATTTAAGATGAGGTTGTAAGTTCAATCCTGTGAACAAAAAAGAAATACCTAACGGTTAGTCTAATATTCTAACCAAACATTCTACAGTTAGCAGTTTTGTATGTGTGTTGTAAGGGCATTTCATGAGATATCAGCATCAGATTTATATAGAGGGTAATATAATTTGGTCATTTTAGTTTGCACTTATTGTGTGGACACCTTACAAATTTCACAAGTTCAGGAAATAGCCTTAAATTGCAGTATCATCACCGCATATGTGACTTCCACATATTCATAAATTCCATACATCTCTCTCTCTCTCTCTCTCTCTCTCTCTCTCACCATCCTAGTAAGAGAAGATAGCTCTTTCTGACAGACATGGTGCAATCAAAGAAATTCAGAGGTGTCAGGCAACGCCATTGGGGCTCGTGGGTTTCTGAGATTCGTCACCCATTATTGTATGTAAATCAAACTCAGATTTTCATTTATTTGTTTGTTATTGTTTCCCTTCTCCAGAAACTTTAGAAAAGTGTTACTCAGCTAGTGTTTTTTATTTGCTTATGTATATGTCAATGATTTTGATATGTTACATGAGTTCTTTGTCAAAGTACTAGTTTGTTTTAATGGAATTACTACTCAACATTAGAAAAAAAAAAAGTGCATTGAATTGTGAGAATTTTACTTATGGTCTATGGTGTTTGAATAGGAAAAGGAGGGTGTGGCTTGGGACATTTGAGACTGCTGAAGAAGCAGCTAGAGCATATGATGAGGCAGCAATTTTGATGAGTGGAAGAAACGCCAAAACAAACTTCCCAGTTGCTGATAACCAAATGGGAAATCACAGTTCTACTTCTTCTTCCACGACATTTTCTAAAGTTCTAAGTGCAAAGCTCAGGAAGTGCTGCAAGTTCCCTTCACCTTCCCTCACTTGCCTAAGGCTTGACACTGAGAATTCCCACATTGGGGTGTGGCAGAAGCGTGCAGGGCCTCGTTCTGAATCAAACTGGATCATGATGGTTGAGTTGGAAAGGAAGAATATTGGAGCTTCTGATTCAGATTTGCCAGTGCCACACACGCCAGAGAAGTTGAAACCAGAAGAAAGCAATGGCTTAGATGAAGAGCAGAGGATTGCCTTGCAGATGATAGAAGAACTTCTGAATAGGAACTAAGCTAAATGCTTTCATTTTCACGTGGGGCTCATTGAAAGAGTTTGAAGTCCCATGTAGTCCTTTTCATTGCGTTTTTATTTGTTTGTTTGTCCTAAGTAAGAGTGTGATAAATTTATTTTATGAGGTGGCGTGCGTATGATCATTTCCCACATATGTGTAACTACCTATGCCCTCGTTAAAATTTGGTGTCCTCTATAATAAACTATCCAGCTAACTAACTTGGAAGTATGCTACAGTTCCATCCCATACATAAATTCTAGTGATGATTTCGATGAAGAGAAAAATTATAAATAAACTGGATCTTGGTTTTCGTAAGTCTCTTTCTCACTGTGTTGTCCTGAATGAATACGAGTATGTGATATGATATGATATGATACACAAATATAATAGTTTAAAAAAAAAACAAGATACGGGTACGAAAATATATTAAATAAAATATATATTTATAGATGAAAGTTTACTATTTTGTGTGATGATTTTGAAGAGGGCAAGATTATAAAAGTGAGATAATGCTTTGAGGGAGATAATTGGTGACAGCAGGGCTTGAATTTGTATCTTGGATTTTTTTAATAACAGGACTTCAATGGTGATGAGTATTCACAAACCAAAAAAATGGATACCATACAAATATAAGTGCAGGTGTATATCAGCATCAAATACAGATACGATATAACAGGACTTTGGGGGTGATGAGTATTCACAAAACCAAAAGAATGGATACTATACAAATCAAAGTGCAGGTATATCAGTATCAGATAAAGATTCGAAACAAATAGTCACCAATTTTGGAGTATCCGTGCATCATAGCTTTCTCGTGAATAATCTTGGTTCAGCATTTTGCCACATTGTCATTACCAAGATATAGTTACCAGAAGGTGAATTCTAAATTTTCTGTTAAGATAGAAATCAACAGATCCCTTCAAAATATTAAAAAATTGCAGTTTCATTGATAAATGAAAATTCCTATCCTTTTCAAGGTACATTCTCAAAAGAAAAGAAAAATCAAATTTCCATGAAATCTCAATGCAGGAATGCGAAGAGCTTTCTTTTGACATCTCAACAATCTCATAATTTAATAAAAACAACTTATGACCACTGAACGCTGAGCCTCACAGTACTGATTCATGTTCACCTAGACCTAACGGGGGTGTCAACATTTTACCAACAACACTTTCCATACATTGCAAAAGTGGGAAGACGACAAGAAGGTTAATAATTAATGACTTCATCATAGATGTCAGCATATTAGATATTATCTCTAGGTTTCTATAAAGATATGTAATTTTTTTTCTTCTTCTCTACTTTATTCTTTTGTGGAGGTGAATCTGTTTTCAAGAAAGCTACTCATTTAATCTGTTTGTACAAATAGGACTTGGTTTGGAACACTCAAATTAGTTACATCCTCAACTACAATTATTTTAACTTTTCCATGGTTTTGGTTATTTCTGTGTACGAATGCCTAAATGCATGTTACAAACTCCAATTGCACTGGAAGCCTTCTCTGATTTCCCCTGCCACCGTATGCTCTACCCAAAAAAAAAGGAGTAAAAAAGAAAAATGGAAAATGATTTGAGACATCTCTGGATGAACCAAAAGTACAAAATTTGCAAATCTTACTATTATATATCCTGATATTTAAGCAAGATATGTAAGAAACTAAAGACACATTGTTAATTAAAGGGGAAAAATTACCTTGTTGATTTAATTATCAGTAGTAAAACATTAGAAAAAGCTACTTTAAAGGGAATTTGTCTTTAAAGTGAGTAAGTGAGAAGAACATCTACCTTTAGATTATTTAGTGGGTTAGAATCACGATGCATTTTACCAAATTAAGGATAGATACATCATTTCTTATTCACTTTAAATATAATCTCACTTTAGAAGAGCATTTTCCGTTGAACATATGATAATTTCGTTGACTATGACAAGTCTTTTGTTATGTATAATGTTAGTTTGTAAATTTTCTAAGAATCTTAATATAAAAAACTACTATTAAATTATAAGGATCTTAGAATTTATGATTCCTACAAATAAGAGTGTAAGAAGATATTGACCTTTATTCATGAATAATTGGTAGACTGTATTTCAAGACTGTTAAAGAGATCTCAAAACTCACTTTCTATTTCTTTGTCTTTTTCTTTATGCTTCTTCTATTTTAGTGATAGTGATTAAAGAAGAAATTCTGACAGCTAAGAACAGACCTTGAATTTTGCGCAGAAACAGTTTATTAAATATTACTAACTTTCATCAAGTTGGCAGTTATTATAATTACAAAATTGTCATTCTTTTTTTATCCAATAAGAATTTAACTCATTAACTTAATTTAATTACTTATTAAACTAATAGATAAGTTACAAGCCCATGAGACATTTAATCTAACATAGACCACCTAGTCATTTGACAGATGAAGTTTGCTTATTCAAATTGATACTGATGTGTGAAAGATTCAAGATCTGGCTGGATAATGAACTTTCAAAGCTTGATTTGAACATTCCTGCTAACAATTATTACAAGGTTTATGACTAAAAGAAGATTCAATTATTCAAAAGTTGTTTTAAAAGGATTAGCCAATTGTATGCATTCCAGCATCTAGAAATATGTTTATGTGCAAATCTTCTTGGTTTTTTGTAGCATCTACAGTTTGAAATGGTAATGATCTTCAGATCTGCACTAGAATCTTTAAAGCATCGCTAAAAAGATTAAGAGAGAGGCATATAAGCAAAATGAGCAATTTAATGCCTCAGGTCTGTAACGTCATGTTGTTGGCGTTGCATTGATCCTGATATATACAAGGCAATACAGTTCCCACATTTTTCATCTTAATTGAAGTCAGTCTCACATTGAATTTATAGGATGACGTTGAAGCTTGGAAAAGTAAATGGAAAAGCAATTCATCTGTATTCTATAAAGGGTGTAATACTGAAATATTCCATTCCTGAATGGAAATTAATGAATTTTGGAGTAACAAACCCCATGTGGTAGAGATTTTATAGGTTCTTTAGATCAGGGCATTTGTGTCTCTAACAAGAACATGGAAGATTAAATTGACTTTAACTCAAGTGGGGGACTGTAGACAGCTGGTGTAGCTCCTAATTGGCTTGTCACGTTGTATGAGCTGTTCTCCACATGGTAAGGTAGAAGGGATAGTTAGCATTTTATTTGAAGCTAAGGGGCAGGTTGGAGTTTCTGGGAAGATGTTAGTAAGCAGGAGAAATTTACGATGCACGTAAAAAATTTTTGAGCATCAATATTTTATTGACTTTACTTATTATAACAAGTAAAAACATTTGACTTTATCTATTATAATACTAGTGAAGTGAAGTCATCTTTATCTTTCACAAATACAGCTTCAATGTACTAGCAGTGTTAAATAATACCTAGATAAGCCTTAGAATGCTTTAGACTTCTTAGCTAGGCTTGGGCTTCATCTTGAAAGCTTGTTATCACTTATCATTGGATAATGATTTCTAGTTAATGCTCCCTATGCAATACATGTATCATAGCATCTAGCAGGTGCATTTGAAGAAGAGCTTGATATTGCTAGGTTAGCTAGGTTTAAACACATGTTGCATCACGTGAGCATGTGAATTGTAAACACATTTATGTTTTTTCAGTTAGAAAAACACATATATGTTTTTTCAGTTAGAAAAACACGTTTATGTTTTTGCTAAGGGGGAGTTAGTATACTGGTGTGTGGCCTACCACAGTTTGGTGTAACATAGGACATAGACATTATAAGGCTTGGACCTTAATTTTGTTAATTTTTTAAGGGTTTATCCGAAAATCTGACAGAATTCTATGTAAAATGAAGCAAAATTTGGAACCATGTATCAGATTTAGTATGCTAACATTCTTCATTAAAAAGGTGTTATTGACGTTAACATTTCTTTATCTAAAAAAAAGGATGCTATCATTTCTAAGTAATAATAGAAATCTTGATCTGAAGTGCTCAAGCAATTGTGCTACTGCTTGCTTGTCATTGAATGAACATTAAGCCAGTGTTAGTGATATGCTTCAGGGGAATCTGAAGTAAATAATTATTTTTTCAATCATTAGGAATCTTTTAAAGGATAAAAGGAAATAATAACAACATTTGAGTGATGAAATCGGAATTTTAAGATAAGTTAAATGGCAAAAATATAATTGTTCTTACAAAAACAATACACATTTATCACGTAACAAATATATGTTAATGGATCAAAGAGAATTGTAACTTAAAAAATATTTTTTTTCTAAAAGATAACGAATTGTTTGAGTAAAATAAGGCTAATAATTAGAGTGAAATTTAAAAATAAATCTATATCTATCTATCTATCTATTTATTATTTATTATATATAATCCAAAATTCTTTCACTACAATTGTCATGTAGTATTTTTTTTTCTGAATTTTATATTTTTTAATTTTAAATTATAATATTATTTATTTTTTAACTTTTCATTTCTCTCATTTATATCTTTCTTGACTCTTCATCTTCTCTAACCTTCAAAAAATGTATTCTTTTTCTTGACTTTTCATATTTCTTTAACTATTTCATTTTTAATGCATTTTTTTCTTTTTTTTTTTTAATTATTTTAAAAAATAACAATCAAAGTGTAATTTTTTAGTAAATTATAAAAAATACATACTTTATTTCATAAATTAATCTTAAATTTAGAAAAATAAAAATATACATGAGTGAAATGCCCTATTGCCTTTTAATCTTAATCTTACAAGTTTTAATGATAAGAATATTTGAATAATATTATAATTTTATTTAATTCATATATATTTCATTGATAATATATTTTTATTTTATTTGTATTTATAAGAATAGCATAAGATGAGTTTAAAATTTTATAAATGTATATAAGATAAAATAATAAACAAATATCTTGCTTAGTGCATAATGCTTTTGTTAACAGAAAATTTATTATCAAAATATAATTAAGATTGAGTTAAAAAATTATTTTTAAAATTAAAAAATAAAGCATAACGATTATAAAGATTTTTCATGTTCTAAAAAAATCCACTTAACATGTCAAAATAAATATAATGACTTTTTTTTTATTTAAATTACGTATATAAATTTAAAAATGCATCTAAATTTAAATATTGTTACAAATAAACAAAATAAAATTAAGTCATATGATTATTTTTTTAAATATAAGACTCTTTATTATACTTCATAAAATTCTAAATAAATTTAAACTAATTATTTTATTCTTAATAAAAACTTGAAACAAGACGTTCTCTTTGAAATATTTTAACTATATTGGTTTTACTTAAAGTAACTATGCTAATTTAAATATGCATTAAATATTTATTAATAAAAAAACTTATAATAATATATATTTGATTTAAAAAAAATCGTGCAATGTACGGATAACAAAATTAGTATTATATAAAATATAATCTATACAAGTTCAGATAATGATACATATCGGTCATTGGTTAACTATTTTTCCTCCAATTCATACATTGTTCTTATTGAATTTTATTTATTATATATAAATTATTTTTAATTTAATTTAAATAATATTTACTAAGAAACTTTAAACTAACTTATACTTATTGATTCTTATATCTTTGAGTATCATTAATCACTCATCAAGTCAATTCCTCTAATTCTCAACCAACTTTATTTGTTACACATAAGTGCATGAATATACAAGATTTGAATTTGTCACACTCATCTATTTATTACAAAATTCAACTAAACATAAATAATTACTTCTACTCGTTACTAAAAATCCGATTGATAACCATCTGCAACATGTTTTACCAATTATAGATGTCGTAGATAAAGCTGACAATCCTATGAGATTGTTGCAACATTAAACATAGCAATTTTAAATTTTTTTCATATAGTTGGTAATTTTAAATTTTTTAAAATACAAAACTACACACTTGCTACACACAGAGATTAATATTAAAAGTTATTTAAAAATTATCACACACAAAAAAATCAAGATTAAAAGTTATTTAAAAGTCATAACACACACTCACAAATCAAAATTAAAAGTTACTTAAAAATCAAGTGATTATACATAGATGATCAAGATTAAAAGTTATTTAAAAGTCATGTGATCATTTAAAAAAAATCACATACATTTATATTCTAATCTTAATTATTTATGTCAGATCTAATAATTAAAATTTATTTCTCTCATCTTTTATAATAAATACTTCTCTCATGTAATGTACTATATATATATAAAATTCCATCTCACTTTATTTAATTTCTATTAATAGATTTTATTTCATTCTGTACTCCCAAGTTTTAAAAGTCAGACATGAGGATTCATACTAAGCTGGTAAAGTGATAATGTTAATATTAATTAATATTAATATTAATAATAAATAAAATTAAATAAATATAAAATAAAATTATTCAATTATTTATATAATTATATATATTAATAATTTTATCTTAATCATCTAAATTTATAGAAAAATAATCTTTCTACATCATTTTTCATAAAACATTATTTTTTATATTATTTTTAATAGTTATAATTAAGTAAAAAAATGATAAAAAAGTAATATGATTAATAATTTAAAAAGTAATATAAAAAGTGATATGAGATAAAAATAATATAAAAATATCATGATTGAACGATATATTACTTATTTAATATTTAATAAGCATTGTAGATTTTATCAATCTATTAACTAGTAAAACTAATAAAATAAAACTAATAATTAGAGTTAAATTTAAAAACAAATTAAGGAATAAAAAGACGTATCAGGGCATTTAAGTAATTTTGAACACCGCAACTCAACGAAATCAGTTTGATTTCATCCAACGCAGACAACAGAAGAAGAAGAAGAAGAAGAAGAAGAAGCTGAGACTATGTTACTTGCGGTGCTGTTTGCCAACGTTGAGGGCAATATCCTCATCGAACGGTGCGTTTAGATCTCTTTCTTTTCTTCCCATTTTCTCTTGCTGTTTCTGATTTATACCAGATCAACATCTCTTCCAAATTTCCCAATTTTCTTATGCTGTTCTTAATATCCTTTTATAATTTTCTACGAATTTTGATTTGTTTGTTCTGGATGCTTGAATTCTGATATAATGATATTCCTGTTGGATCCCAATTAGGGTTTTGATTGGGGGTAGTAGGCATGGACTGACATGGTTGTTGTTTCCTGAAACAATTTGAGATCTCAACCCCAGAGGGAGGAGCTTTTGTAACTATAACATTAAGCTTATTCATTTAATATGGGATTATATGAGTCCCCCCTTGCACATGTTTCATGTTTGAACCACTTTATTGTACTAATTGATCAAATATTTTTACATTTTAATAACCTCTTTTCATGCTATCTTGCTTACATGAGGAGGGTTTAGTTAGTTTCATACCCCAAATATTAACTACCTGGGAAATTAGAAAACCACATAACGCATGCCTCGCTTTCTACTTTAGATGATTGAAGTGTCACATGAAAACCTCTTGTCTAATTCAGAGACAAACAAAACCATTTTATTAAAGCTGGAAATTTCTATTCAGATCGAGAAAAAAAAGGAACTTTTGCTTGGGTGGTCTTTATGTGGTCAACTTGCCTAATAAATAGACACTTGGTCTTGGTTCCAACTTCATAATTATGTATTGAGATAAACTCAATGGCATTATAATTTGCAGTTTTCATGGAGTTCCTGCAGAGGAGTGGCTACACTGGCATTCTTTCTTAGTTAAACTAAGAGCTGATAATCTTAAGGGTGTCAAAAACGAAGAGCTCCTAGTTGCTTGCCACAAGTGAGTATACTGTTCTCTCATGTATGTCATGCCTTGAAGATGTCATTTATGTATGTGTACCTACATAAATTGCCATATCTAAGAGCACTGTGCGGCAGTATCTGATCTGAACAAGTGAGGGAGGATTGAACTTGGGTTACTTGGAATGTAGCAGACAAGGCAAATGAGCTATTGAACTTGTTTATCTGAATCATTATCAATATAAAACTATGCTGGACTTTGCTCAGTTCTCCATTGTATATTTTTGGTGCAAAAATGAAGAAGATGAACAAACTGAATGACATTAGTTACTAGAATATTTCAGATAATGTAGTCATTAATGGAAAAATTGTAAATGAATTGTAGAAGTGAAAGCTAAACCACCGACATGCAAACTTGTTCCATGAATTTTAGCACTTTAGATTATTAGAGCCATCAAAATCAGAAATTTGAGTTGATTCAAGTTTCTCTAAATTTTCTCTTTTGCTTCACTGCCAACTATTGTTCGTTCATATTCCTTCATTTTAGAAAATTATTTGTCTTATTCTTATGTGATGATACAGTATTTTACTTATACATTTTATCTCTATCAGGTCAGTTTATATTGTATACACAGTGCTTGGGGATGTCAGCATATATGTTGTGGGGAAGGACGAGTATGATGAACTTGCTTGTACGTATTCATTGAACCAATATTTTATATTTGATGGTGATGAAATAAAAGTATATAAATGAGTCATCTCAGTTGTTGATGCTTTAACGTGGATGTGCACCAATATTTCATATTTGCTGATGGTAAAATAAAACCATAGAAATGACTCATTGTAGTTGTTGATGTTTGAAAGTGGATATACTCATTTGTTTTGAGATTGAAGTGCTGGCTAAGGGTTGTTGGTTCATAACTTTTTGTTCTTTTTGAGGTGTTGAAGGTGATGTTTGGATGACGTGGTTAGAGAGACTAGCTCTTTTTGTCTTGACATGAATATCCTCAACTGATTACACAAGTAGAATGGGCTCTTTTATTTACGTAGCTACTAGTAAGTGGGGAACACACAGATGTATGTGCATAAGAAATAAAAGACTATATCTGAGAAAAAGGAATATAAAAAGTGAGATAATAGAGGGGGTTAAGAGGAAAACTAATGGAGATAATGGTGGAGTAAAATAAGGGATGTGCAGCCAATGAGCTCATAGTTTACATGGCACCGACCACGGTCTTTGCAGTGTTATCCTTGATGTCATGGGTTCAATCCCTACCCTTCCCCCTTTCCCAGGCCTATTAGGCCTCCAATGTAATGTATAACCAGAACAACAAAAAGGGATGTGGAGAGAGAAAGTGGAGTTAAATTATTTGGAAAATATTAATATCAATTTCTATCATTTCAATTTTATATTTTATTGTGTTTGTTAGTTTGTCTAACAAACATTTAGATCAGGTAAGGACTGTTATGGAACCTTTGGAACAAAAAGTAAACATGGAAAACAACCTCCATCTTCTCTTTATTAATAATAGAGATATTAGCTATTGCAGGATACTGATGTGATTTAGGAAGTATGAGATTACTTTTTAAAGAATGAAGTAGTAAGAAAAGCTAGCAATCAAGTGACTGGTAAGGGATAGATCTTGGAATCTAAACTTAGTGGACTCTTTTGTCTGACTTTCCAAGAAAAAGAAAAATACAAATATTTTAAAAAAATAAAAGGTATTTACTTATGTATAATGTAGATCTTGTTTATAGTGGCATTTGATGTCATCAGCATTTTTAACTATGTCAAACATATTGTTATTTCACCAAGGTCTGGAAAAATATATATATTCAAGAGCTGTCAAGCGCTTTACATCGATAGAACTATTTACCAATGTTTTGTTTTTCTCCAGTGTCGGAAGTGATCTTTGTGATAACATCAGCTGTGAAGGATGTATGCGGGAAGGCCCCAACTGAGCGCCTTTTCCTTGACAAGTATGGAAGAATTTGCTTGTGTTTGGATGAAATTGTATGGAAGGTGAGGACACTTGCCAGACAATGTCTACTGAAAAATGAGAGCTAAAATTTTGAAAGTTTTCTCAGTTTACTCATCCTGCTTGCCTCTGAAACACATCAATTGACGACATTCATGTCATCCATTTTGGATGAGACCCATCAGATCAGACATTATCTTTTGTTGTGCACTTGAAATAATGCTCCATCTTATAATACAAGAATTTATGTGAACTGGAGCAAGAAAAATCTTAACAATACCACTGAAAAGAGGATTGGGTCTTCCCCATATTTTGATGCAAAACCTAAATCCTTTTGTTATCTGTTCACTACACACACCACTGATCCAAACTTTATGCAACTTCTGTGTCCCATTGTTGCAAGGAGCAATTTCTTCTTGATGCTTTGCTTGACATTTTCCTGTGTATGTTTTGAAGGGATATTTGGAAAACACAGAAAAAGATAGAATCAAAAGATTGATAAGGTTAAAGCCTCCAACGGAGTTCTGAATTAGAAGAAGTTCAAAGCCAAACAATCAGCAGTCTGAGTCGTGTGTTGAGCTTCTTGTAACTGGGAATGGCAAGGCACTGGAGTTTCACCAGGATATCTGATATTTGCAACAACTGTTATTCAGGCAAACCTCTCGATGTGAGCTTTCTTCCTTAGTCTGGTATAGGTGAGGATTTTGCTAGGCCAATATTTGTATTTATCTTTTCAATTTTAAACATTTTTATTTTGTAGCATCTATACTTGATTTTAAACATTCAGGCAGACCTCTCAATGTGCTTTTTTTGTTCTTTCCTTTTATTCTCTTTTTTTTTTTTGGTACTTTTTCCTTTTATCTCTCTTTGTTTGCTCTTCTAAGTGCTTTTTGTTGGATGAGTCTTTGTTTTTATTTTTAATTTTTTTTTTTACTACAACGATACTTATCCCGAGATGATGGATGCTGACTGGTAATAGACGCTTTTCTAAAATCTTTAAAATTTACAATTTGATGTCATTTGATCCTTTTGTACGGCTTATATATATGCTTTTAAAACTATGGACTTGGGAGGTGTATTGATTAGAAATAGGACCAAAGTAACAGATGGTTGGTTGCAAGATTTAAGTATCGAAAAAGTACATTTTAAAGTTATATATATCAAAAAGTTAAATGAGTATTTAGTTTAGTTGTAAAAATTTGATTATTTTAATAATTGATTATTATATAAAAGTTTATTGTTAGAGTTGATTATAATAAAATTAGTGTGTATTTGAGATAATTGTAAAATTTTAATTATTTTAATAATTGATTATTATATAATTTTTTTTGTTATAATTGATTGTAATAGAATTAATTTTATATTTAGATATATTAATTAAAAAATAATTTTAAGTTAATTTATTTTGTTTGTGTAATATAAAAAAAATTATTTTTATGTATTAAATTATCAAAATAGATATAAAATGATTAAAAAAGTTATTTAATTAAAAATAAAATGATATTTATATATTAATATGTAAAAATAATTTATAATTTAAAATTATAAATTAAAATTTTAGTAATACGAAAAAAAATATAATATATTAAATTTTATGTAAAATTGAATTTAATTTTATTAAACATATGAGAATATTATTACAATAATTTTTCTCCAAAACAAACTGTTTAGTTAGAAAATAATCTCAATCAAATAATATGCTTTTAGTTTTATGTTTATATATATTATCTAAAAAATAATTTTAAATTAATTTATTTCATTTAAATTATATAAAAAAATTATTTTTATATATTAAATTATTAAAATATATATAAAATATTTAAAAAATTATATGTTTGAGAATAAAATAATATTTATATATTAAAATAAATAAAGTAATTTATAATTTATAATCATAAACTTTAATCTAACATTATAAAAAATTATAATTGTATAAATTTTATGAAAAAATTAAAATTAATTTTGTCAAATATATTATAATAATATTAAAATAATTTTTTTACGGAAAAAAAAAACTGTATGACGTGCTGTAAACTTTTTGACATTGAGTTGCAAAACTGCAGAAGGGTGGATTGCGTGGGCCGAGGAGTGGTTGGGTATAAATTATGACACGAGGTTGGCGAGGCTAAATAAAATAATACTTTAAATAAAATAATACTTTCTACGCACATAGTTAACTTTTCTTTTCCCCTTTGTTTCAAATTCAAATGCACTTCAGAGTATATTTTATTTCTTACATTATATTTAGGTGACAAATAATAAGAGGAATGAAAAATAAATAAATAGAATAAAATAATTTTTGTATTTAAAAATTTTAAAATATATAAAAATAGAACAGAAAATATAAAAAAAAAAAAAATTTTTTTTTCAAATATTTAATATTTATTTTTCTTAAAATTGAAGTAAAATAGTTAACACATATTCCGTCTATTCCGTTTCGTTAATGAATCTTCTAAACAAAGAGAAAAAAAATTATGTTTCATTTCATTTCTTTCCTTTTCGATCTATCTCCACTTATTTCATTTCGTTCCGTTAATAAAAAAAATCCAAAAACAGGATTAGTATGTAAGATTAACAGAGAATTGAAGTGGTGGAATTAGTCTTTAACCAATTTATCAATTAAATTATATTAATTTTTTAATACAATTTTATATTATTTTTAATGTGTTAAAGTAGACTAACATTAAATTAATTAAATATACTTACAAATTGTGGCTTAAATGCAGTTCAAGTAATAAATAAATTTGAGTTAAATCGTAAAAAATATAATAATGTACTAATGTCTGGGTTGGAGCTTGCAGATATGGGAGGATTAGCTTCCATGCCTCCAATGTGATTAGTTTCACACTAAAAATATGTGGGAATATCTTGGCAAGGAAAAAATATATATATAAAAATTGTTATCCAATCAAACAAAATATAAATTATTAAAATTACAAGTGTTGTTGGCCGTACTATTAAGTATCTCATAATCCATCTTAATTACATTTGATGTGATGTTTTATTCAAACAAATTATTTATGCAGTTGTCTTTTTTTTTCCTTTTTTTATATTATTTAGGCAGTTTTTTTTTTGTATATTTTTAAGAACTGTATAAGTGCACGTTTGGTTCAGTTTAAAAATTAAATCAACAACTTTTTTGTTCATCTTTTAAGCTGTTACTTTAAAAGCAATGTGTTTGGCATTTCAAAACCACAAAAATCAACAGTTTTTTCACATGAAAAAAGCTATTGGATCATAATCTAAAATTTGAACATTTTCTTAAAAAGTTGTTGAAATTATTCTTAATAGTGATATATAAATATTATTTTGTTTTTAATTAAATAATTTTTTTAATTAATCAAATAATTTTTTTAATTAATTAAATATTTTTTTAATTATTTTATATCTATTTTGATAATTTAATATATAAAAATAATTCTTTTTTATATTATTTAAATAAAATAAATTAATTTAAAATTATTTTTCATTAACATATCTAAAAATATAATCGATTATTGAAATAATTAATTTTTTACAACTTGATTATTAAAATAATCAATTATGAAATAATCAAATTTTTTTACAAACACATACTAATTTTCGATACCATTCTACCAAAAATAAATCATGACAAAAAAAAATATCATCTTAAATGATTAACTTTTTTTTACAGTATCTTAAATGATTAATTTGCAGAAATAGAGAAAACAGTAATTAGATTTCCATGTATAATTTGTGTAAATCATAATCATGATTAATTTCATCTGTGATTTATATATCAAGTTTTTTGTTTAATTGAATTTATCTATCGAGTTTTTAAAACGTAAGAATTAGTTTCCATATATGTACCAAATAAAAATAGCTATTCATCCTAATGATCATTTTTCTTATACAAAAGTGCTGGTCTCTAATTGAGAAAAAGTGCAGTAATGGATCCCGTAAACCCATTACAGTTACTTGATGAATGAATAATATTAAATACACATATATTATTTTATATTTTGTATAATTTTTATTATTTAAATATTATAATTCTATCACTTAAATAAATAAATATAAAAGATATAAGAATGTAAATAATGTATGATTAGCATTTTTTTTCTTGATCAATATGTTTCCATAATTGATTTCTCTTTTTCCCTTTTTTTTGGGACTAGTTTTTGCCTTCTATCTGACTAATAATAAAAAGTTAATTTTAAAATTTCAGAGTAAGTAGATATACCAGGTTAAAAAGTATAGCATAAAAAATCTTTTGATGCATATGTTAAAAAAAAAAAAAACTTTGATGCCAAATATTTTCTTTAATTAATTCATAATTCATAATTTGACTCATTGATATTGATATTTGACACAAGGATAGCGACAGAGAAAATGTAGTTAAAGACTGACCTACCCTTGTCCTATCTATTTAACTTGGCAATCTGAAAACAGTGCGGTGCTCATCGTTCTCTCTCTTAAGCACAAAACAGGGTTGCAGATTATGGTCAAAGCCATGAAGGCTGTGACTTTAATCCTCACATTTTGCATCATCGCTGCCTCCTCACAAGCAAAGCCAATTGCCACTCAGCCTCAAGCAAACGAATCTTTCAAGCCGAACCAAACTCAGCACCAGGTAACAAATTTTTATATACTCCTCTTCTCTTTACTTTTTGAAATAATCCAAATAGAGGAAAACCCTTTAATTAAAAATAAAAATAAAAATTATCCATAGTAACATAGTATAGTAGTAGCTTTCCATTTTACCTATAAATTTTAGTTACTATGTATGTATCAACTACTATGACTGAAAGAACATAGATAGATTAGTCAGAGATCAAAGGGTACTCAGATTTCAATTGAAGCATTTCCAGATTTTCTTGCATCTGAAATTAAAGGTACATATTGTATATGCATCTTGCAGAATGAGGGTAGTAGCTGTTCTTTCACGGTCACCATAAAGACAAGCTGCAGTTCTCCCTCGTATACCAGAGATTACATCAGTCTTGCATTTGGAGATGCTTATGGCTATCAGGTTCCTTCTTTACCATGAACATTCATTCATAGTCACAAATCTGAAAAATACTTCTCTATAGGGAGATTCTCTATAAATAAAAATATATTTTCTATTAATTTAATTAAAAACATATCGTAATATTAACTTATTAATATTTAATAATAAATATCCCGTTATTTATTCATTTTAAAAACAAGTTTTTAAAAGAACATTATCCTAAATCTCTCTCTAGCTCTCTTGAGATTTATATGCAGAGAAATGAAATTAACCCAATGAAATGCATAGTGGGTAATGGATGGTTGGTGACTTTACTGCTGCTAAGTGCTAATCTCTTGGTAATTTGGATAATCAGGTTTATGTTCCAAGACTGGATGATCCTTATTCAGGGACATTTGAGCGGTGCTCTACGGATACATTTGAGATATACGGACCATGTACCTACCAAATCTGCTATTTGTACCTATACAGGACTGGATACGATGGTTGGATACCAGAGACAGTGACCGTATATGGTTATAACTCGAGGCCTATTACATTTTATTACAACACTTACATTCCTTATGGTGTTTGGTATGGCTTTAACTTTTGTCAAGGATCTTCAGCCTCCACTGCAACAGTGTAGTGAACCTTCTCGATCTACTTAGCACGGAGAAAAAATAAAGTGAAATAAAAACCCTTTTATGTGGGTTTTCAACGTAGTGGTCCTAGTAGACCTACTGCGAACCCTTTTGTGTGGGTTTTCAGTGTAGTGGACCAACTCTGAACCCTTTTATGTGGGTTTTCTATATGTCTCTAGGCTTTTTCTATCTTGATTCCACGTTATTAATTAATATTATGTAATCTTGGATTTGAGAGACTGGTTATTTTTGTCCATATATAAAGACTAGTTTATTTTTATTAAATCTTTTTTTATTTTTTTTGGCTTTATTTTGTGAAGTTCAGTTGTACCGATCCACTTTGTCTGAAAGTACTTCGAGGAAAGTTAAAAAGTGAAAAAGGACATTACTATTATATAGAGAATGAGTAATTTATTTTTTTAAATATTTTTTTAGCATCAAATTTGATATTTTATATAAATATTATATGATGATATAAGTATAAATAAATATTAAATATATTATATTTTAAAATAAAATAAATGTATCATATGTCGGTAGAAATGTAAGTTAAATATTAAATTTTAGATGTACAAAGATATAGAGAATGAGTAATTTTAAAAAAGCTATTAGCCTTTTTGTTTATGTAGGTAGGGACTCGTGCAATGAACAGATTATTTTCATCTTTTTAAACATGTTACATAAAAAAGGGAATAAACATGTTATGTATATCCCTCGAACAATATGAAGTCATTTGGTGCGGATACATCCGCTACTCAAAGCTCTTGTAAGTGAACATATAATACCCAAACGCATGAAAATTGTGTTATACAAATTAAGGTATCACCTTATTCTTGACACTAAATTATGTCCTTGGGATATAAGTGTGATGTTGACGTGAAAAAAGTAAAGTTATTTTTTTTTTCTTTCCTTTATTTAAGAGCTTATACTTTCTCATCCACAAAGCTTCTTCTTCGTTAATTTCACTCTCATTAATTTATAAATTAAAAAAAATTAATAACAAAAATTCTAATGAATTTGTAATTACTAATTATTAATACCTTATTGTTGTTATTACTATTAAATAATCATGCAATAATTTATTGTTATTTTATTATTCAAAATTCCTAAATTATATGGTAGAATAAGTTGTGATACAATTAATTATATGATAGAATAAATTATGATAATCAACAAAAATAAGTCGAGGTGATAAATAATCTTGACTTCCTAAGACGATAATGCATTTCAAATTTCAAAAAAGTAACTCTTGTGAAGAGACTGTATAAATTTCATGCTCTTACAGTCAAACGATAATTAGTCTCATATAAAGTTGTTGAAATGGATCGAGTCCCAATGGGCCGACCCAAATAGCTCATCAAAAAAGTACGAGTTTGGGTTAGAAAAAATTAAAATTGAACTTAATTTGGCCTAACTTGGCTCGACCCGAAATCGAACTGATTTGCTTCGGGGCCTGCTAGCCTGTTTGGTCTGAATTTTAATTATTTTTTAATCTAAATACACCTAAAAGAAAGTTACCATTTTTTTGCTTGAAAAATTAAAACATAATTGACAATTGAATTAGTTATTTAATTTATTTATCATTGGTCTAAAATTAAGTAACTCAAATTTCTTATTTTTCACTAATTTAATTTTTTAAATATTAATTCATTATTTAAAAAATAATAATTGTCGAATTGGTGGACTGACTAACCTAACCCTCAACTCGCAGGTTGGGCTAGCAAAATGCTAGCTCGAAACATACTTGGCCCGACCCAAAATGTCCCGGCCTGAAGTGGCCCTGCTTGATCGGGCTGGCTCATACCATTTTGCTAGCTCCAGACTTCCATAAGTGGTTCAAATAGATTGAACATGTAAAAATATCTTGTGGTCTAAAAAAAAAAGAATAAATTGTAATATAGTTAATTATTTATCATTATAATGATTTTATACTTTTTTTGTCGCATAATGATTTTATATTCAAAGTTGTAATACCACTATCAAACAGGGCCCTTAAAAATTCAAATTGGCCAAACATGTAAAAACATCTCGTAGTCTAAAAAAATAATAATAATTTTGTGCATGCATTTTACTATTTTAGTATCCAAAAGAAAAAGTGTGAATTTATTTTGTAGTGATTATTATCCACTGGCTCAAAGGTTAGTTTTGTCCATTCATCACTTTTATACGCAATACGACTACAATCTATATCTTCTCCCTCTCCCTCTCCCTCTCTGTTTCTCTCTCCTCCTAATTCTAGATCTAGGGTTTATATTATAAATTATACACCATTGTTCCTCTTTTTTTCTTTTTTAAATTTATCTGAGTCCTAAATCTACTCTAGCTCAAAGATTAGCTACTACGAAGTATGAATTGTGCTCAATATAGAAATTTAGTTTCCTTAATCTTCAATTGTCGAATTGAAAAACCTAACATTAGAGTTCAATGGGGTTTTTATAGATTAGAATCGATGGATTGAAGGACACGGAGGCTTACGATGAAGAGCTCATCGACTACGAAGAAGCAGATGAAAAAGCTCTCGACTCTGTCAAACCCGCTGTCGAAACCGGCAAGAATTTAGTTTATTTCACTCTTTTAATTTATCTAATGCACTTTTGTTGTAAATTAGTTATTAGTTTGTGCAATTGCATACTCCTAGTCCTACAACATGAACTCCACTTGTATTTTTTAATCACTATTTATGAAGCATTGACACATTATTTTGGTGTCGTGTCCGTGTGTCGGACATACAATGACACACATATATGTCTGTAACACTTTATTTGTATGTTTTTTCATTAATGGAATGAAAAGGAACCAATAGAGAATGGTTGGAAAGGGAAGCGAAGGAACGAAACAAAGTTATCTTTCTTCTTATTTGGAAGGTTAATAAGGAAACGAAATAAAACTCTATTATTTTGTTTGGGAGTTAAATCATAAAGGACTAAAATAAAATGTAAAATACTTATTTTTAAGCTTACGAACTTATTTCCCCTCATTTCATCCTAATTTTTTGAGGAACAAAAATTTAGTATTTGAGGGAAAGATAGGGGGAATGATTTCCTTTAAGTTCCTTTCCCTTTGTATATATTATTAAACTCCCAGATAAGGGAGATTATTCCTCTTCTCCTCATTCCTTTCCCCTTCCCTTCATTCTATGTCATCCAAACACAATGTAAGTGTCATTTTTTGTCATCCAAACACAATGTAAATGTCCAATTAAAAAAATATTTTTTTCTCAAACGCACCGAGACACTGAAAGACATGACTAATTTAAAATTAAAAAAAATTAGTGTCAATATTTTACACCCCAAAAAGATTGACTCGTGAAGAAATTCCAGCCAGTGTCAGATTGCCAGAAGATTGAGTATTCCTGTAGGTGATACCCCTTCTACTTATTCAACATACAAAAATAAGATCAATAGTTCAAGATAGTGATAATGATAAGAATGCTTAGATCTAAATCATCAACTGCCAGATTAACACTTCCCATAGCAACCTCGTCTATATATTCAATAGATGAGTCTTCAATTAATATAAATATAACTGGAGTGAACTTTGAACCCAATGTTCCTTAGCCTATTTATCAAGAAACCCATAAATATGATTCCTGATAATACTCACCAACTAGGTCCCAGGTAATTAATGTCATAAATAGGAATCAACCATTTGAGATAGATAAGAAATGAATAAGAGAAGACTTTGATGCTCCTTATACCAAAATTAAGAGAGTGGTACTTTGAAACTTTTAGTAAAGAACAAACAGTTAATTATAGAAAAGAATTTTACTCTTTCTTAGAAGAACAACAGATCAATATCTATTTTTTCTCATGGTTTAAAATGTATTGTCAACAAAACAACATAGAAAATCCTTACAAAAAGCCTGTAAAAGTTTTAGTAAACACTAGAACAACTACAACTTAGAAGGCAGAAAATGATAAGGTAATTGCATTTGAATATTTTCCTTTAGAAGCAATCAAGGTAATGAAAAAGGAAGAAATAGAGGTAGAAACGTCCCCCCTTATGACTATAACTCGATCATTATCCCAATCAGCCAAAGAAAGTGATATTTATAAAGTTCATCAACACTTTATTTATTCTAATCAAATGCTCCACACTATGTCTCAGCATCTAGAAAGAATAGAATGTCAAGAGGAAAAAAAAATTAGCACCACAAAACATTAATAAGAACTTAGATCCAAAAGACCAATATATAAAGTCATAAACGCTCCAGAATCTAACTTAAAATAAATAAATATAAGGTCAAAATCTGATAACTCTATAGAGGAGATAAAAAAGAAATTAGAAAAAATGACTCTAGGATCAACATCCACATCTGAACCTAAGATCCAAACTTTGTTAAAAATCAAAGAGTTAGAAAATGAATTGTTAAATTTAAGTATTAATAAGTTAAGAAGAGGATCAATTACTCTCCTATAAACTAGAAATTACTATTCAAGACCAACATATCCAAATGTTCAATATGAAGAAAGACCATATTATGTAGAACACTCATATTAAGGAGAATCAATAGTAGAATGGAATATAAATGAGGCAAGTGAGCAACAAATTTTAGACGTCATCCAACAAATGACAATGGTTGCAACAGTCTTTAGAGGAAGAGAAAATTTCGATAAGAAAGTGAAATTATGAATGGGATTTACAAGGCAACTTAAAGGTTGGTAGGATAATATACTATCTCAGACTGAACAAAGTGGAATTATGAATGCTATAAAAGCTTATCAAAATAGATCCCCAATAGAAGATGTTGTAATAACACTTCTATATACTATAATAAAACACTTCATAAGAGAATCCTAAAAGTTCCAGCAAAGAATAACCGATCAAATCGTTAACTTGTATTGCCCTTCTATGTCTGACTATAGATGGTGTACAAATATGTTCTTGTCAAAGCTTTACTTAAGAAGTGATGCCTCTGCAGACTATTGGAATAGCAATTTATCACTAGACTTATGAAATTATTTGCAAAAAAGGTTAAGATCAACATAGAAAGGCAAAATGGTAGGAGTATCTCATACAACCAACTTACCTTTGGTCAAATGTCAAACTACATAATAGAAACATATCTTCAAATTTGTTTATACCTAAAGCTTCAACATAAGATCAAAATTGAGTCAAGAAATGCAAGAAAAAATTAGGATCATTTTGTCAACAATAGGGAATAGAAGGAGTTAAAGCCCTTAGTCGAAGAAAACCAAAGACAGAAGAGTATGCTTCCAAAAGGTCAAGAAAATCAAGGAAATAATGTAAAAAAAACATCAAAGACAAGAATCCATAAGTTAGTCTAGCCCATCGAAAAGGTCAAAACATAAGTCTTCCATGTCAAAACAAAATATAGTATGTTATAAATGTGGAAGGGTAGGACACTACAAGAAGGATTGCAAAGTCAAGAAAAAGACCAATAGTTTAAATATAAATGAAGAATTAAAGAAAAATCTAATCAACATACTAATAAATGATTTTGAATCATCATCAGAAGAAGAATATAGTTCACAAAAAGAAGAGTTCATAAATTAAGTATAAAGAAACTTCCTCTAACTCGGAAAACGAGGAAAAAGAAAAGGATTGTATAAGAATGAGACCAGAATTATGCGAATGTTCAAAATGTGTCAAGATAGTTAATGTAATCACAATACATCAAGCTTTATCATTAATAGCTATAGTTGAACAAATGGAAGAGCCCCCGGTTAAGCAATATTTTATCCAACAAATAAAAGAATTTTTAGAAAATGAGGATAAGCAAAAAGAAGAAATACAAAAAAAAAATATATGAATGACATATTAGATAGATTTAAAAAACCTCAGAAAGAAAAAATTACCTTAATTGATTTTCAACAATAAATTAAGAATTTAAAGGAAGAAGTTAATCAATTCAGATAAAAAGACACTGAAATTGCATTCAAAATGTTAAATTTGCAATGACAGATAATCATAAAAGGACAATTAGCAAGTTTGTCAAAAGAAGAATCTAAAGATGACTCATATATTAATATGTTAAATCAAGTACTTGTTCATAAGTAGCATTGTCCAATAGAATTAATAGTTCAAAATGAAAGATTCAATCTTATAGCACTAACAAATTCGGGAGCAGATATGAATTGTGTTCAAGAAGGATTAATATCTACCAAGTATTATGAAAAGACCAAAGAATCGTTAAGTAGTGCAAGTGAATCAAAAATTGTTTATTAATTACAAATTAAATAATGTTAAGATTTGAAATAAAAAGTTTGTTATAAAACATCTTTTTTACTAGTAAGAAATATATGTATGAACAAGTAATTCTTGGAACTCTCTTTTTATCATTACTATATCATTTCTCTATAACAAAAAATGAGTTTAAAGCCTTATGAAAGAAATTTGTTTTGAATTCCTAAAAGCTTCTCAAATTAAAGAATCTATAATTTCAAAAATAAATCTAATTCAAAGAAAAACAAAGTAGATTAACATGTTAAGCAAAGAAGTTCAATATAAAAGAATAGAAGAACAGATGAAGAAGTCGTATATTCAAGAAAATATAAAAAATTTATAAAAAAAGTTCATAAGCGAGGTCTGTAGTGAATATCCAAATACTTTCAAAGATAGGAAAAGATATATAGTAACTCAATCCAATGAAGAAGAATTTAAAGAAATTAATATACCAACAAAAGTAAGGTTAATTCAAATGAATCAATAATATCTAGAATTTTGTAAAAAAGAAATATAATAGTATCTTGATAAGAAGTTAATAAGCCCTGTAAATCTCCATGGAGTTGTGCAGGATTCTATGTTATGAATGCTTAAAAAATAGAAAGGGGCGCTCCAAGATTAGTAATCAACTATAAGTCTTCAAATAAGGTCTTAAGGTAGATAAGATATCTGATCCCAAATAAAAATGACTTCATTAATAGAGTTCATAATGCTATTGTATTTTTAAAATTTAATATGAAATATGGTTACTATCATATAGAGGTAGCCGAATCAGTTAAGCACAAAACTGCATTTGTAGTACCATTTGATCATTATGAATGATACGTAATGTCTCAAGGATTAAAGAATGCTCTAAGCGAATTTCAAAGTATAATGAATAACATCTTAAACCCTTATACAAAATTCACCATAGTATATCTAGACGATGCACTAGTATTCTTTAACTCAATCAATCAACACTTTAATCATTTAGGATAATTTTTTAATATCATAAAAGAAAATGGATTAGTAATCTTAGCTAAGAAAATGAAATTGTTCCAAACCAAAACCTGATTTTTTATGGTTTGAAATTCATCAAGGAATAATTGTTCCCATAGATAGGTCAATAGAATTCACATATAAGTTTTCAAATGAAATTAAGGATAAGAAGCAACTTCAGAAATTTTTAGGATGCGTTAATTATGTAGCAGATTTTATTCCTAACATTAGGATAATCTGTCCACCCATGTTCAAAAGATTACAAAAGGATCCTCTAGCACGGGATTCTACTATAATTGTTGCAGTTCAACTGGTTAAGTAAGTAGTTAAAACGATTCCTTGTTTAAGACTTTCTGATCTAGACGTCTCCTTAGTAATAGAAACAAATACCTCTGATTTAGGGTATGGGGGAGTGCTTTAACAAATTCTTCCTGAATCTTCCAAACTAATATTTGTAGATAGCAATCTTTGTTGTCTTGCTTTAATTTGATCTTCAACATATTAAGTGACATGATAATTATCATCTTGATTTTTTGTGTTTTTGCAAGGAAAAGATGAATCCTAGTTCCTCATCAAGATTAACATCTTCTCAATCAAAATCAAAGGGTATTAAAGTTACCCTAGATCATTATGCAAAGTTCAACACTAAGATCAATATTAGGTCATTTACCCAAAAGAGTGGGTCATCCACCCAAAAGAGTGGGTCATCCACCCAAGCAGGAACATCTATCATGACCCTTTCTTCTCCTACTCTAGTTCAACAAATAAGACCATCATCTTCCTAAACATTTGATCAAAATATATTCAAATCCCTTACATGTCAACAGATTTTGGTAAGTATCCCTCCAAAACTAGTTCAAAAAGCCCAATAGTTATCTCTTTTAGTGGCCAATAGCCCAACCACATAAGAATGCAGATATATAAGAAAAAATATTATGGAACTTCTGTTCACCGTAGAACCTGAGTGTCTTTTCACCAAGGCAACTCTCAAAGAAATTGTTCAATATGTCTTACCCTCAAATTAGCATTTTTTTCCCCATTACTCTTTCAAAAAAAGACAGAATATTTTTTGAATTAATCCTTCTTGATACCAAATCCACAGAACTCAAGCATCACTACAGTCTAGAGAACCCTGACTGCATAAAGTTCTTAAAGGTAAAAATTCTTAAGGTCCTCATCCCTACAGAATGGAATTAAGAACTCCACACTCCAAAAATATTTTCAATAAAGTATGATCCTCATATTTATACTTATTGGGACTATCAACAGGTGTTGTATAAGTTCATATGTATCAAACCTTATTCGCATTCCTAGTTCTTTTGGTTTCAAAAAGGATTGAAGATTTTTCCATCATGGTTAGCGGATTGGCTTTATGTCACAGGACCATGTATTGAGATACTTCCTCATCCAGTAAAGAAATCCTGCAATTTGTTCAAAGAAAGGATAGATTTTCATAAGGATCAAGATTGCTTCAATTTTATGCTCAATTCAGCATAACATGAATCAACACTTGGGATTATAATTTTCATCAAAGATTTCAAGTTCAACATCCAACCTGGATCTCCAGAGAATTCAGTATCAAATGGTGGCCCAGTTTTAACCTTAACCTGGTCGACACTAGTGCTATCAATAAGTGGCGTGAATCAAATCCCACCTTGTTAAGAAAAAATCACAAAAAGGCTTCTGAATTTGAAGAACTCAAATAGAAGCTAATTCAAGAATTAGCAAGTTCATCATCTGAAACATAACCTTCTCCTAAAGCTCAAAACTACTATATCCACACCTGAATCCACACACTCCGCATCAAGTGAAGAAAACGACAACAATTATCTTTTAAATGAAGATGAATGTTGTAGAGTTGACCATTTTGACATGTGAAGGACTCTCTAAGGACCATGTGCAACACATTGTGTCCTTACATATCAAAAAGAGATTCTTCCATATAACGACAAACATCTTTAAGACAACGTGCAAACTATTTTGCCCTCCACCATTCAAAAGAGATTCATTTAGTACAATAATATCGGACTTCAGAGTAAGTGAAATTTGACTTCATCATACAAGATCAATAGTTTTAGATTTCATTGAATTTGAAATCCGAGGAACCTTAACTATAAAAGGAAAGCTTCTGCAAATCAACAAGCATAAGAAAATTCACTACTATTTTCTATTGTTATCCTCTGTACTCAAAATCTCTCAAAACCTTGTAATTTTAAATTTATGCACCTTAGTTGTAACATTTGAAAAAGCACTTCGATCAACATTCTGTAAATTTGTATCAACAAAGTGTAAGTTCAATATTTTCAATAAAAAATTTATTTGATCCATATTACTGATATATTCTTCTTGTGTGTGTACCTTAACTATAAAAGGAAAGGTTCAGCAGATCAACAAGCATCAGAAAATTCACTACTATTTTCTGTTGTTATCCTTTGTACTCAAAGTCTCTTAAAACCTTGTAATTTTAAATTTATGCTCTTTAGTTCATAGAATGTCATAACTACATGAGAAAATGTTACATTGCCTCCAATTGTTGTCGATACTGCAAGAAACTATGACACTTGATTCAGAATTGTCTCACATGCCTTCCAAGGCCTGATTAGAACAGGTTTTAACTTCGTCCCAGTTTTTCTAAGCATGTACTTGTTGTTATTGCTACTAGTAGGTCCCAAGTTTCTTCAGCCACACCTCAGGTTGTCATTTCTATCAATAATCTCGTGTCCCTCCTTAAATGTCTACTATCCGATTCTGGTAATACCTCTTCTGTTTTATCAACCACACTAGGTAATACTAGATAGTACTTTGACTCTACTTGTTATAATCATATGACGTCCACATCTCAGTCTTTTTCATCCCTATCTGTTAATGACATTACATATTCCATACATACAGCCAATGAATCTCTTATGAATGTTATTCATAAGGGTTTTGTCTCTCGGCTTACTCTTAGCTTACCTGATGCATATCTAATTCTCAAATTAAACTTTAATCTCATTTCTGTTAGTCAACTATGTGACCTTCGTTATGAAGTCACATTTTCTTCTTCTAGTTGTCGTGTGTAGGATCCACAGACAAGATAAGTCATATGTATTGGATGTAAAGTCAGAAGGCTGTTTGAGCTCACCAATGTTCATATTCGTCTTGCCTCAAATCTTTGTGCAACATTCACCTCGTCCTCTATTCAACTATGGCACCAACGTCTTGCTTATAGTTCTCTAGGAAAGCTACGTCCTCTCTTATCTCAATGGGCTATAGGTTTAGTTAATAATGAGTCTTTTTACTACACTTCTTGTCAAACTGCTAAACAACCTATATTTTCCTTCAGTAAAAATACCTTTATTTCTAAATTTCCTTTTGACTTTGTGCAATCTGATGTCTGAGGGCCTGATAACTACACAAAGTGTAGTTATTTGTGCCCTATACCTGAGCTATAAAGAGTGCTAAAGTCCTTGTATTCATGCATATTTGGAAGGTTTTATGCTTATATTTGTTATATCCAATTCTGATACCTTTTCAGTATGTTATATGAGCAAACTGTGCATATTTGATAAGTGATTAAGTAAATTTATATTTGTTACTGATTTGGTGTTTTCTCTATCACAGGAAGAGCTCCAAACAAGATGATATGTGGAGCATTTGAGCTAAAATGGGAAGAGAAAGCCAAATTAGCATCTCAGCATACAACACCGCGGCGTGGCATGTTAATGTCGCGGCGTGACATCCCCTGCATCCAAAGTCAGGGGCTTCGAAGAATTGAACGCCGCGGCGCAGGGAATTAATGCCGCGGCGTACGTAACCTAATTTGGCACGCGTCGCGGCGTAGTAATGTTAATGCCGCGGCGTGCTCCTGTTTTGCTGAGTCTATAAATAGAATTTTGTCATATTTTGTAGGAGAGTTTGGAGAGCTCCGTAGATAGTTTTAGGTTTTAGAGGAGCTACAGCTTTGTGCTTCATTTCTGGGCTGATTGGATGCCTAGGGAGGCTAGGTTGGAGGTCTTCTTCCTTAAGGAAGAGGATTCAAGCTTCAAGGATCTCATCAATGACATCCTTCCTCTTCTCCTTGAGTTTTCTTCTTCTCCCTTATCTTTTGAGCACTGTTTTGCTCTGTAAATTCGTGTTCAATGGATTCGAAGCTGTATTTAGGAAATACTTTGGATCTCTATATGATTATTGATGTTTATGTATGAATTTGAGTTTCTATTGATATTTAGCTTTGTTCTTCCATGCCTATGCTTAATGCTTGCTTCTGTTTGATCAACAATTGCATGATCTTAATTGATGCAAATGAACTAGACATAGGGATTTGTGGAGATGGACATGGCATAGTTGATGCATGTTTGATGAGTTCAATTGGCTTAGATGAGTTAATTCGCTAACGGGATAGAAATATACCTTTTAGCCATGTATTAGCGTGTGTTTGAGAATAGATCGTTCATTAGTAGAGTTTACACTAGTCCTCATGCAACCATAAGAACCATAGTGGATTAGGTAAATGACACCAAGGTTGATCGACCTAGACATAGGCTTTTGACTAAATCAGATTCTCAAGCTAAACTAACTAAGCATTGATGTTACTTGTAAGGATTGCATATCATTAGTATGAAGTAGGAAGTGAAGAAGGATTCCCTAGATTTCCAAACCCCTATGTTATTGCTTTTGTAGTTTAGATTTAGATTAATTGCTTTTCTTTATTTTATATGTCCTTGATTAGAATCTAGCTGAGCTATTGGTTGCTACTTAGTAATGGAAACCTTATTCTCGTGGGAACGAACTTTTACTTCGTATCTGTATTACTTGAACGACTCGTGCACTTGCAGTACACAAATGGTCTAACAAGTTTTTGGCGCCGTTGCCGGGGACAATGGTGTATTTCCAAAGTCTTTAGCCTTATTCCTTAGCAATTGCTGGGAGATAACGGTTGAATTCCATATTACTAATATCAACAATGAGTTTGGCTAGTTCTAATTTAAGTTGTAAATACTCTATGTTAATTTCTGTCTTTATTCTTTGTATATAGGTATAATAAATGGAGGATGAGCTTTATCATTTGAGACCTTTGTGGGAGCTCGAGAACCCCCAATGGAGAACCTCTATTTAGGCGGAGGAAGGCCTACCATCCAATCCATCACTTTTGTGAACAAACCGGCCATGATCGAAAGAGTTGACGGGTTTGCCTTGCGAAAGTCCTCTTAGGGACTATAACTCAGGCCCTACTTGGGAGGGAACCCAAGTTTTATTGTTTTTGTTAAATACTATGTAATTAGTAAGTTTTAATTTATAAATATGTTAGTATGTTAGTTTTTTGTAGTTTTAGTTAGTTTTCATGTTTTTCTTTAGTTTAAAGTCTTATAAATATGTTAGTAAGTTTAATTTTTGTATGCTTATAGTTAGTATTTATGATTTAGTATGTTAGTTAGTTTAGTTTAGAGTCTTAAATATGTTAGTATGTTAGAGTTTAGTAAGTTAATTAGTTTTTATGCATTAATTAGGTTTTAGCTTATAAATAGGTTAGTATATTAGATTTTGTAGTTTAGTTAGTTTTAATTCTTATATATATTAGTATGTTTGATTATTTTGATTTTAGTTAGTTTATATGCTTTTGTTTAGTTATTAGTAATGTATAGGTTAAATATGTTGATTATGTAGTTTTTATAATTTTTAGTTGTACATTTTGTAAAATAGATTTTTGGACAAGTTTTGTTGCTGCTAGAGGCCACTTTGAACCAATTTCAGCAGCAAAATTGTGTTGGCTGCTAAATTTAGCAGTCTGGCTTATCACGTCGCGGCGTTGGCATGTTTTACGCCGCGGCGCCAGTGAGTTTTTCTCTACAGAATTCTACAGACGAGGTATTATGCCGCGTCGTGGATGCTGTGTGCCGCGGCGTGATGATCAGTTTTGTGTATATTTTGTAGATATTCTATTTAAATTTAATTTTTTTTATTCATACTTCATTCTTTTGTTAATATAATTGTTTTTATTATTCAGCTCTCTAAATTTCAATCTATTTTTAGGCTCAAGAACCCCGGGAATTATGGAAAGTGAGGACTTTGTCTCACTTAAGTTTAGGGGAGTGTCTTTATATGCTTTGGATTACTATGATGTATTATATATATGCATGTAATGATATTTGAAAAGATGCAATTGTGATAACCATTATGTTTCAATGAGTTTTGATTTGAGTTGATTATTACTTGGGGTTGTAAAGAAGTTTCAATTTTTAAAAAGACTCTTTGGTGTTGTTTTGATTGTTCATGATATGAAAGGTTGCTATTTGCCCCTTTGTGAGTGAAACCTTATGTGATCTTGAAGTATGTGAAATAGTTTAGTTGCTTTTGATGTATGATTTACATTCTACTTAGATGCAAGTGTAATTTTGAATATGAGATGAATGCATGTCTAGAGAAAGTTTATGGATGTACATGTAGAGTTTCGATTATCCTAGAAATTGTTTTTAAACTCTCGAGGCGAAATCCTAGATTGTGCATGACTGAGGAAATGATTAGGGCATTCATTGGACCGATTGAGCCTTAAAAAGCTTACCTTGAATGATTATATCTTTAGGTCCCCTTTGAAGCTTGTTAATTGTTTAGCCTTATTTGTTTTTCAAACCATTGCCATCGTTAACCTGTTAACCGTTCCAATGCATGTGAAAGCAGTGCATTTTCTTCCTACCCTTCATTGTTTATTGAGTACATGAGGTGTTGTTTCTTAAAGTGAGTTCAGTGATTAGGGGTATGTATGTTTGAGAAAAATGAGCTTGAATGAACTAAATGCGATCAAAAGAAAAAAAGAAGTGCTTTGTAAAAGTAAAAAGAAAGAAAATGAAAAGAGAGAAAAGCAAAGCAAGAAAAAGAAAGAAGAAAGGCTAAAAAGGAAAAGAATTGCATGGTTCTGGCAAGTTGTGATCCTTCACTGAAGAATACCCTGCTAGTTCGCTTGTTCTCAAGTCTTGAAATCATATATTCATGTATTTCAATGTTTGTTATGTATCATTTCCCTTCTTTTCTGTTGCCCAATACCATGGCCTAACATTACAAGCCGTAAAGACCTTCTGATCCTCAGTTATGTGTGGTTTACATTAGTGGAGAGAGAGTTTAGGATCAATTTTTATGGATTTTATGATTCTTATGCATTTATGTTTATAAATCTATCCGGATGTGTATGATTTGAATAAGAGAAGTTTATCTTGCATGTTCGTAGATCTGTAGATTGCATGGAAAGACGCTAAATTGTTTGCATGTGAAGGATTATGTATGTGTGAAGCTGGTTTAGGGCATTTGCACACTTTTTATGGATTGAAGTAATCAGTACATACTAGTAGCTTTGATTTAATTGAAAAACAAAAAGATTGAAACTTGAAAGTGCTGAATGATATGTTTAAATTGCTAAGTGAGTTTACTTGGTCATACTTTGTTTTGCTCGAGGACAAGCAAAAGGTTAAGTTTGAGGGTGTGATAACTACACAAAGTGTAGTTATTTGTGCCTTATACCTGAGCTATAAAGAGTGCTAAAGTCCTTGTATTCGTGCATATTTGGAAGGTTTTATGATTATATTTGTTATATCCAATTCTGATACCTTTCCAGTATGTTATATGAGCAAACTGTGCATATTTGATTGGTGATTAAGTAAATTTATATTTGTTACTGATTTGGTATTTTCTCTATCACAGGAAGGGCTCCAAACAAGATGATATGTGGAGCATTTGAGCTAAAATGGGAAGAGAAAGCCAAATTAGCATCTCAGCATACAACGCCGCGGCGTGGCATGTTAATGCCGCGGTGTGACATCCCCTGCATCCAAAGTTAGGGGCTTCGAAGAATTGAACGCCACGGCGCAGGGAATTAATGTCGCGGCGTACGTAACCTAATTTGGCATGCGCCGCGGCGTAGTAATGTTAATACCGCGGCGTGCCCCTGTTTTGCTGAGTCTATAAATAGAATTTTGTCATATTTTGTAGGAGAGTTTGGAGAGCTCCGTAGATAGTTTTAGGTTTTAGAGAAGCTACGGCTTTGTGCTTCATTTCTGGGCTGATTGGATGCCTAGGGAGGCTAGGTTGGAGGTCTTCTTCCTTAAGGAAGAGGATTCAAGCTTCAAGGATCTCATCAATGGCATCTTTCCTCTTCTCCCTGAGTTTTCTTCTTCTCCTTATCTTTTGAGCCTTTGTTTTGCTCTGTAAATTCGTGTTCAATGGATTAGAAGCTGTATTTAGGAAATACTTTGGATCTTTATATGATTATTGATGTTTATGTATGAATTTGAGTTTCTATTGATGTTTAGCTTTGTTCTTCCATGCCTATGCTTAATGCTTGCTTCTGTTTGATCAACAATTGCATGATCTTAATTGATGCAAATGAACTAGACATAGGGATTTGTGGAGATGAACATGGTATGGTTGATGCATGTTTGACGAGTTCAATTAGCTTGGATGAGTTGATTCGCTAACAGGATAGAAATATACCTTTTAGCCATGTATTAGCGTGTGTTTGAGAATAGATCGTTTATTAGTGGTGTTTACACTAGTCCTCATGCAACCATAAGAACCATAGTGGATTAGGTAAATGACACCAGGGTTGATCGACCTAGACATAGGCTTTTGACTAAATCAGATTCTCAAGCTAAACTAACTAAGCATTGATGTTACTTGTAAAGATTGCATATCATTAGTATGAAGTAGGAAGTGAAGAAGGATTCCCTAGATTTCCAAACCCCTATGTTATTGCTTTTGTAGTTTAGATTTAGATTAATTGCTTTTCTTTATTTTATATGTCATTGACTAGAATCTAGCTGAGCTATTGGTTGCTACTTAGTAATGGAAACTTTGTCCTCGTGGGAACAAACTTTTACTTCGTATCTGTATTACTTGAACGACTCGTGCACTTGCGGTATACAAATGGTCTAACAGGACCTGCCCCCACATCAACTATAGGAGGTAATCAATATTTTGTAATATTTATTAATGATTTTTCTCATTTTACTTGGATATATTTAATGAAAAATCATTCAGAACTTTCTCAAGTTTATATTAATTTTGCTACTATGATTAAAATTCAATTCTAAAAAATAATTAAAGTTTTTTGTCATGATAATGCTTTTGAATATCATGATTTAAAACTTCTCATCTTTCTTGCTGAACAGTATACTCTTTGAGTTTTCTTGTCCTGGTATCTCTCAGTAAAATGGTCGTACTTAAAGAAAATATCGTCATATTCTTGACTCTGTTTGAGCTATGTTCATTTCTTCTTCTTGTCTTGAACGTGCTTGTGGTGAAGTCACTCTCATCGTTGTCTATGTAATCAATCGTCTTCTTTCCTCTGTTTTGGGTAATGTATCTCCCTTTGAACGTCTCCACCACACTTCTTCATATTATAACACTTAAAGTTTTTAGCTATACTTGTTTTGTTCTCCTTTAAGCTCATAAGTACACTAAACTTGAGCCCCGAGCATGTCTCTGCTGCTTTCTTGGTTATGACACTGAACATAAAGGCTATCGCTGATGTGATCCAATCTTTCAATGCGTTCGTATCTCCTGTTATATCATCTACTGGGAAGACACCGTGTTCTCCTCACTCTCCCTATTCAAGTCCATCCATTCCATTTTTTATCCTTTTTTCACTAACCTCTCTGTTGATATCTTTCCTAATGATTTTGATGCAGGTTCTTCCAGTGAGCTTCTAGTCACTTCTAATGTTCTAGTCACTCCTGATAATGTCATTCCACTAAAAAATAAGAATATTAAGGGATAATAATTTCATTCATTAAGTATACTTTTATACAATCACAGACTAACTAAAAAAGGAAACAATATCACTAATTCTAGGAAACAAATAACTGTTAATCATACCTTTCCTAAATATACATATTTGACACCTAGCTAATAATATAATTACACATATACAAAGATTCTTTCCAAAGTAGTTTTGATTTTTCTACACCCCCTCTTAAGCTGGCTTAAAAATATCTTTCATAGTCAGCTTGCTTACTAGGAAATCGAACTATTTTTTAGGTAGTTCCTTAGATACCTTAGAATCCTAAAAACAACCTAAAAATGCTCAGAGCCAGGTGAGTGCATAAATTGGCTAACTGCACTAACAGAAAAAGCTATATCAGGGCGTGTGTGTGATAAATAAATAAGTTTACCAACAAGTCTTTGATATCACTTCTTATCATTTACATCTTTAGCTCTAGCAGGTTGCAACTTCGCATTTGGTTCCATAGGAGTTTCTGCTGGTTTGCAACCCATCATGTATGTTTCCTCAAGTAAATCAAGTACATACTTACGTTGATTTACAATGATTCCTTCCTTCGACCTCGCAAACTCCATTCCAAGAAAGTATCTTAACACTCCCAAGTCTTTGATTTCAAATTCCTCGGCTAATCTCCTCTTTAGTTTATCCATTTCACCACAATCATCTCCTGTTAAGATAATATCATCAACATACACAATTAAGATAGAAACATTACCTTCCTTGGAATGCTTGTAAAACATGGTGTGATTTGCTTGACTTTGTGCAAATCTGTACCTCCTCACTACATTGCCAAAATGTTCAAACCATGCCCTAGGTGACTGCTTGAGTTCATACAAGGATTTTTTTAGTCTGCAAACTTTTTCAATCCCAAGTTTTTCCTTAAATCCCGGTGATAGGTTCATAAACACCTCTTCTTCTAAGTCACTGTTGAGAAAAGTATTTTTTACATCAAGTTGAAATAGAGGCCAGTTAGAATTTACAGCAAGGGTCAACAGGATCCGCATTGTATTTATCTTCGCAATAGGGGCAAAAGTTTCTTGGTAATCAATTCCATAGGTCTGAGTAAAGCCTTTTGCGACTAGTCTGGCTTTATACCTTTCTGTACTACCATCAACCTTACTTTTGATTGTGAACACCCATTTGCACCCCACAACCTTCTTCTCACTAGGTAACTCAACCACCTCCCATGTACCATTCTTCCTTAATGCCTTCTTCAAGCATAGTTGATCCCTAATTCTATTCATCTAATGCCTCCTTAATATTTCTAGGAGTCACAAGTTTTGAAATTTTTGTAGTAAAAGCTCTATACTTAGTAGAAAGGTTGTTATAGGAGGTGTATTTGGCAATAGGATATCTAGTGCAAGTTCGGGTTCCTTTCCTTAAGTCAATGGAAAGGTCAAAGTCTGTTTCTTGGATAACAGGTACAGGGTTTAGATTAGAATTTGGAATACAAGATAAGGATGGTGGAGAATTATCTGATGTATTTGGATGGACTTCACTCGGGAACTCCTCATGGTCGTGTGTTGAGCGGATCAAAAGGTCTTTACCTCTTTCAAGGATATTTTTCCTAGAATAAACCACAGGCTCAAGATTGGATCGATTTTTTTCAATTCGTAGTATTTCCATATCTGACAGACCAATGTCAGATTAAGTGCTCTTAGATTAGGTGATCCTAGTTTCCTTATCTATTTTAGTTGGGTAAAAAACTATTTGTGGTAAAGGTTCTATTTTCCAAAAATTAGATTCTTCTAACTTCTCCCCCTAAATGAAATTTTTACCGAAAAAAAAGCAAATTTTTCAAAAAGGTTGCATTCATGGTAATATGAAATTTCTCGGTCAATGGGTTAAAAAATTTGTAACCCTTTTTATTTGGAGCATATCCCAAAAAAAACATATTTGTTTGCCCTTGCGTCTAATTTAGACCGTGATCTCTTTGGAAGATCGACATATGCAGTGCAGCTAAAGACTTTTAATGGCAAATATGAGTTTATGTAAGATTTTGGAAAAAATTGTTTCAAACAGTTCAAAGGAGTGATATATTGTAAAACTCTAGTAGGCATCCTATTAATCAAATATAATGTAGTTAAAATAATATTCCCCCACAAATATTTTGGCAAGTTCATGTAAAACATCATAGCTCGAGCGATTTCTAAAAGGTGTTTATTCTTTCGCTCGGCTATTCCATTTTGTTCAGGAGTATCTGAACATGAGGATTGATGTAAAATTCATTTCCCTTGTAAGAATGTTTCTAAAACTTGATTGTAGTACTCTGTTCCATTATCTGACGTTAAAATGCTTATTCTTGCCTGAAATTAATTCTCTATCATATTGTAAAAGTCTTTTAATATTTTTTCAACTTCAGATTTTTCATGCATTAAATATACCCAACATAGACGAGTATGGTCGTCTATAAAGGTTACAAACCATTTTTTTCCTGAAACAGTGGTAACCCTTGAAGGCCCCCAAATATCACTATGAAAAAGATGGAACGATTTTGAAGGTTGATTTGGTTTTGGAATATAACTTTTTTGTTGACTTTTTGTAAGTAAACGACTTTCACATTTAAAAATCAAGGGGTTAATACTCTTAAATAAAGATGGAAATGAATTTTTCATATAAATAAAACTAGGATGACCCAATCTATAATGCCAAATAATTATTTGATCATAAGCAAACATAAAACTGATACTACTAAACACTTGAGCAATTTTAGAACTAGGTAAATTATTCTCAAAATAATAAAGACCATTGATCATCCTAGCACTGTCAATCGTCGTCCCCGAACTCCTGTCCTGAAAAACACAATGGGATTCAAAGAAGTTAACAAAACAATTAGAATCTTTGGACTATTTGCTAATATACAAAAGGTTGCAAGTAAGTTTATAGACATGGAGGACATATTTCAGATTTATTTTGTCTGAAATTTGTATTAGACTTTTTCCTACGATAGGGGAAAAACTACCATTTGCAACCTTAACCTTTTTGTTTCCAGGACAGGGTGTATATGATTGAAATAATTTAAATGCATTGGTCATATGATCAGATGCTCTTGAATCTTTTATTCATGGAGCAAAAGAATTAATATAGCAAAATAGAGCTTTTAAATTATTACCTGTGTGAGCCACAAAAACATTAGGAGGATCATATAACAATGAACTAGATTTCATTAATGTAAGAAGATGGTCTATTTGCTCTTTGGTGAAAGGGCTGGCTTCTGCCTCATTGGCAATTGGGAAACATCCAGTTTTCTCTCCTGCCTTGCTCTTCCAGTTTGCAGGTTTCCCATGTAACTTCTAGCAATGTTCACAAGTATAGCATGGTTTGTCACAGTAGTCCCACCACACACATGGTTTTTCACCAAATTTACGTTGTTGCACAGAAGTCCTGGATAATATTGCTTCGGTTGCCGTCAAAGCTGAGCCTTCTGTAGCAATCCTAGTTCCTTCCTTACCCAACATAACATTCCTCCGACTCTCTTCTCTCCTTACCTTTGAAAAAACCTCACCAATCGAAGGAAGAGGTTGTCTCCCAATGATTCTCCCCCTGACTTCATCAAACTCAATATTGAGTCTTGCCAAAAACTTGAAGATACGACTATCTTCCATGACTTTCTTGTGGTGACATGCATCTTCTAGTAATTTCCACTCATAAGTATTGAAGAGATCCAAATCTTGGCAAATATGCTTCAATGAATTAAAGTACTTAGTAATATTGTCCTCTCCTTGCCGCATCTCACCAATTTTGAGAGTTAATTCAAAGATTATGATTGATTTCCCAAATTAGAGTACATCTGGTTCACATTCTCCCACAGCTTGTGTTCCGTTGAATAACACATATAGTTAGAGCTAATATCCTCTCCCATAGAATTCACAAGCCACGTCATAACCATGGAGTTTTGAGCATCCCATGTAGCATAGGCTGGATCTGTCTCTAATGGAACTTTCTTGTCACCTGCTAGATAGCACATCATTCCACGCCCTCTAATATGCATCCGAATGGCTTGTGACTAGTGCAGGAAATTTTCCCCATTCAAGCGCATGATTGTAATTTGAACAGGATGGGAGTCTACGTTAGTCTTGATAGGGTCGACTGTTGTTTGGGTAGTGTGTGATGTAGTGGACACTGTTGATACATCAGACATGGTGAAAAAAAGAGTAGCAGAGACGAAAGAGTCGCTTTGCGAAAAAGAAGGAGTAGCAGAGATGAAGGAGTCTCTCTGATACCAACTAGAAAAGAAGAATATTAGGGGGTAATAGTTTTATTCATTGAGTATACTTTTATACAATTACAGACTAACTAAAAAAGGAAACAATATCACTAATTCTAGGAAGCAAATAACTGCTAATCAAACATTTCCTAAATATATAGATTTGACTCCTAGCTAATAATATAATTACAGATATACATAGATTCTTTCCAAAATAGTTTCGATTTTTCTACAGTTCCAGATGTAGATCTTACACTTGTCATTGCATCCCCTCTTCTTTCTGAGCATCCAATTAAGGTATGAACTTAACCTACCTATCTTCGTGATTATTACTGTTTTTCTACCGTACTTCACTTAATGAACTTCAGTCTTATCAAGAAGCCTCTGGAAATCCTCATTGGCAGCATGCTATGCAAGAAGAGTTACAGGCTTTGGAAAACAGTAATACTTAGAACCTTGTTGATTCTCCTTTTGGTAAGTCACTTGTGGGATATAAATGGATGTTCAAGATCAAGACTCGTTTTGATAACTCTATTGAGCGTTATAAGGCTTGTTTGGTTGTCAAATGTTTCACTCAAGAATATAGCATTGATTATGAGGAGACCTTTGCACTTGTTGCTCGCATCACTTCAGTTCGTACTCTCGTTACTATAACAGTCACTCAGAAATGGACTCTTAATCAAATAGATATGAAGAATGCTTTTCTTAACGGCGATTTTGAAGAAGTTTATATGTGTCCACGTCCTGGTTACACTTGTCCACTAAATAAAGTTTACCATCTTCTGAAGGCTTTATATGGCCTTAAACAAGTACCTCGAGCCTGATTTGCCAAGTTTCACAACATTATCAGTCAATTTGGTTTTTCCTCCAATACTCATGATTCTGCTCTGTTTACTCACAAAACTGATAGAAGTGCTATTATGCTGCTTCTCTATATTGATGATATGATTATTACTGATGATAATACTACTGGTATTACTGAGTTTAAACAATTATTGAGTTAGTATTTTGAGATGAAAGATCTTGGACCTCTTAATTACTTTTTAGGTCTTGAAGTCCTTTCTTCTACTGATGGTCTTTTGTTGTCTCAAGCTAAATATGTCTCAAATCTTATCTCTTGAGTAGGTCTCATCGACAGTCGCATCGAATCAACTCCTCTAGATCCTAATGTGATATTAACACATCTGGATGACACAATGCTTGATAACCCTATGCTCTATCAGTAATTAGTTAACAGGTTGATTTATCTTACTATTACTCACCTAGATATTTCATATGTTATTCATTTAGTCAGTCAATTCATGTCAGCTCCGCGCATCACTCACTATGATGTTGTTCTTTGTATTATCCGCTATGTGAAGGGGACCTTGTTTCACGGGCCTCTTTTTTTTGCCAATTCCTCCTTGATCCTTCGAGTCTATTTTGATGTCGATTCACCCCACTAATCGTTGATCCACCACTAGTTATTGTATCTTTCTTGGTGATGATCTTATTTCGTGGCGAAGCAAGAAACAGACTCTTACTGCTCGTTCCAGTGCTCAAGTAGAATATTAGACTTTTGTTGACGCCACTTCTGAGATACTCTGGTTACATTGGCTACTTGATGATTTGATTTTCTCTTAATCCTCTTCTACTGCTCTTTATTATAATAATCGGAGTGCTATTCAAATTACTTACAATGATATTTTTCATGCCTGCACCAAACACATTAAAATTGATTGTCACTTCATTTGTCAATACCATCTTCATGGCGCTCTTTGTCTCATATATATTAGAATTCTTGACCAATTAGTCGATCTGTTCACTGAAACTCATCATCCTAGTCGCTTCCATACTTTGGTTTCGAAATTCAAATTAGTTCTCTCTGCACTTATTTGAGTTTGAGATGGGATGTTAATATGTTAAGGTATCTGATTAATTTGATTTATATATAATTAACACGATATTATTTTAATTGTATTTATTTTATTTTATTTCTTGTAATGTCTATTTTTTATAAAAATAAAAAATTCTTTTATACTTTAAATACATTCAAAAATATATAAACTATTTAATATCTCTATATTTTTCATCTCATTTCTAATATATATATATATATATATATATATATATGGCTTTCTATTATTTCATAGTATGATATACATCATGAAAAACATAATATAATGTATGTATAAAAGTCCCAATTACTAATTATTCTGATTCATGAAACATGATATAATTATAATACCATATCTGTAAAAATAATAATAATAATAATAGTAGCATGATGTATTGAAAAGTATTGGTAGTTCATAGACTTGCTAGCTGTACAGCTGTAATCACTTGTCACTATCGGGCTAAATTATGGTGAAAAATGTTTTTATTTTTGGGGGTGTTGCAAAGGATTTTGTGCATATATATTGTGTAATTTTTTTTAAAACTGTTTGGCTGTAAGGCTTTACTGATATACCTACATAATCTCATCGTAATTAGAAATTTTGTTTGATTGGGTTATTTCAAACCAAAACCCTTCCTCATGTGATGTATATCTTTTCTTTTGTGATGCAGGGGTTATGTTGGGATCCATAGTTCGGGATTTCGAGACTTCCTGTTGAAACCAGAACTTCTTCGATCCATTGTGGATTCGGGATTTGAGCATCCTTCAGAAAGCAAGTTTTAATCTATGCACTCACTGTATGACTCAATATTAGCAAAGCATCAAATAAATTATAGAAACTTGTTAGTTTTTGGGCATTGATAAAAGGTTATGTTATTCTTTCTAGAATACTGCATTACTTGCTTATTTGTGCTCTTAATTCATGCCAATGCCATTACTCCTGATGTTTTGTACTTTCAGTTGGCTTTCTCGATATATTTTACAGTGTTCATTTGACTAATTTTTCGTTGTTCCTTTATTTGTATGGGGTGACATATTGATCATTGTATTTGTATGATTTAGTCCTCCTGCAACATTTCCCCTTTGAAAGAATAATTACACTGAATATAAACTTTACCATTGAACATGTGCATGCTTTCTCTCCTTAGTTCTTATGTATCTTCCGTTATTAAGATTAATCTCTAATCTTTATTATCTTTGAATTTCTCAGGTAATGACTACTACCATATTATGATTACATCACAAAAATTGGTTGGTAAACCTTTCCATTAAAAAGATCTGGCAGATCATATATACTTACTGAGGATTCGTCCGCCACAATTTTGTTTGCTTCTTCATTAGTGCAACATGAATGCATCCCTCAAGCTATTTTAGGAATGGATGTCATTTGCCAAGCAAAATCTGGGATGGGAAAGACTGCTGTTTTTGTTCTTTCAACACTTCAGCAAATTGATCCTGTTCCTGGTCAAGTTACTGCTCTTGTTCTTTGCCACACAAGAGAACTAGCTTATCAGGTATGTCTGCATGAATTTGACATAGTTATTTTGGATGAAACATATTGAAACTGTTTTGCTGGTGGAACGAGTTTGCCAATCTTATCTATGTCTATTTGTATAGGAATTACTATTTACCTACCAAAAGCTTCACTTGTTTTTGAATTTGTCCATATTTGCCACGAATTTGAGAGGTTCAGCACATATCTTCCTGATATAAAAGTCGCTGTTTTCTATGGCGGTGTCAATATCAAGGTTCGCAAAGAATTGCTCAAGAGTGAATGTCTGCATATTGTTGTTGGAACAACTGGGAGGATATGATAGGAACCCAACCCTCAAGGTCCCTAAACCTTTTCAGGTTTACACCCGAAGGCCCAAGATCAACCTGAAGGCCCAAGATGCTGTGTGAGAGAGGATAAGTTAGTTACAGAGAGAGAATAAGACAAGTTTGTTATATAGGCTAGAGGAGAGAGGAAAAGGGGATATTCTGATTGTTAATCGAATTGTTGGGATAGAGATTCTTCTCTAAGCTGGGAGCTTCTGCTCTTCTTGTTATCTTCTTTTTCTTTGATAAATAATACATAAATATACTTTACTGATAGCAGTTGCTATCAATTGGTGCTTTCATTGAGAGATTTTTTTATGCGAACAAGGATGACACAACGATTAGACGCGTTGGAGATACGACTTGCCGAGGTTGAGTCCAGTCTCAGAAATCAGGTAGCATTGGGTCGATCTCACGATACGACACTGAAGGAACACACAGCTCAGATGAGTTCCTTGGTGACTAGTGTTGACGAGATCACTAAGACCCTTCGAGATATGCACGCCGAGATGCGAGATGGATTCCTTCAGCAACAGCAGCAACCGGGGACACTGTTCGTGGGTTCATCGTCGCAAGGAGGGTCGGCGTCCGTCAGTCGAGGTGGCCTCGGACGAGCTTCGACTTTCAGCGAAGCGAGTCGAGTTGCCATCGTTTAACGGAGAGGACTCGGTCGGGTGGTTAGCTAAGGCAGAAACGTACTTTGCGGTACAGAGCACACCACCAGAGATGCAAGTACAGCTAGCGCAGATCTGTATGGAGGGTATGACGTGGCATTGGTTCAAGATTCTACTTGATTCTGATCCCCAGCTCGATTGGGAAAGGTTCAAGCGTTCACTTATGGATTGGTATGGGGATCATTACTCCGGTAACCCTTTTTCACAACTCAAATTACTTCAGCAAACGGGAACTATCGATGAGTATGTGGAAGCTTTTGAAGTGCTTATGGCCCAAGTACCGTCGATGTCCGAAGAGCAGTATATGGGATTTTTCCTCGGAGGTTTGAAGGAGGAGATACGCATGGAGGTTCTAGCCTTCGAACCGCCAAATCGCCATAAGCTGATTTCTGTGTTGCGGTTGATTGAACGAAGACTCAATCGCTCCCTACCTTGAAACGTCACTAGTGGGTGGCGCGAAACGCAACAACCCAGGAATGCGATTTCGTTGAATAACTCTGTTGCTGTGGATCGAGAGTTTCAAGTGGGTATTCTACTCACCCAACATCATCTACTAGGTCTACTGGGTCCAATGAGAAGGAGCTGAAAACAAGGCATACTCAAAGTTCCAATTATCGTTTCCGAGGTGGGACAAGGAATTTATCTTATCAGGAGTTGATGGAAAGGAGGAATAAGGGACTGTGTTTCAGGTGTGGGCAGCACTACAGCCCCACCCACCAATGTCCGGATAAACATTTGCGTCTCATGATTTGGGAAGGAGAGGAGCTATCGGATGACCCATTAGTTGCAGTCGAAGTCAGGGAGGATGAGGAGGTACAGGAGATGGTGTGTCAAGTTTTGGATTATAGGGCAATCGATCCTCGGGAAATGTCCCATTCGAGGACCATTAAATTCGAAGGAGTATTGAACGGCTACCCTAGTTTGCTTCTGGTTGATAGTGGAGCCAGCCACAACTTTATAAGCCAAGGAGTTGGTGGGTTCCTTGGGGTTGAAGGTGACTGACACTAAGACTTATGGGGTGAGTTTGGGGAATGGGAGTAGATGTGAATTTAGGGGGGTTTGTCCAGCTATCGAAGTGAAGGTGGGGAGGCACAATATAGTGGTGAATGCATCTGTGTTAGACTTGGGAGGGGTGGACATTATTCTGGGGGTTGAGTGGTTGGAGACTTTGGGCAAGGCCACCACAGATTGGAGAAGGAAAACTATGAGTTTTGAGGAAAATGGTCGCATGGTTACACTCAAAGGGTATCGGGTTCAAGATAGAGATCAGACAACATCCTTACAAAGCATAATACAAGATATGGCTATAGAAAGTGGGGACATCGGGCCAAGGGTAGTGATGCAAGAGAATTCCTATTGTAGGGAGGAGGAACTAAAACAGGTCCTTAATAGACATCCATTCGTTTTCCAGAAAAGAAAGGGGTTGCCACCCCATAGAAGCTATGATCATGCCATCATCTTGCAGCCAAACAGCAACCCAGTAAGTGTTAGACCCTACCGTTATGCTTATCATCACAAGGATGAGATTGAAAAACAGGTGGGAGAGCTGCTGGCTGAGGGAGAAATTAGACACAGTACCAGCCCATTCGAAATTGTTTATGGAAGGCCTCCACCGATTGTTATAAGGTATATGAATGGGGAAGCTTCGGTCGAGTTAGTAGCAAGAGTGTTGAGTGATAGAGATGAGGCCTTACGTCAGTTGAAGTATCATCTTCAACGGGCTCAACAAACCATGAAGAAAACTGCAGATTCCCATCGAAGACATGTTGAATACGCTATTGGTGATTGGGTTTACATTAAGCTGCGGCCACATAGACAGCATACTGTAGCTCGGAGGATCAATCCAAAGTTGTCCCCACGCTATTTCGGTCCTTTCCAGGTTGTAGCTCGCGTGGGGGAGGTGGCATACAAGCTGCAGCTACCAGAGACAGCCAGAGTTCACCCGGTATTTCATGTTTCTCAGCTCAAGCGTGCTCTTCACGGTAAATCAGCTGCAACCATATTCCCTGAGATGGAAGTTGAAGACACTGAACCGGCTGTACCAGAGGCAGTTCTGGCCTCTTGAGAGAGTAAGCGTAAGGGCGGGGCAGTTATCGAATGGCTTATCCTTTGGAAAGCCCAACCTGCAGAAGAGGCTACTTGGGAAGAAGCAAGTGTGATCAAAGAGAAGTTCCCATCCTTCTGCCTTGAGGACAAGGCAGAATTTTTGGGACGTGGTATTGATAGGAACCCAACCCTCAAGGTCCCTAAACCTTTTCAGGTTTACACGCGAAGGCCCAAGATCAACCTGAAGGCCTAAGATGCTGTGTGAGAGAGGAGAAGTTAGTTACAGAGGGAGAATAAGACAAGTTTGTTATATAGGCTAGAGGAGAGAGGAAAAGGGGATATTCTGATTGTTAACCGAATTGTTGGGGCTAGAGATTCTTCTCTAAGCTGGGCTAGAGACTCTTCTCTAAGCTGGGAGCTTCTGCTCTTCTTGTTATCTTCTTTTTCTTTGATAAATAATACATAAATATACTTTACTGATAGCAGTTGCTATCAGGATACTTACTCTGGCTAGAGGTAAGGACCTTGGTTTAAAGAATGTGAGGCATTTTATACTTGATGAGTGTGACAAGAAGCTTGAATCACTTGGTCTCTGCTTCCTTCTCTCTAAATTTCTTGCTCTGTGTGCGTGTGTTGTTTTTGAATTTACAATTTATGTTGTGACTCTTTGACTGGATATTGGAGGACATTTTTTGCAATTCCTTTTATTGTCCATGTTGCTGTTATTGTTGCAGCATTGCCCTTTCTTTGTTAAGTGTTGTCACAATTAGTACTTTGAAGGCAATTTTGTTTTTTGTGATTCCTAGTATGTTCTCATAATTGGTTAGCAGGTGTTTTGAGAGCATATGTCTGAGTATTATTGATTTAGTGTGGTTATATTTTTGTGATAAATGTTGACTTTTTTGCCTTTTTGTTTTGAAATTGCTAAGATTCTGTTTTATAAATCAAAAGAACTGAAATTTATATATTTGTTTCTTTCTTTTAATTTATGGTTAGTTTCTGCTACCTTGTGAATGGTATTTTTGTCATCTTAACCATCTTTTTTCTTTCAGCCCATGGAAATCTATGTAGATGATGAGGCCAAATTGACTCTTCTTGGTCTTGTACAGGTGGGATTTGTCAACATTTTTTTGTTTTCTTCTTTTTTATAATTGTTTTTTCTTTAAATTTCTTTTTCAGTGTTTGCTTGCTTATTTCTATTCAATTGTCACCTTTTTTAGCACTACATCAAATTGCAAGAGACAGAGAAGAATCGTAAGTTGAATGATCTTCTTGATGCCCTGGACTTCAACCAATTGGTTATTTTTGTCAAAAGTGTCAACAGAGCAGCGGAATTGAACAAGTTGCTTGTGGATTGCAACTTTCCATCAATCTGCATACATTCTGGAATGTCACAAGAAGAAAGGTATCTATAATTTCGCTTGAATTTGCTGGCATGTATATCAGTCCTCATGTATTCTTAAAGCTGCAAGCTGATTTAGGGTTTGCTAGCCTTGTCTTCAGTTGTCAAGCCCTCTAAAGAGGTTTATGTATATTCAACTGGTTGTATTTCTGTTTAGAGGGAGTGGATTGCTTTTCTTATCTTTTCTTTTTTGGCATATGTGTAACATGGTGTACCAACCAAACTTTTCACTATTAATCTTACTTCATGTGATGTGAGCATCATCTATTGGGCACTTTTTTGAAAGCCAATCAAAGTAAAAGGTTCCTTTCTATGATTCCACGTTGTTAAGGTTTGTCAAGGTTATCATATTGGTTGTAGTTTGGGATCTATTTACATGGGTGGCGTGGGGCTAGACTATTTTAAGCCAGTTAGCCTTTGCTTTTTTGGTGGTTGGGGTGATCGGTTTGGTTGTCTTAAATTTTGTTGTTGCCCTGACCAAAACCATCTTGACTAGAAATGCTGTTGCATGTCACTTTGTGAAACCGCTAGGACATGCTATGATGTGGGTTAGTTTTGGTTTGTAGTGGACTGTCGTATTTTTTAAACTGCATCTATGCTCTTTCTAAAATGATGTTGTGCACATGACTTGATATTTGTAATAACTAATAAGTCGGGAACATCAAAATCCAATGATCAAATATGGTATATGCTCAATGTTTTACAGGAATGTGGTCTCTTATCCAGTAATAGCAGAGACATAATTTCCTGATTCAGATGATTGTTGCCTGTTTCAGATTGAAACGATACAAGGGGTTCAAGGAAGGGAAGCAAAGAATTCTTGTGCTACAGATTTTGTAGGAAGAGGGATTGACATAGAATGCGTTAATATTGTTATCAACTATGATATGCCTGATTCTACTGATACTTACCTTCACAGGGTAATTGCTTGGTCCATATCAATATTATTTTTTATGGCTAAAATGCACATAACCCCCTTCAGTTATAGGTCAATTGACCTATAGTTGAAGGGGGTTCCTTGCATTTTAGCTTTTTTTAAATATGGTTTGACATGTGTATGCTATTGCTATGCTTGTACCTGATATTTGTTTTCCCCATCTTAAAATGCTTTGCATTTGCATTGATAGGTGGGAAGAGCTGGTAGATTTGGCACCAAGGGGCTTGCAATTACGTTTGTGTCTTCGACTTCTGATTCTGAAGTTCTTAATCAGGTTAACTCCACTTTCATGGTGATTTTGGAACTTTTTTTTAAAAATTACCATTGAGAAAAAGAAGGATGAAAAGAGGGGGCTTTCCCCCCATGCAATGCTTTTATTAACAAATGTTTGAACTTTTCTTTTAGGTGCAATCAAGGTTTGAGGTTGATATAAAGGAGCTTCCTGAACAAATTGACACTTCTACATATAGTAAGATGATCTTCCTCTTTACTTCTTGTTTGTGACTTTGATAATTTGAGTAGATGCACAATGTTTACCAGAACTGTAGTTTGATATTTACATGTAATATTTTCGAACACTCTTTTTGAGATGCGAAATTTGAAGCGGACAAGGCTTTGAGATGATTGACACCTCACAAATGAGATGCTTTTTGGTTACTAGTAAGTTTTATGTGTGGATCTTAATTATAACTTCATTTTGATTCTCTGCAGTGCCAAACTGAAGTTTTGAGTCAATTAGTATGCCGGATGCAAAGGATCTGTTGCCGACTGGGGATGGATTGGTTGGCTTCTATGCAATTTGAGTCTTGTGTAGAATATTTGACTAAAGATGTTATTCTTTAAATTATTGTGGTCCTGCTTCCTCTTATTTAGATATACAAATGATAAATAGATTCGGCGTAGCATATAAATGTATGCATTATTAAGCATCAGTTGGTTGAACATTTTCAGCAGTCGCATTTATGATAATTCATGCTGTTTTTAAATTTGAATTTCGGTAGATTTACTGGTTAAAAGCAAAACCAATGATTGGGCTGTTTTGGGTAGATCTGATATTACTGCTTGTTGGAGGTTCTAGTGATTGGCAGGACCAATTTGTGCTTCTGTCAGTGTTTTGGTTTTCAAGACGTTGTTAGTTCCTTTCTCTTATTCATCGTGTTTAGACATCCTGGTGCAATGAAGCATTTGGAAACTACTGAGCACCTTTCAACGCCAGTGCCAGGGTGGGTGATTGTTATGTTAGGAGAGGTGGATAATGATCAGGTAGGAAATAGACAAAGCCAAGACGCACAGATTCGGGACACATATACGTTATTAAAATAGAAGTTTTAAAAATAATTAAAAGATATATTGATAAAAAAAAATATTTAAATATACTGATTCGATGATTATTTTGAATTGGTTTTACATAGGACAAAACTGAACTACGTGCCTCTTAAAGCGATATATGCACCGACTCACCGAACGCCAATGTTGACTTGATTTTTGACAATTGGCATCAGCAGCTTAATTTGCTGGTGCTCATGGTCGTTCACTCGTTTGTGATGAGGAATTGTGACAACGTTCTAATGGTCCTGAATACATCTGTTCTTTGAAACCGGAGAGTTGCTATGCCATCAGATTTTATTATGACATTGATACTTTTAATACGTGTTTAGATTAGAATTGATGAACTTAAATTTGAGTTACTTTAGTTTTATAAATTTAAGTTTAATTAAAAATAAAATTTATAATAATATAATTTATGTTTAAAATTTTTTATTTTAAAAATAAATTTACAAAATAAATATTATTTAGATGAAAAATTTAAATTATTTTTAAAATAAGATTGAAAAGAAAAATACTTTTCAACAAATTTTAGCTTAAAACAAGATTAAAAGAGAAAGTGCTTTTCAATGAATTTTAACCCAATAGAAAAATAAGAAATTTGTGTCTCTACTGTAATTAAGTTTGGAGATGGAGACTATTTTCCACTGAAACTAATGGAAATAAAAAATAACCAAATAAGACTGAACGTCCATTTGACGACTTGAAAAGTACACTAAGTTTGGAGATAGAGACCATTTTCCACTGAAACTAATGGAAATAAAAAATAACCAAACAAGACTGAACGTCCGTTTGACGACTTGGAAAGTACGTTTGGACAGTGAAATCAAGCAAACACTTAGTTGTTGGTTCTTATAATAAATATTTTAAAAATTCATTAAGTCTAGCTAATAACAATAAATGTTTTAACAATTAATGAATGTTCAGATATAAAAAAGAAAATGAGTGCAAAAACGATACGGATTGTGAAAATAATAATTGATAATTGACTAACAGAAAAGTAAGAAATGAGAGAATAAATGATGTTAATTAAGTATTTTGAGACAGAAATGTAAAAGACAATGTATTTGACTTTTTTATTAATTTTTATTATCAGTAGTCTTATAAAACAAGTTAAAATTTACAATTAAAAAAATATTTGTTAATTTTTTAAATTATATAAAAGATATTTAGTATAACATAAAAAAATATGAGCCTGAAATAATGGCTTTATTTCGTTAATACTCACTCAAATCAAGTGAAATCATTCACGAGGCAACGAATGCATTCGTAATTTTTATTATCTTATATGCGACAAATGTATCCAATAAAGCAAGAGTTTACATATTGATTGCTGCTTGCTATTTCACTTTTAGAGATGTTAAATGAACTACATTGTATTCTCTATGACCGTGCCATCATTTTTTTCCTTCTTTTTTTCCCCACTGCTTGTAATTTTTAGAAGAGAAATTCTTACCTAAACATGATGCACTAAATTTGATACACTAAGTCAATCAAGACTTAATATTTTCATAAAACACCATAAAATTAATTGTGAAACACAAAAATTCATAAAAATATTAAGTCTTAATTGACTTAGTACATTCAAATATAATACACTATGTTTAAGTAAGAATTTCTCTTTTTAAAAACAGAAGAAACTGATAATTGAGATAGAAAATTAACGTGGGATCAATCATCATAACCATGTGCAAAATCATTGGATTAAAGTCAAAATCACATTGTTACTTACACCAGTAAGTGAACCGTAGACTTGGCCATAGTTCTAACTTGTGATTGTGAGAATTCATTTTTATGTAAAATCTTTCATATAATTTTTATGAAAAAAATTCGTTATACATTTATTAACGTTATTTTCCCATATATGGCACAGTTATAATATGCTAGTTTGAACCAAAAGCACAGAGACTCAACTAACCTCTCATATATGCTCAACCAGGAAGAACCAAAAATCAATAATTAAGAAAGTAATCTTATTTTAGCAGAAAGTGAGGACAATTAGTACGTACGTAGCTTGGGAATCTTGTACAAGCAAAATTATTTTCTTCGGCTAATCAATTTTTTATTACACTGAAGTTATCTTTCTTTCGCTAAAGGGCTGACCAAATTTGTTTTCTTTCCTATGGAAAGATAAGAGAACGTGCTTTGAAATCAAAGTAGAGGATTTTTTTTTTTTCAATTAGCAATTTTTTGATCTATTTACTGAAGTTTACTATTGAGTATTGAGTGTAAATGAAGAAGCAATGGTACGTACAAAAGAAGACGTAGGGATGTGCATTTACTTCATGTGCTTACTGTGAAAACAAGGTCTTAGTTTCCATAAGCCATGTGTTTTCCAACTAGATTGTGTGGGGTCTAATTTTCCGCAACCCCATTATATGTCTCAATTGATGCACTCAACGAACTTTAGCAGACTAAATTAGTATCTTGTTAACTATAAACTTGAAACGTAAGTTATTTTATTTTATCAATGAAGAGAAGTCAAATTAACGTCTAAAATCTGCTTCCAAATACAATTGCTAGCTGCTATAGCCCTTATATATAGAAGAAATTGGGGTACATAACATAGACATTGAATGCAAAAAACTTGTCATGTGGCTCAAGAGCACTACAATGTTTGATATAATGGTCAGGTTCTTTCTCACCTAGAGTCCCATTTTACCATTTTCATATTCTGGTTAATTTTAGCACAATATAGCTGTTATTATATATTGCAGTGATTTCTTTGATCAAGTGTGATTCGTTTATATAAGTTCTTACTAGGATTTTTTTTTTAATTAACCAAGACTTACTATGTAAAATGTTTCATTTCATGCAGGAGTTTTTCTTCACCGTGTTAATGATTCTGAGTGTGGCTACACCCGGATTGAGCAGCACTACAACTTTCAATGTGTTGCAGTATGGAGCAGTTGGAGATGGACAAACCAACGATTCCCCAGTAATTAATTATTATCTCTCACCATTTTAGGCATTAGCCTCCTCAAATTATTGTCCTGCAGATGTAACATTAATTTGAATAATTTCTTCCATATGCTTAGTTCCAGGTCCAATAATAACTACATATTGAGCATTTACAATTTGGATTTTATGCCAACATTTTTGGAAAATTTGAAGCCTATAAATATATGTTGTGCCTATATTTCTTACACAGTTACACTCCAGGTGCAGCCAGATCAATTAAGTATCCTATCTGTTTCAACCTCCAACTTATGTAAATGTACATTGAACAGGCCTTTCTGAAGGCGTGGAAAGACATCTGCCAGAGCAAGTCACATATATCTCGCCTCATCATACCAGCAAGCAGGACATTCTTACTGAATCCTGTCACCTTCAGCGGTCCATGCAAATCTAATTATACCTATTTTCAGGTACTTATTTTTAAGATTTTGCAATACAGAACCTCCATTCATCATCATCAACCTTCCTTTAACTGAAATTTCTGAAACTTGATCAATGGTTTAAAAAACATAGTAAACATTAACTTGACTATTTCAACTTTCAAGTAAACTGCATTGAAGGATGGATATATATGATCGAGTAATGCTAGTCAGTCAAAACAAATTTGACAGAATTTAGCCAGAATTTACTGTTTCAAAGAGTGGTTATTAGATAAATCGAAGTGACGATTTATTTATCCAAGAGTCAATGACAATGCCAACTCATTCTAACAACAATTTTGACAAAAAATTCTAGCTGGTTAATATTATCCTATATGATCAATTGATACGTTACATTGATTGTATGAAAAAAATAAGTCAATGGAATAAAAAAGAATAATAATTCACAAAGTAGAGTAGCCTCTAGGCTCTAATTGATATTTGCTTGGAATTATATAATTTGAGATATTTGGTATACTTGGGATTGATTTATAGTAATTAATTAACCTGTTTACCTTTATGTGTGACCTCAGCTTTCAGGGAACATTGTTGCACCTAAAACAAAATCAGAATATTCTGGATTCCACACAAACACGTGGCTTGGCTTCTCATCCGTAAATGGTCTAATTATCAGTGGAAGAGGGAGTATTGATGGTCGAGGCTCTGCCTGGTGGCAACAGCCTTGCTTAGGAAATGCTCAACCTGTAAGTAAATATGTATTAGTTTTTCGCCTTATAGATTTTCTTTGCTTTTTCTCTCATTCTGACTTTTCTTATTAATTAATTAATTCACTGTTCTATACTTTTACAATATTGGCCAAATTCTTATGAATTTTTTTCTTTTCAGGGGGCAAAATGCAGTCCGCCAACAGTAAGTATCAGCTCTTTGAACCTTGCACTCGACTACACTGTTGAGAATTCATTTCCAAATTAAATTTCACTTGTCATGGTTTCTAGATGCTTTTATATATATATGGCGCAGGATCAACTTACAGGTGTAAGTTTTTTTGATTTATATTTTTTAAGAGAGAGTTCTTTTAAGAAAGAAAGATCTAACAATTAAAAATGAGTGTAAGTCAAAAAAAAATTGTTAACCTCATATATATATATAGAGAGAGAGAGAGAGAAGAGATTGTTAACCTCACTTTTTTTCGTGTAGAGATTAGCAATTTTCACATTGTATTTTGGACAATAAAATTAAATTTCTTTTTATAAAATAACTCAGTCTTAAGAATATGTTAGTAATTTTTTATTAATAAATTTAATAAAAAAAATATTAACACATATTTTAATAAAGAAAGAGAGTAATAAAAGTTGATTTAACGAAAAAGATAGTACTTAATTCTAAATTTAATAAAATTGATTTTGGACACTGTTGGTTGCACATTTTTTTGCGCCAACTCTTTCGCCACTTTTCATGCATTAAGATTAACGTAATTAAAAGTCTTACTCACACAAAAAAGGGTGTGCAACTTTCATTTAGTAGGATGACTTAGAAGTTCGAACCCCCCAAAGACTTCTATCTTTGAAAAGACGCATTTGAGATAAACTAAATCTTAATCATTTTTTTTAACTAAATCTTAATCTAACAACTTACAGATCCCTTGACACACCTTATCATTAGATTTTATTTTCTCAATGCTGATTATATACGGGGAGATATAAACAAGTTTGCATAAACTAGACTAATTAACCAAGACATGTAAAAATAACTTCAACTTTCTCAAATATTTCTACCATCTAGATTTGATCACATGAAGGAAAGAGCATAACACTAAATACAAAAGCACCGTATCGAAGAGATAATTAATTGAATTCTATTTTTTTTTAATTGATGTATAGGCCTTAACACTCGATAGATGCTATCGTTTTCAACTCAAAGGATTGACACATATTAATCCCGCAAGAAGCCACATAACTCTAACAAACTGCAAGCATGGCATCATCTCTAACCTCCATCTAATTGCTCCTGGAACAAGCCCTAATACCGATGGCATTGATATTTCTGGCTCAAGAAGCATTCAAATACTTAATTCTTCCATTGCAACAGGTAATTAACTTTACACCTGCGTGTCAGAGTCACATTAAAATTTTAGTAAAATCTTTCAATTTCTTTTGTTTCCTGACTTAATTATGTCTGCTAAACAAAAAGTCATGGTTTATGTATTAATGATCTAATTAATCGCAGGTGATGATTGCATTGCTGTTAGTGGTGGATCCTCCATGATCAAAATCACCGGTATAGCATGTGGTCCTGGCCATGGTATCAGGTTGGTACTTTAGTAATAATGTATATGTTTTGTTAATATGTGTCATTAAGGATTAAAAATAATATTTATTATTTATTTTTAATTACTTAAAGAATAGAGTATTAAATGCTTTTTCGATTTTTAAGATAATAATTGCATGTATTTTTTATTTAATATTTTTTATTTCTTAACATGTATTTTTAGAGCACACATTAACAAAACTCATAATGCATTAAATTATCATCCATTTGCTTCTGGTTGGTCAACAAATCACATATTTTCTTTTGTTCCTTAGTTCTTAATTAAAAGAATAATCCTAACCACACACATTTCAACTTACATCACCTTAGTTAACTTTTTTTTTTTAATTAAAATGAGGTTAGATTTTGAAAATGCTCAACTTAACATCAATTGGAGGAAACTTTGTGTTTTGCTGATTCCAACTTTCCTTTGGGGCACATGTGTGATTCCCCAAATAGGTCTTCCCTTTTATCCTTTTCTATTTTTTGGGTATACAGTTTTATCTGATGAAGGGAATCACATTTTTGTAGCATTGGATCATTGGGAAGTACAAGTGGAGAGATCGACATTGTAGAGGACGTGCATGTGGAGAATTGTACTTTGACTGAAACATTAACTGGAGTAAGGATCAAGACATGGCAGGTAAACAACCAAATAAAAACAACGCTAATTAATGGTTGGATTGCGGTTAAAAACAATGAAAGTGTTTTTTAAGTTTGGTTGAAAGTGAGTTTCATAAGAATTAATTTATGTTTAACTTTTGTTTTAAAAGTGAGTTTGAAAGATTGTTTTTAAAATAATCAACACAAAAAAGAAAAAATGTTGCTTTGATCCTAACTTACTTTTGGAAGGAAAAGTATGTTGAAATTTAAGCGAGAAAAAAACAACCCAAACAAATCGCACTACGTTCGGCGATCCTAACTCACTTTTGGAAAATCTCAATACAATCCAAACACACTTAATGGTTAAAAAACAATCTATTTTTTTCGTAGAGTATCGTATTCAATAAGTGAGAGACTAATCTTTTAAAATATAATCAAATGTTTAAATAAAAATCTCTTTCAACAATATTATTTCTATATACATAAATTTCAAAATCAAACTCAAGATCAAATATTCAAGAAATTTAAATTTCTTTCACTTGAATTAACACACGTTTGTGTTAAAAAAAATAACTTATTATAAGATGTTTTGCTTGCTATTTTGGTCAATGAGTTATGTAAATTATTATTTTAAATATACTCTTTCGATTTTGCAATAGGGTGGAGCTGGATTTGCAAGGAGGATCTCGTTTGAGAAGATTAGGTTTGTTCGAGCTAATAGCCCCATTATCATTGACCAGTTTTATTGTCCTAATAGAGTGGACTGCCAAAACAAGGTAGTACAACAAGATAACATACCAATATGGCTATTTTCATAAATTTTAATACCTTACTCCCAAAATATTATATTTTTACAACTTCGGGTAACAACTTTTTTATGACACATTTTTCTTCAATTATTATGAGTAGACTCAAGCGGTTAAGGTGAGTGATGTAACTTACCAAGGAATTTTTGGAACATCATTGATGGACAAGGTGATCGATTTGAGTTGCGACCAAAATGTGGGCTGCTCCAACATTGTGTTTGATCATGTTTATTTAGCATCTGCAGTTCCAGGGATTAAGGCTTTCTCCTTCTGCAATAATGCCCATGGAAGAGCCACCCACACCAAACCAGCTATCAACTGCTTGCTGAATTGAGGGAAAACAGAACAAGACTTCAACTTGTTTTGATTAGACCTGCCATATATATATATATATATATGCTTCTTGGATATATTTTTTTGGGGATCATATGCTTCTTAGATTGATTATTGTTGTCTAATTATTGAATAATCTGTGTAAAATTAATAACTATTAGAAGAATAAGAGTTATATTTGAGAATATTATCGAAAGTAATTTTGTGAAAATAAATGTTAATTATAGTTATACGCTTCAATTAATATCCTAATTTTGAGTTGTCCTTATTTTGCAATCAACTTATTATTGTACAGAAATAGATAGGTTAATGTTTCTTGCACACACAAAAAAGAGCTCACAATGTGCCCCTTTGATGAAAATGCTGAAACGGAAGACAGAGTAGAAGAGAAAAGAATGGATGATGATAACTGAAAATGTGTAAAATCAGTGTAAAAATGTACTATGCATGTATCACAACTAAAATAGATATTGAGTTTGCAAGGCGACGTCTAATATGCACCCTCTTAAAAAGAATATAGCGTACATTTTGAAAGTCAAACCGTTGATTTAATATTATATCAATTTAAAAATAGAGATTAATTATATAAAATTTGACAAAGCGGTTAATATTAATGAATTATTTATGAAAAAAAATTTCTCTGTTTATTCCTCTCTCTCTCCTCCTTTCTCACATTGGATGAAATAGGAGTTACGAACTGTGAAGAAGTGGAGAGAAAATAAAGAAGTTGAGCTGCAAATTTCAAAAAAAAATTCAACGTTTTTTTTTTAAAGAGTCTAATTTGAATTGGAATTTAGAATTGAGACTATTCATGCGGCACATTACAAATGTGATGTTGGGACTATTCATGAGGCACATCACAAATGTGATGCCGCGGCACTTAAATTTTTTTTAAAAAAAACTTTTTTAAAAAAAATTTTGTTTTTATTTTTTAACTCAATTTGAAAATTTTGAATGTGAGTGCATTGTTCACGCACACTTTTTTATGATCATTGCGGCACTTCTTTGAATCTCTACTTGAGTACACTCTTCACGTGGCACCTTTTTTTTAATTTGTTTAAAAAAATTTATTTTTTATTATTATTTATTTTTTTAGCTCAATTTATTTGTAAAACTTGAATTTGAGAGCATCCTGTTCACGCGGCATTCAATTTGTGATGCTGCGACACTTCATTTTGTGAAGTGTGAGGAAGATGAGAGAAAATGAAGAAGTTGAAAAAGATAGAAAATGAGAAGTTGACAAACCAGATTTCAAATTTTTTTTAACATTTTTTTTTGAAAAGTCACAATTTGATTGAAATTCAAATTTGAGAAATACTATTCACGTAGCACATCACAAAATGATGCTGCGGCACTTTTTTTTCCTTAATTTTTTTTAAAAAATTTTTCTTTTTTAAATTTTGCTTTTATTTTTTAACTTAATTTAAAAATTTTGAATTTAGATAGACTGTTTTACGCAAGACTTTTGTGATGCGATGGACGACACTTTTTTTTAATTATAGATGCTTTTTTTAACTGTCACCTTCTATGAAAAAAAATTACCTCTATTAAAAGGTAAAGTCAATAAAATATGATACACCATAATATAGACGGATGTACAATAGCATCTGCCTTCAAATGAATAAAAAAACCAAGCTCCTATTTAGAACACGTGATAGTATAATATAAAATAAAATGATTAAATATGATAAAATCTTAACAAGATAATATTATTACACGTCAACACCAAACATTTGATGTAACTTAATAGTATTTTTTTAATATTATGAAGTCAATTTTATCAGGTTTTTTAAATGCAGCTTTAGAAGCAAAATGGGCTTTGTTTTATGCAAGGCATATAATATATGGTGCTTATATAACGTAAATAATGTAACAAATTCTATAAGGGGGAAAGTAAAGATACCTAATTTAACTGCCGGCCAACCCAAACCAAGGAAGACTCGTTCCGTTGCATTGCATGGCATTGCCATTTGCCAACACAAATATTTTCCTATTTCTGTGTCTGTGTCCCTTATAGCAAACATCCATCGTCACCACAGGAACCAATGGGGAAGAGGCCGCCCTACCCCTCCGACATTGAGGCGGCCCGCTACCCTCCGCCGCCGCCACCTTCTTTCCATCCGCCACTGCCTAGACAGTGGACCCCATGGCTGGTACCACTCATTTTTGTGACCAATGTTGCAATGTTCGTGTATACCATGTACCTCAACGATTGCCCTTCATACTTGGATAAAGAGGTTTGCCTTTTCTCCGAACATCTGGGCAGGTTCTCTTTCCAACCCTTTAGGGAAAACCCTCTCCTTGGCCCCTCCACCTCCACGTGAGAAAATCTCTCCTTCTCTCTCACAAAATGTTTTACATTGTTCATTAAGGATGAGTAATGTGAAACAATAATTTCTCATTAAGGATAATTCAACATAATTAATTAGTATTTGTTTGTTCTCTCTTGTTAACTTTGCATTTCTGTGGTTGGAAATGCAAATGCCTACATGCATGCATGGGAAGATTTCTTGCCAAGAAAGAAAAACAACAACGTCAAGTCGTAGGAGAAATTTTTAAGTATTCTTTGAATAAGAAATTTTTCTCAATTTATATCATTTAATATGTATCACATCAGTTATAATATTAAAATTATAATTCAAGCGAAAGAGAACAATGATTCATAAAATTAATGTCACACACATTTAATGATATAAAGTAAGAGATTTCTCCTACTTCAAGAATACTATCGAAGAATCTCTGGTCAAGTTTCTCCTTCTTTTGTTCATTTATCCTTTTGGGGTTATTGTATTAACTTTCTGCAGGCTGCGGGAATTAGGAGCCCTTGAAAAGGACCTAGTGGTGGACGAAAATGAAGTATGGCGCTTCGTTTCCTGCATGTTTCTTCACGCTGGAGTCGTACATTTACTTGCCAATATGTTCAGTCTTCTATTCATAGGAGTTCGGCTTGAGAAGGAATTTGGATTTTGTAAGCATTTTACTGAGTTTTTGCACCTTGATTGAACCTCTACATGATCTTCTTTACTTGTGATTTTCTAATTAATCTCTTGGATTTGGCAGTGAGAATTGGATTCTTATATATGCTTTCTGGTTTCGGCGGAAGTTTGTTATCTCTTTTGCATTTGAAACGATCTGCATCAGTACAGACCATATCGGTTGGTGCTTCAGGTGCACTTTTTGGACTTCTGGGAGCCATGCTTTCTGAGCTTCTAACCAACTGGACAATCTATGCAAATAAGGTAATTTGAGCCATGTGTCTCACCTGATACTTTATAATTCAGAAAATAAGTCCTCTAAAATGAGATTATTTGTAAAGTAAATAAAAATATATTTATCTTGATTTAATATAAAGTACATTATTATCTTAACTCATTAAATAATTTAATGAACAAATTTTTTTTACTTACTTACTTTAGAGCAATCTTATCCTATATTGCAAAACATATATGTAGTATGTTTGTAAGGACAAATTTTAACCCATTGCTTACTTCAGTGTGCAGCTCTTATAAGTCTACTGGTCATTATTGGCCTAAATTTGGCTGTTGGATTTCTACCTCACGTGGACAATTCAGCTCATATAGGAGGATTTCTAGCAGGATTTTTCCTTGGTTTTGTTCTTTTAATGAGGCCTCAATATGGATATGTAAACCGCAAATATATACCTCCAGGATATGATATAAAACGTAAACCCAAGTACAAATGCTATCAATATTTCTTCCTGGTCATGTCAATGATCATCTTACTTCTCGGGTAAATAATTATGGTTTTCTTTCTTGTCAACTGTGACAATGGAAATTGTTCTGCCTTGGCTAACCTCCCTGAACCTGATGCAATGGCTAATTTGGCAGATATGCATATGGCCTAGCTAAGCTGTACATAGGAAAGTCACAGGAGAATTTTCCCACCCTAGAGAGTCATCCAAGATGAATGGTTCTGATTCCACAGCCTGTTCTTCAAGATTGCATGTACAAATCCAAAATCTTCCCTTTTATTGCAGTACATATGTCATACAAATACAGATATAGATATAGCTCCAGTTCAATTTCTTTTGCTCAAGATATATGCATGATTATGACTGCTTCATTGAATTCTAGTCTGAAACTCTTTCTTCTTTCCAGGTACATGATTATTCGTGCTCAATCCAGAAGAAACAGAGCCAAATTCCAGTACATGAGATGATTTGGCACGCTATACTAGCATATTTACTTCACAGATTTGACACTTTTTACTTCTTCTGCATGCTTAGTTAAAGACTTATTTGAAGGATTTGGTCCTTCTCTTTTTTTCCTGTACAATCCTTACTATTAAACTAGCAGTCTAGTAATGATTCCTGGATAACCTGTGAAAATTTACTGAAAAATAATAAATCTCAAAAGGACTATTGTAGCTTGAATCTTGACAAACAGCCCGACAGAATCCTAATAGAAGTGCAAGTCAGCATGATGCAGCAATGAACATTTTTAACATACTTTTACACACAAAATATTTATGAAAACTTGAGGATCATTGCTTTGAGAGAAAAATATCTGAGTCAAGGTTGACAGGATTCAGTTTACTTAGAAACAGGTAAACAAGAATGGCCAAAATCAAGAAGCAGTTAAACAACTTATTTAATTGATTCCCTGATGAAGCTAAGAAATTGGGTGTGTCTACTGACAGAATTGAAATTGAAATTGCAAAATCATTTGGGACAGAAAATGTTACTATGAATTGATGTTCGCTTCTCCTTCTATCAAATAAAACAATTAATTTATCCATGTAAAGCTGCCTGCTATACAGTACACAGAGACCTCAACTGAAAGATTTGAGGACAACTTGATCGTGATCACAGTAAAGAACCCTAGTTTTTAAACTTAGCACGTTACTATTATCACCAGAATTCCTGCCAGGATGATGCTATATTTCACATGATTCTGAACGACCAAAAATCGTGTAGCGGTTGTTTGCAACATTGTCATAAACAAAATCTCTGACAAACCTGCAGTCATACATGGCATATATCATCAAGCCAGTTCCTATTCAGCAATAAAATAACATGATAAAACTGGCAAAGCAACTGGAAAAATGCTACTTACAGAGGCACAAATTGAAGAAGAAATGCTAGCTGGGGAAAGGGCAAGTCTATGTATTCCATTATCTTCAGCACAGCTTCTGACTTTATGTATGATCTAGCATCAACCAGGAAGTCACAAGTTTCACTACTAAATTCTTTTTTTTTTATAATTTGCAATCATAAATTTACTCTTTCCTCACAAATACTATAGTAATCCATTCGGTTGAGAAGATAATGGAAAAATTAACAAAAAATGGATCCTATTTGGATGGGAATTGTTGAGCCCAGAAAATCTTAATTTCCTAGCACCTCTTTACAACCAAATGGACTATTACAGAAAGATGCTAATAACCTGAAATTTTTTTGTCTCAATTGAACACTTGTTACCTCTCCTTTTCAACAAGTACAACACTTGAGATATCATCAGGAGCTCTTCCTGATCTCCTAAGTAACATTTTACCCGCTTCACTCTGAAGAGCTTCATATCTAATTGTCCTGTCAACCCTCAACAAAATATAAAACAAATGAAATGACTTGAATCAAGTTCTTTTTTCATTAAACCAAAGCAGAGAATCCAAGTGCACTGAAACTACAAAAACAGTACATATCCAATACAATGTTTTAAAAACTAGACCAAACTGGCCAGTTGAACTATGAATCAACCATGTCTCTGGTTTAACTATGGTCCAACTACAAATTTAGTCGATTGAACCAATAGAACCATGACCCGAGATCTCGTCGGTTTAATCTCCGGTTAGTTTTTAAAACATTGATCCAAGACCTCTTTACCTTTCTATCAGGTTAGCAACAAACAATTTCAATATAGGCGCAATTTTCATTCTCATTTAAAGATTAAATTTTACTGGGAAAATAATCAAGAGCTATAAATTTTTACAGGAAAAGGAGAAAGATCCTTTACTTATTTCGATCGTTATCTCGAACGAACTTTACACCCCCATTACACAAGTTGCATACACCTGTGTCAAAAGCAAAAAAATTTATCAAACACTTGCATTGTGAAATCATTTGTTCCATATAGTATGATGGGAATTCGAAGAAAAAAGGATAATTGAGCGTTGATTACCGTCAAACAACATGATGGGTCGTTTGTCTTGGTCGAAGAAAGTGGAAGTTGCTTGAACCCAGTTGTTCACTGCATCGCTTTGGGGTTGTGACAGAATAGCAAAGGTATTGACTTTTCGTGCAGGAAGCGAGTACACGCTTGAGTTGAAGCGCCCAACACAACCAGGAACAGGAAGCTGAAGAGCCATTGAAACATATAGCTTGGCATGTGCGAAAGACCACAACTTTATACTCCCATCCCACAAGAAAAGCAGGAAATTTTTTATAAAAAACTTGGCTCAACTTTTTCTTTTTAATTTTTTCTTCTAAAAATTATTTTTTATTTTTTATTATTTTTAATTTTATTTAATTAAATTAATAAACATATAAAAAATGATTAAAAAAATTAAAGTCAAATTTTATTCAATTTATAAGGATGTGAGATAACCATGGAATAGTAATTTGGAAAAAAAAAAAGGGTAATGTACACAAAAAAAATTATATAATTTTTAGCATATTAAATTTCAAGTGAATCTGTAAATAAAAATATTGGCGTAACTTCACATGAAAACTTTTTAGGAGAGTGTTTATAGAAAACTTATTAATAAAAATTTATTAGTAAATAATTAATAATTATATTTAAAAGTTTTGAAAAAAATAAAAGGAAGTTTATAATAATAGAATAGAATAAAAAGATAAATAATAAAATAGAAAAAATATGTCATGTAATTATTTGGTAAATTAAAATTAATGAGAGAAAAAAGTGAGATATTCAAGTTATTTTTTTTTACTTCTCAAATTAGATGGACAAAAATTGAAGATTTTAAGTGATAAGAAATAAATTATATTTTAAAAATATTTATTATCACTCAAAACTTTTATTTTTTGTTCTTCTAATTTAAGGAGTCATGAAAAAAATGACTTAAACATTTCATTTTTTTATTAATTATTAAATTATTAAATTATTAAATAAAAGTAACATATTCTCATTCATTTTATTTTTTATCTTTTTATTTTATTTTATTATCAATCACTTCTTTCTATCGTTTTTAAAACTTTCAATCATAACCTAAAATCTTTTTATCATACTATTAGATACTTCTACAATGACTTCCTAGTATAAAATTTATTGTATTTTTTATATTAAATAAAATTTTAAATTTTTGAAAGGATTTAAATTTAAAATTACCTTTTTGATGATTTAGTTTATGTAAATAACTTTGGAGACTATAAGCCTTTTAAGAAGGGGATAACATATTCCTCTTTCATCTAATGAACACGCATACAGTTTGATATTTAAAGAAGTTTGTATAGAAGATTTTTTTTTAAAAAAACAAAGTTTGTATAGGTAACATAACTAGTTTCATATGGCAATTCCTTGTTTATAATTATAATAGTAGGTGACATGGCCACATACTTTGGATCCACGTGGTGAGTCAAATACCAGTGGATAGCCTGGAGAGCTTGAGAGAAAAAAATATCTGGTGGGAAGGGAGCCAGCAAGCTTGGATTCACATTATGCCTGGCAGCCATACAAATTATCAGGGTAAATCATATTTATGAGATTTTGCAGTTCAAATTTATTTTCTTCTAACTCTTGCAAATAGATCAAGGGCGATGTTTAATATACATTTCTTTGAATGTAATTTTTTATATATATATATTTTGAGAGTATTATTTTTAATAATTTTATAATAATTTAAATTAAATTTAACAATATTTTTTTTTTAATCTAATAATTATATAATTATTCAATTCTCATGTATATTTTTTTATTATATAAGAATATTACTCTTAAACTATATACTATTTTTTCCTTTATAGAATGTACTAGTGTTCCATATGATTTTAACCGTTGGATATTAAGAAAAAAAAAATCAATAGTTAAAAATTAATAACTGAAAGTTTTTCAATAAGTGATCCTTGTAACTTGTAAGTTGTCATTTATAAAATTAGTTCTGATTTTTTTATCATAAATAGTATTTATATTTTTTTTATATATTCTTTAATATATTATTTATTATTTTTTTATTATTTTTTTTACTTAATTACATTCATCTAAAATAAATATAAAAATAAATATAAAATAAAAAATAATATAAGAAGATTATTTTCCTTACAAAATGATCTTAAAAAAAAGTTGTTTGCACCTCAATTATTTTTCTCCAAAAAAGCATTCATTTTTTATGGGCAAGGTGTATCCTTATCCCACTCACCAAAAAGAGAATAAAAGAAAATTCTCTTAAATCCCGTTTCGGTAACCGTGGAAGGTCCATACACCAAATAGAGTGATACATTTTATGGACACAAGCACAATTTTTGGTCCAACTTTGATGCATTGTTTGTTTTAAGAGAAAATGAATGGAAAGAAAATGAGAAGAGAAAAAATGTGAAGATTTTATTATTTTATCTTGTTTGGGTGAGGAGAGAAAAGAAGAAGGAGAGAAAAAACAAGTGGCGGAGTCTATCAAAAAGTTTTCTTCTCTCTTATGAGGAGAAAATAGGAGAGAGAAAGAATTTTTTTTAAAATTACAAATTTATCCAAAAATATTTATATCTATTATATTACAATAAAAGTATATAAATCTTTTAAATACTTATATTTTTTTTTCCTTTTTGGTAACCAAACCAACTCTTGATCCAAACAATAAAAAAGAAAATATATTTTTCTCTTTATTTTCTCTCTTTTCTATTTTTCTCTTCTCATTTTTTCTCTTTCCATTTTTTCTCCTCATCCAAACAAAGCATGAGTGAAGCTGCATCACCCAACTCACTGTGGTCGGTGTTTCAAACAGAAAAGCCACCAACTCAAACCTGTGAATAAAGAGTTCCATCTTTGAGGGAGGGCGAGGTTACACTTTTGATTCGGAACTTTTGAGTGAAGATGAGGTTCCACTTTTAACTTGTTTTTCATCATAAATATTGCATGAAATATTTTTAAATCAAAATTCAATATGAAATGAAGCCTTAAAATTGATCAAAATGCTGTTAAAAGGTAAATGTTGGAACCAGGTTACAGGACCCGTTTTACAGTAAAACGGGCCATTGCTAACAAGCTTGAAAATTGTTATGTTTTCATGTTTTTAACTTATTTTTCATCACGAAAATCACGCAAGACATTCCTAAATCAAGATCTAAGAAGAAACAAAGCTTTGAAATTGATCAAAATAAAATTAAAATATTCAAATCGGGTTGTGTAACCCATTTTATTGTAAAATGAATCATCTTTGTCCCGCTTGCTCAAGGAAGAATACAATCGACAAAAAATGAAAATATTAAAACTTGAAGAGTTGAAACATAATAAGACAATGTACGTTTTTATAAATTTTCAATACCTATTATATCTGGTAAAATCATATGGAGCACTCGTGCACCCCATTCTAAAGGGTGCACATTAAACGTTGCCATAGATCAAGGGCTTACAATGGGCTTATTTTTTCAGTTGCATATTTCAGAATCATGATAAATGAAAAGTTGTGACCAGTGAAAAGTTGTGACCACTTATACTGGAAGTTGGTTTTTACTTAACAAACCAACTGCTCCTCAATTTACCTTGGAATAGCACCAATTGGTTCAAACAAGATTACTTCCCATTTATATTTATTGGGAGTTAAAATTAGTCATTTTGATAAATATGAAAAGCAAGTAACATAAAGCTGCTAAAAAGACTAAGGATCAAGGATATATTGAACACAGTGATTGACAAAGCAGCTAACTGATATTAATAATGTTTTGACAACTAATTCAGTCAGGATTATAAGTCAAAGAAGATCATATTGACAGAAGGAAAGATTCAATAAAAATCAAGTGTCGAGAAATAAGTGGATTCGACAAAGGAACAACACTTAAACAAATCATGAAACTTCAAATGTAATTGACATTTATGATATTTATTTTATGTAATTTACATTATGTTAGTTTACTTTCCGTAAGTTTACTTTAGACAGTTATTTATCTTTATGTAAAGTTTACTTTCGACATTTATTTTTCATCGCTTTACTTCTAGTAAGTTTTTAAATTGTGGTTTTATTTCCATTTTGTTTATTGACGTTCATATCACAAGGTTAACTTTTTTTTGGACATACCATTTTACTGACGCTTGACTGATCAACGGTTGCTTAATAATTTTGTTAATTACCAAAAACTTAAAGGTCCTAAGAATAGTCGATTCACTCCCAAATATTAGATCTTGAATAAAAAATAGTAGTTAATACTTTTGACAAAAAATAACCACAAACAATACCCTATCAAAACAATGAAGACCACCCTTGAATCAAACTAAGATACTAATGGTTATGGGGGTGGGAATGGTGGTTCTACAGATATAGGAGCAGAATTCAAGATCATTGTGTTTCCATTCTTTTGGTTTTCTATAACATCTCGAAGCATTGCACAAAAAATTTCTCAGGCAGATCACCAGTTCTAGCCATCAATCTTTCAAATTGCTCTTGATAAGCCTCCCTGTAGGTAAGTTATCTAGTTATAGTAGCTATAGAAGCTGATTCAAGACAACTTCACTCATTTTGTGGTAGCCACATGATAACAAGTAGCACTATGCAAAGTTACAGACTTTTGAGCATGCTTTTGAGTAGTTGGCTCTTGGGCTTTTAATGGAGTCATAATGCAAGAAAACTAATTAAGTGTATGATTTTCTTCGTTTGTGAAAAAGGCAAAAAAAAATGAAGTGTATAATATTCTTCATTAAGTCAGTAAGATGGGAAAAGAAATCTAAACCTAGAATTTCTTGATCTATTGGCTAATATTTAGTCGAAGTGGCATTAGAAGACTTAAGTTTTATCAAAATATCTTCTTACGCGATAAGTGAGAAATTAATTTTTCGGAATACGATCAAATGTTTAAGTTGAGACTCTTTCTAACAATATTTTTGCTATAGACATGAATTTTAAAATTGAACCTAAGACCATATATTTAAGGGACTCGAACCCCTTTCATTCAAAACAACACACATTGCTAAAATAAAATACTTAAATCAGAACCAAAGGAATATTGTATACGTGTGTTTGTACTTTATAGTCTGCTTGTTTTAGTTTAGTATGGTCAATTTGCTTTTCGATCAAGGTTCTTTTCCTTCTACCTTTATACATGCTTGAATAGGGACAACAAATATACCATTGTACATGTTTAACGTTATTTTGGTCACAAAATGATGTTTGAGTGAGTAATGGTAGAATGCTAGAATTCATTTTTTGCCTTGAATGTTCCTAATAGACATTAACCTAAAAATAACTTTTTGCTACACTAATTGTCTAAACACACAATTTTGTATCAATATTTTTCTAAATAGCAAAATAAGATTAAAAAAAGAGAGTTAACATCATCATATCAGAGCCTCCAAAAGTCATACTATGTCATATTATGTAAAAAAAAAAATTGAATAGAAATCCATATCTTAAGGAAAAGTTTAATGTGCTCATAAATAAGTTGACCATCCATGCTCCATGCAACCACAACATTTTATTATAATATGAAGTTGATCAATGGTCTAAAATGATTATTTAATACTTACACAATAAGTAAGTCTTCAAAGGTATCAACTAAATTTAAATCATTAATCATCACAACTTACACATAAATTGTCATTATTTTCCTCCTATTCACCATTTATTTGGTTATCATGTGCATTAATTTTATATATGATTTGATGATATATGAGTGGTGCAACATGGTGATTTAAGTTTATTATGTGATGATTTAAGTTCAAGTCATTTATTAACACTACTTACACAAGAATCACCATTTTTTCTCTTTGGTCATCACTTATTAGCTTTCATTTGTATTAATTCATGATCTAGTGATTTATGATTGATGTTAAATGATGATTTAAGTTTATTATGTGGTGATTTAAGTTCAAGTTATTCGTCACGATTATTTATACAAAAATCATAATTTATTTTTCCTTTATTTACTGCTTACTTTTCTCTTTACTATAACCAAAAAACATAAAAAAAAAAATAAAACGAACAACGAAATTAATCAGTTATTACATGTTGGTCTTCTAAAACATCCATACTCTAAAGACGTTTATGAGTACATTAAACGCCGCCTATCATATTATGTAGATGGTTTCCAAGTCAAGAAAGAAACAAACATCATAGACTACACATGGGTCGAATTGGGTCGAGTTCAAAGGAAAATAAAATCTAACCCAATCAATCAAGTTCGGGTTAGGTTGGGTCAGTTTGCGAAAATTTTTCTGAGTAACCCGAACCGAACCAATCCGACCTATAGACGAGTTGGATAGAGTTGGATCATCGAGTTGTTCAAATTTCAAATAGAACAAGACCTAATAATAGCTAAGCAATTGAACAAATCCATGAAAACTATGACGTCTGACAATATCTCACCTTCCTTTCCTATTTGAGGCATTTATATATTCAGGATTGTTATAAATAATTTCCCACCAACTCATTCCTAAGGTAGTCTCAAATATTGTTTGTTCCTCTGTATAAATCCAATTATTCATTTGATGACCTACACTGCATTGGAGATAAACAAAGGTTAATACCTTTGACAAGGAGCTTTGATGCAAGAGTTAGAATATATGCTTCCTTTTCTTCTTATTATTCTTTGTCATGGATTCTTCTATAGCAAAGATTCCATTGTGTGCCAGAAAGTGCATGAACCGCGACACAAAAAAAGCTTTAGCTGGTGGAACTTGCAATACTGACACCAACTCAGGAGTTATGAGCCCTTTTCAGTGCAAATATGCTATTTGTAATCATATTAGAATATTGCAAATTTGCAATCCATGGCCATTTGAAATAAATTGAATAAGCTAAACAACTAAAAACAAGTTATAGCACCAATATAGCATCGAAAACTAACATGGCTATAACACTTTTTAAGCAAAGCTTCTCTCTATAATCAAATAAAAATTTAAACAGGCCAAAGACTACAGAACCATCACCATAGAAACATCAATTGAAAACCATTATCATCAAAACATGGGGAAGAGAAAAACTCTCAGTGCCATTTATCTCAATTCCTCTCTTGATTTAAAAGTTTTGTTGTATGAGTGCAAATGAAGCATATTCTTTTTTCTGTTCCATATCTCAAATAACTTTTCAAAACTCTGCTCACATAATCTAATAACTTTTTAACCTCTATTTAAGATAATTTTGGACATTGAATTTACATATCTGATGAGATCCCCAATGGGGTAAAACTTTAACACAAATGTTACTAGGTTTTTAAGTGCCTATTGCTAACATTATATTGTTTTTTTACATGATAAACATCAGTAGTATCAAGAGGCAAGAAGGAAATTATCTTTCTTACATAGACAACTATGCTCTCCATGTCTATTATCATTCAAAAACTATGTTTCATTAACTACTACACTAGTATCTACAACTTGAAAAGCATCTTTAGAAGTGCAATTAAAACAATATGATCGAACATTATATTGGCACAGAAAGATGGAATACAGTGTCGCAGAAAAGAAAATTGGTGATTGAAATTTCTTATGCTAAAGAACGATAACACAACACAGACATCCTAATGCGTTATCATCAACATATTCCTATCATTGCAAATTACATAAGAAACAGAACCTCAACATATTTAAACTTAAACTTCAAATATACAACTTAGATTGAAAAACATGACCCTTACTAGTTACTCCTCCTAAACTTCAAAACCTCATCGCTTAAACTTAAATTCAAATTCACACAGACCCCTTTAGATCAATCTTAAATTACTTACTCGTAGACGTGGCGTCGTGGGGTTGTGTGAAGAGAGGCTAGGCTTGGGACGAAACGAGAGGACATGTGGTCTGGTCACGAACTTGTTGCCAATGGTGGCTGGGTTGAGAGGAGAGGAGGAATTCTAATGAGAAAGGGCTAAGATTGAGAGCAGCGATGCAACAATGTGTTTAAGGAAGAAAGGGTTCCTAATTTGGGGTTGTAATGAAATGAGGAGAGAACGTTGCATACTGTGTTCAAAGAAAGAAACGAATGAAATGGCAATAATAAGGCCAAAACGATGTCGTATGACTCGAGTCTTCAGGTGATTGGGTTGGGTCTTCGGGTGATTGGATTTGGTCTTCGGGTTAATTTCTTGAACCTGTCACCTGAATTAATAATTATACGAGTTAGTCGAGTTTTACCCGAACTAATCTGATGACTCAAACCGACCTGAAAATTTTATATTAGATTGGGTCATGTTAGTCAGGTCATCGGATCAACCGGGACTCGTGTGCAGTCCTTCCAGCTCAAATGTGAAAAAAAAAATATATTTAAAAAAGGTAAATTATATCATTTCCTTTTAGGTTAAGAAAATTATGAAAAATTATTATTTATTAATCAAATAAAATAGGATTGTTGGAAAAACGGCCCTGTTCGCGAAAGTTCGCTGAATAAAACGAAAGGGGAGTTTTATTTTGACGTGGGAAAGGGCCAACATATAGGTGATAGAGAGGGAATTGAAGAGGTGCATCAGAATTCAGAAGAAATAAGAAACTCAAGGAAGCAATGGGTTGGATTGGTGAGACTGTGGACTCCATCAAATCTCTTCAGATCCGCCAGGTCCTCACCCAGGCTGTTAGTCTTGGTTTGTTCCTCTACTCCCTTTCTCTCTCACACTAACCTAAAAAAAAAAAAACCAGTATTTGCTTTATCTAATGTCTATCTGGGAGCTACATTGATATGGGTCAATTCTGAAACTAAAGAAAATTGAAGTTTTGGAATAAAAATCTCAACTTTTTTTTTGGGGGGTTTATATCAATAGTTCGTATCGGCATTTTTGCCTTTTAATAGTTACAAGAAGAACATAAATAATTTCTTCAATTTTCGGGTAGGGGTTTATCTTAGACGGTTTCAATATAGGGATTGATTGTGACAGGTTGTGCATCGGGACTGAGGAGATTATGATCAGGTTGTTGATTATGTTAAGGCATTAATAATAAATATCTTATCTTTAGGGTTGTAGACCAGGTGAGAAATTAGAGGCTGGAGTTGGTGACATTTTCCCCCTTTCTGTTTTGCTCAAGTAAGGATTTTGGTGAGGGAAGATTGCGAGGAACATACTATGATTTATGTTAAATAGATTAGATGAACAACAAAGAATTGCTTCAAGACCATTAAACCATTGTTTGCCATACTTTATATGGTTTAACTAACCTACTATCTTGAACTCTTAAAACTACAAATGGTCTTTTTTTTTTGGTGCTTCATAATTCATAATACCGTATGCATTTGCTGCTACATTAGTGCAATATTTTTCTTGGTTGATAAATTCTCCATATACGCAATGCTTATTTTGCCACAGCCCACAAATACTGTCAACATCCTGGTTTTCTGGTGTATCTCTATAACTTCTGTTAACTGAAGTAGTCTGTATTCTGTCTCAGGCATGATTGTTACGTCTGCACTAATAATATGGAAGGCATTGATGTGCATCACTGGCAGTGAATCTCCTGTTGTTGTTGTTCTTTCTGGAAGCATGGAACCAGGATTCAAGCGGGTAAGTCAAATCTCATGCACAAATGCTTCAGTATCTAATATTTTCTACAATAAATCTTATTTTGTGTGTCTTAGACTTAATTCTAGACTAGATTTATGTTGATCATCTATTAAATACTTCAGCAAGAAGAGAGAAGCTGCATATGTATGCAAACAATTTGTTGATATAATTTGTTTGTTTCTTTGTGGAGTTAACAAATGTTGGCTTTCATGATATATGCAGGGGGACATCTTATTCTTGCACATGAGTAAAGATCCAATTCGTGCAGGGGAGATCGTTGTGTTTAATGTGGATGTAAGTTCTCTCAGTTTTATTCTATATATTTTGGTTACCCTGATTCATATTTTTATCAGCATAATCTATATAAAAAAAGTTATATCAGCATCATATGTATGACTTCTTTCCAGAATAATAGGTTTGTTTTTTCTGTGCTTGCTACTGTCTGTTGATTTCTGTTCTTGTTAGTTATATTCTTTTTCTGATTCTTTGTATTCTTCTCACTACTTTCCTTTCTTACTGACATACTTCATTGGCATGTACCCTTTCTTTGTTTAGGGACGTGAGATTCCAATTGTTCATCGTGTAATTAAGGTAAGCACAATACTCTGGTTGTATTTAGTACCTTCATTCCAACAGTTGCATCATGACTGAATATGACTTTGAGACCAAGTGTTTTAAATCTTCTCATGTAAGAGCCTCACATGAGAGGATCCAAGTCCACTTGGAAACATAGTTGTCTTTTGGCTGAACAATTAGGAAAAGTGGTGCACAGCACTGCATGGGGCGACCCATTTCCTTTCATGAATGTGTAGGGATGCCTATTCAAACTGTAACTACATAAATTACATAACGAATTGATCTTACCCAGTTTGATGTGGGTATGAACCAATATCTATACCTGGTTTTTATCAACTTAGCTGCTGTCTGTTTTTAGTTCTCATTATTTATCATTACGAGAGATAAGAATCAACAAAAAACAATGCCATTAGAACTTCCTCCTTCACTCTTTGTCTCTCTAGTGTTGCTTGAACTGCTTTCATCAATTTCTTGTCACTGACAAGTAACAACATTGTGGAAACTGGAGAGTATCAAGAATCTGAGGATAATGGATAAGATTGACATTACCCGGACTAATCCTTCATTCCAAAGAGGAACTTCCTGAATCCCTCAAACACAATTTTTTTCACTGGTTTAACATTCTTTATGCTTTCAGAAATATACACCTATTAATTATTATCATGCAGTGTAAGATAATTAACATTGCCCTGGTTGAGAGTCTTAATACTTGATCATTTTGTAGGTACATGAAAGGCAAGATACTGGGGAGGTTGATGTTCTTACCAAAGGTAGTGACTAGTCCGTGACTAGATAACTTTACAGAAATTGTGGCACTGCTGATTTTAGGTTCTTCATTATACAAAACCTAATCTTGTTGCGTATTTGAAATCCATTCTTTTCTCCAATATTCTAGTTTATAATTGTTTTGTTTAGTTGTCCATTTTAGTTAGTGGTTATCTGTTAATGTAATGCTCTCCCTTCATGTATTTTGCTGTCTCTGGCAGGAGATAACAATTATGGGGATGACAGGCTACTGTATGCTCATGGTCAGCTTTGGCTGCAAAGGCACCACATCATGGGTAGAGCTGTCGGGTATAGCATTTCTTTTAGTTACACTTGCTCCACTTATTGTAGGCTTGTTTTATAAACCTGTCTTGAAAATGCCATTGCTCACTTGTTGTAGCAACCCTATGTAGTTAGTTGCAATATGAAGGTTATATGCTTTAAGTCTCCAAGTATAATAATAAGAAAGAGCTCTATATGACATTAAAGTATTATGCATTTTTTGGCTACATTAACCACTAGAAGGGCAAAGTATCTACAGATATGTGGAATTTCAAACACTTGTTAGGCCTTTGAACATGGTCTATTTGGCACTATGCCAAGGGTTAATCCTAGTTTAGCCTATGTGATACCTACAGTTTTGCGTTCAAATTTTCTTAAGAGTACGAAGCATGTTCAATTGAAAAGTATTTTCTGGTATTATATTATAGGAAAAAAGATGTTTTATACAATTATATTTGATTGATATGACCATTGCTTATATGTGTCAATGGCAGATTCTTACCTTATGTTGGCTGGGTGACAATTATTATGACTGAAAAGCCTATCATCAAGGTTTGTTTGCTGTGCCAATCTGTTGTGTTATCATTTAAGCTGAAGTTGGTTGTTTTATGTATGTTTATGGTGAAACTTAGTAATTTTGTGCGTGATGTCTGATTTCATTGAAAACCAACCACATGATGTTTTACTACGAGATAAAAGAAGAACAATTTAAAGTTGCATGACGTAGATTTTGAATTGCAGCAAGTATGAAGTATGCTAAAGCTGTTTCTTCCTTGCAGTATATTCTCATTGGTGCTTTGGGGTTACTCGTGATAACTTCAAAAGATTAAATGATGATCTAAATCAAGTTGTGGTATAACCTCCAAGAGTACTATAAGCAGATGTCATCCTTTTCTTGAAGGTGTCATTTTGTACCATTCTTAGTATGGTGGACTACATAATGTTATGAATTAATGCAGAGTAGTTGAATTTTATAATTTTTTTTACCTCTTTCTAGGCCTTGATGGGTTGGTTATGCCATATCAACAATTGAAAATCCCCTTCCTTTATGTTGTATTTTGGTGCAGTTTAAGCCTATATGCCTATATATCAGCTGTTCCTACATCACTCTTGCTAGGCGAGGCAACCTTGGGAAAAGCTTGTTCATATGCCCATTCATTGAGTATATAGTATATAGCATTGCACTGAACTTAGGAGACAATTTATACCTTCCAAAGTACAACTAAAGAGGAAAATTTTCCTCTACCAAACTTAGGTTTGACCCTTTGGCCTTTGACTCTATTAAAAAAAAAATCCTTATGTTTCACCTTTTTTTTTCTTTTTATGTCATAGATAGTTAATCCGGGAAATCTTAGAGATTTTAACTATTAAGTGATTTTCTTTTACATGCGCGGGAGAGGGAGAAAGGTGAAGGCGTGATTTGATATAGGTCTTTACATTTATTTGTGAAGGATTTGTTAGCTGACACTTCTGTTTCACATTAATCTTTTCTTCTTTTGATGGTTGAAATTCTTCATTAGACGTTAATTCTCCACAATGCCACTACTACCAATACAAGATTGATCATTCTTTGGCGATAAAATTTACCTTATTGACGCGTTATGAATTTTGATCTAATTATTCCTAAAGGACTACATGATAAGAAAAAAATTTCTTAAAAAATAGCCTAAAAACTCTCTCAATCATTTACAAATAAAAAAAACTGTTAATTATTTAAAGGAAAAAAGAGACCAGGGTATATACATTTAATACTTTTGAGTTCTTTTTGTTGGGTACATAATTTTGAAAGTTTCAAAAGTATCTTATTAAATTTTTTTTTTAAAGTATCCTCCTATCCTCCTGGTCAAGTGATTAAGCGGAAATTTTTTGTACTAATTTTTTTTTTTCTTGATTGTGAGGCTGATTTTTTAAAAAGATTTTGCATTTCTCAAAATAACTTGACCTGTTAACTGACTTCTTTCAACAAATAAATTAATACTAGCTTTTTCTTTTCTTCGTAAAAAGATTTTGAATTCTCCAACAGGGAAAATAGAATCAAATTATCTTAAACTTCTATTTAGTTATCAACAGTTATTTTAAACTTTCAATTCTTTCAATTTAATCTTTAAATTATATTATCAACTTACAATTAGTCTTTTGTAGTTCATTCAATCTAAACATTGTATCATTAAAAATTCTAAATACTTTCTTAGAGTAATACTCTAGGTATATTTGTAATAATTTATATTTAATTTAATAATATTTTATTTTTTGATCTAACGACATATACAGTTATAAGTATTATGTATTATAATTTGAATGAAGTAGTGTATAAGAACTTTTCGTTATGTGAGTAATTAATAATTTATTTGTCACGTCAATTAATAACTCATGTGTTTGGACGTGACGCAGTACTTTGTTAATCAATTAATTGAGATTGAATGAATGATTAATTGCAATAAGTAGAATAGTTTAATAATTAAATTTAAAAATTTAAAAATTTAAGATGACTATTTGCAATTGAATGAAAATTTAGGATGATTAGATGTTATTTTCCCTTCTCAAAATAACATGTTCACTCTATGGTTGAAATTTTATCTTGTATTTGGATGTTTTTTCATTAACGGAACGGAACGAAATAAGTGGGGATAGATCGAAAAGGAAAGGAAAGGAAAGGAACAGAATATAGTTCTCTCCTCTTTGTTTAGGAGATTTATTAACAGAACGGAACAAAACATTTATTCCTCCATTTCACCTCAATTTTGGGGGAAAACAAAAATTGGATATTTGAGGGAAAGAAGGGGGGAATGATTCTCTCTGTGTTCCCTTCCGTTCCTATGCATTTTAAAACTCCCAAACACAAAAAATTATTTTCATTCTTTCTATTTCCTTTCTATTTTTCTCTTTACATATCATCAAAACATAGTGTCAATTCGTTTGAAAAGTACTCTTTCTTATAAATAATAAACAAAGACTATACTATCCGAATTTACAAAAATACATAATACTAAAAAAGATGAAATATCTATCCCTATATAACAAATGAAAATACATTATCTTAAGATTGACTTAATTTTTTAACCTACTTTCATTCTAAGAATGACACATGTCATTCTCAATATTTTTAATTAAATATGCATATTTCATTTTTAAATATTTTTTCTCTTTTAAATTTATATATTTTTAGATTCGATCTAAATAAATTAATTATTTATATCTTCTTTATAATTTTAAATAATTTTTTATTCTTTACAATTTTTTTCTTTCTTAATCTATATTTATTTAAATTATATCAAAATTTAAAAAAGAATATGTGCAATGCAAGAAATACTTGTTAGTTTACTTTACAATATATATCACAAGGAAAGAAGAGTGTTGAAGTTAAGATAAAAAAAGGTTTAAATTGAAACTATACCTCCTGTTTTTTAGGGATAAATTAAATTGTTTTGTTAACAAATCTCTGAAGAATACTTATTAAAAATTTTAAATAAAAAAATAATTTTTTAAATTTTTAATATATTAAATATCTTATTTTGTTTTAAAATTTCTTAATTTGATTTTCTTAACAACTAATCTGATGTTGAAATTCTTAAATTAATCCAATTTGCACTTTTTTTTTTTTCATCACAATTTTGTTTTTGGGTCATACTAGTCATTTACTGAAATAAAATAAATAAAAAATATCACAGATGAAAATTGAGAAAACAAGGGAAGCATTACCAAAAAAAAAAAAAAAAGAAAGAAAAGAAAAGAAAAGAAAAGAAAACAAGGGAGGAACAGGTAGAAACCCCAATGAATGGTGACCCTCAAGATGAACCTCAGGTGGCGCCGCCCATTGGGTTCCTCCTAAGTCATAACCCTATGTCTTCGAATACTCTAATTCTCTTTCTCCATAATCTTTGGGCATGATCCACTCTAAGGATCAACTCCCTTATCATGCTTTCTCTGCGACCAGCTCGCAGATTCTGCCACTTCTCCGCCGCCGCCGTTGCCGCCGCCTCTGACACTGCCTCTCCACCAACCACTTCCCCAAATCACCTCGACAACCCAAAAAAACCCTTAGAACCCCCTGCTCTCGACAAGCTCAAAGCCGAGAGAGACCCTGACAAGCTCTTCCACCTCTTCAACGCCAATGCCAATAACCCTCTCCTCATCGAGAATCGCTTCGCCTTCGACGACACCGTTTCTCGCCTAGCCGGTGCTCGTCGTTTCGATTACATCGAGAACCTTCTAGAACACCAGAAGACCCTCCCCCAGGGTCGCCGCGAAGGTTTCATGGTTAGGATTATCACTTTATATGGCAAAGCTGGTATGACCAACCATGCCATCAACACTTTCTATCATATGCATTTGTTTCGGTGTCGTAGAACTGTTAAATCCTTCAATGCTGCTCTTAATGTCTTGTCACAAACCCGAAATTTCGATTCTATTATGGAGTTTTTAGGACAAGCTCCTCAGAGATTTGATATTCAAGTTGATATCTTTTCTGTTAATATTGCTGTTAAGGCCCTTTGTAAATTGGGAAAACTGCAAGAGGCTTATTTGTTTATGTTAGAGAGTGAAAATAAGGGAATTAACCCTGATGTGATAACGTATACTACTCTTATGTCGGCATTTTATCAGAATAAGAGGTGGGAAATTGGCAATGGATTGTGGAACCGTATGGTGTTGAAGGGTTGTATGCCGAATCTTGCAACGTTTAATGTTCGGATTCAATTTCTAGTTAGTAGGAGACGAGCGTGGGATGCGAATACTTTGATGGATGTGATGCAGAGAGTGGGGGTTGTGCCGGATGAGGTTACGTTTAATTTGGTGATCAAAGGTTTTTGCCAAGCTGGTTTTATTGACATGGCGAAGAGGGTTTATTTTGCGCTACACGGGAAGGGGTATAAACCAAATGCTAAGATTTACCAGACCATGATTCATTATTTATGTGAGAGTGGGGATTTTAATCTGGCATATACTATGTGCAAAGATAGTATGCAGAAGAATTGGTTTCCGGAGGTAAATACGATCTGTATGCTGCTGAAAGGCCTAAAGGGAAATGGGCATATTCATAAAGGAAGGATGATTGTTACATTGGCTGAGAGGAGAAAACCTCCCTTCCCTTCCGATCACTTGGCTGCAATGCAGTCCATATTGTCCAGGAGTTAAATTAATGGAATAGGAAAACAGGAAATCAATTTACTTTTGTGAGACAGCAGACCAAAAGGATCTCATATTCTTTGTATTCCATTCATTTGTCCATCTTGAAAATTTAACTAGCCTGGAAATTTGATGGCGTTACATCTATACGAGCAGTCTAACACTAGTTGTTTCCACTCAGTTAATTCATTGCACCATCCTTAATAATATTTTGGACAAGGTGAAATTTCAAGAGTCAAATGCCATATAAACTCTTGTAAGTTCTGAAGCTCCCTTGCCCTCATTCAAGCATTCTTTCTGTCTGTCACACACATGCACCATTTTTGTGATTTTAGTTTCATTGCAGACAAATCTTGCATGGTTATGAAGGTTGTATGTGCTATTCTTTTCCATGTTTTCATTGGAAAAACAATACTGTTGTGTGATTTGATCATGTATCTTTTCATGAGTGTCAATAGTAATAAACCAAATATTAATTAATGTACTCATTTCATTTACAATTGCTATAATGTTGAGAGTGGATTTCTATTTTCTGGTGTTTAAGGCCCATGCATATTTTTCAAAATCACTTCTTTTGTTTTTCGGAACAACTTTTATTCATGTATGCATACATGAATCTATGTCATTGTATGGATGTCAATTTAGTAACAGTTGTTTGTCTTAAGATACTAACGTTATACTTAATGATTTCAGAATCGTGGTGGAGAACACAATATTCATTTTAAATTAGTGAAGTTCATCCTTGTTGGATATCAATGATCAGATGTAAACCTTGGTAATAATTTTTTTTTTCTCATTCAAATTACATTTGTTTTTTGGATCAATACACATGCTGCTTTCACATTCTTTTATATTATCTGATTCTGCTGACGTGCTGTAGGTAAACTTTTAGCTTCACTGCTCCCCCATTCTTGAAATATCACTGTTATGACTGTTAAAAACCATTTATATGAATAGCATTGAATTTTGTATGAAAACACATAAATGTTGTGGGCCATTAATACGTTGCAAGGAGATCATATCAAATAAAAAGTGGAATGGGTTGATATCTGAGGACTGCAGTTGTTGAAAGCATTCGCATTAGAAGTCTAAGCCCAATGTGCTTAGTCCCTAATCATGACATGAAGTTTTTATCACTGAAATGATATTTTGATGATTCAAAGCGGTTTGCTGCAACTTTCTTTCTAGTTTACCAAAAGAAAAGGTTGATATGCCTCTTGAAGAGACATGTTTTGCACTATTGCACTTGTCATACAATCAATGTCTAACTTTCAATTTGTTATTTTGATAACTGCAACCCTTCATTTATAACTGGGGTTGAATCTCAATGGAGGTTGGCAATATAACAATACATGCAAGGTCTTGAGGCAGGAAATTCAACAGAAGGCTTGGGAACTTCAAGTTGTCTGAGATCTCTGACACTCTCTCACTAAATAAATCTTCTCCTTTGAGCTCGTAAAATCACGACTGCCCTGTTGCAAATGCCCTTTTAAAGAATTAATCCCCCTTTTGTAAATTTCGTATGCCATCAAACTTATAAATTAGTGGTTGTTTGATGAAATTATAGATTTAAGGGTTAGTCTTTTATGCCTTGATTGTATAAGGAGGTAAACTAGAATTGACCTCAAATATCCATTTGTCTTTGAAGTGAAAAGGGTAAAGTGTTCTTGTCATGCTCTGGAAATTTCTGGAAGTATTTTGATATGCAATCTGGGTTTTGTTTAGCAGAGAGGAGATGCCTCTATGTATAACGAGCATCCTTATTCATACCCTGAGGCTGTTTGGAGGACTTCTGTCCACACTGCAGAATGTATGCACTGGGCTTAATGAGGTACTTGTGGAGGAAACAAGTTGTTTACAGAGATGGGTTTCTGCTTTTGAACTTGGATCTTACCTTCCTTGTGCTTATCTGCTTTGGATTGATGCCGGATAATAGCTGAAAGTTCACCTGGTTGGAAGGTATCCCATTCTTATTTATGATTCCAATCAGTGTCATTGTTTAAGAGAATAATCAATTTATTTATGTGGGTAGCTAAGGATGGTTGAAGTGTATGGGAAGAAGTTGCATCAGCCTTTTGCTGTGAAAACTATTGTGAAGGGTGTAGGAGGGGACAAACGAACGATAATGGAGAGAGCATTATTGCAATGCATGGTACAAAATTGATGGTGTCAATTTTGTGATTTTCCGTAGACATTAGACATCCAGTATATGACCATGGTTAGAACATCTTGACCATAAGTAGGAATAATAAGCGGGGGAGAATCATCTGCAGTTTCACATGGATATGATGTGCTGTCTACAGTGCTGTTGGTTGTTTGCACACAGTACTTGGCCAAGAGCATGAACACTTTCGACTGGGGTGGGCTATTGCATCCCTTATTGCCTTTATTGAATAGAAAAAGCCTTGAACCAGGTCTATGATGACAAAGGGCATATACAGAAAACGTTGGAAGCTTCATCTATGGTTGAAAAACTGCTAGCTTGAAGACAGTGAAAGCATGCAAAGTTGATCAACTATTCGTATTAATTTTTTTTTAAAAAGCATTTAGAATTGTTGATCGTGTAATTTTTTTTTTCTCCATGCTATTCCAAGTGTTCTTGTTTTAGGGAAGTCCACTAAGATTGCACGTGAGTTTCATCTATGGTCGATTTCAATTTTTGAATGCAGGTTATTTGTTCCTTCAATGATCAATCCTTCCGCCGTTGTTTACTTCGTACTCATTATACATATCACCCTGATAATCACAATTGAACAGTTTTTGCCTGCCATTTGTTTCCATTGTTTTTTTTTAGTAGTTGCCCAACATTTATGCTTCCGAAATTCGAATCATATATATTCTCACTGAGTTTGAGCCTCTCAAACTTCATTGATGATTATACAAAAACGTTAATAAAAAAATGAGTTCAAGTATATTGAACCAAGTAGCATTGTTTGCTTCTCTCGAGTTTCGAGTGGAAAATGGTGCACAGCAGTCACGATAATACTTGTTCATAAGACCTGAATTTTGAGTAATCTTAGTGCCGCAATAATGTATGCACAAAAGAAACACATTACACATTGGAGCCAGTTTGTCAAGCCTTGCTTGTGGCCACCGTGGTTGTGATATTGTAACACTAGGATTACATTAGAATAATTTATCACTCAGTCAGTTATTGGAATCGAATCCAACATTGAAAAAAACAAAATATGATGTGTAAAAGCGTAACTATTTTTTAATGATAAATATTTTTTTTAATATTTTCTTTTTTAAAAACAAAAATTTAGGGTTAGCTAGGATAAGTTTTCAAGTTACAGAAGTACTTACAGATAACTCATCAATAATAAATTCCGATAGGAATCAAATCCAGACTAATTTAATTGATGTGATTTACCCTTACCGTTTATATCAACTAGGGATGCATATGGAATGAGTTTGGATAATTATAATCCAGCTTGATATTTTGATCGGGTCATTTTCTTGGACTCGAACTCAACCTGACCATAGTCCGATAATGATCGAGCTCAAATTGGATCAACCTGATATGTAAACATAATATATAAATTTGAACATTATGTATAGTTAAATTATATAATTATAAAATTGGGAAAGTGAAACTAAGGTATATTTTATAAATATATATTTCAACACAAAAATATCAATATAAATATAATATGAGGATAATCAACTTACACCAATGTAATTTTTTTTTCTTACATTTATTTTCAATCGTTAGTTCCACTTTCATCTAATGGTTGAGATTATTTCATTAAAAGTAACCATTAGATAAAAGTAAACTAACGGTTGAAAATAAGTGTAAAGAAAAAAGACTTACACTGGTATAAGTTGATCCTCCTTCAATATTATATTATCATGTTATGTAAAATTTATTAATTTAATTCAAGGAGTCTTATTATTTATAACTAATTATAAAAATAATATCATTTTTAAAATAATTTAAAATATTAAACTAAGTTAGAACCACTCAAAATAAATTTGAATTTGATTCAAAAACACATAAAATCTAATTTTCTAGAATCTAAACCTGTTTCAATTAACTTCGAGTCAGTCTTAGAAGTCCTCAATGTCAATCATTGTTGGCTTAATATTTTCTTTTTAATAAGGATTAACAAATGATATGTTTTTCTATCAACTTTTAATGCAGTAGATATAAAGAACGATTTTAAAGATAAAGTTAATTAATATAAAAAGACACTAATTATAAAAAAAAATCTATTAATTGATATAGAGTTAGTAATATTAATTATAAATATTTGTGAAAAAAGAAAAAAATCCTTCAGGCTCATACAGGTACTGGTGACCAAGTTGGAGAGAAAAAGCTTCAAAGCAAAGACTTGAGAACCAAGCTTAGTGATGAGTTGTGACATGATAAGAGGGCAGAGATCCTTTGACCTGTGAGTTCGTGCAGTTAAATGGAACACGAGTTACACTTGCTCTTGTTTTTCTCATTGTAACATTTGATCTGACAAATGAATACAACAACATTGATTGAAACCTCAACACTCTTTCTTGTAACAGATTGTTGTTCATTACCTCTGCTCCCTCCCAAACCAAATGTCGAAGACCATTCTTTCTCGAATCAAACCCCGTAACCGCCCCAAAGCCACAACCTTTTCCCCAACCCACTTCACTTTCACTCCCCGCATCAACAACCTCGTTCTCGACGCCATCCGAATCCTCAAAACCCACCACCAATGGCAAGATTCCCTCGAATCTCGCTTCGCGGAATCCAAGGTTCTTGTTTCCGACGTTGCCCATTTCGTTCTAGACCGAATTCATGACCCGGAACTGGGTTTGAAGTTTTTCGATTGGGCTTCCACGAGACCCTTCTCTTGTTCCCTGGATGGGGTTGCTTATTCTTCTCTTTTGAAGCTCTTGGCGAGGTTCAGAGTGTTCTCGGAGATCGAATTGGTGTTGGGGAACATGAAAGTTGAAAACTTAAAGCCTACCCATGAAGCATTGAGCACTGTGATTCGTACTTATGGAGAATCTGGGTTGGTTGATAGGGCCCTCCAGTTATTCCATACAGTGCGTGAAATGCATCATTGTTTTCCCAGTGTTGTTGCTTGTAATTCATTGCTGAATGGATTGGTGAAAAACCGGAAAGTTGAGATTGCGCGTCAGGTGTATGATGAAATGCTTGAATCAGATGATGGTGCAGGTACAGTTGTGGATAACTATAGCACCTCCATAGTGGTGAAGGGCCTTTGCAACTTGGGGAAGGTTGAGGAAGGTAGGAAGTTGATTGTAGATAGATGGGGGAAGGGTTGTGTGCCACATGTTGTGTTTTACAATATGATTATTGACGGGTATTGCAAGAAGGGTGATCTAGAAGGTGGGAGTAGAGTTTTCAAGGAATTGAAATTGAAGGGATTTTTGCCAACATTAGAAACTTATGGGGCTATGATTAACGGATTTTGTAAGGCAGGGAAGTTCGAAGCAGTTGAGCAACTTTTGACAGAGATGAATGCAAGGGGATTGAATGTGAATGTGAGTGTACAAGTGTATAATACTATTATTGATGCTGAATACAAGCATGGTTTGGTAGCAAAAGCAGATGAGACAATGAGAAGGATGGCTGAGATGGGTTGTGAGCCAGATATTACAACTTATAATACTTTGATTAACTTTTCATGTAGGGGTGGAAGGATTAAAGAAGCTGATGAACTCATAGAGAGGGCGATAAGAAGGGGATTGTTGCCTAATAAGTTTAGTTATACGCCACTTATGCATGCTTATTGCAGACAAGGGGATTATGTTAAGGCATCAAATATGCTTTTTAAGATCGCTGAAACAGGAGATAAACCGGATTTGGTTTCTTATGGAGCTTTTATCCATGGAGTTGTTGTTGTCGGGGAAATTGATGTTGCATTGATGGTCCGAGAAAAGATGATGGAAAAGGGAGTATTTCCTGATGCTCAAATTTACAATGTTCTGATTAGTGGTCTCTGCAAGAAAGGGAGGTTTCCTGCTGCCAAACTACTAGTTTCTGAAATGCTTGACCGTAATGTTCAACCTGATGCATATGTTTATGCCACCTTGGTTGATGGGTTTATTAGAAATGATGAACTTAATGAGGCAAGAAAGCTTTTTGAAGTCATAATTGGAAAGGGTATAGACCCTGGCATTGTGGGGTTCAATGCCATGATTAAGGGTTTCTGTAAATTTGGAAAGATGACAGATGCTCTGTCATGCTTCAATAGGATGAAAAATGCACATCATGCTCCAGATGAATACACTTATTCCACGGTTATAGATGGATATGTGAAGCAGCATGACTTAAATAGTGCACTCAAGATGTTTGGACAGATGGTGAAACAGAAATTCAAGCCAAATGTGGTCACCTACACCTCCTTGATCAATGGATTCTGCAAGAAAGCAGATATGAGCAGAGCTGAAAAAGTTTTTAGGGGGATGCAATCTTTCAACTTGGAGCCTAATGTTGTCACATACACTATACTAATTGGGGGTTTCTGCAAGGCCAGTAAACCTGAAAAAGCAGCATCCTTTTTTGAGCTAATGCTGATGAACAATTGTCTTCCAAATGATGTGACATTCCATTATCTGATAAATGGTTTAACAAATGATACAACTAGTCCAGTTCTTATGGAGAAAAATGAGTCTAAAGAAAAGGACAGGTCCTTGATTTTGGATTTCTTTGCAATGATGATATCGGATGGATGCAGCCGAGTGATTGCTGCTTATAATTCTGTTATTATTTGTCTTTGTAAGCATGGAATGGTTGACACTGCTCAAGTGTTGCAAAATAAGATGCTGAGTAAGGGGCTTCTTATGGATTCTGTATGTTTCACTGCTCTGCTGCATGGCTTATGCCAAAAAGGTAAATCAAAAGAATGGAGGAATATCATATCCTGTGATCTAAATAAGATTGAACTCCAAACTGCTGTTGAGTATTCCCTGACACTAGATAACTACCTATATCAGGGAAGGTTTTCAGAGGCTTCGGTTATTTTGCAGACCTTGATTGAAGACTCGAAGTTTTCTGATCAACCAGATGAAGATCTAAAGGTTATAGCAAGATAGGGAGCGAGGAAATTCCCATGATTCATTAGGAAATTATACAAACTTGAGAAGTCAATCACCATAGCAGTCTCGTATATGAATGTGTATATATTGAGGTTTACATCTAGAATTTAAGAAAGATGGCCCTTCCATATTTTCTCAGGATTCTTTTATGCTTGAGGACAGTTCTCATCAAAGAGGAAATACAAGTTATCATGCGACAAGTATTTTTTTGAAGAGGCTGCTATTAAGGAAAAAATAATAGTTCCATATTTTTGCGGTATAACTAGCATGCTTTCAAGATGGATTGATCACTCAATGCTTCAAAGCATGGGAGACAGCTACCTGTAACAACAAAGAGATTCTGGATTGATATAAATTGTACGGTTGCTATATATACTGGCATGCTATGCATGACAGTTTACTTTCGTCCGAGTTAAAGCATCAGGTGCATCTCTATATGTACAATAGTTAGAAAATTAACATTAGATGGGTATAAAAAGCGCCATTTCATTACTCTGTTGCTGCCATTGGCTTTGAAAAGCTCTCCAGCTCTTTCCCAGATCCCACCAAGAGAAGGATATTTTCCCTGAATATCATGACCCTTTGGTTATTTCTTTACTTTTTGCAGTTCACTAGTTAAATTGGGGAAAGTCCTTCAACATGATGACACGCCTCGCCGATATATTTGTTGTTGCTTCAATGGCTTCTTTGCCTCCTTGTCTGCTTTCCCATGGTAGGGGCAATATTGCAGCAACACTAATTAATTTTACAGAGTCATGGGATTGGGATGTACTTTGAGGTCATGTAAAAGGGGCACTTGGTTCTGCTCCACCTAGTTGGGTCATGCATAGATTCCCATTCTGATACGAGAAGCTGAAAAAGAAGCTGTTGAGGTAGTGTACAGCAAGAACAGAACTAAGAGCAGAGAAGAATAGTTGGTTCAGCCAACAGAGTGTTTGCTTTGCTTTCGTGGCATGTGTACTGTTACAGTTTCTGCTATTCTTTGGCAAGTAGAGACAATTATTCTCTCTCATGTGTTATTATTTTTTAAAAGCTAGCACCATCATATTCATGGATCAGTTCGAGGCTTCAAGCACTAATAAATGAATAGGCATGTACAGTACTTGACTATCATATGATTTTAATTAAGGATTTCATTTTTCTTTTCTTGTTAATGTAGTAGGGGAGTTTAGCTAGGTAACAAAACGAAATATATGGACAACTTGAGACCGATGGTTTAATTTTAATGACAAGTGAGCTGCTTTATATCTCTTGACAGGACAGCCATAATAGAAAATTGTGCAGTCAGTAAAGAATATAAATGATGAGAATTGAGAAGCGGAATAGCAACTCTTGAAATTAAAACTTGTTCCGTCAACAATTATCATAAGCATAATAGAATCGCATGATTACCAAGTTCTCTAGTTGGAAAAAGAAAAAAGGTTAATTACCTGCAATAATTAAGGTATCTATTTTTTTATTAATATGCCTATAGCTATAGTATGGCGCTATCAATTATTTATAATTCTTGATTATTTAATTTATGTAATATGTTTGTCCATAAATCAATAAATCTAAATCCAATTGGATCTGAACCTAACAAATCCGTTGTTCAATTTAGCCATACAAACAAGGGCGTAACTACATTCAGGACCAAGGACAACCCGCGCACTAAAGTTAAACATGTTCATATATTAAGTATGAGTACAGTTATTAACATTTTCTCGTAACTACTTTTAACTTATATTTCTTCTATTACCCTTAAGTGATTTCATTTTAAGAATCAAATTTTTCATTCGCACTTTTTATATTATTGTTTTTTTATATATTCTTGCTTAATTACACCATTTTTATAACTTCATAGTTTTTTTTTTTGTTTTTTTGGAGTTATAGTTTTTCTTTTAGAGTAAGACTAACATTTATTTTAAAAAAAAAATTGGTACAACTCGCCAATGATCTCTTAATAATCATTATTTACTTAGCTAGTAACTAATATTAATAATTATAATACTAATTTTATTTAATTTTTTTATTAAATAATTAAGAGTATTATTTAGATTGTCATTAAAAGAAAATCATATTTATTCATGATAAATTACATATTTTTTTTATAATGGACATCATTATAGTTTTAAAATTTAGACATTTATTTATTTTTTATTGTTAGAATAAAATACAATTTAAAGAATTACTTATACTATTAAATAAAAAATTCTCTAAAAATACTTTAAGAACTAAAGGTATTTTAAAATTATCAATTTTCATTACTATCAATGTTTAATTTTATAATGTTTTTTAGTTATAAAAAGTTGTATCTAATTAAGTTAATTATTTGAAATATTATAAAACAAAATTTTTATTCAATTATGCAAATTTATCAATAAAGTTGAGCACCAAATATTAACATGCATATTTAAAATTAAATAGAATTAAAATTAATTATTTTCTGAACTAGTATTAAAATTAAAATTAGTTATTAAACTAATTATTCATCATTTTTGTATCAATGAATATTTGGAAGCTCAAATATTAAATTTAATTTATAGTTTTTCTAACTAGTGTTACACTTGGTTTTAAAATAAAAATAAGACATTAAGAGAAGTCAAATATATAAGTCATTGAATATAATGAAATTTTTCTTTCAAAGTAATATAGGTTAGAGTAATATTATTTTTTGGTGTAACGAGTATTATAACATTTTACTAATGTGTTATAGATAAATTAGATTGAAGTAGTTTTAAAATAAAAAAAACTCAAAGCTAATAGTAATAGAGAAAACAACTGGAGTATAATAATAAATTTCATGAGCACAAAAAAATATTAAGTTTGATAATTAAAAAATGAAACTATTTAGTTAAGGGTAATGTAGGAAATTAAACTTAAAAACAATTATAAAGAACTTAAAAACAATTATAAAGAAATGTGGATTGACAAAAGAGAGTGTTATCCCACACATTAAGTATATGTTTTTCAGTGAAAATTAACATATAAGATATATATGATACCATCACCAAAATTTTTAATTTCGCTCCTGTATATAAATAAGATTTTACTTTCTTTCTAAAATAATAAAGTATGATAACAATTACAAAAATTTAAAAGTTTTAAAGCTTGCCTGTCTAACAAATTTAAAATTGAGAAATGAAATGTAAATCTCATTAATGCCATAACAATCCTAAGATATTTTAAGTTAACTACTGGAATATATATGATTATATATGGGTCAAAATTGGGTCAATGAAGATATTTTAAGTTAACAAATGAAGTTGGACACCCCAAATTTTTATATCAATATTCGTCATTTAATGAGTGGGATAGGGAAGGAAAGAAACTGTGATAGTCATGAAACGGTGGAAATGGGGGAAGGGGAAGGGGGAAGGGTGAAGGCGAAGCTTGGAGAAGATGTGCCTTTTTTTTTTTATAAAAAAATTAATGATATAATTGTTTTTTTTAAAAAAAAAGTCTAACATAGATTCATTAAATGACATGAATTTATCTTTACATTTTATTATTTTTAAATATTAAGATGTGTGCATTTTATTCTCTAAAGTACAACTTACATTTTAAAGGAGTTAAATCCAAAATTTGTAACCATTTTTAATCGTATCCTTACTCACTTAGCTTCATAATTCTACCCAATTTTGTATTTTTTTTTTTGTGTATTGCAATCACATGTCACGTGGTGTTCTAATCAATCAACTTATATGTATATATCGATTAATTCATTTTCTTATTCTATCAAAAGTAGGTATTTATACTAAATTAAGATACTTATAAAAATAATATTTACAACTCAACCACAAGAAATTGATATAAGTATAATTCAAACATGTGACTCAATTTTGTATTATGTAATATTCGAAATGCATATGCGAGTAGTTTTTACTCAAGTTAATTTTATGTTCAAATGAAATTGAGTTCGTATATTGGTGCATCCTTTCCAAACAAGCTCTTATGTATATATGTATTATTTTATTATTGTAATTAGATCCTTATAATTTGTAAAAAAAATTTAAAAAAAGTTTTTGGTCTGAAAATTTAGCTGATCCAACGAACCATTAGCTTATGCTGCTGCCTTTCAAACATAGCTAATGTTGTTGTTTTCATGAGCGGGCCTAGCCCAATTTGATGGATCAATTAATGCCAAACAGCTAACAAGAAGTTTTTGGGGGCCCTGGAAGGAAAGTGAAAGGATTGCACTTGTTGTACCTTGTGCCTTGTGCTTTGTGGGGTATTATTGTACTTCTTCCTCAACTCAACATACATTAGATTACAGTGTGATAAACAAATTGTTAGGGTTTTTGATTGAGAGAGAGAGCAATGGAAGGCATAACAGAGGGAGTGAACAACATCAACATCTCCGATTCCTATAAGAAGAATCGCATTCAGGTCTCTAACACCAAGAAGCCCCTCTTCTTCTACGTTAATCTCGCCAAGGTACGCTTCATCTCTCTGCAACTGTAAATCATCTCAATCCACCTATGTTGCTGTTTCTCTTTGGAGCTGTTTCAATTTCAGATTTTGAAGCATGTGAACCTTTTCCCTCATGTTTAATTATTATGGGTACGTTCGGTTTTGTTCAATTTTGTTGATACCTGTTATTTTTGGATTGCAGAGGTATATGCAACAGCATAATGAGGTCGAGCTATCAGCACTAGGAATGGGTATCAAGATTTTGGAACTAAATCCCTATTTCCTTTCCTCTGATTTTTAAGTTTTGTTAATTGAATTGTGCTTGTGAGTGCATTGTTGGTTTTATTGATTATTGATTAGTAATGTGGGCTCGTTGAATGATTCTAGGGTTACATTGGTCACTGGCTATAACTGTTTGAGATTGAGAATTGTTAAAAACTGAAGAATGGTATACATCAAAGATCAAACCTTCATTGAAAAAAAGATGTTAATTTTGGGAACACATATCAGTATACATAAACATGTTTTTCTTTATAGGCTATCTCTGTAAATGTTCCAAGGCCTTCACATGTTGAACAGATGGATAAAATGTTGTTTAGGTTTCTTTTGCCGCCTCTGCCTGCCCTGAACATGGTGAATGATTTGAGTTTTGGATTCTGTTTCAAACCTTTAATTTTCACTAAGCGCTTTGGTATACAGTGTGCTGGTGGTAGTGGCAACCACTAATATAGTAATATGTACTTATGCTTAGTTTCAAAGCTTACTCATATTGTAGGAAGCAGGCCTCCCCTTCTCCACTCCCTTTTGAAACTCCAAATAAGCTGTAGGTAGGTAGCGTAGGTTTTTTTGTTGACTTCTAGCATCTTTTAGCTAGGGATAACAACATAAGCTTGGAAAATCTGCCTAAGACAAATTGGATAAACTCTTTTTTTAACCATGCTGTACTTAGTGATTTGTCTTTGACTGGTGGCTACCCTGAAGTTTTACCTGCAAGGCCCTTCTTCAATTTGATTAAAGATACAAATAGTGGTACAAAAACTGTCACAACTGTCATGCTACGTATATTTGCAAGATGTAATGAAGACTAGAGAAATATTTTTTTATTATCAAAATTAGAAGGCAATAACTTCTTGGGTGTTGATTATGCAGACAGTCGTATTATTTACTGGAATAGTAGAACTGTATTACAAGGTTAAAATGAGGAAGAAAATGCAGTGTATTTCATGATTTATATGTTGTGCCATTTCTTTCTAGTTCTATCTTTTCTTTCCTGTTTCCTTGGTTACAAGTTTAATATGATTTCTGATTTCTTTTCTATTTATTGTCACAGCTATTGCCACGGTGGTAACTGTTGCTGAAATTTTGAAAAATAACGGGCTTGCTGTTGAAAAGAGTGCGATACTATCTTTTTTTTTTTTCCTCCTGGGAAATGTCCCCTCTTTCTGATTCTCCAATGATTGAATAATCTAATTTGATTCATGATGGAATCTTAATGCAGAAATCATGACATCAACTGTTGACATAAAGGATGATTCTAGAGGTAGACCTGTCCAAAAGGCCAAGGTAAGGGTAGAAACACTGTTCTTTTTTACTCTACAATGTTTGTCTAGGAGCCTGTTTGGCCTTGGTGTGTGTGTGTGCGCATTGAGAAGTTAAAAGAAGCACCATTTTATAAAAAAGCTTTTGTTGATTTTTATAGCACGGCCAAACAGTCTCCTTCCAACCTATGGCTTTGGATTCTGCTTTATGATTTGCCTCGAAGTTCTATGTTTGATAAATCATGTTTTAGATTGAAATAGTACTTGGGAAGACAGCAAACTTCGATGAGTTGATGGCTGCTGCGGCTGCTGAAGATGGTGAAAATGGAGATATTGAAGAGCAGAGCGCATGAAATTCGTCAAAATTACACCTGAATCGGGTGAAGATGTGTACTCTTTAATGATTTGCTTTTTGGTTGTTGCGAGGTAGAGGACATCCATAGGATTCATTATAGACTAACTGATAGTTGTCAGACTATTAAATTATATTAATTTCTAAGTTGATTCATCAAATTATTTGTAATATAAGATACAACTGAATCGAGTTTTTGGATCATTCTAATTAAGTAATCAGATTAAGAAGTTATTAAAGGGGAAAAATTGTAGAATTAATTATACAAAAGTAATTAAAAATTGTAAATAAAATTAAGTAAACAATCAATCTACAGAAATCAATTCATAATGAATCTAATTCATTTTTTATCACTAAAAATTCATTTAATTGTTAACCAAGTTTTTAGCTTTAGGTCACACTAAAAAGTCTAAAGATCTATGAATTCTTTATGAGATAAATTTTTAGAATTTAATTAATCAAGGTTAAATGAGTTAAGTATTTTTTAATCTTAAATTAATTTAAAACTTAAAATTCAATCAAATTAAACAATTTTACAAATAACTTTGATTTATTGTGTAGTGTCTGTAATCTTCATTAAACACGTAATTATATAATTATTACATCAACATTTAAATTAAATTAAGCAATTCAATTCAGATTTAATAAAATTAAAAAAGATAAAAGAGAAACTTGATTAACAAGTAAAAGATAAATTTGATTAATAAGTAAAAGAGAAATTTGATTAGCAATTAAATGTAAAAAATCAAAACAAGATCTTAGAATTAAATATCAAGATTGTCAATATTTATGATTGATTAAAAAGGATTTAGCCTTTCATGGTTGGAAGGGAAAAATTGAAAAGAAAGAAATTTAGAGAGAAAGGGGATGAAGAGAGGAACCGCAAGCAAGAGCGACTATGAGAAAATTAAGGTTCAGTTTCATGGTTACTATTGCTGCTTAAATAATTATTTCTAAAATTAAAATTCAAGTTTGCCCTCAACTTAGGGTTAATCTTCTTCCTTTTAACTTTAGTTGGAAACTTAATTTGCATAATTTGAACTTATGATGAGAGAGTAATGACCAAAACATTTTTAACAGCTCTCTGAACTCATCAGCCAACTTCAAAGGGTGCAAACACTATCAAAACGTCACGGTTTTGATAAGTGATTTTCATAAGAATTGAATATTTGTGCCTCAATTTTCAAATGGCACCGATTTCAGCTCTATATGACACTGCAATTCAAATTATGACTCAATCTTTGCACTTCGTCCAGGTTCTAGCGACATCTCTATTCTGACTTTGTGACTCAATTTGACCCATTAGACAGTTTGATTCAGCCTTTGAACTCTTCATCAAAGTTGTAGAGTTTTCTCTCAAATTTCTTTCAAAGTAAAATTCATAACTTTTATATATTTAGAACTCAAGTTATGTTCAAAATACAAAAAAGTGTGATATTTTCAATAATACTAAAAAATATAATTTAGCTAAATATGAATCCAAATTTATAAAATATGATTAAAATTAATCAATTATGCATATAAGAAGTCTAAAAAACTAAATATAAACAGTAACTAATATATAAAAATTATGTTTATTATTGACCTGCAGTATTGAATATTGAACTAAAAAATTCCTTCCTTTTTTTTTCCTATAAAAATAGGTTTTTCTTGTTATCATTCTTGCTGGGTTTAATTTATCGTTTTTACATGGAGAGAGGAAGAGGATGCATTTCATGACTATATTTTGATCAAGTTTTGATACTGGGGATAGCAAATATCCGTGCACCTGGGATTTTGATGCCTAGCAGTCTCATCTTATAATCGATAGGAAATTTCTGATGTTCTGAAAATTTATGACGAGCGTGTGTTCCAATTGCCTTGGCTATCCACGTAACTATGCAGTGTGCAGGTCCACCTTTCATTTTCTCTCTTTTTTCAGTGTAATATTTGGCCAACAATGATCCTTGAAGTGGTGAGGTTTACCTCTGCATTTCCCACCGCATATTTAAATTCATCAATCATCATCTGATATTGGCCATTTATTGATCAATAAAATGTATCGAAGCCTAATTCCATTTAGTTTCCGTTTGGGCGACGGAATTCATCTTAGAATTAAGAATTGGAATAAAGGGTGGTAAGTAGATGGATTGTATGAATTTTAAGTTGGATCAGATTGATAAAAATAAATCATTAATCATTTAGGATTTATTAAAAAGTTATGAAAATTATTCAACCAATTAATGATTTATTTTAGTTTGTGTTTGGTAATGATTAATTATTATTAAAAAAAAATTGAGATAAAAGCTGTTTTGTGATAAATTGAGATGTTTGAGTAAATCTGATTAAAGTGATAAAAGTTTTTTTTATGGTTAAAAAGTTTTTTCTTCATAAGTAGTATTTTGAGCATTTTCTTATTTTTTTCTTCAAAAGCTGATTATATTATAATTTTACGAAAATAACTTTAAAATATAAAATATTATATAATATAAATAAATCATTTTATATCTTTTCTAATAATGAATTATATAAAAGTAATTTTTTCATATAAAACAAATAAAACAGATTATCTTAAAATTATTTTTCGATTAACATATTCAAACAATTATATTATAATCAATTATAATAATAATCGATTATATATATAATTGACTATTGAAATAACTTTTTTTTTCACAGTTAATTCAAATACATCCCTAATGGATGGATTTTCAATTTATTCATTTACTATCATATCATATTTTGTTTAATGAAATAACTCTTTCTTAACTAAGGTTTCTAAAACGCAACTTATTAACAAATGAGAATTTAAATGTATGAGTCATAATAAAATACAATCTAATTTTAGTTCTGTCATCCAAACATACTCGTATTTAAAAAAAATAAAATTTACGACATTCTTTTAATACCTCAAAATGAATATAGCTTGTAAGATTGTAAGAATATACTACTTGGTATTAACGTTCCAACTATATACAATATTTTGTTTAATAAAATAACTCTTTCTTTTACAAATTAATTAAGGTTTCTAAAACGTAACTTCTTAACAAAGGAGAGTTTAAATGCATAAGTCATAATAGAATACAATGTAATTTTAGTTCTGCCATCCAAACATACTCGTATTTAAAAAAAAAATCAAATTTACGACATTCTTTTAATACCTCAAAATGAACATAGCTAGTAAGATTGCAAGAATATACCACTTGTTTGTAACGTTCCAACTATATACAATATTTTGTTTAATAAAATAACTCTTTCTTTTACAAATTAACTAAGGTTTCTAAAACGCAACTTCTAAACAAAGGAGAGTTTAAATGTATGAGTCATAATAGAATGAAATATAATTTTAATTCTGTCATCCAAACATACTCGTATTTAAAAAAAAAATAGATTTACGGCATTCTTTTAATACCTCAATATGAACGTAGCTACTAAGATTGTAAGAATATACCACTTGATAGTAATGTTCCAACTTCAAAATATGAGAAATTAGAGCAAGAGCAAGTGGCCAATCAACCTAGCATTCATTGAGAAATTAGAATTTTGAACTCAAATAATGTTATTAACATTGTTGTTATTATTGTTAGGTTTAAAAATGTTTTTGGTCTTCTAAAATATAGCGATTTTTCCTTTCCTTTTGGCCCCCATTTTTAAAAATTTTCAAACGTATCCTTAAAAAAAAATTCATTTCCAATTGGTCCCTCCATTATTTTGTTGTTAGATTACCATTATTTACCTACGTGGATGTTCACTTGGTGTATAATGTGATACTCATGATCTTACGTGGCGTATAACATGGCATTCATGATCTGATGTGGACATTGATAATCTAATGACTAAAAAAAGGAGGGACTAAAACCAAAAATCGCAATATTTAAAAAGACTAAAATCAATAATCGTTATATTTAAAGGAAATAAATACATATTTAACTTGTGACTTATTCATCAACTACACACCAACTAGAAACTTTACCCTAATATACAATTTTCTTCAATGTAGAAACTCCACCCACATTTTTCTCCTACCGAGAAACTCCACCCACATTTTTCTCCAACTGAGAAACTCCACCTCTAAGCAACTCATGAACCCAAAATCCACCCCTTTAAAACATCAAGTGATCAGCCTTTAAGTTATCCAAAGCTTCCAAAATTACCATGACTACAACACTTTTATAATACAAAATACAACTCAAATTGATTATTAATATTACCCAGTTCATTCACATAAAATCTACTTTCATCAAACCTATAATCGAACCACCAAACGTCCATAACTACCCGTGCGAGACCCATTACACCTTAAGACTGTCCTTCCCATAGCCTCTAGAGACCATTCTCAAAGCTACTACCTAGCCACCAAATTCATAGACATGCAGTAGAAACTACCATTGTCGTGAAGTTTGTGTGCCTCTGTTTCATGGGGTTTTTGTATTCAAGAAAATTGGATTATGGCAATGACAATGTTGAGATGTAATGGGCCTTAAGTGGGTCGTTATGGAAGTTTGGTGGTTCGGTTATTGGTTTGATGAAAATGGACTCAATAATACTGATATTCAATTTGAGTTGTATTTTTTATTACACAAGTGTTGTAGCGATGATAATTTTGGAAGCTTTGGGTACCTTGAAGGCTTATCACTTAGTGTTTTAGGGTGATAGATTCTGGATCGGTGAGTTGCTTAAAGGTAGAATTTCTCAGTTGAAGAAAAATATGTTTAGATGTGGAGTTTCTAGGTTAAAGAAAATTATGTATAGGAGTAAAGTTTTTGACTAATATGTCGTTAATGAACAAGTCTCAAGTTAAATATGTGTTTATTTATTTTAAATATAGCGATTTTTAATTTTAGTCACTCTAAATATAACAAATTTTGGTTTTAGTATCTTTAAATATTGCGATTTTTTGTTTTTGTCCCTCCAATTTTAGTCATTAAGTTGTTAATGTCCACATCAGATTATGAGTGTCATGTCATGTACCACGTATGATCATGAGTGCCACATGAACATTCACGTAAGTAGATAATGACAGTTTAAATGGCGAGATAATTGAAGGACCAATTGAGAATGCAATTTTTTTTGAAGGACTTGTTTGGAAAATTTTAAAAATGAGATACCAAAAAGAAAAATCGCTATATTTTGAGAGGCTAATAATATATTTAAACCTTATTGTTATGAATTAAGTTTAATATTGAATTAAGTTTTTAAACATATTGGGATTTGTTGTTATAGCATGGCCAAACATATTATGTTATTAAATTTTGAAAATTTTAATATTGAACTCAAACTTTAATAATTATGAAATTTAATGACATAATAACTCAAAATTTAATAATCCAATATTGAATTAAGTTTTTAAACATATTGGGCTTGCATTCACTATATCTGGCAGAGTACACTACTAGGTTTTGATTCTGAATCATGAGATACTTCAGAACCCAAATTAATCATACGTGCCATAAGAAATCCAACGAAAAATAAAAGTAAAGCATGTTTTCTTGATGAAAAATACTATAATGTCTAGATATAGTACTTTTCCATTTTATTATTATAATATATAGTAAAAACGCCATGAACGATCGGGACATTCAGTGATTTATATTATACATAGCAGTAATGTAGCTAATTGGACATAACTGAAGGTAAAACAGATCCTTCATCATTAAACTATACAAGCTTGCAAGCCAATCATATATATGGGATGAGCATCCCATCCACTAAGTATTCGAGGCCTTTCCAGAAATAAGATTGTTGGAAACACCCGGTTCTTCTTCTGGTAGTTGTACGCACGGCAAGTAGTTTCAAGATACTGCCTTTATAATCCTATCGATATTTTACACGAGAATAGGGTCCCCTGCATTAGCAAAGTGGTTTTTAAATCTTGAAATCTATACAATTGAGAAAGACAAGAATAAACCATGTGAAGAATGTTACATAATCAAAATCAATATAAATATAAGCATATATAACCGATGTTAAAAAATTCCTTAGATGCCATGCTGCTTTTAATATATCTATATGTGGAGTATAGTTGTTTAATAATACATACTTAAATGACCCACTAATTAAGGCGCTAACGTTAATTATGTATCTGAATAAAATGAGTGTTTTATATTCAAGTTGGTTATCTTCTCAGTTCAAAAATACTCCATTTAAAAAAAAAATCAAGGTATATATATAGGCAAAACAGCACATACTAGGTGCAGCTCCATGGGGATATACGCATTGATTTATAGATGGAATGAGACATGCCGCAAAAACTGATGTAGCAACATTTGGACCACTGCAACAACTCCAAGCACCCAAATGAGTGCAGTTTCTCAAGATGGTTTGAAATTTACTAGCCTCAATGAGGTATGGATGATCAAGGACTTGGTTAGGGGAGGGTTGTGCTATTGGGACTTGAACTTGATGATGGGGTGCTGTGAAGGTACCAATTGTTTGATCAAGTACGGCCTCATGGTGTTTCAAGCACCTTTCCATAGAATTGAAAAGGCAATGAGCCAACCTATGTGGATGCCGTATTCCAGCATTAGTCCCCCAGCAAGTCTTAGCACCATGTGCTGTGCAGTGTGTCACGGCCTTTTCGGTATCTAGGAGACTCATAAGTGTGAGTTTGGTTATGGAGTGGGTTAAACTTAGGAGTAATGGTTTTACCAACATCAACTTGAACTGCAACTACTACAGCTATGAATAGGAATTGAGTAATTAGTATCACTCTCATCTTCTCCATTAATTGGTTTTTCTCAACAGTGAACTGGTTTGCACTTTTGAACCCTAGCAAAGGTTGGTGACTTGGTGCTCTTGTATTTATAAAAATATGTGAATTTTACAATATATATAAGGAGAATCTAGGAACGAAATATGAATATTTTTATAAAAACTAATGGCCTTTCACTTTTATTATATATCATGACTAGCTCAAGATGTTTCCAAGAGTTAGAATTATATATATCTGTCATTCTAATATTAAAATGCTAATGATGACATTGTTGAAATATTCAATTTAACAAAGAGACGCTTCATTAAAATTATTGTTTGATGATCCATTTAACGAAGAGCCGCTTCATTTTACCATTTAAAAATGTTTGATTTTTTTATTTTTATTTTTGAATTTAAAATGCTTGATTTTTTTTGGTTCCTAGAGTATTTCCAACCTGATAGGTGTCAAACGCCAAAATAAAAATCTCTCTCAACGATATTATTTTCATACACATAAATTTTAAGATCAAACGCAAAATTACATGCTTAAAAAATTCAAACAACTTCTTATACTAGAATCAACACACGTTGATAAATGCTTGATGTTTACACTTAGTTTTATCTCATTAAAAAAGTGTGTTACTAGCATTCCTCAATTATGTATTATCATATCATTAAAAGAGTTTGATCATGATGATAATTATTTGAAAAACTAATTCTTTTTAATAATGTACCAACATATAATTAAATGACAATAATAATTAATTTGAAATCTATGCACTGAGTTGTTTTATATCCAATTAGCTATGTTTTCACCCTTTTGTGAGAAGATTAAGGGCTAAAAATCTAAAACTTAATTCAATATTGGATTATAAAATTTTGAGTTATTATGTTACTAAATTTCTTGATAATTAAAGTTTGAGTTCAATATTAAATTGTTCAAAATTTAATAAGATAATATGTTTGGCCATGCTATAACAACAAAGCCCAATATGTTTAAAAACTTAATTCAATATTAAACTTAAGTCATATCAATAAGGTTTAAATATATTATTAGTCCCTCAAAATATAGCGATTTTTCCTTTTGGTATCTCATTTTTAATATTTTCCAAACAAGTCCTTCAAAAAAAAAATTCAATCCCAATTGGTTCCTCCGTTATCTCGTTGTTCAAATTGTTGTTATCTACCTATGTGAATGTTCACATGGCATATGATGTGACACTCATAATCTTACGTGGTGCATGACATGACACTTATAATCTGATGTAGACATTAACAACCTAATGACTAAAAATAGAGGGACTAAAATAAAAAATTGTAATATTTAAAGAGATTAAAACAAAAAATTGTTATATTTAAAGGGACAAAAATTAAAAATCGCTATATTTAAAATAAATAAATACATATTTAACTTAGGACTTGTTCATCAACAACACACTTGTCAAAAATTTACCCCTATACATAATTTTCTTCAACTTAGAAAACTCCACATCTAAATATATTTTTCTTCAACCGAAAAACTCCACCTCTAAGTAACTCACCAATCCATAATTCATCACCTTGAAACACCAAGTGATAAGCCTTCAAGGTACCCAAAGCTTCCAAAATTACCATGGCTACAACACTTGTGTAATAAAAAAATACAACTCAAATTAAATATTAATATTATTGAGTCCATTTTTATTAAACCTATAACTGAACTACCAAATGTCCATAACCACCCACTTGAGACCCATTATACCTCAAGATTGTCCTTGTCATAACCCAATTTTCTTGAATGCAAAAACCCCATGAAACAAAGGCAAACAAACTTCACGGTAATGGTAGTATCTGCTGCATGGAGTCTGAATTTGGTGGTTAGGTAGTAGTTCTGGAAATGGTCTCTAGAGGCTATTGGAGGGACAGTTTTAAGGTGTAATGAGTCTCACACGAGTAGTTATGGACCTTTGGTGGTTTGATTATAGGCTTGATGAAAATGGATTCTATGTGAATGGACTTGGGTAATATTATAATCAATTTGGGTTGTATTTTGTACTATACAAGTGTTGTATCCATGGTAATTTTTGAAGCTTTTGATAGCTTGAAGGCTGATCACTAGATTTTTTAAGGTGATGGATTTTGGGTTCATAAGTTGCTTAGAGGTGATGTTTCTCGTTGGAGAAAAATGTGGGTGGAGTTTCTATATTAAAGAAAATTGTATATAGAGATAAAATTTATGGTTGGTGTGTTGTTGATGAACAAGTCACAAGTTAAATATGTATTTATTTCTATTAAATATAACAATTTTTTATTTTAATCTCTCTAAATATTGCGATTTTTGGTTTTTAGTCCCTCTTTTTTTTAGTCATTAGATTGTCATTGTCCACAACAGATCATGAATGTCATATCATACGTCACATAAGATCATGAGTACCACATCATACGCCATGTGAACATCCACGTACGTTGGTAAATAATGACAATTCTAACAGCAAAATAACGGGGGAATCAACTCGGAATGAAATTTTTTTTTTGAAGGACTCTTTCAAAAAAGTTTTAAAATAGGGGACCAAAAGGAAAGGAAAAATCGTTATATTTATATGACCAAAAATATATTTAAACCTAACAATAACAATAACAACAACGTTAATAACATTATTTGAGTTCAAAATTCTAATTTCTCAACGAATGCTACGTCGCTTGGCCAGTTGCTCTTGCTCTAATTTCTCATATTTTGAATTTGAAACATTACTATCAAGTGGCATATTCTTACAATCTTACTAGTTGCGTTCATATTGAGGTATTAAAAGAATGATGTAAATATGATTTTTTTTAAATACGGATATTTTTGGATGACAAAATTAAAATTACATTTCATTCTATTATGACTCATACATTTAAACTCTACTTTGTTAATAAATTGCACTTTAGAAACATTAGTTAATTTGTAAAAGAAAGAGTCATTTTATGAAACAAAATATTATATGAAGTTGGAATGTTACAATCTTACTAGTTACGTTCATATTTAGATATTAAAAGAATGCTGTAAATCTAATTTTTTTTTTTAAAAAATACGAGTATGTTTGGATAACAAAATTAAAATTACATTTCATTCTATTATGACTCATACATGCAGTTAAACTCTCCATTGTTAATAAGTAGCATTTCAAAAACCTTAGGTAATTTGTAAAAGAAAGAGTTATTTCATTAAAGAAAATATGATATGATGGTAAATGAGTGAATTAAAACTACATCCATTAAGGGTGTGTTTTGATTAACTATTAAAAAAAATTATTTCAATAGTCGATTATATATATAATCAATTATTATTATAATCTATTATAATATTGTTATAATAAATTATAATAAAATTATTTGAATATATTAAGTGAAAAGTAATTTTAAGATAATATATTTTATTTGTTTTATCTGAAAAAATTACTTTTATATAATAAATTATTAAAAAAATATGAAATAATTTATTTATATTATATAATATTTTATATTTTAAAATTACTTTGATAAAATCATAACATAATTAACCTTTGAAAAAAAAAAACAAGAAAATGCTCAAAATACTACTTATGAAGAAAAATCTTTTTAACCACAAAAAAAATTATTATCACTTTAATCAAATTTACCCAAACATCTCAATTTATTCAAAAACAACTTTTATCTCAAAAACAAATCATTAATTAATCATTACAAAACACACTAAAATAAATCATTATCGCATTAGATAATTTTCATAACTTTTTAATAAATCCTAAATAAATTAATGATTTATTCCAATTCAAAATTCATACAATCCATCTATTTACCACCCTCAATTCCAATTCTTAATTCTAACATGAATTCCGTCCCCCAAACGGGAACTAAAAGGGATTAGGCTTCGATACATTTTATTGATCAATAAATGACCAATATCGGATGATGATTGATGAATTTAAATATGCGGTGGGAAATGCAGAGGTAAACCTCACCATTTCAAGGAACATTGTTGGCCAAATATTTCACTGAATAAAGAGAGAAAATGAAAGGTTGAGCTGCACACTGCATAGTCACGTGGATAGTCAGGGCAATTGGAACACACACTCGTCATAAATTTTCAGAACATCAGAAATTTCCTATCGATTATAAGATGAGACTGCTAGGCATCAAAATCCCACGTGCACGGATATTTGCTATCCCCAATATCAAAACTTGATCAAAATATAGTCATGAAATGCATCCTCTTCCTCTCTCCATGTAAAAACGATAAATTAAACCCAGCAAGAATGATAACAAGAAAAGCCTATTTTTATAGAGAGAAAAAAAGGAAGGAATTTTTTAGTTCAATATTGCAGGTCAGTCTATAAGTGAATCCTATGCATGTCCTCTACCTCGCAACAACAAAAAAGCAAACCATTAAAGAGTACACATCTTCACCCGATTCAGGTGTAATTTTGACGACTTTCATGCGCTCTGCACTTCAATATCTCCATTTTCACCATCTTCAGCAGCCGCAGCAGCCATCAACTCATCGAAGTTTGCTGTCTTCCCAAGTACTATTTCAATCTAAAACATGATTTATCAAACATAGAACTTAGAGGCAGATCATAAAGCAGAATCCAAAGCCATAGGTTGGAAGGAGACTGTTTGGCCGTGCTACAAAAATCAACAAAAGCTTTTTTATAAAATGGTGCTTCTTTTAACTTCTCAATACACACATACACACACAGAGAGACACCAAGGCCAAACAGGCTCCTAGACAAACATTGTAGAGTAAAAAAGAACAGTGTTTCTACCCTTACCTTGGCCTTTTGGACAGGTCTACCTCTAGAATCATCCTTTATGTCAACAGTTGATGTCATGATTTCTGCATTAAGATTTCATCATGAATCAAATTAGATTATTCAAACATTGGACAATCAGAAAGAGAGAGGACATTTCCCAGGAGGAAAAAAAACGAGATAGTATCACACTCTTTTCAACAGCAAGCCCGTTATTTTTCAAAATTTCAGCAACAGTTACCACCGTAGCAATAGCTGTGACAATAAAAAGAAAAAAAATCAGAAATCGTATTAAACTTGTATCCAAGGAAAGAGGAAAGAAAAGATAGAACTAGAAAGAAATGGCACAACATATAAATCATGAAATACACTGCATTTTCTTCCTCATTTTAACTTTGTAATACAGTTCTACTATTCCAGTAAATAATACGACTGTCTGCATAATCAACACCCAAGAAGTTATTGCCTTCTAATTTTGATAATAGAAAAATATTTCTCCAGTCTTCATTACATCTTGCAAATATAACATGACTGTTGTGACAGTTTTTGTCCCAGCATTTGTATCTTTAATCAAATTGAAGAAGGTCCCTTGCAGGTAAAACTTCAGGGTAGCCACCAGTCCAAGACAAATCTCTAAGTACAGCGTGGTTAAAAAAATAGTTTATCCAATTTGTCTTAGGCAGATTTTCCAAGCTTATGTTGTTATCCCTAGCTAAAAGATGCTATAAGTCAACAAACAAACCTACGCTACCTACCTACAGCTTATTTGGAGTTTCAAAAGGAAGTGGAGATGGGGAGGCCTGCTTGCTGCAATATTAGTAAGCTTTGAAACTAAGCATAAGTACATATTACTATATTAGTGGTTGCCACTACCGCCAGCACACTGTATACCAAAGCCCTTAGTGAAAATTAAAGGTTTGAAACAGAATCCAAAAATCAAATCATTCACCAAGTTCAGGGCAGGCAGAGGTGGCAAAAGAAACCTAAACAACATTTTATCCATCTGTTCAACATGTGAAGGCCTTGGAACATTTACGGAGATAGCCTATAAAGAAAAACATGTTTATGTAGACTGATATGTGTTCCCAAAAGTAACATCTTTTTTTCAATGAAGGTTTTATCTTTGATGTATACCATTCTTCAGTTTTTCACAATTCTCAATCTCACAGAGTTATAGTCAGTGACCAATGTAACCCTAGAATCAATCAACAAGCCCACATTATTAATCAATAATCAATAGAACCAACTATGCACTCACAAGCACAATTCAATCAACAAAACTTAAAAATCAGAGGAAAGGAAATAGGGATTTAGTTCCACAATTTTGATACCCATTCCAAGTGCTGATAGCTCGACCTCGTTATGCTGTTGCATATACCTCTGCAATCCAAAAATAACAGGTATCAACAAAATTGAACAAAACCGAACGTACCCATAATAATTAAACATGAGGGGAAAAGTTCACATGCTTCAAAATATGAAATTGAAACAGCTCCAAAGAGAAACAGCAACATAGGAGGATTGAGATGATTTACAGTCGCAGAGAGATGAAGCGTAGAGTATACCTTGGCGAGATTAACGTAGAAGAAGAGGGGCTTCTTGGTGTTAGAGACCTGAATGCGATTCTTCTTATAGGAATCGGAGATGTTGATGTTGTTCACTCCCTCTGTTATGCCTTCCATTGCTCTCTCTCTCTCTCTCTCTCTCTCTCTCTCAATCAAAAACCCTAACAATTTGTTTATCACACTGTAATCTAATGTGCGATGAGAGAGAAGTACAATAAAATCCCCCAAAGCACAAGGTACAACAAGTGCACTCCTTTCTCTTTCCTTCCAGGCCCCCAAAAACTTCTTGTTAGCTGTTGGCATTAATTGATCTATCAAATTGGGCCAGGCCCGCTCATGAAAACAACAACATTGGCAATGTTAAAACGCAATAGCTAAAGCTAATAGTTTGTTGGATCAGTCAAATTTTCAGACCAAAATTTTTTTTAAAAATAAAATAAATAAATAAATAAGATCAGCTAGTTTTTGATGGAGTTACCACAGCAGATAACAATTGTCAATAGGGTCGACACAAAAAAGAATTTACAAATGAACAAAGATCATTATATATTATTTTTAGGAGTATATGTTATGTACATAATTTTTTTTAAAAGTATGTAATTTAGTGAGAAAAAGTGATAAAAAAATATATATAATAAATGATATTAAAAAGAGTGTAAAAAATAATGTGAAAGAAAAATAAATAAAAAAATCAAAATTGTTTACAAATTATAAGGATCTAATTTTAAAAAAAATTACATATATACATTAGAGCTTATTTGGAAAGAATGCACCGAACTAAATTTCATTTGAACATAAAATTATCGTGAGCAAAAATTAATCGCATATGCATTTTGAATGTTACATAATACAAAATTGTGTCATATGTTTGAATCATACTTATACTAATTTTTTGTGGTTGGGTTATAATAATTATTCTTGTAAATATCTTAAATTAGTATAAATATTTTATCTTTGACCGAATAAAAAAAAAATAAATTAATATATATATATATATATATATATATATATATATATATATATTGACTTGAATATTACGTGACTGTAATAAAAAAAAAAAAATTGGGTAGCGTTGTAAAACTAAATGCTTAAAGACTCAATTAAAAAGAGTTACAAAATTTTGAATTTAACTAGTGTAAGTTGTGCTTTAGAAAATAAAATGCACATATATTAATCTTTAAAAATAATAGAAAGTAAAGATAAATTCATGTTATTTAATGAATCCATGTTAGATTTTAAAAAGAAAAACAATTATATTATTAATTTTTTTTTAAAAAAAAACGCATATCTTCTCCAAGTTTCACCTTCACCCTTCACTCTTATCCATCACTTCACGACTATCACAGTTTCTTCCCTTCCCTACCCCACTCATTAAATGGCGAATCTTGAAATAAAATTTTGGAGTGGCCTATATCATACACAATAAAAACTCTTTTATAATTTTAAATCTTATAAAAAATAATACATCCAAAGTTCAAAATAAGCTAATAAATAAAACAAACTAAAAATAAACCTAAATAAAATGATCATAATTCCTATTTCTTAAAAGTGCTGCTCTTCATTGTTTAAACTTTAAAGACTTCAAATCATGGATTATTGGCTAAGAAGCTATATACTTTATATTTTATTTATAGGCCTTTAATTATAGTACTTTAATCTCAACCATCCATTATTTATAAAAGTTAAGATACATGTACTTTATTTTTTAAAATGCAAATTACACTTTAAAAAAAAGTCAAATCCATAATTTTTTTAGGCGTTTAATAGAAAAATAAATAAGTTGATTTGAGATATAGAATTTCTTGTGTTTGAAATTTAACTTCGATTAAGAGTCTGGCTATTCTCTAATGGCCACTTGTACATGTGTTAATGAGGAATCTTTCTATGATACAACATTTCTACATTTTACGAAAAAAAAAAATGGTTTTCCGAAGAAACAACCTAACATTATGGTATTTGTTTGACAAAATATATTAGTTTTATTATATGCCTTGTTTTAGTCAAACGAGCTCTTTTATCATTTTCTTGGGCTGTCACGAACTCGCAATGATTTTTTTTTTTTTAAGTCTTCGTAATTGCATTTATAGTGACCCATAGGTTGTGGATTTAAATTTAAATGTGTGGAAATGGGCTCCCAAGTTTTACCAAAAAAATTAAAGGGCTCCCAAGTACCAAAAAAAGAAATGAAAATGGGTCACTTCCAATTTTTTTTTCTCTCTACTTAATTAGATATGGCTGGTAAAAAAATTTATTAATTTTTAATTCATCCATTCCATTCAATTAGAATTAATCTAGTCCATCTAATTAGAATAATGTATTTTATTAGATTAGATCTAATGGGTTAAATTTAGTTATGGATAGTTAGTAATCTAACCAAAATATCTATTGGATCCATTGGATATCTGTTAGATATCCAATTAAAAACCAATCCAATTGATATCCAATGTATTTTACCTTTTTTCTATTTCAACACTTTTACTAAAGTCCAAAAATTCATAAAATAAAGTGTTGAGTTCCAAAGTTTTTAGAGATAATTTTTTACAGAGAAAGAATTTTTTTTAGGAGAAATTTTTTAGAGAGAGAAACATTTTTTAGAAGGAAAATTTTTTTTAGAAAAAGAATGAAAATTTTTAGAGAAAAAAATATTTTTAGAGAGAGAATGAAAACTTTTAGAGAGAGAAAAAAATATTTTTTAGAGAAAAAATGAAAACTTTTAGAGAAAGAAAGAAAATTTTAGAATAGAATTTTTTTAAAATAAGTGAATTGGATATCTACCATCCAATCCATTAAAATGATTAATGAATAAGTTGAATATCCATCCGTTAAATTGAGTCATTGATGGATTGGATAATATTAAATATTTTATAATAAATTTTAAATAAATTAATAATTTATTTTAGATTTATTCATTATGATTCAATTCAAAATCAAACCAATCCACCCATTTGTATCTAAGCAAACTCATGCATGTTTAAATAAAAATAGGAATTGTGCCAACTTAACATTTATTAGATTCGATTATTGGTAGTAATTTTTTATTGGATTCCAGTCCAGTCGTGTGCAACATATGTACTAGTTCCATTTGGAGAATGTTAAGTTTGGTGAGAAATGAATGTTGAACATCATTTTTCTTTTCACCTTATATTATTTTTTTTCAGAAAAAATGGAAGAGAAAATGTATATTGGAAAGTATATTTTTCTTATTTTATTACTTAAAAAAAATAATATAATAAAAGTAGCTTGTGAATATTATTATAAAGTTTGACCGTGTCATGTTTCCTGAGGTGACTTTGGGCATTCCATTGCATGCCAAGACAATTATATTATGAGTTTAATAAAATATAATTTCATTGTCTAATGCAACCTCAAGCTATAATTACATTTTGTAGATAAAACTTTTTACGATACTCCCAATATTTTATAGTTTTTTGTATTTTTAATTATTAAATGTTATATTTAAACTCATACTACAATAACTTAGCATTCATTATTTTTATCAATTATCCATTATGAATATTCTATTAACAAATTATTTACATTTTGGAAGACTTGAAAACGAAAGATATATATATATAATCTTACGAGATTTTCTTAATTCATTTAGTCGTGAGATCATTTCTCTCTTATTCTTTCTCATAAGTACTTTTTTATAATCTCGAATCATTAGCATTGTAAATATCTCTCAACCCTTAAAGTCTAAGTTTATTTATTAGTGGAGTCATCTCTTCGTACAAATCATATTCTAAAGCGGTCTTAAATGTCCATTTTATGCTCGCCACATCTTTTCCTTATTGTATATAATATATATAGAGCAATAGTTACTTTGTTAGTTTATTATCGTATCAATAATTTTATATTAAATAATATATATTTTTTTTATATTTTATTTAATATTATTTATTATATATTTTTTTATTTTTTTATTAAATTTAAAATTTTTAAAAAAATATTAATGATACCTCCATTTTTAAAAAAATATAAAATCATATTTTTCCTTATTATCGTGTTACCGTACGAATCCACCGTTGCCCACTAAATTCCCTTTTCGATATTTTCTTTCTGTACTTCTAAACCATTCTGGAATTCTCTAACCAAACAAACAGCTGGAATTGCACTTGCAGTGTAACTATTTTTTTATTCACACGTTGTTTTTTAAAATTATTTTCTGGATTAAGCATTTAGCATGTGCATTACAGTGCATGTTGACAAGGTAAAGCATGCAAAGTTTCACTTTCAAGCCATCAAGCCAAAAAAGTTGGTAACTTTCTTTTGGTTCTTCTTAAATGCTCATAAAAAATGATGAAACATAGATAGACCATAAAAAATTAATTATGGATTTATTATTAAAAAAAATAGAGGACAAAGATGTTTTACCTAAAATCGATTTAAGAGGTAAAGATAAAGTAAAATGTAAAATAACAATTTTGTGTACTATTAAAATTATTTAATTTCATAAAGATGCTGCTGAAGTGTTTTACCGTCTCCCAAGAGAAAACCACCCCATCGCCTCCCAACTTGGAATCTCCTTTGGCGACCGTCGACCATTGAGATCACCGGAGACCTTCGACTACCGAGAACGTCAGGGAAGGGTGATTAATTGTTGGCAAAGCTTTTGTTTCTTTCTTCCTTGTTGTCTCTCTCTCTCTCACACACACACCCCTCAGTAAAATCCATTATTCACATGCAATGTTGAGGGTGAGTTCTTACTCTGGTTTTTAAAATGTTAGGTTTGGTCAAAATTTCATTAAAAATTTGTATTGGTAATTTCTTATTATATTGAAGATATGATATATTTGTGAGAAATGTAATATATATGTGTGATTTGTTTTAAATAAAAAACTAATAATGTGATAAAGATTGCTTAGAGAGAGAGTAGAATTGATTGGAGAGCAAGTAGTTTTACTTTGAGAGCAAAGATAGTACTATAAATACTTGTGTTGAGAATTGGTAAAGTTATGAACATAAGAATGAAAGTATAAGAGAGTCTATCTTGTAAACTTGAATGATAGATTTGTTTTTATAATATACTTGATTTTTCTTATTTGTAAATATAAACATGTTTGGTTGAATTATGTTGAAACTTTTATACATGATTTGTTTTTGATATTTTCTCCAATTACTTGTGTTTATACAAATTTGTAAAGATAGTGATATGGTATTCTTCAAACTAGATTGAAGGTGGGATGCGTCATTCCCCCAACACTTAAGGGTGTTCGGTTGTGGTCCAAGAAAGAGGAAAAAAGTGAAAACTTTGAAAGGGAAGGAAGGCAACTCTTATAAGTTATAACAGACATGTATCTAAGACCATAATTGGTACAATGTTCATATAATTTATTCTTGTTAGTTTGGTCATTAGTATTCATCCCTAGTAATGGAATGGAGAAATTTAGTTCAGATTAATGTCTCATTGTTGTTGATTAATATGATTTGCTTCTTCATGTTCAAAAGATTTGATGATCTATTCTGTTCATGACTGTGTGTAGGGAAGGATTTCCACGGGGACAAGCAGATGTTGTCGTCCTCCCAACTTTTATATAATTTTTTATGATATATGTAATATTAACATGTACAAAAAAAAAATCCTGCTTTTATTTTGTCTTGGCTTATATAGGTAGTACTTAAAACAATCTTAAATCTTAAAAGAAATTTTGAGCTTGCCTACTTGTGAGTTAATTCAATTATTGAATGTAATTTTTTACTTAAACAAAAAGTGTACTTAATTTTAAAATAAAAGACACAATAAAGTTTAGCTTTTCTAATACGTATCCAGCAAAAAAACTTATTGAATATGTTTTCACAATAGTAATAAAGACATTTTCATAGTTGCTTCAATATTTTCTCGATTTTTTGAAAAAAAATAAAAAATGAATTTTAATTTTTAGATATTAGAGTAAGAAGTCGCATAACGAAGATAAAAAATAATTTTATAATTGTTTAAAATTATTGTACTATACATATATTAAGATTTTTTGTTTAAATATTTTGATTTTTATCTTTCATAATTTTAGCCTCTTTATTAATTGATTATTGGATCCGTTCCTAATTGTGTGTGTTATGTTTGATAAAATGTTTAAACCAATGGTGATGGGGAGGAACTGGGAGAAGATTAGGAACTTGGGATCTGTCTAAGTTGTAACTATCCAAGTCTCATTACGTTTCCACTCTGCTGTCTATCAGCTGAACTTTCCGCATCGCTGACCTCTTTGCTCTCCTCTGCGTCACACGCCGTTCATCTGCAATTTCACTTTGATTTACGGATTTAGGACAAAGTAACTTTGACTTTGAATTAGGACAAAAGAATTTTAAGCTAACGTGCTACAACGTAAAAAACATAAAAGTTGAGGTAAAAGTATAAATAACTTATGTTGCTATTGAAATCATGATAGAAATAACAATTAAATTCAAAAAATTAGGAGTCGTTATTAATTTTTTTAAATTAGTAAAAATTAAAAAAAATAAAAAAATGGTTTGCATTTAAAAATTAAATTTAAAAGTCTAATTATGTACAGAAAAAATTAAAGACTTAATTTTACTGTACTCATAATACATCCGTTCTAAAATAGTTATCTTAAATTAATTATATAAATTATTAACAATCTTTAAATATTTATTTTATCCCTAAAAAATAAATAAAACTAAATTTTTAAAAAAAATAATTTTGACTTGACTTGTACTCATACGTATCTTTTGGTATAATAAAGAATTTAAAAGTCACGTAATTCTTTAAAAAATACTTACGTATTATTGATTTTAGTTATTAAAAAAATGATCAATTGATTTTGAAATTTTGAATTAATAAATCATCACGACTCAATTAATCTAATTGGTTTCGTAAAAATGAAGTTCAACGTCACGCTAGAGATATCACTTAAGAGTTTATCAAGTAGTTACAATTCAAATGACCCTTTATTATTTTTATTTTTATTTTAAAAAAATTCATTTTGAAATTTTAATTTCTTTTTAAAAAAAGAGACTTATTATATATATAATCAATTTAATTCAATTTAAAAATTTGGATCAATAAAACTGTCACGATTCAATTAATCAATTTAATTTTAAATAAGTGAAGCTCAAGCTAAAGACATCACCTAAAAATTAACAAACTATCACAACTTAAATAATTTTTAATTATTTGAGTATTTTTAAAACACACAAAGAGATATAATTAAATTTTGGAACATGCTCTCTAATTATTCTAGTTGTAAAGTCAAATACAATAATCAAAACCAAGAAAAAAAAAGTTAACATGACATTTAATGGATGCAATGTACGAAACTGGTCATTTGCTTTTTATTGAATGCATAATGTTTACAACGTAATCTTCTTTTTTTATGTTACTTTCACTTATCTTTTTTTTTTTTTTTTATAGATATCAAAGGTTCAAAACTCAAAAAACTTTCCCCAACAGAGAGGAGTAAGAACCTACAGTAAACAAGAGTATAAGAAACAAGAGAGAATACAAGTATACAAAAAAAAAAAAACAAGAAGCATCAGAAACCACAAAATTCAGGAATAAAACCAAGTAACCTATTGTTCTTGATAATTAGCCTCAATATTAACCCATGATGCAACTTTAAGCTTAACTTTTCTTTTTTGGTACACGAATCGTAAATCTTTGAAACACCTCTTAATAGATTGAAACTTATTCTAACAGAAACGCATCATCCACGGAACACACTTATCATCACTCACCCAAGACAAAGCAAGCAACGAGCTAGAAGCAATCAAAATCGAATTTTGTGAAATCCATGACTTCCGAAGGGAGACTTCAAGAGCAAAAACGATGGCTAGGAAATCAGTTTCATTAGCATCACAACAATCCACATAATTAACACAACAACACAAAGTCTTACCACACATGTCCTTCAAAACGTCTTCAATGACAAACTTTCCCAAGTTATTTTTAAAAGAACCTTCTAAGCTCCAAAAAAAGATACTCATAGACATAGGAGACCAACTAATACTCTGCTGTGTTATTGAACTAGAAGACTTCCATCTTCTAACTTCCTGCAGATTAGATACCTAAAACTGTGGGGAGAAAGGAAAATCAGAGCACCACACTTTAGTTCAATACCCAAGCTTCATTTTAACTTGAATGTGAACCTGCTCCTAAATTGGTTCAATTTTATCAAACACCAATCTATTTTTAGATTGTCAAATAGTCCAAATAACAACAAAAAATAATGCACCCACATCTTTTTTTGAAAACCACTCAAACCAATATTCACCCTGTAACACCCCAACTTTAGGATAAATGATTGTTATGTCCTGATTATGTTGTTTTATGTTTTTCTGTATGATATAAAATTTATTTAACTGTTTCGTGTTCATATTTGAGTGTTTTATATGATTTGCTCCGAGTCAGGAAAATAATAATTTCCGAGCCGGAGAAATCTTATTTTAATTATTCGGAGCTGGGGGACCTTACTAAACCCAATTCTGAATGATACGTGTATCAATCTTTTAATTTTTAGGATTTAAGCGTCACAATAAAATAATTTTATATTATTATAATATTATTTTATTAGTCAGTACAAATAAAATGACAATGAACCTGGAAAAGTCTGTTGGATCCACTTTTAGTTTGTAGGACCCACAATTAGTTTGCGAAACCCACGTTTAAATAAAGTAGTCAACGTTGATGGCTTGATTTATTTTTAAGCCAATAGGAATTAAGTCAACAAAGAGGGCTTGACTTGATTTGCACCGTTGGATGAGAACGTTTAATTTTGAATATCAACCATTGATCTAATCAAAGGTTGTAAAGATAAGCTTAATAATGAAGGTTTTAGATATCCGCCGTTGATCAATTGTACGGTAGAGATTGGTCTCACAAAATGGCAAGAATCATTTGTGACCATTGGATGGGAGGAATGCAGAGAAGATCTTGACCCTTTATTTTTGAAGATGAATCTAATGGCTTGGATTTCATGGAGATGAGATCTAATGGCTTAGATTTGATCATATCACTACCTAATACCAACCCTTGATTTAATCAATGGCTCTTGAAGCTTAGATTTCAAGAATGCTAATTAATTAGTAATATAACCAATTAACCTAATTAAACTAGATTAAGTGTGCATAGAAACTTAATGAGATTAGTAGCTTGATTAGTAGCTTAATTAATGATCACCATTAGGGTAGAACATTCAAGAACATGTGACAAGGCATGTGACAAGGCTTGAATGAGCCAATAGGAAGCAAGCTTTGGGGAGAAACTTTGCATGTGAGCCCTTGATGAAAGCTAAGGCTAGGATGGAGTCTTGGAAGTCAAACAAAGAGGCCACCTCCTCATTGATGAGCTCTACGGCCATACACCATTAGGAGATCATTTTTCACTTCATCTTCTATCACTTAACTTACATTTTCTCTCTTCCAAAAACCAAAACCCACCATTGTTACACTTTGAAGACCATTCGGCCACACCATTATACACCATCATCCAACCTTCAAAAATTTTATCTAACTCACTTTTCCAAACCTAAACACCATTCTAAGAACATCTCTAGTTGAGAGTTCTTCCAAAATCTTTGGAGGTTTTTCCTAGAAGGTGAAAATCTTTGTTTTTCATTTCTAACTTCATTTCTAAGGTTCTAAGTCATGATTGATCCATGGTTTATATTTTTCTCCTATAGTTATAACTCTTTAAATTTTTGTTTAAGATCTTTTAGGTTTCTTTGGAGAGTCACGAAATCACTAGGAGAAGGAGTGAAAGATTTTATCTTCCTTAAAGGTAAGAGGGAGATTTAATCTCATCAACCATGTGTGGTGATGAGAAAATGAATTGTATGTGTGTGAAGAATCCATAAGGATTCACTTGTGTTGATTATTTAAATGTTTTCCTATTTGTGTTTGATATTGTTTGTATGCATGTCTATAAGCTTTAAAATATATTGCATGTGTGATATATGCATGATTATTACTTAGGATGTGAATAATATGTAAGGTTTGCATGAGTGTTCCAAAGAACACAAAGAAAGGCTCACGGCCTCAACAAAGAAAAGAGAACCAAAATGTTCTCAACAATATTCTAAAGGAAGGATTTAATAGAATTAGGTAAATAAATAAATTTCAAAATGATTTAGAAGAAGAAAAATGATCCAAAGATCAAATGGCAATGTTTTATGAAATTCGGCCAAAATGCTTTGTAAATGTGTAATCAATCCAAATTTTATTTTCTAAAGTGTAGACTTGGTGTTTTACCTAAAAAGAATGCATTTGTAATGAATTTTCAAGAATTAAAGAAGTAAATTAATTTTTACTAGGAAAATAGTACAGAAGAAAAATAAACAAAACTCTTGAAAAATACTTACCTTTGAGTTTAAAAAGTATAACTTGAATTTTCAAAGTGTATTTAATGGTAATAAAATAAACAAAAGAATTTTTAGAGGAAAAAGCATTAGAAAGTACATTTTTAATAGATTTTATAGACAAAAATCTTTGTCAAAAATTTATTAAAAGCAACAAATAAAAGAGAACATTTTATAATATATTTATAACATAAGGAAATTATTCTACGTAGTTTGAAAGTATTAGAAATAACTTACGCAGTTTTAAAATCTTTATTTTAAAGCTTTTCGATCAAGAAAAAGATTTAAAAATCTTACGCGATTGAGAAAACGATTTAAAAATACTATGCAATTTTAAAAACAGCAAAATATATTTACGCGATTTAAAAACGTTTGTAAAAATGATGAAATTGTGAAAACGCGATAAAATTTTACGCGATTAATTAGAACAGTAAGTTTTGCTGTCAGGCCAAAGTGGTGGACCTGGACATGTGGAGATATGGTACTGCAAGTGGGATGTACTATATATTGGAACTCTGAGGTTAAGGGTATTTTTGTAATTATGAGAATATTTTGAGAATAAGGGTTATTTTGGTAATTATTATTTTTATTCATGCATTAAGTTGTGCCAATTTAGTTGATATTGGTGATTGATTGACGAGGCGAATAACACCGTGTTGTCGGTGTGATAAGCATAATGTGGTTCATTTTGTGTGGACTTGGAGGCGTTAATATGCGGAGTATTCCACACGTGGATGAGTTGGTCGCTTCTACAGCGCCAGTAACTGAACACACTAGTGATCTCGACACGCACTATACTTAATCAAGATCTTGTAAAGACTATTTTAGTACAATGTCATAGTAGTACACGATGTTTAGGCTTGTGTGCTACTACACGATGTTTGAATGGGCTATAGACACAACGTTAGACAATGCAATAGTTTGGTTGGGCAACAAGTCGATAGATCTTTGCGGGTCATTCTCTCGATGTCATTCTAGCTCCATGGAGTAGGAACGAGTCGTATTGCATTTGTATCATACATCATAACATTATTATTTGTGATATTATATGATACTGTTGTATTAAAATTTCTGTATTAAATTGTATTATTATTTATGATGTTATGGAATGCTTTATTGTATTAAACTGGTATATCCGTTGTATTGGCGTTTTCTTATTTGCCATGCTGGTATTGATGTATGATTATCTCATCTCTTTATATGTATTGTTTCTGTATTATTAAATTATGTTATAAAAGAGTTTGAGGGAGAGGAACAACCTCTAGATTGTGAGTATCCTGAGGAGGAGCAGCAGCAACAGACGGGGGATCAGTTCGACGAGTGCGAACCTTCTGATCATCCATATCCGTTGGACTGACTTGTGAGTATGGCCTTGCTGGGATTTCTTGGTTTCGTGAGGCTTGAGTTTCACGGAGGTTCAGAGGCTTGGCGTTTGCGAGAGGATCGAGGATTGGTGATTTACTTGGGACGTTTGACTTTGTCCCTACAAGCAGAGTTTGATGCTGAGCCTGCTTTTACTACGACTTTGTATCTACAGTTGGAGATGTCGTTGGTCCTGAGGCGCCACTCACTGGGGAGGAATGTTTTGTATCCCTAGTGAGATCAGTATAGTGTCGACAACATGGACTCGTGTCCGTAGAGCTGCGAGACTTTCAGATTTTCTATCGTCCGATGATCCATCGGAGGGTTAGAAATCTACGATGTGCACTTGGGCACTTTATGATGTTGTATTGTATATTAACTCTTTACTGTTTTTTTTAAATATTTTGTAGTTGTAAATTATTTGCATAACTTAAAACAAAATCCTATGTATATTATGTGTGTGATGACAGTTTGCTTTACTTTATGTTCCGTGTTATTTTATTTAGTAATACTCTGTATAAAAGGAAAAAAAAAATTACAACTCATATTATTTATGTAACAAATGTTTTACAACTTGGGTAGATTTTATTTTATTGCATCAAAAATGTGACATCCTCACAAATGTGTTACACACCCACGAATCAAAGAATGTGCGTGAATCAAGAGGGGAAGACCAATGAAAGCCCCACCATCCTAGATATGAGTGCCATAACTTCCAAGAGAAAACACAACTGAAAAAAGATGATCAATATTTTCAATATGTAAATTACAAAATGGACACTCATCGTCACCTTTCTAAATCAAGTTGAACTTCCTAAGACGATTTTTCATGTTTAGTCTTCCCAACAAAACAAACCAAACAAGTAGTTCAGCCCGTGAAGTAGCAAGACCTTGTCAAACGTCTTTTGTATTGTTGCTAGAAAGACACATCGAACCATACAAAGAGGCTTCAAAAAACAAGAAAGATTCAACTGAGAAATTACCTTTAGAATCAAACTTCCAAAAAAGCTTATCTTCAACCTCGCTATTAAAATAAGCCTAAGATAATAAATTATTCAGCTCATTAAGTTACTGTAACTCTCATACAAATAAAACTCGCCTCCAAAGAAAGTTCCATCTCCAAACAATTCCATCCCACACCCCAAACTCCGCAATTACCTTATTTTTTTTGCAAAGAAACAACATATATAGCCTCGGAAATTTATCTTTTAGACTCCCATCACAAATCCACTTGTCTTCCTAAAACATAGATTTCATATCATTTCTCACCTTCATCCAAAATCCATGTTGCATTATTTTATTAACTTCTTTTTTCAGAACTTAAGAACTTGTAAATATCAGCCGAAGGACCCCCTCTAGAAATTATCTTTTGATCAACAAGTGGCCTATCCAAAGCCAGACTATATTTAGAACACACAATCCATTTCCACAAGGGCTTATCCTCAGCAGAAAAGCGCCACCACCACTTAAATAGCAAAGCAGCATTTTTGATAACTAGATCACCAAGACTAAGACCTCCCAAACTTTTGGGTTTCTGAATTACACTCCACTTAATTAGAGAAAGTCCTCTTTATTAGTATCATCACTCCAAAAAAATCTACTTTGGATCCTAATTATTTTTTTAACCACAACTGACGGAATGCTGAAGAGACCAAGATAATATAAAGGGACATTATTAAGTACTGACTTAATTAAAACAAGTCTATCAGACCTGGATAGAAGTCTTGCCTTCAAAGATGCAAACTTTTTTCCAATCCTATCAAGCACTGGCCTCCAAGTGTCCATCTTTCTCGGACTTGCCCCAAGAGGAATTCCCAAATATTTAATTGGCATTGACACAACCGAGCAATTAATACTGCTACTCACATCTTCAATCCATTGCTTATTTGACATGAAAGGGAACTTCACTTTGCTAAGTCATTGAACTGGGTTAAAAAAAAAAACTTCTCATATGTTGTTGCCACTTAACGATCTAGAAATCTCCAACTCACTCATTTCATTCAAGACAATTAAAGTCACAATGTTCTTAAGAGAGACATGAAATTTAGATGAGACATTACAAGTAACATTTGAAGCTGTGAAAAGTAACTAAAATAACAAATAGAAAAGATAACAAACTTACCATTACCCTAGAGCAATTAAAGAAACAACTACTAAGAAATTTCATCATCAACACTTTGGCCCTTTCAACAAAATTATGTTTTCACTTGTTATCGAAGATTTTGCAAATTCTCCACTCTCTCTTTCTATTATTCACTCTCTTGTGTATTTTTATGTGTAATTGTGTGTAATTATGTGTCATCCTATCGCTCACCATCTAAGCTTGTATTTATAGGCTAAGTGCACATCCTTACTAATAACAATCCTCAATCCTTGAATCAACTCAATTTTATCCAATGCAAATATTTCTCATTTGATCTCTATCAGTTATGATATGTTTGTTATCTACTCTCTCTCTCTCTCTCTCTCTCTCTCATTTATCAAAATTCTTATCACCTAGAGATTGGTTACTATCTAGAGTTATTTTATTTTTTTCTTTAATCTTATCTCTCATTTAATTTAAACAATTGCACTCTCTTCCTTTCATCTTATCACTTATTTCATTTATTATTTCTCCAAATTTCCTTATCCTTTATCTCAACTTCCTCAAATTTCTCTTATCTCTTTTAAAATCATTTCACTTTTCCAAAAATCTTTTTTTTCTCCTTTTTTTTTTTTTCTCTTGATTTTAATTATCTAAATTTTTTTATGAAACACTTTTTTTCACTTCCATTATTGGACCACTTAAAAAAAAGTTTTGTTTTCTTTTTTGCCTTCTCTATTTTTATTTTTATTTTATTTTATTTTATTTTATTTATGTAGATGCGGTCAAAATATAGTGTTCACACTTTTATCTAAAAAGGAACATAAAATCAATTAAATACAAACTGATCTTGTTATTATTGGTGATTTAAATGGAACATACATGCTCAAAATTTGTTTATGAAAATGATGGAATCCTCCCCTTCTTTTCCGTAACTTTTGAAATCAAAGCATCAGATTAGAAGGTTGTCCATATATTTCAAACTCTGTCATTATTGCTAGCTCTCTTAGAACTTGAATCACCTTATATTTGGTGCGGATGAGAAGTTGAGGACAATTATAACAGCCATCTATATATAATTGTTTAATGAATATGACCTCAATCTACGCGGTTTGACTTTCTCACGTTTTCAATAATCATATATATAATTTTAAAATGAGATAATGACAATTAAGTTAGTTTCTAGGTACAAACTTCTCAAAAGAGTTCATTAATATATGATAAAAAAAAAGTAATATTATATTTTTTATTTAATTATTTTAATATTAAATAAAAAAAATTAAATAAAAAATTAAATATATTTAATATTTTGATAAAATAAAAATATTTAATATTTTTTTATTTAATACTTTAAAAAATTAATAAAAAAATTAGATAAGAAGATAAATGATTTCAAAAAAAGTGATTGAAGCTGTAAATTAATGGTCTTCGAACCGTATTTAATTATTCATACATTTAATAGGGCACAACTTGTCAAGTAGTTTTCCGCTCAGTCCTGGTTTGAACTTATTTTGGATTCACGACAAAAACATTTTATTTTCGATTTGTTTATGCACTCATCACCACGTTTATAACGATTTCCAGTTAATTTTTAATTATAAAAACAAAACTTGCGTGGATTCCTTTTAATTGATTCACATATTATGTCATATGTGCAGGCTTTATCTTTGTCGGCAATAGGGGTTTGTAGACTTGGGTCAATTTATAAATTTGTAGACTTTCATCCAATCCAACTCATAAAACGAGTAAGATTGGGACAATGAATTGGTTCGGATTGGAGTATTTGAATTAAAAAATATTTTAAGATATAAGTCGAATAATAAATTTTAAAAGTATTAATTCACACAAATTTAATGTATTTAAGTAATTTTTTTTATAAAATTAGTTTAATCATAGTAACATTTTAGATTATTTGTTTTTTATTTTTTTTAATATCAATTAAGTTTGTCTGTAGTCATTATGATCTCATTCTCAATATAACTATAAAACTAAAGATGAGAAATTCATAAAATATTTAATAAATCATTATAATAAAAATTTAACGAATCACTTAAATGATAAAGAGTATTTTAAAAAAATTAATAATAAAATAAATAATTATGTCAATCTATATGTTACATGACATTAATTTTAATTAACTAATGTAGTTTATTATTTTTTATGACTTTTGACCTATTAGCTTACTTTAATTTATTTTATATTAATGTTAACTTAGTAAGATTTTTATGATTATTTAATTTGTTTAAAACTTATTATATTTATGTAAGACTGATTATGTAACTTTTTAAATATTTTGAAACATATTTTTTCTAATTAAGATTTGTTATGTATAATCTAATTTTAAATTTCATATTTTTTCATTTATTTTAATATTTTTTAATATATATTAGATCCACTAATTTGACTTAACCTAATATACTGATTTGATGAACAAGTCGAATTTAAAAATATTACAAAAGTTACCTAATTCACCCAATAAACATCTCTAATCAGCAATATCATATGTTTCTCCTAAACATTTTCTTAATAATTATCCTCCTAATAATATTTAATAAAAAATTAAATATAAAAGTAAATGCAACAACTAATAATTAGCTTGATGAATATCATACCCAGAAGAAAATATAAATACTATAAAATTACCCTATAAAAATTGGTAAAGGGAATTTATAATTATTATTTTTATTAATTAATAATCTCTTATTAAAGGTGACCATCGCTTTTTTAGATTGCTCGAGAAAACCAATACATACACCAAGTTTAGCTTTCAAGGCAACTCTGGAGTCCCAAATTTTTTTACAATAATGATATTTACATTCTATGTTTATTATATTATTTTTATACAATTTTTTAATTATTTAGATAATGAAACAAGAAAAAATATATAATTTTATTAATAATTATTTTAAAAATACTTATTAAAGAATAAGAATAATAAGTTTAAAAAAAAAGTTATTATTGATTTCTTTACAAGTGATGTATATAGCACAATTTAAATATATATTTCAATATACACTTTTTTTTATGTTTTTTTCTAAACAAAAAAGTGTAAAATATAGTGTAAGAATGTGGCGTGCAAATAATTAAGGATATGGAAGTTCAAGTTGCTTCCTAATGGTTTTGGACTGTCTGCCTTTCAGGCAATTGCGGCGGTTCCCGACCGTTGCTATATAGTGTTATTTAGGATCCAAAAACTGTGGTATTTATCATGCTGATACTGTTGATGCTCTTAATTTTATATATGTTATATTATTATTGGATTATCCGTGGTAATTATTACTCTTTTTTACGTGGTGGTAATTATTACTTGATTATTTAATTTTATGCTAAATTTTATATTCGCATATTTATTAAAATCTAAATTAATTAAATGTTAAAGTTAATGAAATATCTACTATAGTTTAAATAATTATATATCATCTTAATTTTCATATAAGTTTTTCTACATGGTACAACTTTGTAAGAAAACAAAATGATTATTTTGTATAAAATAAAATGTGAAAAATTATGTGTAAAAATATGAATTTTTTAAAAAATATTTTTTTTCCTTCACAGTATGGTCAAATATATAAAAAAAATGGTCATATGAAAAAGAAAATCTATCTGTTCTTATTTATTCCGTAGAAAATTTAGCTTCTACAAGATCTTCAAGCACAAGTAGCTCTAGCTGAAATCATCAGTTGATTTGGTAAGGTACAGATAAGATCCGACAAATCATTCATTGTCCCTTCCTTTGCTATATATTTCCTAAACCCCACCGGTGGATCCACTTGCCTGACAAGTGCTGTCTAATAATAAATAGAATATTACAAACCACAAATAAAAAAAAGCCTTTGCGTGAATGAACAAGAAAATTAAAATGGAAAATCGGTGGTCTCTTGCCTTCACCTTCATATATGTAACTAAACTAAACTGAGCTACTTGTCCGAGTAGTTATATCATGCTTGTCTTCTATATTATCTCTGATTCGATCTGGGCGAATATTTTTCTGCTACTACTTCATGCCGTGTACTCCATAGTCAATACTATAATCTCATAAGTATATTATGGTTGATGCTAATATTTATACTTTTTTAAGCTAATGATTTTTCCTATATTGTACATACCGTAGGTGCGCAACAAAACCAAAACCATCTATTTCAACATCTTATGCTATTTATACATGACTCGTGATGATCTTCACCTTCAGGTCTCGAATCATATATATTAGGTAATCTTGGCAAAACAATCTTTCTTTAAACTTTTAAATCATGATTCAATGTCACTTATGTTTTTTTTTTTTTACTCAAATTGATGAATAGATATTTTTGGAAATGATGCAAAAAAAGGATGATCTATATTTCTTTCGTATTTTTAATAAGATTTAACTATACTGTCGTCGGCATTTTTTAATTTTTTGTTCATTATATATATATATATATATATATGAGAAATTCTATAAAATTCAAGCTCAAGTTTGGATTTCGGAAGCTATGTGCTTATGTGGACTAATAAAATATAGTCATATAAAACAGTAATGTTGATATGTAATGTGTTTTTTCTTTCACTACCTAATTTTATAAAATAATCTTTAAAGAAATAAAATTTGTAAAAGATGAACCCTTATTTTTTCTAAAAATAAAAAAATAAAATTTTAGGAAATCGGTTTATAAAAGGGTTAGAAGGGTTGATTATCCTATTCTTCCACTCCACCTATTCAAGTTTATCCATGACTTCCAATTTGAAAACGAGAGGAATGCCTTTAACCTACGTTGGAGGCACTGGGAATTAGGATGGAAATGTTGTTAGCTAAGGATTTGTGCATTTTTTTATATGGTTGTGGAAAGTGATTTAGCTTAGTACATCTCAAAGCACATCACAGACCAAATGGTACCTATTTTGACAGTTTGCTTCATGACTATCGTAGGCACTTCCATGCCTTTCTCGGTGTAAACAGCCACTGGCAGTGAGTAATTAAAATAGGGGGAATTATAATATAAAAAATAAAATTTAAAACGATTAATTTGTAGTTTTATTTTTGAAGAACATTTATTTATAATTGAATTTGTAAAGGTCTTATCTTAACTTCACTTAATCCACGTATTCTGATTTTATTTGTTTACATCAATTTGATACTCATAATTTTGCATGAGTATCATAGCAACCCCCATAATATATATCATCAGTATATACTACAATCGGAAATCATCAGTATTAATTCATTCTTAATTGTCGTGAGCGTATCTCTCTTTTTTTTTTTTTTATGACGTGAATTATCATGTATATATCTATATTTATATCATCACTATACTGCAATCGGTAGCCCTCTACTCAAGGAATTGATTAAGCATTATTTTAAAAAAAATAAATAAAAAAAGAGGGAGGGAGGGAGAAGAGTGGTGTTTTGGGCGGGGGGCGGCGCCGTGGGGGATTATTGCGGCGATCCTTGCTAATTTAGGTATGATTTCTTGGCAGAAAATCCATCGTCCTCGACCTTATGATAGCCATTCTATCTGATGGACCGTCGATTAATTGATCAAATCTCTGCGAATTGACATTATTTTAACGTTTGTTCTAAATTATTAAGTTGGACCTTTGAATATCTATCATAAAAAGTATGGCCAGGATATCACTAGCAATATTTTGGCATGGACCACTCCAGATAGCACCTTTGGTGGGATAATTCCGGTCGAATTACATGCAGACAATGATGTGATTGTTCTGAACAATTTGTTCACGATTTCATGTAGATATCAAACTAGTGAGGTTACTGTTTAGTTAATGAGCTAATCAATGAGTGACATAATGTAGTATATATAACTTTAAATCTATCTAAGGGATACTCAATTATTGAACAATCGGTCAATGTCAATTTGTGGTGAGATAAACTCTATGTAGGATTGTTAAAATGGATGAGCCTAATCGATTGGTATAAATAATTTAATAAAATGTGTGGATTGAGTTGATAAAATTTAAATTTGAATGTATTTTGATTTGATTTGGGCTGACTCATAGTAGATTAGACTAAATTGTTGATTTAATATTTAATTATTTTATTAATAATTCATATAATAGATAAAGAATTTTATCCTTACTTTTTTTAATGCAAAGTGATATTTGTATCACAAAAATTATTTTATTTTATATTTGTTAGTATTTAAAATATGTAAAAGAAATATATAATAATAAAATATAAAAATAAAATGTTTAAGTGTTAAAAATATATAAAGAAATTTTTTTTAACAAAAAAGGATAATTCGAGTCAGCCCACCTAACATGCGATCCGCAAAGGATAGAAGTGGGCTAGCCAACAACAATTTTAGCTTGTCCCAACCCGAAATTAACTTGTTCGCTTAGATACTTAACTGTATATTAAGATATTAGATTCTCACTTATTAAATAAGAGAATATATATTCGCATTATATTTAATCATGAGTTTTAAATTTGATTAAATGTTGATGTAAATTTGTTTACACTATATCGAATCATGTTTTGATACATTATTTAAAACGTTTATCTTTTCTAATAATTGTCATAATCAAATTCGTTTAATTATGTGTCAATTGATTTGATAATTATGTAATAAAAAATTTACTAACAATAAATCAAAAGTAAATTTTTTATTTTTTTTAATTTAAATTAAATTTCATTTGACTATATAATTTTTTTGTACATCATACTTTGTTAGAGTGAATTAATAACTTTTTTGGTACATAGGCAAAGTTTGTGTCATTTAATATATTAGACATTGAATAAAAAATACATATCATTTAATGTATTAATTAGACCTTAATAAGGAATCAAAAATAATTTTTTTAAGAACATATAATATTATTTTAAAGTAATTTGTGATCTTAGAATTTTTAAAATTTAAAACCAAATAGAATTAAACTCAAAATAATATTATCACTATAAATATTTATGAAATATAATAAAAATTATATGTAAGCAACCTTTTTATTAAAAAATATATATATGATTGGAAGTTTGGACTGGACTAGGGAGAGGAGCATTCAAAATCGAAAAAATTGAGTCGAAAATTCAAAAATCGAAAAATTCAAAAAAAAAAAAATTTAAAAATTTAATTGGATTCAATTGGATTTTAGATTCAAATTTAAAAACTAATCTAATCCAAACCGAATCGAAATTTTATATACATTATTTAAAATAATATTTTACCTAAATTTTTTTATGTAATATATATTTATTTTAAACTTTTTTACTATTTTTCAAATCAAACTTATTTATTTAAATTTAGCCCCATTTCTCTCTCTTTCTTTTTTTCTCTGTTGTTATGATCTTTCCTTCCATGAGTGTGTCAGAGCGGGGGGTGCCGTTTTCTTTCTTTTGTGGCAACCCCACCATCTCCTCTTCTTTTGCTTTAGTGTATGTTTTCAATAAGTGATTTAAATCTGCTAAATATTAAGCATATTTATCCATATATGCTTCTTTCATTGACAAATGTTGTGATTTTGATTTTGTTTTTGTTGTCCCTTTTGTTGGTGTTAATTTTGGTTTTCCCTTATGGTTATTTCTATCATGATGATCTTGCAAGTGAAAAATATTTTCAAATATATTTTGAGAGAAAACATAATATACTATTCAAGTTGCAACATTTTTCGTGTTAATCTTCAATGTGAAAGTTGCTTAGATATCAGTAGTTTTTGGGTAAGAAGTAGAATTATAAATCGTTGGTTAGTTCAGTGTGTAGAATGTATTTATTTTTTATTCTTTTTGGATCTAATATATTTTTTTTGACTTGTAAGTGTCGTTAGGATTCGTTTTTAATGAATCTTTTTTTTTATTTTATTTATCTTGAATTGAATATTTATTGTAAGATTAACAATTAATTTGGACTTGTATTTATAATTTATATTTATATTTTGATGAATTAATTTGATATTATATTTATTATACTTTGATGAATTAGTTTAGACTTATATTTGATATATTTTCATGAATTTAGTGAATTTACGTATAAAAAAATTATAAAATTCAAAAAATTGATCAAATTAAATTAATTTAGATTAAATTGATTTTGATCAAATTTATATTTTGAACTAAATTTATTAAACAATAAAATAAAATAAAATACAATAAATCAGATCAAATGAATGATTTTTTCCCCTTAAAACAGATTTAATTAAATCCGCGAACACTTCTAGGAGCAGATGAGGGACTAGGGATATCCCACGGAGTATCAGGTGGTGACAGAGCTTCTAGACTCTCCAATTTCGTGTATGAAAATAATACTTTGTCCGTATGCGCATTTTAATTTTGCATTATTTTGTGATATAATTATATATATACTAAATAAAATGATACTTGGGTAGATTTTATATTTATAATTTTTTTTTCAAACTCTTATGCAAGTCAAATATTATATAATACTATAAAGCCTAATTAAGTATTTATAATGAAATTAAAGCTCAGCACGATTAGTTTAGTTGACTTTGTTAAGAAATGAAAGATAATGTATCTGTCTATACATATAAATGATCAAAGCGATTGACTTTTAATTAATGTATGTGTGTGTATCTGTCTATAAATATATATGATCCAAGATGGTGGTCTTGCACGTTGCTTAAAATTGTCATTTGAGGCAGCATTGCCACGTTTTCTTGAACTTGAACACCAAATTTTGATGGATAAGACATGATGATCGATTCTTTCTCTGAAATATTCAAGTTGAGCCGTAGACGCTTGAGGCTTAATGAATGATTATTAATATCACCATTAGGTCATAGATTTTTCGCGTTATCGTTAATATATATGTGGAGAATGATTTAGAATTTGAAAAACGCAAATATTTTCCAAAATTTAGCATGAGAAATGAGTGAAGTATTATTTGAGGAGTTAAACTTTTTGTGATAAACTAATTAAGGGATTAAATTTTTATTATTATGAATTAAGGATCTCAATTTTATTAAAATATATTTATATTAATAAATATATTAAAAATACAAAAATATCTAACTTAATAAATAAAATATAATTTATAATATGAACAAAACATATAACATATATGTCTTATAAAAATATTTTAATAGACACATATTATTAAAATATTTTTTTTTTATCAAAGTTAAGGTTCTTGATTAATAATCAAAACAAAGTTGAGATATTTAATTAGTAAGTTTTAAAGTTAAGATTCTTAATTGGTTATCACATTAAACTTAAGGTACTTCTACAATACTTTTCTCCAAGAGAAATATTGGTATATAAAGGTTGTAGTTGATGGCCACATCAATGGCGGAACCATGTGAAGTCATTATTTATTGTTATTTCATTGCTATGACTCAGTGGCGGACCACTAGTAAATATAAAAATTCATAATATACATCTATTAATAACATCATGTTGAGAATTTATTTTTGTTTTAAGAATTTTATTCATTCTGGTATATATACTCTATTAAAAAATTAGTATCATATTACTTATAAATTTATTTAAATAATTATAATTATAACATTTAAAATTTTCAACAAAATTACATTACAAAAGCTAAGATTCTAGATATTAACTCCATGAAAGATATTATGAAGGGAAAATCAAAGAATTAAAAGAAAAATAAATAAATACATTATTTAATGTGGAAAAAAGCAATAGAGATAAATAAAATAAACTATAAAAGCTCTACCACTATCTTAAAGTAAAAAAATAGAAACTTTATATCTAAAAAGTCTTCAACTGAGAGTGCAAAAAATAGAACAATCAAAGTGAGTCAACTCGGTTCATTCGGATTGACTCACCATGAGTTGCTCACAAAGTGAGTCAGCCCGAGTTGACTCACTTTAGTGGCGAGCCAAAAGTTGGCTAACCCAGCTCAACTCAGGCGAGTTGGTGGATTAAATGGGTTGACCTACTTATTTTTTTTTAAAAAAAAAAGAAAACCAAAAAAACAAAGAAAAGTTTAAAAAAAATAGAAAATATAGAAAAAAAATACACGAGAATAGAAAAAACATTGGAACAAATGGTGATGGCCACCAGACATGACAAAACAAAAATAGCAGAATCACCGTCCACCAAACAATAAGCCATAAGGCCCAGAACAACCACTGCTAGTCAAAAAATTGTCACCACCTGCCTGAAAATCGCCGATGTGCATAGATCCCACCAGAAACACTCAGACGCCATCGAGAAACTCAACATATGTTCACCCGGGCTAGATCGAAGGCGTGCAATGCTAATTAGAAAATCATCACCACCTGCTTGAAAATCGTGGGCCAAAAACACCTCAAACACCATTGGGAAACTCAACAGACGTGCACCCAGGCTAAATCAAAGGCATGGCCGCGTGCTGGGGCTGAGATTCTTGGACGGCTTGGCATGATTCGCAGATGAGAGGTGGCTTAACATTTAAGGAACAACTTCTAGCTAGTTGTCGCATTCTGGTGGGTGCAGCTGGACTGTTGGTGGCTGGCAATTCTAGTGGGACGGTGGTTGCCGTCAATGTGTGGTGGGTGGGTGGGTGGTAGGTTGGCCTCTTGTTATAGGTTGTGGCTGCTAAGTGCAAGGGTTTTTCTTGTTTTGAGTTTTGAACCCACGTCATTTTCCATTTTTACCTTTGCATTTTATTTATTTATTTATTTTTTTAATCTTTCAACGTGTGAGCTAACCTAGTCCAAACCCGTTTAACCCGTGGATTAAGTGAGTCAAGTCAGGTCGACCCAGGGTCCTTGTGGCTTAGTTTTTTAACAACCAAAGCCAACATTTAGCTTCCAGATCCAATGCTTGAGCAGCACCGCTTGGAGGTCATCGCATGGCTCGGATTCGGAACCGCCCAGCTGTGGCTGCACCACCGTTCGCAGCCCAGCTGTTCGTCGTTGGAGACCACTGCGATCCGTCGTCCTCCCTGCGCGCCAAAGCTGTGCGTCGTCCGCTGCGTTCCACCGCGCTCTCGCCTGCTCCGTTCAAAGCCCCGTCGAACCATTCCGCGCCAGATCTAGGACGCCCGTTCCGGACGTCGAGCCGGCACCGCCGGAAGCCGCCGAGGCAAGCCGCACCAGACTGCAGCCCGAATCGAAAAACGGACCCAGATCCGTGAACTGCCGTTCGCGCATAGCTCCGCCACCACTATTCTCCGCGTCGCACGCACCTCACCCAACACCACCATCCGCGCCGCACCTCGCCGAGGACTGTCGTTGCTCTGCTGCTCCTCTGGTCTCAAGCTCCTGCAACCATATTCAGAAAAGAAGGAAAAAGTACCCCCTTTTTGAAAGTTTCGTTTTGCTGTTTTGTTATTTCAGATCAGATAAGTTTTTTTTTTGGGCTATAGTCTTTTTTGGGCTTTAGTCATTTTTTTTCTTTCTTTGGGTTAAAGCTGTTTGAACTAAAATTATTTAGCTAGATAAATTTAAAGTGTTTTGTTAAGCTAGGTAAAAATAAGAGAAATAAAAAACAAAAATATATAAAAAAATATTAACCAATGCAGTGACCAATGATGGTGATTGAATAGTGGATGCTATTGATAATCACATATTTTATACATTAATAAACCCTCATTATTAGTCATTTACAGTCTTCATGTACTTAATTAACTGAATTTGATTATGTTTTGTAAGTTTGAACTCGAATCAGACTTAATTGATTTTTTCAGCATTATTCGGGTCTTACACGGTTTCTGTATTTTAGCCATATCTTGAGTTCTAAATGTTTGATAATTATGAATTTTACCTTGTAGGAAAGATAAGAGAGAGCTCTACAACTTTGATGAAGAGCTCAAAGTCAATTTCAGACATCTAGTAGAGCTAATTGGGCATGGAAATCAGAATACGGGATTTGTGACTGGAACCCGAATAGTGTGTAGTAACCAGAACATAATTCGAGTTTGGGCATATAAAATGGGCTGAAAATTTGTAATCTGAAAGTTAAGACCCATATATACAACTTTCATGTCAAGCACAAAACTTGATTCGGGCTCCTTGATGGAGATATTGGGTCTGAAAGTCAAAACAGAGGTGCTGAAATTGGTCCTGAACAGTCTGTAGTAATTGAGTCATATCTTGGGCTGTAGGACGAATTTTTGGGTGTTTCTAGAGCCATTGGAAAGCTTAGACAATTTCCTAGAACTTTCATGAAGATCACTTGGCTCAGAAATGACGAAATCAATGAGTTCAGCAATAAAGAATTTTGGAGACAAGGTAGCTCACCTACTCACCCACCTACTCATCCACCTACTCACCCACCTACTCATCCACCTACTCACCCACCTACTTATCCACCTACTCACCCACCTACTCATCCACCTACTAATCCCATCTACCCATCTACTACTACTCTGAATCCTCTATAAAAGAAAGCATATGGAGAGCTCTAGGTACAACACACACTTGGTGTTAGAGATAGCTTTTCATAGTTCTTGTATATTTTTTCTTCATTGTAATGGAGAGCTAAGTCACTTCTAGTCAATTCGAGACTCTTGAAGAGATTGTGGCTTGGATTCTTGAGACCTTGGTTATGTAATGTATTTGATTTATATTTGAATTCCTCTTCTCTTCTTCTTCTGTTCTCTTAATCTTGAATGCATGAATGGTGATTCTGTTTATGTTTGATCTGATTTGATCTTGGTTTAAGATTAAGTATTGTGATGAAATTTAGAACTGATTGATCTGAATTAATCACATAACGAAGATTGAGATTTGTGATGAAACTTAGAACTGATTGATCTAAACTAATCACGTAATTGAAGAGGTTAGGTTCTTGATTTGTGCCTAGGTTAATTGAATTCGGTGCTTAAATTGACATATATTTACATGAATGGTGCGATTGCAGATTTGTGTTTATCACTTGTTAATTAAATTTACGGACGATTGTCTAGTATGAATTCTGGATCGATGCGAGAGATCTCGGTTAGATCAAGTTAACCATTCAAATGTATTTAGGTGTTTGTTGAAAGGTCTATGATTGAATCCACTCAATCTCTGATAGATTTCTGAATTGACTGTTCTTTTAATTGTTATTTTTCTTCAGAACTTGTCATTGTAATCCTTGAACAATCAAAACCCCCTTTCTAACTTAACTTAATTTGATAAAATTGCATTTACGATCCTTGAGGAGACGATCCGGTGTTGTTCACTATACTGCAAACTTAGTTAATAACTTTGGTTATAATTTTGATTGAGTTCGGCGCTCGTCAGCTATCTTCAATATCGTTCGGATCATAAGGATTTATTGAGTAGCCTGGTGCTACATTGAATCTTGTGCAATGATGTTTTTGTTTCCAAACAAAATTCTTTTTTAAAAATCTTTTTCTTAATTAAAATCAATCAACCCACACTTATTTTCTACAGAACTACGTAACTTTGAGTTTCTCATTGTACCTGAGGGTACGTAGGAGTAGGATTTTCATTCTGTCAAGTCAAAAATTAAATTTTCGCAATTTAGTTGTTTCTTTTCTTTCTTTTCTTAAAAAATAAAAATAAAATAATAGTTACAAAATATTTTCAAAAAAAGGGTAAAATAAAATAAATATATTTGAGATTATTAAAATTTGCACAACTAACTTAAGGTACCGTTCTTGAAACGGGCAGTGTAGGGTGCTAACACCTTCCCTACCTGTAATTGACTTCTGAATCCAAACTCATTTTCTAAAAAGACCAATTTTGCCTATTTTAAGGGTTTTTCAAATGTTTTCCCAAATTAAATAAACATTGGTGGTGACTCCATTGATTTTCAAACTCATAATCTTTTTCAGTCGTCCCGTCGCGATTTCGGTTCATGACAGTGACAACTCTAATCTGGGAGATTTAGAGAGTCGTGGCTGTTGATGTTAATTGTGCAAATTATTAATAATTTTTATCTATTTATTTTACCTTTTTTGTCTTTGTTTTTTATTTATTTATTTATTTGTGAATATTTTTGTATGTAAATAATTGCTAGCATTATTCTATTTTTTTTACTTGATATATATATATATATATATATATATTTGTGCTTAATCGTTGAAACCTTAGGATAGATGATTCTTTGGCTAGTTGTTGTATATAATGCATTTGCAGGTTGGGGGGTAATTCGGTCTTTTTAATTTTTTTTTGTACAGGTTTATATGCTCCCACACACACATCATTATCATTTACTTCACACACTTTTGGGCTCTATACCCGAGTCTGTGTGAACCTAAGGAATAGGAGGGGTCTTACTTTTGTTATTGAGGGATTTTATGCTCACTTGACATTTGTGGGGACACTACTCAGATTGTTACCAATATCATGGACTAGTCATATTGAGAGGGTTTATCCCTACTTATGATTAATACATGAATTGGGGGCCAGTCTTTCGAGATAGGGGCAATCTGGGGACCATTGCTTTTTAGAAGTTTAGATCTGTCCTGAAAATCTTGCACTGATGGATTAAACATAGTGACTTCCAAAATTAGAGTCATGGCATCAGGAAAATCTAGCTTCTAAGGTTCCACCTGATTAGGGCACAAAAGAAGCGTCCTTTTGTTTATTTATCTCTTTCTCATGACATTCATTCATGCATTTTTTTTATGACTTGTATTTTTCTGTCATTCATAGCATTCTTAGAAATAAAAAATAAAAAAATTATCATTTTACATTTTCATTCATGCATTTTTTTATATAAAAAAAATCAGTTCTAAAAAAGAATCATCATCTTGCATCACCATGACATTCATAACATTTTTTTAAAAAAAATCCATATCATGGCATTCATAACATTTGTTTTAAAAAAATAAAAATAAAAATAAAAAAATCAGCTGCATCAGTAGTCAATACTTCACATACATGCACATTGTTTAGTCCACACTGATAATTGCATACTCATATCACGTTTCCCCAAGCAGAAGGGTAGACACTGGTAGAAAGGCAGCTTTTGCGACATCCTTACAAGACTTGTTCCCAAGTTAGGATCATGGACGAAAGAGAACAAACTCAAGAGCTGAGGAATGAGGTGAATCTGAGCAAAGATCAAGTGTCTAAGATGCTGGAGATGCTACAATCTATGGAAGGTATAAGGAGCACAAATGGGAATCCTTCAGTGGTGAACGAAGGACATCCGGCCGCACCTCTTCGCCCTCCCGATTTCTCTCCAACCTCTATGCAATACCAAGGCTTAAATTCTCAAAGAGTTGTGATGCCGCTCACCGTTTATCCAAACAACACAACTCCACCCTCAGTCACCAGTTCTCAGGAAGCTCAGGCTATCAATTCCCCCAACAGCAATGGACCTACTTCTAATCCATTGAGCACAAGCCAACCATATGTCCATCACTTTGGTATCAGTGGAACCCCACCATTGCAACATTTTATCCTCACTTTCATGCCACAATACCCTTTGAATTCTTCTGCTAAAAACCCTCAATCCAAAGAGAAGTTGAAAATCTTAGAAAAGAGATTATGGGTCATTGAAGGAGCATGTTATTATGGTATCAGGGATGCTATTGAGCTCTGCCTTGTTTCAGGCGTGGTGATTCCTCCGAAGTTTAAAGTCCCAAATTTCGACAAATATAAAGGGACTACTTGCCCAAAGAACCATTTGACCATGTACATCCGCAGAATGGCTTCCCATGCTCATGATGACAAGCTGTTAATCCACTTCTTCCAAGATAGTTTAACTGGGGTAGCTTTGAATTGGTACATGCATCTCGAGCGTGCCCATATAAGGAGTTTCAAGGATTTAGCTGATGCCTTTGTAAGGCAGTATAAATACAACATTGACTTAGCACTAGATAGAATAAAACTACAAAGCATGTCTAAGAAGGATGCTGAGACCCTCAAGGAATATGCTCAAAGGTGGAGGGAAATAGCTGCACAAGTGGAACCCCCTTTGTCAGAGAAATAGATGGTTGATATGTTCACCGATACACTTCACGTGTCATTCTATGATCATATGATTGGGAATGTGTCGTCGAATTTTTCAGATATCGTGATAATTGGAGAAAGGATTGAGAGTGGAATGAAAAGGGAAGATTGCATCAAATGAGTGATGAAAAAGCAAGTTGAACTGGTTAAGAGTGGACTTCAGGTCGAATGAATCAAATGGGTTTTCAAGAAAATTCATGGGTGACAACAGCTACCTAAACAGTAGTCCAACAAGCAGTGTCAGATGTTTCTAGGCATGCTCATCCATGATAGGAGCGAATGTTTGGAGTGGTCAATCGATGGCAACCTTAGAAAGTTCAACTTAGTGGTGATTCATTCTGGTTTTGAACTTATATAAATTTTCTTAAAGCATTAATGTAATGGATTTGCATGGATCTCTCAGCATACCTTGTTTCCTTTTCTTATGCTCTTGGCACTCATGTTCTTGTCATGTCTTTCTTGTCTTTCTTTCATTTGCTTGCTTTCTTTTGGTTCGGATCCCATGGGACTCTTGTGCTAGAAAAATTTGGTAGTCATGAAGCCCACATGTGCAAGTGTTCCTTGCAAAAACAAAAAAAAAAGACTAAAGGAGAGGTGAAAGAAAAAAAGAAAAATAGAGGGAGCAAATAAGTAATCACTTGGTGTGTATTATCATTTTGTCTCTAAATTAAAATTTTTGAAAATGAGTATTCAAGATTTGAAATGAAGATTGACCATCTTTTACTATCCTTCATACGAATTCATCTTTTCTTTTCATTATCTCTCGTTGTCCCATTTTGAGTTTGAAAGTTTCTTCAATAAACCCAGGACAAGGATCATCCCTACACTAGGGGATATCACAAAATAAATGTTAATTGTCATGGTGACTATTTTGAAGCATAATAAAAAGAGAAAATGAAGAAAAAGTGAAAGGAACAAAAAATAAAAAAAATGGTGAACAATAAGAGAAAAATGTATTTGAAAGCGCAAAAGCAAGTGACAAAGCTTAAAGTTTAACAAGGACCCTCGGTTTAAATACTTGTTTGAGCCTTATATCTTTCATTTCATAACCACTAGCCTTAGCCGCATTACAATCCTTACAAAGTCCATTCTAATCAATGAATGATTGCCTTCATTTTCACAAGTTTTAATTTTGAGACAAAATGATTATATTCATACAAGTATCTAGTGCATTACTACTAAAAAAAAAATCTTGGTAGACTGAAAACCCGCAAGGGCGGTCTAAAAAAAAGAAGAAAGAGAAAGGAAGATGAAAAAAAAGAAAAAAAAAAGACTTACACTAGTACAAGTTTTCACCTTATTCAAGCTGATCCTACACTGAGGTAATTTTTCTAACTCGATTTTGCTTACACTGAGGCAAATCTTTTGGTTCAATCTGACCCTACACTGGGGCATTTTTTTTCTAGCTCGGTTTGGCCTACGTTGGGGCAAATCCTTTGATTCAATTTGGCTCTACATTGGGAGCAAGTCTCTATCCTTTTTAATTTAATTCTAAACTGGGGCAATTTTTTTTTCCTCGGTCTATTCTACCTTACACTTGGGAAAAACAAAAAATCTCTCAAGTTCCCCACTGGGACAAATTTTGCTGTCAAATGGCTTTCACTGGGGCAGGTTTGTTCTCAAATGGTTTACCCTGAGCCAAATTCTTTTTTCGATACCTTACACTGGGGCAGTTTTTGTAGATACCTGATAAAAGAATGGTCATGATATCCAGTTGTTGAGTAAGGATCAACCACCCTCTAACATTTGTATTATTCTATTTTCTTGTGTCTTTATCCTTTGTAAATGCCCTTTGTGTAGTCATACTCCCAAAGTCAGTCAAGAAATTACTCAGTTGGTAAATTTCTTTCCTGTTCCACTTTTCAATCCATGCATATCTGGTACATGATGCTTCCAAGTTCGGTGAACATGAGTGCAATAGTACAGCTTAACCATCTGATGGTAGTCATCTGTTGAACAACTCAAGTCAAAAGAACTCCAAAATTTCAATCGATGAAGGAAATGACACCCTCAATGGATAATTCGGATTAAAGTGTGTCTGGTGGAATAGGAATCTTTGGAGGAAGAAAGTCAGAAGCTTCTATGTAAGCCACATCTAATGAAGAGAAATTTGAAGAAAATGAGATTGACAATGATCCATTTTTTCAAGAAGCGTTTGGCTCATGGCTCATTGCACAAAGTTCTTGGGCTCAAGGCCCACTGCATAAAGTTTTCTGGCTCAAGGCCCTTTAAGAGCATTGATGAGAAAATGAAGAATAACCAGGCAAATCATAAAGCAAATTTCGCTATTGTTCAACTTTGATCCTGCTATGGGAAAAAGTTCTTAAGGGTGTTGTGGAACCAAGAAGCGATCCAGCTAAAGCTCTAATGCATCAATTTATGTTTACCTAATTTGTCCATGAGAATCTTTATCGTAGGACATCTATTGCATCATGCATCATCTCAAGCATTACATGCACTGTCCTCAAGCTTCACATCCATTGCATTATCATGCATCCATTGCATTAAGCATCAACTCAGGCATCACATGTATATACTAAAAAAAAGTAAAACCCTTTTTAACTCTCAGGGCCTTATGCCCATCTGCTTTTAGCCTCCGGGTTCCTGCACCCATCTGCCTTTAATTTTTGGGTCCCCACACCCATCGCTTTAAGTTTTTGCCAAACTTTGGCGGATACCCGACTCCACAAGCATTTTACCTTTCTTGCTTTAAGTTTTTGGTCAAGCTTCGGCGGATACTAGACTCCGCAAGCTTTTTTCCTTTCTTGCTTTAAGTTTTGGTCAAGCTTCGGCAGATACCCGACTCCGCAAGCTTTTTCCCTTTCCTGCTTTAAGTTTTTTTCAAGCTTCGGCGGATACCCGACTCCGCAAGTTTTTTATCTTTCTTGCTTTAAGTTTTTTCCAAGCTTCGGCGGATACCCGACTCTGTAAGCTTTTTCCTTTTCTTGCTTTAAGTTTTTGCCAAGCTTCGGCGGATACCCGACTCCGCAAGCATTTTCCCTTTCTTGCTTTAAGTTTTGGTCAAGCTTCGGCGGATACCCGACTTCGCAAGCTTTTTCCCTTTCTTGCTTTAAGTTTCTGTCAAGTTTCAGCGGGCACCCTACCCCGCAAGCTTTTTTCTTTTCTGTCTACCTTCGACGGGCACCCTACCCCACAAGCTCTTTACCTTTTTGTTCAGCTTTGGCGGGCCCCTTGTCCCGCAAGTTTTTTTTTTAATCCTTCTGTCCAGCTTCGACAGATACCCGACTCTGCAAGCCTTTTACCTCGTTTTAATGACCATTGTTTTTGCGTCAATCTACTTTCTAAAAAAAACAGAAGAAAAGAAAAAGAAGAAAGAAAGAAAGCAAGAAAAAGAAAATGAAATAAAAATTTTCACGGACAAAATTGAATCAATTCCTTTACTTTTCATTTATTTTAAATGTAAAGTAAAGAGGGGAAGCTGTTGATACCTAATTTTATCCATAAAATTTTTATAGCTTGATCAGTGATTAATATTTTGGTGAAAAAATGCTTAATTGCAATGTTGTGATCACACTATTTTCTTTTTTAAATTTTGTTTACTTCTATTTTACTTTTTCTTATTTGTGCAAAATGAAAAAAATAAAAAAAAATTGTTTTACAGCTTGCTTGTTACTTTATGTTACACACTCACTGTCACTCAGACATATTTTTCACTCCTCACTCACGTAACTTCTCTGCACATTTCACTTAACACTTAATCTCCTCACTTCACTCCACACACGCCACTCACTGCACACACGCTACCCATCTGCATAATTTTATCACTGCCACACGCTACTTACACGGCAAGCATCAAGAGGGCATAAAAAATCCATATTTTTCAGCAATAGGGAGGGGATCTGGGGGATAAAAAAAAAGGAACCAAGCAGAGAAGAAAAAGATGAGAGCATTTTCGGGGCAGAAAAAACAACCATTTTTCACTCAACCTTCTTCAACCTCCAACCTCAAACCTCCAACTCCATCCTCCATAACCCACAATCAACCAAAAACCACCATATTCCAAAACCACACAGCCTCTACACCAAAAACGCACCACCAGCACCCACCCCCAAGCTCGACGCCATCGAGCTGCACTCCCAGATCCGACGCTTGAGCAGCACCGCTTGGAAGTCATCGCACGGCTCAGATTCGAAACCGCCCAGCCGTGGCCGCACCACCGTTCGTAGCCCAGCTGTTCATCGTTGGAGACCACTGCGATCCGTCGTCCTCCCTGCCCGCCAAAGCCGCGCGTCGTCCGCGGCGCTCCACCGCGCTCTCGCCTGCTCCGCTCAAAGCCCCGTCGAACCATTCCGCGCCAGATCCAGGACACCCGTTCCGGACGTCGAGCCCGCACCGCCGGAAGCCGCCGCGGCAAGCCGCACCAGACCGCAGCCCGAATCAGAAAACGGACCCAGATCCGCGAACTGCCGTTCACGCATAGCTCCGCCACCACCATTCTTCGCGCCGAACTACACCTCACCCAACACCACCTTCCGCGTCGCACCTCGCCGAGGACTGTCGTTGCTCCGCCGCTCCTCTAGTCTCAAGCTCCTACAACCATATTCAGAAAAGAAGGAAAAAGTGCCCCCTTTTTGAAAGTTTCGTTTTGTTGTTTTGTTATTTCAGATCAGATAACTTTTTTTTTTGGGCTTTAGTCATTTTTTTTCTTTCTTTAGGTTAGAGCTGTTTGGACTAAAATTATTTAGCTAGATAAATTTAAAGTGTTTTGTTAAGCTAGGTAAAAATAAAAGAAATAAAAAATGAAAATATATAAAAAAAATATTAACCAATGCAATGACCAATGATGGTGATTGAATAGTGGATGCTATCTTCAATATCGTTCGGATCATAAAGATTTATTGAGTAGCCTGGTGCTACCTTGAATCTTGTGCAAGGATGTTTTTGTTTCCAAACAAAATTCTTTTTTAAAAATCTTTTTCTTAATTAAAATCAATCAACTCACACTTATTTTCTATAGAACTACGTAACTTTGAGTTCCACATTGTACCTGAGGGTACGTAGGAGCATGATTTTCATTCTGTCAAGTCAAAAATTAAATTTTCGCAATTTAGTTGTTTCTTTTCTTTCTTTTCTTAAAAAATAAAAATAAAAATAATAGTTACAAAATCTTTTCAAAAAAGGGGTAAAATAAAATAAATACATTTGAGATTATTAAAATTTGCACAACTAACTTAAGGTACCGTTCTTGGAACGGGCAGTGTAGGGTGCTAACACCTTCCCTACGTGTAATCGACTCCCGAATCCAAACTTATTTTCTAAAAAGATCAGTTTTGCCTATTTTAAGGGTTTTTCTAATGTTTTCCCAAATTAAATAAACATTGGTGGCGACTCCATTGATTTTCAAACTCATAATCTTTTTCGGTCGTCCCGTCGCGATTTCGGTTGCGACATCATGAATTAATCATGGATGCATGTTGTTATTTTGAACAATGTTTTGAAAATAAAATTGAATATTAAATCGGTAAAACTTTTAGGTCATGATTTAAATAGTTCAATTGGCTATATTCATGACTAAACCAAATAATGTTCAAATTGGAGATATAGCTGATTTTCACGATACAGTCGATTTGATTTGATTTTTAAAACATTATTTTTGAATTATGCTATTACCATTACTTAGTTGCTTTCAACCATAATAATATTCATGAGAAATTCTTATATGCACCAAGAGCAAGACATTTCTCTTGCTATAGGCCATTCATTATTATACACATCAACCTTGTTGGCCACCCTTGTCTCCTACAATAAACCATGATTTACTTATCTAATTAAAAACATAATAAATTAATAATATAAAATTTTCTTTGAATAATAACATGTATTATTAGGTAACCAAACAATTCAAACCCATATGGCGAACCAAATCCAAGGCTTTGTGAACCAGATTCGACCTACAGATGTTCAACCTCACCATAGGCATAGAGAAGCGTTTTCCAAAAATCTTCAGCAACAAAGTGACAACAACCTCATCATGTGGAAAAGTTTCTTCGACAAACTTGGTCAGCAATGGTGAATGCAATAATCGTTGATGTTGCCAAGGCAAACGACGTTGAAGCCGCAACTGCCCATGATGATGGCGTTGAGGCCAAGCCGCTCGACTTCCAAGCAGAGGCGCTCCTTCATGTCCTGGTCCTTCATGATGCGGATCTTGTACAAAATCTGCGCCTTGCAAAGTAGCCATGCAAGAACGGTGACCTTCGACGTCGTGAACACGTTGAAATCGTCCTCGAGGTTATGATGGTTGTGATGGTGGTGGTTGTTAACAGCAGCATCGTTGCCAATGTTGATGACCCTAGTCAGCGTCGAAGATACATTGATGGGGTTGACGTGGAGGAGGAGGACGACATCATCGGGGCAAATGATGTGGTGGATAACCCACCGAACAACGTAGGCACTCTCGTTGGAGAGGACGATGACGACTCCGATCTTGCAGTGGGTACTGGTGATTATGGAAAAGACGACGACGACTCTGATCTTGCAATGGGTGCTGGTGATTATGGAAAAGTTGCGGCGCAAGGAAGAAGGGTGATGGATTTTTATTTGAGGGAACTTATGGTCTAAATCCCACAAATTTCTTTAAAATTGGGATTAGTCAAAGAAAATTTTATATTATTAATTTATTATATTTTTAACTAAACAAGTAAACCATGATTTATTTAGGAGACAAGGGAGACTTCTAAAGCTAATGTGGATAATAATGAATGGCTCAGAATAAAGAAAATGTTTTGCTCTTCGCACATTTAAGAATTTATCTAATATTTATATATGAACAAAATTTATTTTTACCCTCCAACTCCATTTAATTTTTTTTATTTGTTACTTTTAATTTTATTTAATTAAGTTAATTGACACATAAAAAAATTAAATAAAATTAAAAATAATAATTAAAACCAATAATTAGAGTTAAGTTTTGTTGGTTATATATAACATGAGAATTTAAATTTTGGGGACAATTGTCACTCAGCCACTAAAAAGAAGCTCCACCACGTCATTGGGTGTGATGCCCCCTCAAACTTCTAAAATTTTCACAACACTCTTTTGTTGTAGTTTATTTTTATTAAAAAAAACTAATCTACTGAAAATTATTATTTTGTTCTCAAAATCTTAATCTTATTTCCTCTCTATCCTCTACTCACATGCTTATTCTTATATCATAAGAATAGATAAGTGCTTTGTCATTTTGGAAATCTGCAAATTAATCGCTATGTTTGATGGAATGGAGCAATCTTTATTTTTTTTAAAAGTAAAGTGGTATAATTTGATAAAATATTGTTATTAACACAATAATTGAGATTCATATATTTAATTTTCATATTTTTTGCTAGTTGAGTAGTAAATGATTTTTTTTTCTAACTTGGTATGTATTTTTTGAGTTAATATTTTATTAATTAATGTGGTTACCAGATAATATATTTAATGTTTTCTAATGATTGTTATGTATCATATAATTCTTTGCTGCTACTAGTAACACACGTACCATAATCAAGTGGTAAAATCATGACCGTATACACTTAAAAGTCAAGACCATATAGTCCTATATAATAGATTGGGTAATATGATCATATAGTCTATTTGATTGTGGCACATATGCCACTTATGACGCAAAAGAATTATCTTATATATAAATATATTTTAGGTTATTGGAAGCCATGTTTATTTTCAAAGATGATGGTGATTGGTGAAGTTGATACATGAAACAATTGATGATTTTTTTTTATTATAGAAGTGTTTAGTAATGGATATTGATGTCTGTCTGAATAGACATGTAAGAGTGTTTTTTTCCTTGAACAACAATGAAACATGTTGAAACGGGAGTGGTTGAAACCTGCAAAGATACTCTAATGCTTAAGTCAAATTGTGTACAAATAGAGTTTAAGTAAAAAAAACCAATAATTACCTGTTGAAGGTGATTGATTGAGTCTAATATTTATAAATGATAAATAGGAAAACACGTTCCCTTGATTGTTGGAGAAGATTCTTATAAAATCGGAATGTTGATACTACAATTATGAGTAGTCAAAGACAGTTATGAACACTATTATTACATAAGATCGTAATTGACAGTTACAGATAATTATAAAATTCATCAACTGCGTAAATCTCGCGATAATATTGTGACTACCTAATGTCATGGTTCGACATCCGTTGTACTAAGATCTTAATAATGTGTCACGAGTAAATTTTGGTGGAGTGTCAATAGCATATTCCAACTAAATGCATGTCAAGTTGACTTATGAGACTAATGTCTCATATCATTGTTCATAACAAGAAGTTAAGAGTGACAAACATCAAAATAATCTAGCTTCAACATTTGTACCCGTTAAAAAGCCTAATTTTAATGCTCATCAAAAACCAATAATTGAAGATAAAGATAAGCAACATCCAAAGTTTCTAAGAGTAACTCGATGCTAATATTTTATAACATGACTCAAAAGCACAAACAAGTATCGGAATATATATTATCTAACCACCTCAAAAATTTAGAATTCGAACCTGTGACATGTCTCCCTATACACTTAAAAATTATAGAGTCTTATAAAAAATCTTTGAACAATTCAACAAACTCATGTTAGCAAAACGATATTGATAACCATGATTCATAAACATGTCATTTCATACACAAAGACTAAAAAGTAGTTTGGTTTTTCAATCCTCGTGAAATTTATCAATTTCAACCGGAGAGAGCCGAATAGAGCCTCATATTCATATTAGTAATTCTCAGTCACGAATATATTAGATCAGAATTAAATCATTATTTAATGTATTTAAGGTTATTAGAGCCATGTTCTAAATGTATTTATCTTTAAAAATATTTTTATACATAATAAATAATAATATTAATAATAATAATAATAATAATAATAATAATAATAATAATGGTGTTACGTTATACGTACCTAACAATTTCTCCATATTTCAGTAGGAAATACGGAAACTCAATGACTTGTAGTGGAATAGGCATTGTAGTGTGTTGACAAATTATTAGATAGAAATAGTTGATTATATTATTTTTTAATATTTAAATTATCATTTAATATGTATAAAAATAAATTTTAAAATAAATTTATTTTTATTATATATTTTATAAATTTATATATACCAAATAATAATTTAAATAGTTAAGAATAGTAAGAGACTTGAAATATATTTGTGAGATTTGGTATTACTGTTTGGTAGGGTAGGCTACGATTGGGTTGATGGGAGACTTGGAATCGCATGCATTGCACATACGATCCTAATCAGCAACGTGGAATTGACGTGTCAGAGAAATCGTTATCTGACGGCTGACGCTTGTAATCAATCAGACACGTGGCAACAGTAACGCCATGATGGCCTCTATATAGAGCGGCACCCATTTCGCTTCAGTTGGTGGACTTCCGTGACAACCTCTCTCTCTCTTCGTTCATTCATTTTTTTCTTTCTTCTTAATCTCTCCTAACATTTTTGTTTTGTTTTCTCTCTCTCAGTTTTGTATTAGCATTTTCTTGGTGTTTCAAATTGTTGGGGGTACGATATTTTCTCTAGAAAATGAAAGAAAGTGTAGGAAATCCTCTGCACCTAAAGTCTGTCAACCACATCTCCCTCATCTGCACTTCAGTGGAAGAATCCATGAACTTCTACCAGAATGTTCTTGGATTTTTTCCTATCAGGAGGCCAGGATCATTTAATTTTGATGGGGCATGGTAAATATTTCAAACCCAATAAGAGATTTCAATTGAAAAAAAAAAAAAGTGTGCGAGTGGCTTATTGAGATTAAATAGACAAAGAAATATGGAAAAATGGACACTTTACTTGAGGAGTAAGTTTGGTTGGTTTTCTAACTGGGTTTTGGATTTTCCATGTGATCATTGTGCAGGCTATTTGGCTACGGAATTGGAATTCACTTGTTGCGAGCAGAGGATCCAGAAAACCTTCCAAGGAAGACGGAAATTAATCCAAAGGATAATCATATCTCATTTCAGGTCAGATCTTAATGCAATTACTGTGCTTGATTCATTTTTTGCTGTTGAAAAAATTTCATGGAAGAACCAAACTAAAGAAGTGTAAAATTGTTAAAGATGACCCTGTCCTTTTCCTGTCTGTGGAGAAAAGACAAACACAATGTCATTATACAAGCGTTTTTTTACTTTTACTTGTATGAAAATGTATGTACTTGTTAGTAATTTTGAAAGATTGTGTTTTAATGAAATGACTAAAAGTGATTGTGATGAACAGTGTGAAAGCATGGGGGCAGTGGAGAAGAAGCTGAAGGAGCTGGAGATTGATTACGTGCGTGCCATGGTAGAGGAAGGTGGGATCCAAGTGGATCAGTTGTTTTTCCATGACCCAGATGGCTTCATGATTGAGATATGCAATTGTGATAGCCTCCCTGTCATTCCCTTAGCGGGTGAGATGGTCAGAGTATGCTCAAGAGTGAACCTTCAGATGATGCAGCAGCAGATACAGCAAGTTGTCCAGCAATTGTGAAGCCTTTGGTGCTAGAAGTGGAAAAGTTAAATATATCAGGAGGATCATCTCCTTTTTTTTTTTTATGTTATCTACTTTGTCGTCAATGCGTCATTCTTTTCTTATGTCTAGATTCCTTTGTTAATAATAAACAATTTCCCAGTTGTTCCTAATCAAAATAGTATGGTCTTTTTGCCACTAATTGTTTGTTTCAAAGTGCAATTTACTTTGCCGGTCCTTTTCTTTCTTCATTTGCTAGGTGAGCACTTGCTTTGGCAACTAACCTTTATTGAGTCAAAGTGACCCACATAGACATGGCAGCAAATGGGATGATTCTGTGGTTAACTAATTACACTATAGAAAAATAGTGATCAAATAATTCTCTAAGATATTGTCTTTAGCTTCAACCTTGGTCTGGTTTTTTTAGTGTCAAACATTCTATCAGTGAAGCACGTTAGAAGCAACTATAGTAGGTACTAGGGAAGATAATATTGTTTGGTAAGATACTGCATCCTTGTTTAGGTCGATATGGAAGTTGCATATGCTAATTTGTTGACCCTTATTTGATTACATAAGGAGCAAGAAAAATTGTTTTCTAGATAAATTTCAATTCAAATGAATAACTAATCATGTTTATGGGATGAACTAACCATCACGAGCAGGGTTAGGTGAAAGTGGCGAATCAACAAACTCATATTAATCTCAATTCTCAAACAAACATTTCCAACATGAAGTGATCATTCAAAAACGCCTATTCCTATTCGGCATCAACAAACTCATTAGTATATAGAAACATCTGCATTTAGTTACCAAAACAATAGTATAATTAATGTCTTTCAGGTGCCAAGCTGACTCAGATGACAAATTGACAATTTTAACTCAAAATAATAGGGATACAAGTTATTAATTGTAGGTAAGCTGACTCAGTATCAGAAAAGAAACATAGAAGCTGACTCAGAGATGACAATTTTGTCCGAAATAATTTATTGCAAAAACTACTATAAAAAGCTCCTTCTATAATTTCTTGGGGCCATGGTGAATTTATTGCATCCAGCTGGTCCAGCTCACAAGACACTTTAGTTTCAAATGCATGGATAACGAATAACTGCGATTGCGAAGGTTGGTTAATCAAGAGGTCAAAAAAATTACATGTTCAAAAATACTTTACTTCAAACCGTAGTTGTAAAAATTGGATCGGTTCAACTGAAAAAACCATGAACCGGCATCTGAACCAGTCTGGTTAGAGTACTAAACTGTTTTTCGTATTCACCCGGTGGAAGGAGCCACTTACTCTTTATCTTTTAATTTTATTATTTAATATTTATTTAAGTGCTGCTATTATACAATCGACCGCACAAGCGGTAGAGTTTTTGGCTTTATGCAGTGTAATGTTATTTTTTTATTTGCAAATTTGAAAAAAAAAACACACTATGAAATTAAAGGAAAAAAGACTCGACCGCTGGAGCGTTCACTTCTTGTAGTCATTCTCTATTTATTTTAAGGCTTGTCTGAAAATTTTTATTTAAACATAATATATTATAATTAGATATATTAATTCAATTAAAATTTAATTTTTTATAAATTTTTATATTTTATAATTAATTTTATAATACTCTATAAAAATATTAAATTTTAATTAACTTAATACATTTAATTAAATATATTATATTTACATAAAATTTTCTGTGTTGTATGCCATGTTCATGGTGAGCCCCTGAAATGGTGTTGCACCGGAGGGTTTAATAAGTGCCATTCGTTAGATAGGAAATTTCAGTAATTGATAGTTGTCAATGACCATTACTAACCTGCTAAGCAGGTAAATTAGTGAACGTATGGACAATAAGATTTTGATTTTTTATATCATTTTTTTATATGATTAAGTCAATAAAAAATAGACATAAAAATATTTATTAATAAGATCTGATCATAATTTATAAAAAAAAATTATTATTTTTATATTTATCTTTCTTCATCACTTTAAAATAAAATAATATGAAAAAATTCAAATGCATGGACAACAAAAGAAAATTCATACAAGATTAATAATCAGCAATCAAAATCGGTTTGAAAAACCTGGATTAGAAAGATTATGTTGGTCAAAGAAATTTACCATCCCCACCATTTTCAGTGTTAATGGCAGTGGCAGGTTGTTGACGAGGGTGAGGCCAAGTGATGCACGTAAACTGGCATCCATCGCTGCGACCAAGAAGGCGAGTGCCTCGTCTCTGGCGTCGCAAACTGTATAGGGATTCCGGAAAGATCTCATGGATTTGCTAAAGGTTGCTCTTACGATAATTTTTTTAATTGATTAATTAGTTATATGTAATTAAGGTTGTCCTCTTAACTCAACCCTTTAGGTTGAAAGGGTTTATACCGGTTTGGCTGTGTATCTGTAGGTTCATCATATCATATGGGTAATTGTTCAGATACGAAGTTGTTGGAGTTGGTTGAAGCTTAGAAATGCCTTTATAAGGAGGTAATTAATGAATAAAATTGGCGTTGAGGAGATCATTTTACCTAAAAAAATATGTAGACAGTAATGGATTGTGATGATTGTTGGTGTATAGAACTATAACGAAATGCATTTGTGACCTGCACAGTTGAGAGGCACTCATGACATATCAAATCCTATATATATTTCATAATGATAGACCAATCTGTTTGTGAAATTTATAGTTATGTTATATGCTTTATGGGCAAAAATAAGTGGCAATGATGATTTCTAGTGGCCATACCCAATAATATGTATTAGTGGAGTTGTTTTCTGTTTATTTGAAAAAAAAATGAAGTTTGGTCAAAATGGAAAAGATGATTTGTGATTTAAATTTATCATCTGTCATTTATACTTAATCTATGTTGTTTTTTATTATGTTAGTGGAAGTTAGGAAAGTCCCTTATACAATGTCAAGTTATTAATTGAGGACATGTTTGTCATCATAGTTAGTTTGATTGTTTTATGGCAAATTAATCATCATATTAATATGATATTATTAGATGAGGATATATTGTGATCATCATATTAATATGCCAGAGACTAACAAAGTTTGAAAGTAATTAATGAAGCTTAAGCTCACTCGTTGTATGTTTGTTTTACTATGATGCAAATGTTCGTTTAATATAAATGGTATGTAATCTTGCTTGTTAATTTTTGAGGATTTAAATTTTTTCTAGTCATTTTTTTTTCATGTGATAAGGTAGAAGAGAAAGATAAATACAATAATTATAAAAAAAATTACAAACTATAGCTGAATCTTATAAATAAATATTTTTATGTCTATTTCTCTTATCTACTTAATCACATGAAAGAAAAATAATATGAAAAGATTCAAATTCAATTTTCAGATAATTTGCTTGAGAAGAAGAAAGTAAAAGAATGTACATCTTTGTTGATTAATATTTAGCACGAGTATATAATGAGATTGACAGACATTAATATGACAATTTGAATTGTTTCAGCAGGTTTGAGCATGATTTTTGTATGTCCAATAGTTAGAGAGAAGAGTCGTTAGCTGTAAATTTTGATTAGGATCTGTTCACATGGTTCTGATAAAGACATGTGGTGACTTGGGCTCCTCAGTCCTTACGTCCTAATCCTCCTGCGATCTTCTTTAATGATCTCCCTTTCTATTAAATGAAGAGTTCTTTACCTAATCTCCTTCCTTACTAAAGTATTACACCTCTTCTTAATTAATTAAAATAATAATAGTCAATATATCAAAGTTATTAGGAAACAAAGATCACTAAATTTTTAATTTAGCAAATTTTCTTATTATCAAAAGATATACTGATAGATGTAATTCTTTTACATTAGTTTTCTTATTTGATTTTTCACATTAGTTAAATTGTTAACTAATATGTTTGTGGAAATAGCAGGATTTTGTTTTTAATTTTTGTAACATTTTTAGGTTTTTCTCAAGTATTTTAAGATCCAGAATTAATTTTGGGGTTGCATCCAAACATAACATCAAGTAGGATATGAGTCGGTTTCCATGTTAAACTGGTTTGCTTTATTGGGCTTTGCAAAAATATTGCATCTTGCTAAATAGTTTATGTGATGACAGAGGTGAGCCCAAATGAGTTTAGCACCTTTGAGACTGACCGAGATGTGGGCCTAGACCCAAAATATCTATATCGGCATTTTACCTTCTATTTTTTTTAAGTTTCACCATGTGTTCAACCTTGTCGAAAGTTAGTAACAATTACTTGTAGGCCTAAATATAGGTCCTATTTTAAAGTCATTTTGGGACCCTTTTTAAGCCATAATTTTAATTTGTAGTTTGATATTAGAAAAAATATGCCAATGACCTATGAAACACAGATATACTATTTGTGAGGCATATTCACGTGTTAGATAATTATTTAACATGAACATGCGTACGATATATATGTCTTACATATTTGAATATATCTAATTTTTTTTTTTTTGTTTAGACACGTCTTGGACACGGCATTAACATGGTCCATTAACATTTAAAAAAAAAAAAGTTTTCATGTAAGTCCTTAACCCACAAGCTCAATCACATGGAGTTTTCATCATTCAGACACCCATTCTCAAGAAAAATATATTCTTCAATACGATGTATACCGTTTTGCTGTTCACGGCTTACCAGCCACCATCCTCATCCAAACTGGTGTTGTTTCCATTGAAAGATCAGCAGCCCTCTTCTCTAATCCAATCGCCCTTCCATTAACGACCACCCTCACATACGCGACCTTCATCGCTTCCCACCTTATTCACAACACACTGTGGCCTTGCACGTGACACACTACTCTGCTTGCAAGATGCAACACACTACTCTATCTCTACTGCTCAGTTTTCCCTTCCCCTTCCTCTTCAATTAAACAAGCGAACAAGGTATTTTCCCTTCTTGTTTTGCTCAATTTGCATTTGTATATTGCCTTATTTGTATCTGCTCTGTCTCTGTCTCTGCTTGCACCTTTCTGGGTCAAGATTGGACCCTTTTTTGGATGCACATGTACTTGTACATGATTAGTTTTATTAGGAGAAGTTGGTTTAAGAGATTTTTTAGAAAATGTCAACAGAAATTATGCTCCGTATTTTTTTAGAGGAACTTATTAGGTAACAACTAGCAAATATTGACACATATGACATATATTAAGATATTATAAATCTTCAAATTTATAGAAATGATATTAATGAATTATGAATTTTTTCTTAAATTTTGTAATTATATATATACATAAACTAAGTTCTATATATATATATATATATATATATATATAGGGGATATATCTAGTGAGATGAGTGATTATTGTGAGAGAGTGAGATGAGTGAATCTTGACCATATAACCATACATGGATGATCAAGATTAAAAGTTACTTAAATGTTATGTGACCACTTAAAAAAGTCACATGTATTTATGTTATAATCTTGATCATTCATGTAAGATCCAATGGTCAATATTCACTCCTCTCATCCTCTTACAACAAATACTCCTCTCACTGATACACTCCTTATATATATATATATATATATATATATATATATATATATATGGAGAGGATCAATTTATATCAGTGTAAGTCTTTTTTGATTTACACTCATTTTCAACCGTTAGTTTCACTTTTATCTAATGGTTGAAATTATTTCATTAAAAGGGAAACTTATAACAAGGTGTAATTCTTTTTTCTTTTACATCATTTTCAATGTTAGTTTCACTTTTATCTAATGGGAAATTATATATATATATATATATATATATATATATATATATATATATATATATATATATATATATATATATATAGGATTGATCAACTTATACCAGTGTAAGTCTTTTTTCTCTTACACTCATTTTTAACCGTTAGTTTCACTTTTATCTAATGGTTGAAATTATTTCATTAAAAGTAACCATAAATAAAAGTGAAACTAACGATTGAAAATAAGTGTAAGAGAAAAAAGACTTACACTGATGTCCGTGTCTTATAATTTTTTGAATTTGGTGTGTCTTCATGTTCGTGTCTGTATCGTGTCCGTATCTATGCTTCATAGCCAATAACAATTGACACAACTAACATGGATGAATCACGTTAATTAAGTTGGTCGATATTTGATTTTTATCAGAATTTATTGTTAGTAAGTTATTTATAAATACTCGTTAAACTTTGTAATAAAATAAAAATAAAAACTCTTGTACTCAGCTAGTTTTGTAAGATGACATCCCTTCAACAATGGCAGTAAAAAAATTAGAGATAAAATTTATATATAAAAAATTTCATGTTCAATTTTTTAGGAAATATCAAATTAAAGAAGCATAAACATTTTATCCAAATACTTAAAACTTTTCCATGCTAAATTAAAATTAATATCCGCGAGGCAAATTGCATAACATGAACGTTGCACCGGTGTAACAAGATTTATTCATTGCACTATGGAAGCGGCTATCTAATTGAAACAATATTTATGTATATCTAAAACAGAATGAAAAAACTAATGCTTTAAAACTTAAACCCATGTCTGTTATCAAATGCAACAAAATAAACCCATTATGAAAGAAGCTAAACATCATTTCATATAATTAACTAATAGAGCCCATCATTCATCAATCATTAATGCTACTTTTTTTTATCTCCTACAAAGTATTCCCACACTTAAAAGACCAATTTACCATTGACGACTTTGCTTAAGGAATCCTTATGTGAAAGATAAGATGAGATACCATTTTAGTGCTAATATAAAATCATTAAAAGAGCAATGCATATGGCAAGGAATACACAAAAAAGCATGATATATAAACGATATAAACTTTTCCATTAGATAAAGATCTTACAGCCATAAGCCAAATGAAGAATACATATTAGTCAAGGTTGACAATTCATTTATGCTCCATTTTGGCAGGGACAGTTCAATTGTTCTGCATTTTATTTCTCTTATCCCTCTAAACCATGCTTGTGCACTAAAGAGCGGAAAAAGAAACAACAAATCAAGTAATATAAATGATCTATACACAACCTTATGTAGTTATAATAGCCATATATAGCCGCGCACGCACATTTATATAGAAGGATATGACCTGGTGGTAATGCTAGAGCCCCCTTGCAAGCATCTGCTCATAATTCTCTATGGATTGGAGCCTTTGAATCATCAGCTGCTGCCTGAAGTTCTTGATGAAGGCTTCAGCGCTGGCGTTGATGTCTTCGGTGGGCTTCCTCTCTAACTTCTTTGTCTCAAGTGCATCTTTCTTCTCTGCCCCATGTGATGCTGAATTTCTCTCATCTCTGAAGTTGGTGCTGGCTTCCTTTCTTTGCTCCTTTGAAAAAGCTTGCTGGTTGTGGCGTGAAGGTTGAATATAGCTCCTTCTCATTGTTGCTTTCTCTAATTGAATGTTAAAGCCTTGATTGTGTTACAAAGGAATGGATGCTTCATAGGCAGGCTCATGTGCTTCCTTATATAGATAAAGATATATAGCTAGAAAAGGGGATATGCTGTTTCTAATTGATACTTTAATTTATTTTCTCCCTTAAACTTTCGTTTTAACTTTTCACCTGTCCCCACCCCTTGGTCTCCCCTTCAAGCCAAAGTTAAAAGATGGTGACAAGCAAAAAGGTGCTGAGAATATCTAGCTGGTCGGATTTGCTAAGCGTGGTAAATGCATATGCTGTCAATGCCACAAGAATGATTACATTAAAATCATTTGCTCATATTTTTACATCTATATTATAAATAATTTTATTATTTGAACTATATAACATGTTTAACAAAAAACTTAAAATAACTGGTACGTATTACATAAGTAAGGAGAAATGGAATCCAATTTATACATTTACTTTGTTTACGATCAAATGATTTTCTTCTTATATGCAAAGCAAGAGATAATTGCATTCCTTTACAAATGCGTTTCTCTACTTAGAATTTTTTTTTATTAAAATTGCAAATTATATAATAGGAATATATAACTCATCATTTTCCAAAAATAGTTCTCTTTGTTTTGGCTATTCAAATAATTCCGTTTCACTCGTTAGAAATTTAATTCAAGACCTTTAAAATACAATATAGCATACTCAATTATTAGAGTGTTTCAAGAAATTTGTTAATTAGATTAATATTTGATATATTAATAGTGTAAGTTTTTTTTATACATATTGATAGTATATTAAATTTTAAAATTTTAATTAACTCAAATAAAAGAAAATTTAATTAACTAAATTTAATTTTAATTATTTTTTTCTTTTGGTAAGGCTTAGACCCACTTAGTGAGTTTGGCGGATGGATAAACGACCCCCTAATGAGAGGAGGGGATATGGGATAGGAAAAGAGAATTTAAGATGAACATTTGTAAGGATGAAATACTGTTATTATTTTTATATGTCCCTGACTGTTAATAACTAAGTTACCAATGAAGAATATATGAAAAGTCAAATTTTGTGTTTGTCATTATGGAAGGTCAAATTTCAAAGTTGTAATAGTAAAATTAAATTGTCTTTCTATATATTATTATTATTATTATTATTATTATTATTATTATTATTATTATTATTATGTGTCCACAATTACCCCTTTTGCATTTTCTAAAGTTTGAAGTTTGAAGTTTCAAGATTCAAGGAGATCTTAGGCACCAATTGGCGTACAGTTTCACACGGAGTAGACCATTCAATTTCATCTTGCGGCTTAAGACATGGATTAATGCCTGCCGGGAGGAAAGACCGAAAGAGATTAACCCTTTCATTTCAAAGCGCCATGTTTGGCGAGTCAAGTAACAATAATGTTACTTTAATTGAATTCTTAAGACTAATGGTGGGGAACATTCAGTACCTGGCAGCTATACCAACCTGTCTATGCCTAAGCCATAAATATTAGATTAGATAGGTACATTGCATGCTTGAAGGTTCTTCACTGCACATGAAAATTAAATATCAAGATGTGCATATGATGCCCATACGTGGCTTTGATTGAGAGGCATGGGAAGCTGTTGTCCCACATGTGGTTCTTAATTATTTCTAGATCTCCATACTGAATCGTAGGAATGCCGAAAAGGTTGAAATGGAAGGCTGTGTGCTAATAATTTATATTACTTACATATGCCAATAGAAAAAAGTAACTAGAGTGAGCCTCCACCGTCCATTGCCAATTTGCCATTAATTTGGTGGTGGTATACTATTATTCAACATTTAAATAGGAGTTTTCAAAAGGGTAATGCTGAGGGGACATAAAGCAAGTTTTATATATTAGACATAATAAGCATGTGATGAATATGTGACGCATGATAAAATGGGAAACTTTGTAAACTACGAGTTTAGAATCTATAATATTTATTTTTATTTGATGTGATGAATTTGACTAACAAATTGTAAATATCTTTTGTATGGGCTAAGCCTCCTGAAAGTGACACGGATTCTATCCAATGCCAGAGAGTATACATATTGCTTAAGGAACTCATCCTAAGTTATAAAGGACATGCTAGAGATTAGAGAACTTCAATTTGAAGGGAATGATATTTTTCTTTTTTCGGCAAACAAACTTAACTTCACTCAACCGAATAGAAAGCCATGACATCATGATAATCTATAAATAACAATTTAATTTCTTGCGGGTTATCTTTTAAGATAAGTTTAAAATTGCTTTCTACATATGATTAATTGGATATAATCGGACTATTATTTAAAAAAAAAGAAAAAGAAAAAGAAACTAGTACCAGAAATAGTCATTAATTGGATTCTGTCAAGCAGGTCCAATGGTACCAAAAAAGTTAGGGTCAAGTGGGCTCCGACGGTAAAGATGTTGGAAACTTAAATTTATATTTTATTGGGCTTTATAGTGTGTCCCTAACCAGTAGCCAGAAATCTCTTGCCAGCAATAAAGATAAAAGCTCAAACCCAAGACTAAGCCGAAGCCCCATACTCAAACTTAGCCCAATAAAAACTGAAAATCATTACAGTGCAACTTCAATCCTTAACTTACACTCTTTACCCTGTATTTGGAAGTTAAGAAATTGTGGAGAAGAAAAGAATTTTTTGTTTGAGAGTTTATTAAAAAATAAAAATAAAAAAATTATTAGAAATTATTATTTTTAAATAATAAATTTTTGTTTTCTTAAAATTAAAATAAAATAAAATAAATAAATTTAATAATTAAAAATATATATTTTATTTTATTTTATTTAAATTAATTTTTAAATAAAATAATAGTATTTCATTTTATTCTTTTATTAATTTTTTTAAAAAAAAGAAAATAATTTTGTTTCATTACGTTTTCTCCCTTCCCATTTCATTCCAACGGTTGCTTTCCGTCTATGGAAAAACGTCCTTTCTTATTTTAAGAAAAAATTAATTTATATTTATATAAATCGATCACTATATAAATTGATCTTTTTATATTTATTTTTTATTATTAATTTTATTTTATTTAATAATTATTTTTAATAAAATAATTTTAATTATTAAATAAAAATAAAATTAATAATTAAAAATAAATATAAAAAAAATTAACTTACATTAATATAAACAAATTCTTTTTAATACGAGAGATGATCAACTTATATTAACATCAATTAATTTTTTCTTATATTTATTTTTAATTATTAATTTTATTTTTATTTAATAATTATCTTTAATAAAATAATTTTTAACAATAAATGAAAATAAAATTAATAATTAAAAATAAATATAAAAAAAAATCATATGAACCCGGATCCTCTAATAATATAGTTTAACTTATTATAAGGTGAAAAATAAATTAGTATAATATAATGTGGAGAAAATGAAAGCAGAAAGCTGAAGAGGGCATGGAGGCGCTGCAACGGTTGTCGTTCCGTTTGCGTCTGGTTCCGATATCACTGTTTCAAAACTCTGTCTTAATCCCTTCAGCTCCAACTACGACGGCGTTAGCCACAACCCGAATCCCGGTATTAAGCAGGAAATGTTTCAGCTACTCAACGGCAAAACCAGCAGGATGGTTTATGGGTAAAAAGGTGTTGAAGTTGCCTAACATTGTGAAAGCTGGAGACCCCGTTCTTCACGAGGCTGCCCATGAAGTTGATCCGAATGAGATGAAGTCGGAGAGAGTGCAGAAGATCATTGATGACATGATCCATGTCATGAGGAAGGCTCCTGGGGTTGGTCTAGCTGCCCCTCAGATTGGAATCCCCTTGAGGGTAGGGTAATCAATCTCCTACTAATCTACTATGTCTATTTGGGTTACCCATTTTGTAATTCTGTGCTTTACTGAGGAAGAAAATGTTAGAAAATTCAAGTGTGAGTATTGAAATTTTACGTCGGTAAAGAATGAGTTAAGTGAGGAGTATATAAGTAAGAAGATTTATAAACTCATTATCTTAAGATTTTGAGTCAAGATGTGGTGTCAGGCTCACTATTGTAGTTTCTCACTTTGTCTATTGATGAAAATCTCCTTGGTTTTTGAGTTTTCATGGCCTAATAAGTGGTATCAGAGTTGATAGTTCGTTAAGGCCAAGTATTTGGAGACGGTGGTCAGTTTGTGCTCGGGTTCGACCCTAATCGATGTTGTGGAGTACATTGATAAGACTTGGCCCTTGGTTGGTAACTTCATGAATAATCGGAGTCACTTTCGCTTGAGGGGGATCATATTAATGTTCGGACATACACGTGAAAGGAAGAATGTTAGAAATTCAATTGAGTGTTGAAATACTGCAATAGTAAAGAATGAGTTAAGTGAATAGTATATAAGTAGAAAGACCTATAGATTCATTGCTTTAAGGTTTTAGGTCAAGATGTGGTATCAAGTCTACTATTGTAGTTTCTTGCTTAATCCATTAATGAAGATTTCTCTGGCTTTTGGGCTCCTCCTATGACCAAATAGAAAGTAGCTACTATAATAAAATCAAGGGTTGTCCAGCAGGTTGAGTCAACTCACGAGCCCATGGGTTTTGACCTAACTCAACCCACAAAATGCGGGTTGGATTGACTCCATGGGTTGAGTAGGGTTGAAAAACACTCCAACCCACAAGGCACGAGTTAGGTAGCGGGTTTGGAAAGTGCTAACCTGCACAAACCCAAACCAGCCATGTAATTTCTTTCTTTCTTTTACATAAAAGTTGTTTAACCATACTGACATTTCTAGTTGCTTTTTCCTAACTTTTCTGTAGTGCCAATTAAGTTTAGATGTAGGTATTATGGTCACATTGAGAATATGACAAAGAAAATAGAGATGAGAAACTCATAAAGCATTTATTTGACCATTATGATGAAAATACAATGAATTGCTTGGATGACAAAGAGTATGTTGAGAAAATTAAGAATAAATTAAATGATTATGTCAATCCATATGTTATATGTGATGACATTGACTTCAATTAATTAATGTGGCTTGTTGTTTATAACTTTTAAGACCTATTAGCTTACTTTAGTTTATTTCATACTTATGTTAACTTAGTAAGATTTGTTATTTTTATTTTGTTTGTTTGAAACTTATTATATTTGTATAAAGATTAGTTATGTGATTTTTTAATTTATTTGGAACATATATTATTTTTAATTAAGAAGTGTTGTGTTATGAATTTTTGATTTTGTATTTCGACATTTATTTTAGCATCAAATTTTTTTTTAATGTATGTCAGACCTATAAATTTGACCCAACCCAACCTACTCTTGAGCGGATTGAGTTGGGTCTGGTCGAAGGAAAGATTTACTTCGACTCAGCCCAACTCAATCTACTAATTTAATGAGCGAGTTGGGTCTGAAAATACTCACCCACCGACCCAGCGGACACTCCTAATGACATGTGTCTAAAAATTATTCCTTTTTCGTGTTGTATATACTTTCTAATAACTTTGGAGAATGTGGTAATTATAATGAGAAAGATGTGAAGATGGGGTCTAGTTTATTATAATACTGTTTTTTTCTAAAGGGTCAAGCCAAGCTAGCGTACTATAACTGTATAAGTTAGTTGTCATTCGGAGCTGTAATTTCAGTTAATGGGCCTTTACTTTCTTTTTCATTATCTGACCTAGCATAATTTAACACTCACTCTTTCAGTTTCCTGTCGTTTCCTAAATTTCTAAATATCATTGAAGATTACTTTGATGCTTAGAAGTGGTCTTAGTTAGGGATGGTTGCTCCTTTTATTTGCTAAATGTTTATTTCTTAACAATATGTTGTAGATTAACTATAGTAGACTCTTATGGATATTACTAGACAAAATGCAGCTGTATAAAAACATGTATTTTTGTGTTTTAATGTATGCAGATAATTGTTTTGGAAGATAAAGAAGAATATATTAGTTATGACACAGAGGAAGAGGTCAAAGCACAAGATAGAAGACCTTTTGATCTTTTGGTATGTCCATCTGCAAACAAAAGGAGAGCATTGAAATGAGATTCACAGTTTTGTCCCTTAGGTCTGTTACTTCAATAATACATATTCATTCAGTTCTCTTGAGGCAGGTGATCCTGAATCCCAAGCTAAAGAAGATGAGCAACAGGACTGCCCTATTTTTTGAAGGGTGCTTGAGGTGTGGCAATAATTTATGAACAACTTTTTTCACTTTTTCCTTTTCCGTTACCATACTTGCTTTTCCAGACTGATTGGTTCATTCTTGCTCATAGTACGATTCAGTAGCTGGAATGAGACCTGAAGTAGAAGCATTTGCACTTCTCTTATTACTCTTAGAAATTAAATTTTTTGGAATTGTGCATATCTTAATTGAATATTTAAGTTGCCTGTCCAGACTCTTGATGCTGTTGGTCCTTTCATGAGTAATGGCTAAAACTTCCTTTGAAATTTCATGAGACCAAAGTCACACCCTTATTTTCTTAATTATTTTAACAGTTTAGCATAATAAAGAAGACTCAATAGGATCAATTAAGAAGTTGCAGTCACTGAAGCGCCTACTATGACTTCTTTTTTCTAATTTGACATCCAATATCCATTAGCTTTTGTGGATATTTAACTTCTAATTTAAGCATTTCTAAATTTTTTGTCAATATTGAAGTACCATGAGTATAATGGAAGAACATGGGTGTAGTTACCAAAAGGGGCATGTGCAACTTAATATTATCCAGCCCTCTTATTGTAAATATGCTACGTTTGAGTGAGATTTTCCTCCAACCTGATTGGATTTAAATGAATTTATTGGAATAATTATTCATGTAGGTGTAATAGCTTTTCAATATGACACATCATTTTTCCCATTACACCATTATTCACACCATTTTTTAATAGTTGTGATTAAGTGAGAGAAAATGATAGGAAAAAAATAATGTAATCAATGGTATGAAAAATAATGTAAAAAGTGATGTTAAAGAAAAGTGATGTGAGAAAATTGTTTTGTCATCATTTAAAAAATAATAATTTTCGCTTGCTTAATATTTTTGTGATTTATGTGGCAATAATGTGTGCAACTACATATATCCAGTCCGTTTTATCCAGGGTACCATTAACATCTTAATCTGTAACAACATTTTGCAGTGTTGATGGATCTCGAGCTGTGGTAGAGCGTTACCTTGATGTTGAGGTTGCGGGTTTTGATCGTTATGGTGAGCCCATCAAAATAAATGCTTCTGGTTGGCAGGCCCGGATTTTACAACATGAGTGTGATCACCTGGATGGAACACTGTATGTTGATAAGATGGTACCTAGAACTTTCAGAACAGTAGAAAATCTGGATATGCCTCTTGCCTATGGATGCCCCAAACTTGGCCCCAGCTAACTCAGATTTTGGGGCTGGAAGTTGGAGCTGCCTCTGATAAATAAGGCCATCAACACAACTACACAAGTTTCTTATGCACGTTAGTGAGAAGTTAACATTTGTAGAACTTAGCAATAACATGTAGCCCAGCGCATTGAGTTAGAAATATTGTGTCAGTTTGGGAATAAGTAATATTCCCCCAATTTTCAATGTTATCATGTTGCAATAATTGGTATTGCAATATGCTATTTAAGTTTGAATATTATAGCTTATAATAGAAGAAAAAAAAATCATTGAGTTGTAGACCCTGGATATTGATGGTGCCTATCTTTTCTCTAAATTGTATACCTTGCAACAAATTTGGAGTATGTCCTATAGTTATTGGATTCGCTCAACCACCCTACGAATCACATGCGGAATTTGTCATAAAGAAAGTCTTGTAATATAATCACAAGAAGTAATGAATCATGTATCCATATCCTTACCACATTTTTAGTAATTATGGTATGTCCCATCAACATGCTGGGTGTTTTTCTTTTTCTTTATTGGTATAATGTTGGCTGTTTTTCTATAGACCATTCAGGTGGCTGCTTATACCACTTGAGCGCATCTGCTGACTTATTCCATCCTAGTGATCCTATCCTACGAAGATGCAGGAGAATGTCCCTCTAATGCATGAAAATGGTACAAAAGTTCATGTTATAGATAAGAAAAACCATTCAAATGTGTTTTAACTTAGTTTTTATGAATTTGATTTTGCCATATGGTTGAGCTTAATTTTGTAGGTATTCAATAATGATGTTTAGAGACTGCACGAGACTTAAAAACAGATAATTGGAGTTTGACCAAAAAGAAAAGAACAGACAATTTGCCTTATGGTTGAGCCTAATTTTGTAGGCATTCAGAAGTGTATAGATTTATACGGTGTTCACCATATCTGCCTTCACCATAAACAATTGTCTGCAAAATAATTAATAAGGGATTCATGTACTCATTTTATTCTGTACAGAATACCTTTTGTTCAGACGGAGTGAATAGCAGGGTTTGACTGTAACCAGACTTTCTGTCTAATGAAATCATTACTGCTTGAAAAACAGGCAGGAGGATACACCAAACCCCGAGTAGAACCATGAGCTTGCCAGCAGTAAGATCTTGTATTTTCTCCCAAGCATGATCCAAGAAAAATATTTTCAAGATATAATCCTTCACATGGAGAGGCATCACTGCAAATAAATTTAATTGCTTCTTCCGTGGCTGAAGTTCCTTGGATATCAATGAAGGATATATTCCCCACTTTGACAGCCGAAGTCTGCATTCCCTTATGATACAGGACATTACATTCTTGCAGCATATTTTAGCTTCAATAGAATTAGGCTAATACAAAAAAATGTTTCTATCAATGTCAAAAGCAAAGTGCTCTCTCGGCTGTTTGAATTGAATTATGAAAGAAACATTTAAGACCATCCTCCTTGGAGATTGAGAGGCGTGTATGTTTTTGTGATCCGAATGCTTATGATCAATGCAAATTATGCAATCGGTTATTATATTCAGAATAACCCTCTCCCTCTCCCAAAAGAATAACCCTGCACTGTTGCAATCGTAAAATACTCGGTTAAAACCTCTAAAAATTCCATACCTGATTCTTACATGGATGTCGCGAATCACAGTAGTATTGATCTATTATTATTGGATTTGACACGTTTTCCATCAAGATATTCTGGAATGTGATCTTGGAGGCAAAACCACTCCCTCCCTAACGAAAATTTGAGGCAAGTCAATCGATTTGTGCATCACAGCATGACATATAGAGAGAAAAGAAGTATTACAATTTTATCAAGAAACTAACCTGCCATGTTTTGATTCTCACCCCATTATCAGTGTTGAAAAGATAAGCTCCATTAACATTTATATCTTGCACCTTCTCCCATGCCTTTGATTTTCCCAAGCTACCAATGCTGACAAAGTGGTTCCAGTATCAGTTAACATTTGTACTAATTATTGTGTCAGTGAACTGAAAGTGAAAATTACTTTCACCTTATGCCATGGCCTGGACCACAAGAAATGTTTCTGATCCAGACCCGTGAAGAATTTCTGACTATTGAGATGCAGTCATCACCTGAAATCGAACATGATGCAATGAAATATTTTTCTTCCGACATATTGCTTGATCTCAAAATTTATTCTGGAACTTCAAATAAGTCATTAATGAAAGTAGTCATTACTCTTACATTGCACTTTTGTTTAATTTTATAAATGATTTACACTTATGCATGGTGTTTCACAATCACATTATTGCTTGTTTATTGTTCAACTCATGTCTCTGAACAACAACATCAAACTTGGTCTGAAGTTAGTAAAAAGCTATATATGCTGAAAATAACATGTAAGAATTGACATGCACATCATATTCAGACAGTTCAACAATCCAAAAAAAATCTTATCAGATATCTACGTAGTTTATTCATTGTTACCATAGGATTTCACAAACATTTAAACTAGTCTCATTCTGCTTATCCTAATCATTAGTAACGGTAGATATGCATGTTTTCTGAAATATGTTTCACTATTTGATAATTTGTGACAATTACTATTTAAAGTAAATGACATGTTAAAATTACCACAGAAACCGTAATATCTTTCAAGATAAGTAAAGCTAATATTGTACTTGGTTGAGGATAACCTACCTGTTCTAATTACACTATCCCTGACCTCAACACCCTTTGTTGCACTAATGTGGATTCCATCAGTATTAGGGCTGAAAGCAGGTGCTAATACTTTGAGACGGGATGCAACAACCCGCATACAGCTAGTGAATGCCATGTGCATTTGTTGGCTATTTAGCAGCATAAGGTTTCTGACTATCAGATTCTTGCATCTATGAAAAGTGAGGGCCTGCAGTGTGATTGTGGTTTCATATTCAGCTGATAGAAGGCATAAGTAATATATCAGATCAGGGAAATGAACTGTTTTGCTCCATATTCTGAAGCGCCACTAACCGTTGGAGCAGGATGACATGGCTGCAAAAGGACATTTTGAAGTCATTTTAGTTACACAGATGATTAAACTTTAACTAAATATGAATTTAAGGTTGCCAGGTAGCAATACATTTGTGGAGTTGATCTTGCAAGATCTGGCCCACCATTCCTGTCCCATTCCATTGATTCTCCCTCCACCATCTATAGTAAGGTGATTCACCCCATGGAAGTAAAGCCATTTGCGCTTATTTAAACCATGCCACACTACAGGATCTTGTGGTGCAACTATTGTACCTAAAATCTATCATAAATTTGATAACAATCAAGTAAACAAACATTTTCCATAAAGACAACCTTCATCCAGGAATTGAAAGATGCAGATGCTAAAATTTACTTCAACATCTGAGAGATTTGACTCTTGGTGCATACCCTCAAAGTGATCTTAGATCGACAAGGCCCAGCAATGTCAATTGGATGGACAAGAAAAGTTTTCCCAGATGGAAAAACCACATTTATAAATCCAGAGAGAGAACAAGCAATTTTCCAAGCCTCAAGGAAGGCCTGAAAAGATAAATAAACAAAGACAATAGACGGTTTAATAATATCATAGTAACCGTGTATTGTGTTTGCAGTTGCAGGTGGAGATTCCTAATCCTACCTAGTTCTATCAGACAAATTATCAAATATTTTCACCTATCCCAAAAGATAAGAAAACTGGGCTACTAGAATAATCAAATATTTAGATTATTTTGCTGTGTTTATTCTCATTAGCTTGGCCTAAACATATTGTAAGTCATGCATCTCATACTTTGCTCAAGTTTTAAGAAGAACCACCCCACCTACCCTCCTCTCTGGTTGACACTCAAAATAAACCTCCTTCCAGAAATGCTTGCTTATTTACAGCATTATGATAACTGTCAGTCAACAATGGTTACATTTTCTAGATCATGGGGGAAAAAAAATTGAACCCACAACATCAAATAAGCTCAAAACCTAAAAAGTTGAGGCCTTTAAACAACAAATTCATCATTCCAATATTGGGGAACAAAGTGCAAGGAAGTAGGAAAAACAGTTTCAGCATAGGATTACCAAATATAGAAAAAGGGGTGAAAGGAAACTTCAAAGTTATAGAATTGAATCATGACCTTGGTGTCATTATGAAGGCCATCCCCTTTTGCACCATAGTCACCGACAGAAAGAACCCGTTTAGATCTGGTTCGGGTTCTGCTCAACCCGGAATGTGGGAGCTGGATAACAGAGTTGTCAAACCCTTCAGTATAAGTGAGATATGGACTGACAATTATATTTATGTGAATGAAGATAATGATAAACGTTGAAGTTGAAGAAGAACAATATCTAAGGTTCTTCATTTTTCTGTTAGACTCAGATCATTGTTGGTTTGGAATGATATAGACAATATCTGCTGAGAGAATCTTAGAATAATTTATTGGTTTTGCTACTTCCTTGCGGTTAACTAGGAACTGTTAGTTAGTTACAGAATAAACATGTAACAAAACAGCAATCCTATAAATAAATGCTTGCAATTGAGGCTGAAACCTGCATTTGAAAAAAGAGATAATCACAAAGTAACGACATGCGCACCTGCATAAAGTTATATCAGTGTCACTTGGGCCAAGTGATAATGGGAGTTGTTTATATTTGTTGTTAAACCATAGCAACAACTAATTATATTTGGTGATAATTTTCATAAGCTTTAAATATACTAAAATAGAATGTTTTAGATTAAAAAATAATTTTTTAAAATTTTTAATATATTGAATGTTTTGTTTTTATTTAAAAATTTTTATTTTGATATAATCAATTGTTAGTAAAATCCTTTTTATAAAACTAAATTGAATCCAAATATGATTTAAAAAATATATTTAAATACAACTATTATATTCAGACTTTTTTATGTCAAAATAAAATTTATCATTTATGATGCACAAACACAACACTTTATATATGTATTAACATAATTAGAGTTAGTAAAATATTTCGGTTTAAGATGTTTTAAGTTAATATTTTGTTAATTCAGTTTGATTTGTTGTAGGTTACAAATTAAGTAGGTTGGTCTATCAATTTGATAAAATTTTTATTTTAAAAATAAATAAATTTAATATTTAAAAAATTAAATCAATAAATATAAAAAAAATATATTACTTAATTTTAAGTCAATGACAAATAAATTATATAATTAATTCAACTATCAATTAAGTTTTATTTTTTCCAAAAATAAAAAATAAAAGTGTTATTTTAAGTGTATCTTATATTAAATTAAAAGATAATTAAGATTTAAATCAACTCAATTTTAGACTATATTAAATCAAATCGAGTCATGTCAAGTTAAATTAAGTTCAAATTAAAAAAAATTTAAACCAATTCAACATTTTTGAGCCGATCCTCTTGACAACCTTAATCATAACGTAACAAAATTATATAATTTCACCATAGAATTTGCCTTTTGTTTACCCAATACTTGCAAGAGACGAAATTTCCTTCTCTAGGTTCTCTTTTAATCTTGTTCTTTTCTCATTTGGATCCAAATGATCAAATTATGAATGTCCTGCCCCGCGCGCCAATAAATAGTGTTCTGTGCTTTTTTTTTTTTCTGATTGGTTTTTCTGGGCTGGAAAGACAGTGGAATTTTACAACCATAATATTTTTCATCACAATCATCATAATGAAAAATTTCTTTAACGTAGAAAGGTCCCATGGTGATTTGGATATAGTATATTGAATACAGCACGCCACGGTATAAGTAACAGCTAAATTCTTTATCCTTAGAGGGTTTAAGAAAAAAAAAAGAAGGAGAGCATTGAAGTGGTCTAATTAATTTCATGCATTGTAAAATAAATGGTTATAAAAAAGAAAAATGCTAGTTGCACAAAGAGGGGCTTCACATGTATCACATATGAAAATATGTGACAAAATTATAATATAAGTATATAAAAAATGAAGTAAAATCAACTATAGTTAGAGAATAAAATTATGCATATATAAAATGATATATATAAGTGTGTATACTTGAGTGAGTAGCATTATTCTCTAGAAAAGGAGAAAAGTGCATCATTTTCACAAGTCACTACTACATACTAATTTTACGACTTCTGTATAACAGACTGTTAAGAGGTTCAATCGTGAGTTAAGGTAAAACCCCAAACAAAGTTTTTCTCATCAAACATGGATAGAATTATAAAATTAGAGTCGTTATAACATTATTCCATGAAAACAGTACAGCACTACCTGAATAAGTCACAAGACATGTATGAAAATATTTCTTTAGCCTTGCTTAGATCATAGATGTCATACGCTATTCATGATTCATTCTAAGAAATAAACTTTCGTTAAATAGTAATAAATTAGTAATGTGACTTGTATTTTGCCACCCCCGGAGCCTTTTTGTTACACACTGCTTTCATAACTTCTTGCATTTTTGTTAGCTTACACAACATCATTTTGCTTATCTTTCTCCTTTATCCAGATGAAGGAAAGAGTTGGTCAAGAACTCTTATATCATGAGCAAACAATGACGGCTATAGAGTATAGATGAATATTGGCCGTTATGCATTGTGATTGTAACCGCATCTGATGAGCAATGAGGCACTTGAATCTGAAAACAAGTCACATCCTATCAAAAGTAGGCTTCGAAAATTGGAAATTTCCTTAAAGGAAGACCAGATTGAATAGATATAATATATAATAACCCATCTTCCAGATCACTGTTTGCCTCAGTTTTGGAGTTTTGCTCCTATATGATATGCTTAAATGTACTAACTAATCTCATGTTTCAGTGTATTGTCTCGGTCTGCATAATGTTACTCTTGCAGACTTATTCCTTTCAACTTTTCAAGTAGTTGCGAGCACTATAGGTTGCTAAAATGTGTATGTTACAAATGAATAAGCATTTTAATATATATCTTCATAGTGTATTTCCATTGCCACGCAAGGGCAGGGCATCATAAATTTTGAGGAATTCAACTATTCATGTAACATCATATTTGTAGGAAAACACACTTGTGAGTGTGTAATATAAAGTGGGGAAATCTGTATAGGAGAGATGAGTGGACTAATAATGGTTTATAAAGCATGGTAGACCATGACCCAATAAGCTACCTTTTGGGTTTAAATGTTTCAATCCAAGTTTTTTGGACTCCATACTTCCAACCATGTCAACTCATCTTCTAAGTTCATTGTCAACATGCTAAAACACTCTATCAAGTCCAATGTCAAAGTCCAACATGGTATTAGGTCTTTAATGATCTTAGATTTGATTCCAGCCTATCTACGAACAAAGTTGACCCCAAGGGGCAGCTTGGAAAGCACATTTGGGTTTAAAGGTTTCAATCCAAGTTTTTTGGACTCCATACTTCCAACCATGTCAACTCATCTTCTAAGTTCATTGTCAACATACTAAAACACTCTATCAAGTCCAATGTCAAAGTCCAACATGGTATTAGGTCTTTAATGATCTTAGATTTGATTCCAACCTATCTACGAACAAAGTTGACCCCAAGGGGCAGCTTGGAAAGCACACTTGGGTTTAAAGGTTTTAATCCAAGTGTTTTGAGCTCCATACTTTCAACCATGTCAAGTCCTCCTCTAAGCCCAATGCCAACATGCTAAAACACTCTATCAAGTCCAATTCCAAAGTCCAACATGGTATCAAATCTTTAATGATCTCAGATCTGATTTCGGTCTATCTACGAACAAAGCTGACCCTAGGGGCCAGCTTGGAAAGCACACTTGGGTTTAAAGGTTTCAATCCAAGTGTTTTGGGCTCCATACTTCTAACCATGTCAACTCCTCCTCTAAGCCTAATGTCAACATGCTAAAACACTCTATCAAGTCCAATGCCAAAGTCCAACATGGTATCAGGTCTTTAATGATCTTAGATCTGATTCCGGTCTATCTACGAACAAAGCTAACCCCAGGGGCCAGCTTGGAAAGCACACTGGGTGGACCAAGACCCAAAAAACTAGCTTTATCTTTTGGGTCTAAAGATTCCAATTCAAGTGTTTTGGACTTCATACTTCCAACCATGCCAATTGCTCTTCTAAGCCCAATGCCAACATGCTAAAACATGCTATCAAGTCCAATGCCAAAGTCTAATGTGGTATTAGGTCTTTAATGATCTTAGATCTCATTCCTACTTATCTACGAACAAAGTTGACCTTAGGGGCCAACTTGGAAAGCACACTTGGTGGACCAAGACCCAATAAACTAGCTTTAACTTTTGGGTCTAAAGATTCTAATTCAAGTGTTTTGAACTTCATACTTCCAACCATGCCAACTATTCTTCTAAGCCAAATGCCAACATGTTAAAACATTCTATCAAGTCCAATGTCAAAGTCTAACATGGCATCAGGTCTTTAATGATCTTAGATCTGATTCCAGCCTATCTACAAACAAAGCTGACCCTAGGGGCCAACTTGGAAAGCACACTTGGTGGACCAAGATCCAATGAACTAGCTTTAACTTTTGGGTCTAAAGATTCCAATTCAAGTGTTTTGGACTCTATACTACCAACCATGTCAACTATTCTTCTAAGCCCAATGCCAACATGTCAAAACACTCTGTCAAACCCAATGACAAATATCATGGAACCCAATGCCAAAATCCAACAATATTGGGCTTCAATGAAAGCTTACATTACTTGTGCGCTTCTCTGCTGCCTTGTTGTATTGTACAAAGATGCATGAAAATTTGTCTACCTAATTACATTGACTATGAATCTATTATGATGAGACACAGAGGTCTATAAGAGTCTTCCGCAGCTAGGGGACATCATACATATGTTCATATTTCCAAATTTCCGATGAAGAGTAGCTTTCTAGTTTCTTCAGACAGAAGAATAGCAAAGTTTGACTGAGGTTCTGCTTGGTTGAGTAGGTGGAAAATGAGAAGATGTAAAGTTTGGAATGAATAGCAAAATAGCTTTCTACTTTACACTTGCTTGGTATAAGAGAAATGGGAAGTAAGAAAATACAATGTATTCATTTTCACTTTGGGCCATAATTTTGGTTGAACATCATTTTCACTCCATCATTTATTTTCTAATTTCTCACTTTCTACCTACTCAACCAAGCAGACCCCGAGTTTGACCAGTCTTTCTATCTAGTGAAGTTTCTTGCAGCCTGGAAAGCAAGCAGGAGGATGCACTAAACCCCGAGTGGAGCCATGAGCTTCCCAACAATAAGATCTGATCATTCCTCCACAGCAAGGTGCAAGAAAAATATCTTCCAGATATAATGCTTTACAAGGAGAGGCATCGCTACAAGCAAATTTTATTGCTTCCTCTGTGGCTGAAGTTCCTGTAATATGGATGAAAGATATATCCTTCACTTTCACAGCCGAAGTCTGCATTTTCATAAATCATGATAGTGGATATCAACATATATACTGTTTAATTTAATGTAAATTGAAGGATCATCATCTTTGGAGATGAAGGAGAGGGATGTGTTTGTGTGATGGATGATTAGGCTCAATGTAGTAAGCAATTAAACTTTCCAAATCTTGAAATCTTCAACGAAGCAATAGGTTATTCCCTCATGTAACTCAAATATTATTTCTGTTTGAAATAGTATTTTTTGGTCATGCATATTTACTTCTAGAGTAAACCTACGACTACATGAATAAAGTTTCCAGAATCAAATACAGAACTAATAACAGAATGATTGCAAAGCTACAGCAGGATAATTCATGCAAATGTTATTTATAACTTCATCAGTTAATACATGGTAAAATTCCATACCTGATTCTTACATGGAACCAGAGAATCGCAGTAATATTGATCAATTATTATCGGATTTGACACATTTTCCATCCATATATTCTGGAAGATGATCTTGGAGACAAAACCAGCACCACCCTAATGAAGATTTAAGAATAATATATCAGCTTGTTCATATCTCTGTGACATATAGGAGAGAAAGAAAGCAAATATTATTTTGTAAAGATTACCTGCCAGGTTTTGATTCTCACCCCATTCTCAGTGTCAGAAAGAGAAGCTCCATTAACTACTACATCTTGCACCTTCTCCCATGAGTTTGATTTTCCCAAGCCACCAATACTGAGCAATGAATTTCAGCATCAGTTAACCTGTTTGTGCTACTCGATGTCTTTGCTAACTGAAAGTGAGAGTTATATTCACCTTATGCCATGGCCTGGACCACATGAAATGTTACTGATCCTAACCCGTGAAGAATTTCCGACTATAGAGAAGCAGTCATCTCCTGAAGTTGAACAAAGTGGCATGTTAACAGTACAAAACTGGTCATAAGAATATAAAACCATTCAAGTGATTCACCTAACACCTTAAGCTTTTGGGAGGGTTGGTTCATGACTTGATATTAGAATTTTTATGACAAAATGGTCTAGAGTTAGATATTTGTCCCCTCCATTCTTCTAATAAAAAAATGTTGAATTTTAGCACAAGGTAGTTGAGTTTGTACATTTTCCATACTTCAAGCCTAAAGGGCTCTTACACAAAGGTGCGTGTTAGATATATAAAATTGTTCGCGTGCATTTATCTAACAGCTTAAACTTTTGGGAGACTTGGTTCATGACAACAAGTACCTTCAGATTAAGAGCTAATACTGTAATTTCTTCATAATAACAAACCTGTTCTGATTAAGCTGTCCTTGACCTCAACACCCTTTGTTGTACTAATGTGGATTCCATCAGTATTGGGGCTGAAAGCAGGGGCTATTATTGTAAGATGGGATGCAACAACCCGCCTACAGCCCATGAATGCCACGTGCTTTTGTTGGCTGTTTAGCAGCATAAGGTTTCTAACTTTCAGATTCTTGCACCTATAAAAAATAACTGCCTGCAGTGTAATTGTGGCTCTATTTTCAAATGATAGAAGACACAGAAAATAATATGAGTATATGTGATTAGTGAAACTAACTGTACTGATCCATTGTCTGAAACACTACTAACCGTTGGAGCGGGTCGACATGGCTGTAAAAGGACATTTTGAAGTCATTTTTATCCCAATGTATAGATTATCAAAATACAAAGAAACGAGTGAAAACAAGGTTGGCAGATTAAAATACATTTGTTGAGTTGATCTTACAAGATCTAGCCCACCATTCCTGTCCCATTCCATTGATTCTACCACCACCATCTACGGTAAGGTGATTCACCCCAAGGAAGTTAAGCCATGTGCGTGTATTTGAACCATGCCAAACATCAGGATCTTTTGGTGCAACTATTGTGCCTAAGATCTTTCATATATTTAACAACAACCAAGCAAATAAATTATCATTTTCATAAAAGGCATACTTCAATGAATTGGAAGATGCAGATGCTATAATTTACTTAAACATCTTAAGAGATTTGACACTTGGTGCGTACCCTCAAAGTGATCTTAGATCGACAGGGCCCTGCAATATCAACTGGATGGACCAGAAAACTTTTTCCATATGGAAACACAATTTTTATTCGTCCATGGAGAGTACAAGCAATTTTCCAAGCCACCTGGAATGCCTAGGAAAAAAATTGGTATAGATAAAGTAAATATATGGCTTAGTAATATCATGGTTCTACTTTGAGATTTCTACTTTGTACAAATTATCAAATGTCTTTCATCAGTCTTCTCTCTTAGCTTTGGCACTAAAGCTTGGAAAAACATGAAATAATTAAGTTCATATCTAATCCATCATATGAGAAGTATTGTGTTCACATTCTGAATGAAGATCAAGTAAGAAAAATCCCAAACCCGTGGTCATTATGTTAATTAACAAATTCATCACTTCATATTAGGAGATAAAACCAAACTTCAAAGTTTTAAATTGAATCATTACCTTGGTATCATCATTAAGGCCATCCCCTTTTGCACCATATTCATCAACAAAAAGAACCCGTTTAATTCTGGGTCGGTTTTTGGCCCAACCTGCATCAGGAAGCTGATGCTGTGCCACATAATCCATTCCTTCTATATAGGAAAGGTATGGAGTCACAAGTATGTGTATATGGATGAAGACAACAATAAAAGTTGAAGATGAAAATGATCTCAGGCTCTTCATTTTCTGTCAGACAAAAAAGAATCAAAAGTCAGAGAAATTCAGAAGAATGTATGAATTTACTAATTGCTTTGAGCTAGGAAGCTAGTCACCACTTACAGTCACTAATGATCACACAGTCGCCACTAAATAAGTGATTGCATATAATGCACAGTTGCTTTCAAATTCTCAAGTTCAGTTTGAGTGAAATTATGCATTAAAAGAAAGGCCAACGACAAAGTTGGCCAAAAAACCAGAAAGAAAACAGCAACGACATTTGTCAACCTCCAGAAAATTTGAAGGGGATATTAATCAATATTAATATTTAGTTTTATCCTATGTATATTAATATTAATAGAAAGTTCCCTTTTGTCATCTCATTACTTGCTTTATACTCTTGTCTCTTCTGAAAGTAATTAACATGCATTTGCTTACATAAGACCATAACATCAAGAAGAGGTCCATGAATTCGGGGGTTTTCCCTCATTAAAATTACATGAGTTGGGAGACCTGTCACTTCAAGACTTCCTTCTTCTTTTTTATTTTGTTTCCATCACATTCACACCCCGACAAACAAGAAAAAGGATCTTGATATTTACACAATAATTTCCTTTTGTCAGTGTGTAAACTTTATTAGCTCAAAAAAAAGTGCTTAAATTTTGTTATACTTTAGAGAAAAAAAAAAAACAGCGAGAAGAGAATCCAATAATTCATGAGTGTGCACATAGAATAGTAAAGAAGTCATGACGCGAATGCTTTGAGTGAATCCTATGTGGGTAATAGTTATTTGCGCGTAACTCAAGTGTTATATACACACACTTGAGTGTATATATATATATATATACTATATATATATATATATATATATATATAACAAAGATATGATATAATATGAATATGTTGATAAAATAAAAATTAAAAAGATAATTAAAAATATATTAAAAAATATTTAAAAATATCAAAATATCTAATATGATTTTGAATATTGATAAAGTGATTATTTTGAAGTATTTAAAAATATTAAAATATCCAGATATGATATCGAATATTGGTAAAGTGATTATTTTGAAGTATTTGTGCCGTAAAGATTATAGCGTGGGGACTGCAAAAATAAAAAAGTAATACAATGTGAGGTGGGGTTATCACAGTGAATAATTTGAGTGACAAGCAAGGTAGAATTTAAGAAAAATGTTAATAACACATTTTTTCATACATTTTTTTAACACATTTTTTATTTTATCTTGTTGCTTTGGGGCCTTTGAGTCGGAATCAAGAAGATATTCTTGTACGCATACAAACATATCATGTTAGATTTACATACAAAAGACAAAAAGTTAGAGAGAGATGATGATTTTTTGTGATGAGTAGATTTAAAAAGACTCATTTTTCTCTCTCTCTCTCTAACTTTTTGTCTCTTATGTGTAAATTTAACGTGATAGATTTATATGCATACAAAAATATCTCCAGAACCAAGTCCCTCCTGTGTAGTCTTCAAGCTTGGAGGTCTTAGACACGAGAGGTTAAGTACCTACAAATATACTATAATGCTCAAATTAGTATGATGTGATAGGTTTTTCTAGGAGCAAGAAAGATTATGATTAGCATCCTTAATGTTGTTATTTATATAGAGAATCTCTCTAACAGTTGATAGTGTGCATGAAAGTTTGTACCCTAAAGGAACTTCTAGTTAGGAGTCCGCCTTAGTATGTATTGTCAGAAGTTCCTTAATTCAATTGGGACAACTCTCCTGAATTAAGATAGGAATTACCCTTTAATTATTAATGAATTTAGCTTTTAGAGACCTAAAATCTCAATATAGATCACTCCATATTATTAGGTCACATACTCACTTTAAAGTGTAACTTGTTTACCAATTTATCATGTTTAGTTAAAAGTTGTTTTTTTATTGACTTTTTAATTGTGGTGTAAAAAAAAAATTGTATTTATAGTGGTGTGTCTTAAAGACACAACTTCCCTAAGAAAATTAAATAAAGTGTAAGTGATGCCATTGAAGTAGACTCTCTTATACAGAAGCTTTATATATATATATATATATATATATATATATATATATATAAGTGAGTGAATCGGTTTTCTTAGGTGTAAAGTCTTTTTGACTTACATTCATTTTTCAACCGTTAGATCTACTTTCATCTAATGATTGAGATTATTTCGTTAAAAGTAACCATTAGATGAAACAATTTGAAAATAAGTGTAAATAAAAAAAGGTAAATTGATCCTGCCTATATATATATATATATATATATATATATATATATATATATAAGTCATCATTACAATTTAGGACTCGTTGTTTTACTTTTAAAATTGTACAAACCGTTGGAACAAAGCTAAACTTAATTTTTTTACTATTTTTTTACTAAATTGATAAATAATTTTTACTTATATTAACTTGTTAAATACAAAATGTTAGTAAAAAGTATTTTTTAATAAATAATTTTTAACTTATATTAACTTCATTTTAAATACTTTCATCTAAAAATGTTAGTGAAAAAAGTAACCGATCCCCCCTCTTTTTTAATTATTGGTGTATTTTATTTTGTTATGTCAAATATTTTTTAGAAAAGATAAAAAAAGGGGGCCTACTAGGCACCAAGTTAATAAAAAAAGAAATAAAAATTGCTAAAAAAATTAAGAAAAAATTACTTACGTAACTAAGTGAATAAAAAATGATAAGTTATCTAAAAAAAAAAAAATTAGCCTACTGGTTACCAAGAGAATAAAAAAATAAGTTACTAAAAGAAAAAAAATAACAAAAAATAAGTGACTTTCCAATAGGAGAAAAGAACTTTATTTCTATGATGTATTTTATTTTTTTTATTTTATCAACCAAAACAAAGTGTGTTTATATATCTATATATATATAAAGTGGTATGCACCAAGTGAATTAAAAGAAAAAAAAAGAGATATTACTAAAAAATAAAAAGTTGCTCACGTAACTAAGTGAATGAAAAAAAAAAAAAAAAAAGTTAAAATAAAAAAAAAGTGAAAAGAGTATTTTTAACTTTTCTCATTTAACATGTTACAAGTCACACTTTAAAATGAGTATAAGATGTAATCTAATAATATAGAATATGTTAAAAAAAATGTGTGAAAAAGAGTGTATTATTATTATTCATCTAAATATAATAGTTGAAGGGTAAAAAATCTCATAAGAAAACAAAAAGTGTGAGGTGAAGATGTGGAGTTATCCTCAACGTTTTAAGTTCAAATCTCATATAAATAGATTTTGAAGAAAAAGGTTTGTTTAATTTTGAGTTAATTGTATTTTTGGATTTTTTAAGTTTCACCTAAATTTGATGGTGTTTTTTTGCTGCATCTGTCACTCTATTAAGATATAAGGAAAAAAATCAGAAAAATGGTTTAAGTATTAATTAAGTTTGAGCTTAATGGTTGATAAACTTTTACAATATGAGAGATTTGAATATGTGAAAAAAAAAAAAAAAAAAAAAAACAATGAGACGGAATAACTGTAGGACCCCACCCAAATAATAATAAGTTTCATACCCAAAATAGTTAATAAAAAAACTCGTAGGATTAAAGAAACACAAACTGAAGGCGGTGTGACAGTCTTATGACTAATAAAAGAAAGACAAGAATCTCTTTAACATGATAATAATATACAGTGATATTAGTTACACATTACACAATACAACATTTCTTTGTTTTTTGGCCGTGAACCAATAACTTTCACTAACATCATCGAAGTAAAATTAACTAATTGTCAAGCTAATTTGACCTCTTAACCATTTATAAATATGTTTAATCAATATATATATATATATATATATATATATATATATATATATATATATATATATATATATATATAACTAGACCGTCTGGGTTCGACCTATCATCGACTCACTTACAAGCTGACATATCTAAATGGATCCTTCTTATGATCGATCCACTTAAGTTCGGATTTGGACCTTACTAAGCTGATTGGAAGGCCCAACTATTAAGACATTTGGGGACCGATCCAATTACCCGACCGATTTTTACCCGGTTGGCCAATCTTTATCAAGTGTTCTGCCATCAAAAGGGCTTTGAATGCTCAGCAGTCGGGAAAACGGCATCGCGCCATTTACACCAAGATACGACCGTAACAGTCAATTTTAAATGGCTTAAACAGTAAGAATTTAGTACGTCAGCCTTGGGACTCCTATATAGGCAGGTTCTGGTACTGCTGGCAGGACATGTTCCATCTTATATTAAACGCTTATACCGATTATTCTACTATTGACTTACTTAGGTATCTTTGATCTTACCTTACACAATTACTGGTAGTTCCTTAACGATTCCTTTTATTCCGACCTGTCAGTACTGACTTGGGTTCAAGTTAACACCTGGAACAATAACAAATGAATTTAAAAGGATATCGTTAAATATGATCAAAATATTGTACGAAAATTCTAAAGGTTTAGCTCAAAAACTAGTAGTGTCGGGATTTTATGATTATTAATTACCATGAGCCTTTGTTTTTGGAGTTCGGTTCCTCTAAAGTGCAAGAGTAAAGTGCATATTGTATCTTAGAAAGTAAAATACACACATCTTAACCATTGAGAATAATGGATGGTGTAGGTGGATATAACTCATTTAATAAATTTACCTCATATTATTCTATAAAATAATTATATAACTCATTTTTTTTATAAAAAAAATCCTCTTTTTCATCTCTTCCTCTTCTTGCTATTGACAGGGAAATCACATTGTAAATGAGGAACAAGGGTTTACTAAGGCAAGGTTGTATTGCGCTTTGGGCTTGGCAGTGACTTGCAATGAAAGCCAATGCAGTGACAGGGAGCGAGGCTAGACAACAATTTGGGTGGTGGCTTGCAGGCACTGGGATCGGTGGTTACTTGCCAGCTATGGAGGTTGGTTGGCTTCAAGGGTAGGTGTTGGTGGTGAATATGCATAGGGACCATGGTGATTGTGTTGGAAAAGAAAGGAGTGTGTACACAGCAGAAGTAACAACACATAAATGGGTAATAAAATCTTTCCCACTTGAAAGAACCTGTGAAAAGCAAAAATATATAGCCAACCAAAAATATCCACCAAAAGATATATCCAAGAATGCACAAAAATAAATAGGTAAAGAGAACATACACAATTTTAACGTGGAAAACTCCCTCAATGTGAAAAGTAAAAACCACGGGATCTAGTCTAGAAAAATCTCTATTATAAAATCAATGAGTACAGCAAAGTGTCTCTCAATAAATAAGAATATCACAACAGTCCCTACTCACTACCAACAAAGTGAAAATTAACAAATCAACAAAGCTCAAAACCCACAAAGGGGTACAAACAGCCCAACAAGTAGAGATGGAGAAATAAGAATCTGACCGTACAAATAGAAGCTCACAATGCAAGGAACAACATACTAAAACATATCCAGATCGAACAACAAATGACCACTCGATCTGAACACGCAAAATCAAATCTAAAACTTTCTCTGTCGCGACAGTAATCGCGGCGGGAGCGGCGAAACAAAATAAATAAGTTAGGAGTCGCCACCAATTTTATTTAATTTAGAAAAAATTGAAAAACCCTTTTAGAAAATGGTCTTTAGAACCAGATTGGATTCGAGTCGGTTATGCATAGGGAAGGGTGGAGACTTAACCCCACAAAGACCCTAAAACATCCGTCCTAAAACAGTTACCTTAAATTAGTTATACAAAACTTAATAATCTCATAATATGTTTGTTTTATCCTTTTTATTTAAAAAAACTAAAAAAATAAATAATTTGTGAAAGTTTAAAATTTGGCTTGACAGAATAAAAATTCTGCTCCTACGTACTCGGAACGAATGAGAAGCTCAAAGTCACGTAGTTACATATAAAATCTTGTGGGTTGATTGCTTTTATTTAAAGAAAAGATTTATTTTTTTATTTTTATAAAAATTTAAATTAACAGGTCGTCGCGACTCATAACCAAATTAAGGTTTGAATAGGTGGCTCGCGTCACGCTGTAGACGTCACCTATTGATTATTGAATTTATTGTTATTAAATGAGATTTTTTTTTAATCTAAAATTATCTGCAAAAAAAGAATAAAAAAATTAAATCTTTATTAAATAGTAATTTATTTTTTATAATTTGAACCATTAGGTTATCACAACTCAGATGATCCAAAAATAGTTACAAGATTAACAAGCTGTCACAACTCGGTTAATCCTATTTCGCTCTTTTTAAAAAAAATTAATTATTTTTATAGTTTTACTTTGTAGTCTTACCATTATTTTATATATATATATATATTTTTAAGCTTAGCCCATTTAATTACAAGTCTATTTCACTTAAAACAAAAAAAAAAACTATCAGAAATTAAAAGAACAAACTTACGAAAAACAAGACAAAGGAGTTTTGCTTCTTTCTTTTTGGGTATTTGTAGGAAAAAAAAAAAAACAGAGGAGCAAAGAATATGAAGGCCAGCGGCGACGGTGGTTAAGCTGGTTCGGGTTGGTGAAACGCCGACAATTGGGTCTGGTTGCAGATTGAGCGGTGCGACGATGTGACGCTGTTTCTGCAGCAGCTTCTGCATGGTGGATAGCGCGATGTGACAGATGACTAGCGACACGGTGATGAGCAGTTTGTGGGTGTCAGTTTCGTATATGAGAGGTGATGAAGAGATATTTTAGTGGAGGTGAAATCAGTAGGTCAAGGTTAAAAGTGTGTGTTGAAGGTCAAAGTGAAAGTCCCAAGTAAGGTATGGGTTATGGGTTTTTATAAGAGATGATTAGGTTAAGGTGTTTGAGTTAAAGTGTGATTAAGATTAGTTTAGGATGAGTGTTGAGATTTGTTTAGAATGAGTGTTGGGTTGGTGATGGGGTTTAGTTAGGATGAGTTTGTTTAAACTAGGCGATAAGGTTTGCTTAAGATGAATGTTTGAGTTGGTTTAGGATAAGTTTGAGTTATAGTTTAAGATATGGGTTATGGGTTGGATAATGGATAATGGGTCATGGGTTGGATATTGGGTCAACGGGTATGTTAATGAACCATTTGGATATTGGGTCGATAGATAAGTTAATGGATTGGGCTGGATATTTTTATTATTATTTTTTATTTTTTTATTTTTTTATTTTTTTATTTTATTTTTTAATTTACAAAATGTCCCGAACAAAATTCGGTGTTTCTGATTCTCCTCCTCTATCTCTCACGTGGCGCTGCTTCTCGGTTTTCAGAAAAAAGAAAACTCTAATGTAAGAAGTTTTAGGCTTCTTTCTTTTAAAAGGTTATCGTATTATTTTTTTTATTTTAAATATTAGCATGGGCACAATTAGTTGGACCCATCCAACAAACTCCCCCTCCAACTCAAGTGAAGGCAAATGCTAGATCGGCAACCAAATGACAATCTTCAAACTTCTCCCTCAGTAGAGTCTTTGTCAGCATGTCTGAACCATTATCATCAGTATGAATCTTCTCAAGTTCCAACAACTTCGAGTCCAAAACATCACGTATTAAATGATACCTTACATCAATATGCTTAGATCTACCATGGAACGTAGGATTTTTTACGAGATGAATAGCACTCTGACTATCACAAAACAAAACATATCTCTCCAGAGTAAAATCAAGTTCATGGACAAAATTCTTCATCCAAATCAACTCCTTACAAGTCTCGGTAATAGCAATGAACTCAACCTCAGTAATAGACAACGCAACACACTTTTGCAACTTAGATTGCCAAGCCACAACTCCCCTGCAAAGGTAATCAAATAGCTAGAAGTAGACTTTCTAGAGTCAACATCCCCTGTCAAGTCTGAATTTGTATAACCACAAAGAACAGGGCTCCCAATTCCAAAACAAAACTTCAAACTAGAAGTACCCTAGAGATATCTTAATATCCACTTTACAGCTTTCCAATGCTCTTTACTAGGATTGGAAAGAAAACAACTAACCACACTAACTGCATGAGATATATCAGACCTTGTGCAAACAATTGCATACATCAAATTTCCTACTGCAGATGCATAAAGAACACGTTGCATGTCTTGTTTCTCTTCATCACTAGAAGGAGCTTGTCTAGTGCTAAGCCTAAAATGTAAAGCAACAGAGGTGCTTACAACTTTAGTTTTATCCAAGTGAAACCGTTGAAGTACTTTCTCAGTGTACTTCTCCTGAGATAACCACAACTTCTTGGCCACTCTATCACGAGTAATCTGCATGCCAAGAATCTGTCTTGCTGGTCCTAAGTCTTTCATTGCAAAAAACTTACTAAGCTCCTTTTTCAACTTGTCAATTCTAGAAGAATTATGACCAACAATCAATATCATCAACATAGAGTAATAAAATGATGAATTTATTATCAGAAAATTTCTGCACAAACACACAATGATCAGAAGTAGTTTTCTTGAATCCCTACTGAATCATAACAGACTCAAACTTCTTGTACCATTACCTCGTGACTTGTTTCAAGTCATACAAACTTTTCTTCAACCTACAGACATAATTTTATTTACCCTTCATCACAAAACCCTCAGGTTGCTCCACGTAAATCTCCTCCTCCAAATCACCATGAAGGAAAGTAGTTTTCACATCCATCTGCTCAACCTCTAAATCAAGACTGGCTGCCAAACCAAGAACATCTTGAATAGAAGATATTTTAACAACCAGTGAGAAGATCTCCTCAAAATCAATCCCCTTTTTCTAACGGTAGCCTTTGACAACTAATCTAGCTTTGTATCTCGGAGTGAAAGTATTCTCATCATTCTTCAACTTGTAAACCCACCGATTTTGCAAAGCTTTCATGTCCTTAGGCAACTTGACCAGCTCAAAAGTATAGTTGTCAAGCAAAGATCACATCTCATCATTCATTACTGCAACCCATTCTGCCTTCTGCTCACTCTCCATAGTCTCTTCATAGCACTCAGGTTCTCCCCTGTCAGTAAGGAGCACATATTCATCAAATGAGTAACGGGTAGAGGGAATAAGATGTCTGGAATACCTCCTAAGTGAAACAACAAGTTCATCAACAACCTCACGAGCAGGAGCATCTACCTCTTCAATAACATTATCAACAATATTCTCAACCTGATCACCCTGAATATGATTATGCACATCATCATGATCGCCAAAGTCAACTACATCAGGCATATGAGGCTCAGGAACTGGATCAGTATCAATCAAACCATTAGTACTCTGAGACTCTGACTTCGTTGCCTTATCAATATCTTCAATGGTCTGATCTTCCATGAAAATAACATCACGGCTTCTAACAAGCTTCTTCTCAACTAGATCATACAACCTATAGTTAAACTCATCATGATTATAGCCAATGAAGATGCATTGCCTAGTCTTGATATCTAACTTAGATCTCTCATCTTTGGGCACATGTACAAATGTTCTACACCCAAAGACACGTAAGTGGTCATAGGAAACATCCTTTCCATACCACACCCTGTTAGGAACATCAGCCTGCAAAGCAACAATAGAAGATAAATTAATAATATGTGCAACAGTATATAAAGTCTCACCCCAAAAAAGATCCAGGTAACTTTGCTTCAGAAAGCAAACATCTAACTCTTTCCATCAAAGTCCTGTTCATCCTTTCTGCCAGGCCATTAAATTGAGGAGTCTTAGGGGGCGTCTTCTGGTGTCTAATATCATGCTATCTACAGTACTAATCAAATGGTCCGTAATATTCACCACCATTATCAGTGCGAACACATTTCAATTTCTTCCTTGTTTCTCTCTCAACAAAAGCCTGAAACTGTTTAAAGACACCAAGCACCTGGTCCTTAGTCTTCAAGGCATAAACCAAAAGTTTCCTTGAATGATCATCAATGAAAGTCACAAAGTAAAGTGCACCACCAAATATTCTAGTCCTCATTGGACCACAAAGATCTGAATGCACAAACTCAAACACCTCTGATTTCCTAGAAGGAGGATAACTCTTGAAATAGACTCTATTCTGTTTCCCAGCTAAACAATGAGCATGCTTTTCCAAACTTGTACCTTTCAAACCTGAAAGTAAATTCCTTTTGGCCAAAGTATCAAGTCCCTTCTCACTAATGTGGCTAAGTCTCTTGTGTCATAACGTTGACTGGTTATCACACTCAACTATATTAGTAGCATCAACAGAAACTGAAGCTTTGGTCTAATACAAACTTGAACACTTCTTTCCATGTGCCACAACCAAATAACCCTTAGAGAGTTTTCACTGTCCACCACCAAAGGTACTAAAATAGTCATCATCATCAAGAACACTAACAAAAATCAGATGCAAACGGATGTCTAGTGCGTGTCTGACATTCTTCAAAAATAACTTTGTCTCATTACTGGTTTCCAAACAAACATTGCCAATGCCAATCACCTTTGACATACCATCATTACCCATCTTCAAAACTCCATAATCACCAGGAGTATAAGATGTGAAGAAATCATTCCTAGATGTCACATGAAAACTTGCACCTGTTAGACCATTTGTGTCTGTAGTCATGGCGGGTCGTTCAAGAATCTGATCTGAGTAAAAGTTCGTTCCTACGAGAATATATGGTTTCTATTACTAAGTAACAACCAATAGCTTTGCTAAATTCTATCCAAGAACATATAAAATCAAGAAAGCATAAATAATCTAAATCTAAACTACAAAAGCAACAAAGATAAAGGTTTAGAGATCTAGGAAATCCTTCTTCGCCTCCTATTTCATACTAATGATATGCAATCCTTATAAGCAACATCAATGATTAGTTAGTTTAGCTTGAAAATCTGATTTAGTCAAAAGTTCTATGTCTAGGTCGATCAACCTGGTGTCATTTACCTAATCCACTATGGTTCTTATGGTTGCATGAGTGGGTAGTGTAAACTCCACTAATGAACGATCTATTCTCAAACACACGCTAATACATGGTAAAAGGTATATTTCTATCAGTTAATGAATCAACTCATCCAAGCCAATTGAACTCGTCGAACATGCATCAACCATACCATGTCCATCTCCACAAATTCCTATGTCTAGTTCATTTGTATCAATTAAGATCATGTAATTATTGATCAAACAGAAATAAGCATTAAGCATAGGCATGGAAGAACAAAGCTAAATATCAATAGAAACTCAAAAGATAACATAGACATCAATACTCATAGAAAGATTCAAAGTATTTCCTAAATACAGCTACTAATTCATTGAACACGAATTACAGACAAAAACCATGCTCAAAAGATAGGGAAGAGAAGAGAAACAAAGGGAGAAGAGGAAGGAATCCATAGATAGCATCCTTGAAGCTTGAATATCCTTCCATAAGGAAGATGACATCCAACCTAGCCTCCCTAGGCCTCTAATCAGCTCAGAAATGAAGTTCAGGTCGCAACCTCTCTAAACTCTACGGAGCTCTCAAAACTCTCTTCTAAAAATCTGTTAAAAATCTATTTATAGACTCAGCAAAACAGAGGCACGCCGCGACATTCACATGCCTACGTTGCGGCCCGTGTCAATTAGGTCAAAGACGCCGCAACACTAATTTTCCACGTCGTGACGCTCAATTCTTCGTGGCCTCTGACTTTGGATGCATGGGATGATCACGCCGCGGCATTCACATGCCACGCCGCGGCGTTGAGGTCTGAGATGCAAATTTGGCTTCCTCTTCCCATTTCAGCTCAAATGCTCCACATATCATCCTGTTTGGAGCTCTTCCTGTGATAGAGAAAAGGTCAAATCAGTAACAAATATAAATCCACTTAATCATATATCAAATATGCACAGTTTGCTCAATATCATATAAGGAAGGTATCAGAATTGGATATAACAAATAGAAGCATAAAACTTTCCAAATATGCATGAATACAAGAATTTTAGCACTCTTTATAGCTCAGATATGGGGCGCAAATAACTACATTTTGTGGAGTTATCAGCACCACTATCAATAACCCAGCTGGTCTCATTACAAGCAACATTAATCAAATTTTCATCATAGATAATCATAAGATCTCCTCCAATAATGGTGGCAACACGATCATCATTGTCATTATCCTTCTTTTGTTGCTTGTCCTTGTTACCCTTGTTCTCCTTTTTCCATCGGTAGTAGAACCTTTGGACATACCCATTTTTTTCCACAATAATCACACTCAAGATTTTTGTATTTAGACCTTGATTTGCTTCTACTCTTGTTTTTTTCCTCTATTGCCTTATCCCTGATTCCTCTTAATGTTTCTCCCCCTGTTTTCAGTAACCAAAACCTCTAATTGTGAAGAGGACGCTTGCTGAGTTCATCGTCTGACTTCTTCATTCAAAATAACAGTCTTTACATAATTCATGGTCACAACATCTCCAGGAACAGAACTAGTCAAAGTGACTTTGAGATTTTTCCAAGAATCAGGTAGAGTATTAAGCAACCAAAGTCCCAAAATTTCATCTTTAAATTTCACACCCATGCCGAACAACTGATCAAAGCATCTTTGAAAATCACTCAAGTGATCAGAAATAGAACTATCATCCTTGTAACTCAAGTTCATGACCTGCTTCAACAAAAACAATTTATTGTTCTCAGATTTAGAGGTATATAAGGTCTCAAGCTTATCCCACAAAGTTCTAGCATGTGAATCATTAGCAATATGATTCAAAACATTATCATCTACCCATTGCCGAATAAAACCACAAACCATCTCATGCTCAAAAGCTCAATCTTCATCAGATTTAGTCTCAGGTTTTGTAGTAGCAAACACCAATAAATGTAATTTTTCACAAATAATAAATCTTTTATCTTTCATATCCACTTGTGGTAATGTGTCATTCAAACTAATCATTCTACTGTAATTTGGCTCCATCATTCAATCAAGCAAACAAACAAATAAATTTCTCTAATGTTAGCTGTTGGAAAAGAAATGAGTGTGTACACAGCGGAAGTAACAATACACAAATAGGCAATAAAATCTTTTCCACTTGAAAGAACTTGTGAGGAGCAAAATATACAGTCAACCAAAAATATCCACCAAAAGATATATCCAAGCATGAACAAAAATAAATAGACAAAGAGAACACATACAATTTTAACGTGAAAAATTCTCTCATTGTGAGAAGTAAAAATTACGGGACCTAGTCTAGAAAAATCTCCACTATAAAATCAATGAGTATAGCAAAGTGTCTCCCAATAAATAAGGATATTACAACGGCCCCTACTCACTACCAACAAAGTGGAAATCAACAAATCAACAAAGCTCAAAACCCACAAAGAGGTACAAACAGCTCAACAAGTAGAGATAGAGAAATAAGAATCTGACCTTACAAGTAGAAGCTCAAAATGTAAAGAATAATATATTAAAAAATCATTCAGATTGAACCACAAATGACCACCGATCTGAACATGCAAAATCAAATCTAAAACTTTCTCCTCCTCTATCTCTCACGCAGCGTTGCTTCTCAGTTTTCAGGAAAAAAAAAACTCTGATGTAAGAAGTTTTAGGCTTCCATCTTTTAAAAGGTTATTGTATTATTTTTTTTATTTTAAATATTGGCATAAACCCCACTAGTTGAACCCATCCAACAGATTAAGTTCTATTATGGAGGTTTTGGTTTGTGGGTTAGAGTTTTCGGTAAATTTGGCATTGGCAGTGGTATGATGGGTTTTGATATGGTTTTTGATGGTCGTGGGTTTCACAGGAGTGGCTTGTTAGTGTCCAAAGCAAAAAAGGGAAGAGAGAGAAAGTAGGATTTCTTTTTAAATTTTTTAATAATATGATTATTTTTAAAAAATGAGGTAGATTCATTAAATGATTTAGATTTATCGACACTATTTATTAATTTCAACGGTTAGAATGTATGTACTTTACTGTTTAAAATGCAATTTTAAAACAATGATTTAAAATCAGAGGATCGATTTTTCAGTTGATGTACTTAGTCTATTTGAACCTTAAAACTAGCAAAACAAAAAATTAGTTAAACCGATCGATAACTCGATAAACCGGTTAATAACCGGATAAACCGGTTCAAAACGGTTCTAAATATTATTTTTGACTGTCTTTCATTTAAGCATGGGAAGAAGCCTAATTGGCCACTTCTGCCATTTACATGGTACACCATACCAAACTATCTTTTTGCAAGGACGGAACGTTGGTGTCCTCTTCCATTTATAGAAGCTAAACATTTGGTTGTTTCACTGCCTGTGGGACTATTAGGATGATACTATAATACAAATAAAAGATGTTCAAGAATGAGAATCCGACCTGAGTACTTGTGATTGAAAACATGCTTTGCTCAACACAAGTCTGCTATTATAATTTGATCATTGTATTCATATCCTTATATTTATTACATTCCTTTAACAGTATACACTATATTTAGCATTTAAATATACTTAAATATATATTCTAACTCAACTACAATTTGACTACAATTAAATCATTAAACTGTGAATTAATTCTTTTATCAATTTAATGATCAATCCAATTTTAAAAGATTACTTTAAAAGAGCCAAATTCTTGTTTCTCAACCAAAAAATCCCTTTGGAAATTAAATACTGTTATGACTTTAGATTTTCCAAGCTCTGGTCTCTTTCATTCCTCTTAAAGAATTGCTAAGGTTGCTTTTTCAAATGAAAAATGTTAATTTCATTACACTTATTTTCTTATTAAACTTTTTATCACTTCTTTTTATAATTATAATTAAGTAAAAAAAATGATATAATCAATAATATAAAAAATAATATAAAAAAATCAAAATTATTTTCAAATTATCCATGATATGAGGTTAGAAGGAAGCCCTACATAAAATTTGGGTTTATTAATCCCAAGAAACATCAAAAAGTTATAGAATCATGTTATTTGTCTAATTTTTATATGTCTAATTTTTTTTACCTCATTCATGAATTTATTTTATATTTTATAAAAATATTAAAGTCACATATAAAATAATTTAATATTTTTATTATATTAATATATAATATAAATATAATATGCGTATAAAAATTGAACATAAAATATTTTCCAAAGTTATAGGATGATGATGAGGGAATGGGATCAGCTGCAGTTAGAAAAATAACAACACCTTGTACAGTTGTCAATCTAGCAATTCACACTTCTTTGAGTTATATTTTCAGCTTTTATGTCTATAAAATAAAATACTTTATACGGTTGGAATTGTATACAATTTCATGGAAACGGGAGACGATCTGGGTGATCATGAGTAGGACTGTATGTGGATCAAGTATCATGAAGTTTTATTGGACAGCTGTGAGCAAGAAGAAAGTCTTACTTCCAGAGGATTTTCACTATTAATTTCAGGTGAATGTGTATAAAGTTGAAGTGAATATACTTAAAATTGATGATAAAAATATCTAATCATGTCCAAGCTGCCCAAAACTTTAGAAAGTATATATTTTGCAATTTGCACTGATCCCAAGCTAGCATAATCATGTGAAAGATCCCATCTGAGATTTGCTTTATACAAAGATCAAAATTCCTCAAGAAACCAACAAATGTACACAAAATTATTGCACCACGTACCCAACCCAACCAAATTAAACCATGTCTACCATCTAATTATTTATCTAAGACAAATTAAAGTTTTAAACATTGTTCCCAAAAAATAAAATAAAAAGACAATTTAAACAAAAACTTGAAAATTGTAAAGCAAAAGAGAAATATAGCATTCATCATTATGTTCTTAATATCAAGTTGTGAACTCAACCCGCCCAACCCTACAAACCTAAAAGTAAACATTACTTAAAGAGCAGAACCCTTTGGCATTCGCCGGAAAAACCTGTCACCGGCACCTGAAAATACCACTTCCGGCCACCAGAAAAGGCACAACAATGATTCAATTAATAAACAAACTACCTTGATCGATGTTTGCCGGGGGGTTTTGTCCTTTGGCCCTTGTCCCGTGTTTTTCCAAAGGCGCCACAGAAGCCACATGCAGAGAGCTTGGGAGACGACGGCTCAATCGCCGGTGAGACTTTTCCGGTGCGGTAGCCACGAGCTCCGCCGTTGGAGCGGCTTCTGTCTATGGTGTTGATGGATCCAAGTGGTGGTGGTGGTGCATGAAGCTCTTTAATCTCACCCTGGTCTTGGTGTTCCTGATCTTTGTGGTTCACTTTGTTAAATTCCTCTGATAAGAACTTGTCATCCCAAACAAACCCAGATGAACCCTGCCTTCTGAAGGACACTGCAGATCTTTGCAGACCAGCCATGTCTCTATCTCTATTCTTATCTGGATATTTTCTAGCTTCTTAAAAGCAATATATGGAAGTGATTTTCTTTAAGTATTGTTGCTTCTGTGTGTCTATATGACTTTTCCTCTATTATTATAATAATAAAAAATAAATAAATAAAATGATAGAGAAAAAGAGAGAGGACAAGTTGAGTTGGTGAAGAAATTGGAGAGTAGTGGTTAATAGAAGAGGTCATAGCAAGCCAACCTAGTCAATATCTCGTGGGATTTTATAATGCTTTATTTCTTTCTTTCGGTTGCATTGATTATTGATCGTTATGCAAGAATTATTCACATGAAAACAAAGTATTAGATGGTAAGAAAGTTGAAATAGGAAGTTTTATTTTTTAAATAAAAAATAAGGTTTTTAATATATTAAAAATTGAAATAATTTTTTTATTTTAAATTTTTTTAAATTTTTTAATAAGTGTTTTAAGATCACTGATTAATAAAAAAATTTTAAAAAATTAGACCACACCATTTACGATTTTGTTTATGATTTTGAAGTTGCTGTAAATTAGATTTTATTAATAATAATGTGTAGTTTGAAGAGGGTTGTGCTGTGTGCTTGCGTAGTAAGAGAAATAGGCTATATGGGTAAAATATAAAAATAGGATATTCATAAATTTTAATACAAATTAATTATTTAAATTTTGATAACGAGTAATTATATATCATTTAATGAAATTTCTTAGTAATTGCTTTAATTATATAAAAAATATTAAACATTTTTTTAATCTTCAAAATATATATAATTTAAATTTTTTACTTATTACTTTATGATTTAAATATAAAAAAATGTTAACAAATTTTAAACACTCTTTTTAAATGTTATTTTATTATTAAGAAGTTGTTAGAAGATTTCATTAAAAAGATATAACGTTTTTAATTAGAAAAATATGATCTTACATCTCTTTTAAAGGTGTAAGTATTGTACATATTTTTTTTAAGAGTATATGATTAAAAGAGAGAAAGTGATAGAAAAAATTAAATATAATAAATAGTATTAAATAAAGTGTAAAAAGAAATATATATACTATTTGTGATAAGAATATGAGAGTTATTTTTACAATTTTGATATTCTTAATACAAATAGTACATATATTTTTTTTCACATTTCATCTAATATTATTCATCATATTTATTTTTTTTATCATTTTCTCTTTCTCAATTACAATCATACAAAATAATATAAAAAATAATGTTAATTCAAAAATAATGTAAGATGATCATTTTTGTTATTTTTAATTTCTTGATCAGTTAAAAAGACAACAACTTTGGAGGTGCAACAATTAATACTTCTCGGGATCAATGAATTATGAAAAACTTAATTTCACTTTAAGTATACACTTCTAAATCTAATATTTATTTATTATTGTATATATTTATCCAATTTATTTGTTGTTTCTTAAATTTTGTTATAATTCATAATCTTATATTAATTAATAAATAAACAACTAATATTTTTTTATATAAAATTAGAATTTATTAAACCAAAGCATCAACAAACAACAAAAAAGCAATAAATCATCATGTATTTAAAAATAAGCCAAAGGAATCTACCACCTCATTAAAACCGTTTGGTATAACACCACATTCATACTTAACAAACTAGGAGACAAAAAAAAAAAGTCTCTCATAATGGGTTCATAAGGAGTGCTAAAAACACACTTTCTATTATATTCTTTTCAACACACTCTCTTCTATTAGATCACGTCATACATTAAAACATAAATTCAAACTTAATTACATATTAATCAAGTTGATTATACGTTAATTGAATTAATTACAAGTTAATCAAGATTGAGTGTGTACTTTAGTGTATAATGTGATCTAATAAAAAAGAATGTGTTGAAAGGAATGTGATAGAAAGTATGTTCTTAACATTTCTCATGTGTCTATTATAGAGGAGATCCTCCCCTCCCTCCCTAATACAAGCATGTACATTTATAACATCCTCTTTAAGAATAATTTTATGAAATCCCATCACCCAAGCAAATAAAAGACCTATCTTGCTGCCAATAATATTCACCTCTATGGAGGTGAACGAACCCATGATCATGCTCATTAGGAGTATGTTCTTGTATTTCTCATGGGTATGAATGATAGTTATAATAGAATTCGTAGCCAAATTCTGCTATTGGATCCGTTACCTCCAATTGGCAAAGTTTTCTCTTTGCTTATTCAAGAAGAAAAAAAGCGAGAAGTTGGTGTTGTTTCAGCTCAATTACCTGAGTCACAATTGACTTTTAATGTGAAATCTAATGCTATGAAAAATAATGCCAAGAATTCTAAGAAAGATCGCCCTATTTACACACACTGTGGTCTCATTAGTCACACCATGGAAAAGTGTTATCGAATTCATGGTTATACTCTTGGCTACAATAAAGGCAAGCCCAAGAATTCAGGTACAAATGTTGTTGTGAATCAAGTCATTATTGTCTCTAGATCTTCTCAATCAAATCTTTCCTCCATTTAGTTGACCCTTGCCTAATATCAACAATTGCTTTCCTTGTTGGCTTCCCAAGTGTCACATGTAGCCACCCCATCCACATAGCACTCCGATCTTGTTCCTTCCTCAGCAGGTATTGTTTTATCTGCTTTATCAAATTCTTTTCCCAAATCTTACGAGCATTGGATTATTGATTCTAATGCCCCTAGTCACATAGCATGTTCTCTAGCTTTTTTTACTTATCACACTAAATTGCATGATGTCTTTGTCACTCTACCTAACAGGTCTCAAATTTTTGTTAATTTTGTAGGAACTATTTCTCTTACACCTCATTTTTAGTTCCATAATGTTCTTTTTATTCCATCTTTTCATGTAAATTTGATTCCAGTAAGTGCCTTGATGCTTCATTCCTCTTATACTATCACTTTCAATGTCAATTATGTTTGTATACAAGATCCCAGTCTCTTGAAGATGATTGGCAAGGATGACTTGATTCAAGGACTATATGTCTTCAATCCTTACTCTAGGTCATTTCCTGATATTGTACCTGTTAATACACATCATGATCATTCTTCTATTGTTGATTCCAACGATTTTATTTCAACTTTTATTGTAAATAAAGTGCCTACAAATGTTTGGCATGCAAGATTAGGACATATTTCTCACAAACAATTATAAATGCTTAGTAATAAAGTTCCTTTTACTATTCCAAATTCATTTCATTATACTTCTTGTGATATTTGCCCTTTGTCTAAACAAAAGAGATTATCTTTCATTGCCAATAATCCCTTAGCAATTGCTCCATTTGATTTAGTTCATTGTGACATTTGGGGACCCTATCATATGCTTACCCTTCATGGTAAGAGATATTTTCTTACATTGGTGGATGATCATTCTTGATTCACTTGGATTTATTTGTTGCAAAATAAGTATGAGGCTCCAAAACTGATCATGTAGTTTTTTGCCTTAGTGGAGACTCAATTTTCAAAAGCTATCAAGCAATTTCGATCAAACAATGCTAAAGAGTTAGCATTGACTAAGTTTCTGGCTTCTAAGGGTACTTTACACCAGTTCAGTGGTGTGGAAAGGCCTCAGCAGAATACAGTTGCTAAGAGGAAACATCAACATCTTTTAAATGTAGCAAGGTCTATATTTTTAGTCCATAATTCCACTATTGTTTTGGGGTGATTGTTTGGCCACATCTACTTTTTTATCAATAGGATCCTTACTCCTTTGTTGAAGAACAAATGTCTTTATTAAGTTCTGTTTCAAAAAGATCCAGATTACATTGCCTTAAGAGTGTTTGGCTATCTTGCTTTTGCTTCCACCTTGCCCTCCAGCAAAGACAAGTTTTCACCTAGAGCAATTCCATTAGTGTTCATTAGCCACCCTATTGGTTATAAGGGTTACAAACTACGTAATTTGTAGACCAAACAATTTTTCATTTGCAGGAATGTAGTCTTTCATGAAACTATATTCCTATTTCAAGCCATTCCTCAATCTTCCTCACTTTTTGACCTATTTCTTGAACTAGTTCATCCTTTACCAGATTCTATTATTAACTCATCAATTGTTGTCATTCCTCCATCTAATACTTCTGTTGTTATCCTAGCAACATCTCCTCCACCTAATACAAATGTCCCTATACCTACCAGAAAATCTTCTAGACAACACAACCCCCTTTCTTATCTTAGTGATTTTCACTGCAATAGTGTTCCTACCTATTCCATCACTATTCATCTTTCCTATTATAAACTCTCCCCAGCATACAAAAACTTTGTACTTCAAGTCTCTAGTGTGTATGAGCCTCAATTTTATCATCAAGCATTCAAGTTTCTTGAATGGAAAAAGCCATGAATGAAGAATTGCATGTCATAGAGGCCAATAATACTTGGATAGAGATGCCTCTACCTAAGGGTAAGCACATCATTGGATGTAGATGGATTTATAAAGTAAAAAAGAAGTCAGATGGTACTATTGACAAGTAAAAGAAAAGGCTGGTAGTTAAAGGTTATACTCAACAAGCAGGAGTGAACTTTATAGACACTTTCCATAAGTTGCAAAATTAATAACAGTGAGAGTGCTTTTATCATTAGCAGCAGTAAAAAGGTGGAAACTGTTACAATTGAATATCAATAATGCATTCCTAAATGGTGACTTGTTTGAAGAGGTCTTTATGAACTTACCACTAGGGTATTGCAGTAAGGGGGAGATCATGGTTTGTAAATTGAACAAATCAATCTATGGATTAAGGCAAGCTTTTATATAGTAGTTCCATAAGTTTTCAACAACATTGATTTCTCATGATTTTAAGTAGTCAAAGTGTGATTATTCCCTGTTTACTATTGGTTCTAGTTCAGCTCTTGTGGCTCTTTTGGTTTATGTAGAAGACATTATAATAGCTAGTAAAGATCCTACAGCTAGATAAGGTTAAGGCTTTTTTACAATAACTGTTTAGATTTAAGGTATTAGATAATCTTAAATATTTCCTTGGTTTAGAAATTACTCATTCTATCAAAGGAATTTTCTTGTCTCAGAGGAACTATACCTTGTTATTACTAAAAGGCACATGTTTCTTGGAGTGTAAACCTGCACTACTACCAATGGATCTAAATCTCAAATTGAGTTCACATGAAAGTGACCCTTTACCTGATAATTCTCAATATTGAAGACTTATAGGCAGGCTGTTGTATTTAACCATTTCTAGGCTTGACATTTGCTATGCTGCCAATAAGCTAAGTTAGTACATGTCCAAACCTCGAACACCTTACTTAGATGTTGTCCACCATTTGTTGAGGTATCTCAAGTCCTGTCCAGGACAAGGTCTTCTTTTTTCTTTTAATTCAAGTTTGAACTAGAAAGCTGCCGCGACCGAGATCGCAGTGAAATAGCAACTAAAATAAGAATTTTATTTTAGGAGTCGCCACCAATTTTATTTAAATTAGAAAAAATTGAAAAACATTTCTTAGAAAATAGTCTTTGAAAACCAGATCGGATTCGAAAATCGGTTATGGATAGGGAATAGTGGAAACTTAATCCCACTGCACCCCTATCACACCCGTTCTAAGACGGTACCTTAAGTCAATTGTGCAAAAACTTGATAATCTCAAATTTATTTATTTTACTCCTCTTAAAAACATTGTAACTATTTTTTTATTTTTATTTTTTAGGAAAAAGAATGAAAAGATAACCTAATTATAAAAATTTAATTTTTGGCTTGACAGAATAGAGATTCTGCTCCTATGTACCCTCAAGTGCAATGAAGAACTCAAAGTCACGTAGTTCTGTAGAAAATATTGAGGGTTAGTTATTTTTAATTTTGAAAAGATTTTTATTTTGAAAACTCATTTGATTTTTTATATATATATATATATATTTAGAAGAAGGTTTGAATCATCAAGTTGTCACAACTCAGATGATTCTAAAAGTTATAGGATTAACAAGCTGTCACAACTCAATTAATCCCATTTTATTAAAAAAAAAACTTTCATTTGTAGAATTAGTGCAAGATCACTATTTAAAATCAAGATTAATAATATAATAAGCATACTAATTCAAAAAAGCAAACAAAGAAAATGAAACATTTTTTTTATTTTTTTGTTTGTATCTTTAATCACTCTGACCTTAGCCTAAATTATGTGACTAAAAATTATGTTAACATTTTTTATTTTTTTCTATTATTTTCTTTACTTAAAAAAACCTGACTTAAAAAAACTATAATTTCCTAACAAACCCTAACCCGTAACTTATTTAGTCTGGCCCAAAAGAAAGATCAACAACCCAACCAAACAAAAACTCCAAGTCAACAAGGTTAAAATCAAACTAAATAAACAAAAAAAGGGCACAAAAAAAAGGAAAACAAAAAATAAAAGAAAAGGAAAACAGATGAAATAAAAAAAAGGAAGAGGTTCTCTTCTTTCCTACTTCAGAGAACCAAAAGCCATAGAAAAAAAGGGGGGCATAGAGTAAGCCACCAGGGGACGCGGGATGGGGGTGAAGGCGAGGCGGATCGCGGCCGGCTGGGGCAGTTCGACGAGGCAGATCACGGTTGGCTGGTCGTCGTGTCCGTGCTAGTCAAATCTGGTGCAAATCCTGATGCGGTGGAATGAACGGTGCTGCTCGCAATCCTAGTTTGGGTTCACGGTTGGGCGGCGCGAAGGACGAAACTCGGAGCTCGCGGTGGTTTCGTTGGAGGTTCTAGCTCAGTCGGCAGCCTCGCGATGGGTTTAGACGGTGCTCCAGTGAGTGCAAACGGCAGTCTGAAGTAGGGATCTCGGTTGGGTGACCAGCGTGGTGGCTGGCGTGGTTGGGGGAAGCAAATGGGACTAGTTTCAGTTGGAAGGGCTGTATTTGGTGGCTGGTATGGTTGTGTGTGGGTTCGGGTGGAGGCCTGAAATGGGGATCTCGGTTGGGTGAAGGAGGAGCTTTGTGGTGTGGGGTGAGCAAGAGAGGTGGATTGACGATTATGGTGGGATGGAGGTTGGAGAGTGGGGTGGTTATGGTAGGATGGAAAGGAGTGGTGTTGATAGTTTGGGCTCGGTGGTGAAGCTGAATGGTGGGTAGGGCTGTTATGAGAGTTTTTTTTTTTTGTTATGGTTGAAGAGTATGAGGGTTTGGTGTTTTCTGAACTTTCAATATCCCTCCTTCTCTCCTTTTGCTCTGTTTCTCACTTGAGTGTACATGGGCCGTGTGTGCAATTAGATGGAAGTGCATGAGTGTAGTTGATAAATGAAGTGGAGTATGAACAGTGTATGTGAAAGTCAGAACGTGAAGCGAACAAAGAAACAATGTAGAAATTCAGATGCAAACAATAATGGCAAAATCAAAATGCATGATGGAAGAAGTAAATGAATATATCTTCAACTCTAAAAAAAACACTTAGAAATTCTCTTTTCACTCACAGTTTTTCCTACAATTTCACTTCCCCCTTTCACTCTTTTCTCACTAGCCAGAAGATGATAGTTGCTAAGTTCCAAGTTTTCAAGTAAAAAAACGTGAACAAAACTAGCCAGCCCCTCTCTATCTGCCTTGCTCTCCTTTTATAGGCTTAAAAATCTTATAGTTGAATTCTTTAGAGACCAGATTATGCGGTCACTTTCTCACTCCAATTTTGCATTTAAGTCTTTTCTCATTTTTCCTGCCTCTTCTGCATCCTTCTATCTTTGTATATATTCGCTTTTGGCTCTTTTTCACAACTTGACCTTGCTAGTATTGAAGAGAAGCTATAATGTGTAGGAGACAACTGCTCTTTTCCTCTTTGATGTTCTATTTTTTGGCACAGTCTGACCCTTGCTATGTTGCAAAGGAGCTGCAGCATGAGTTACTTAGGAGACAACTATTCATTTGCCTCTTTAATGCTTTATTTTTTAAAAATCTCTACTATCACTTGTCTTCTTTTCTTCTGCCATCACCTAAAGAAGCTTGTTTTTGTCTCTTGTTTTTGGCCTGATTCACTTCTCTGCAACGTTGGCTTTTCTCTTCCTTTTTTTTTTTTAGATTAGAAACTTAAGACAAATGGGTTAAGGTAGATCAATGAACTTGAATATTTTTCTTATTGGGTTGGGCTTTATTTGGGTCATAGAAACTAATTATTATTATTATTATTATTATTATTATTATTATTATTATTATTATTATTATTATTATTATTATTATTATTATTATTATTATTATTTTACCTAACTTTTTAATTAAAACAAATAGTCCAAACAAAATTAGGTGTTCACAAAAGCATATGCATATGCTGATTGGAGAAATTGCCTAGACACTCGAAGGTCCACAACTGATCATTGTGTTTTTCTTGGTCATTCACTGATTTCATGGAAATCTAAAAAGTAAAACACAATGTCTAGATCCTCTACTAGGGCAGAATATCGAGCATTAGCCAGTGTGTCCAGTAAGGAAACTTGGTTAACAACATTGTTACAAGACTTTGGAGTTTTAGTTGGTCCTACCCTTTTGTTTTGTGATAACCAGACTACAATCCATTTTGACTACAATCCTACTTTTCATAAGAGATCAAAACATATTAAAATCGATTGTCACTTTGTTAGGGAGAAGGTTAACTCAAGTTTGCTTAGATTGGTTCATGTACATTCTGCACATTAATTGGCATATATCTTGTCTAAACATGTTTCATCTCCTTTATTCCTTATTGTCCAAGATGGAAACAATAGACATCTATTTCCCACCTTGAGGGGGGTCTTAGTAATATAATTATTGTTAGAAAGCTCATTTATTCAGTTAGAATCAGTTTTGTTAATTACAAATTCAGTTAGAATTTAGTTAGTTAGTTTTGACTGTTGTACAGTTTGAGCTACTCAAACTCGCTACTCTGATATATGTATAAATATGTATATATATCAATCATTTAGTAAGATCAATACAATAATCCATTTTTCTCCAATTTCACATTCTAATATATATATAAACATTTGCATTTATTTTGAGTTTAGTTTTAATGTGGTGATATTGTAATTTTTTTTTCATTTTTAATCAAATCTTGTATTGATCTATTATTTAATAAATTTTACTATATTAATAATTATATGAAATGTTAAATTCATTAAATTATAGATGACAAAAAATTAAGAATTGATCGTGGGGACTTTGTGGGCAACTTGAGCATGACATACGAGTGTTACGTCCACCAAGTGAAAGGGCACACTACTTCCACTCGCTTTATCAAAATCAATCAACAAATGAAAGGTAGAAAATGCATTCATGTCCTTATCGCCTAACCAAGTTTTCAAGAGGAGTTATAATATTTACATAAAAATAATTGGATTTTTAATGTTAAATTTTATGCAATTGAATTAGTGCATTAACTAACCTAAATATTACTTAATTAATAAAAAATTACATAATTAATCACAATATATGTGTGCTCATGTCATTATTCCTTCAAGAAACCACTTCAAAGTTCAAAATCTTTTGATTAACGAATGCACATTTGCTTTATTCTTAAACAATTTCACATATTAATACTTTGAAAATTGGCAACTCCTGCCTATAGTTGCTTGAAGAATGAAGTGAAACGACCTGAAATATTAGACTTGAATCAATCTTTCGTCACGCTAAGAAAACAATAAATAGCAACAATAATATATATATAATTTGACTTATGTATATAGAGCTATAGACGCAAACAAGTGGCATTGTTCATTCAAGAGACATCTTCGTATTTGATTATACATTTGCTTCATTACAAAACACATTTCACATATTATATCTTCAAAATTGGCAACTCCAACCAATAATTGCATGCATAATGAAGTCAAATGACCCGAAATATTATATTTGAATCAATCTTAGGTCACGCTCCCTAAGAAAACAAATAGCAACAATAACATATGCATGAATTTGGTTTGGTCCACAAACATCTTGAATAAGTATTTCATAATTGTGTTATGGAAAGTTGGTAGGCTACCATATGATCCAGACAAAGGAGTGAAAGAATATGGCTAGCCAAAGGTAAATTATTCAAAAGAGGAATTTCATCAAATTGATATAAAAGTTGTCAACTTGTCATAGTCATGATCATCATCAACATTATCGTGATTTGTCAAAATAATTAAAATGACTACTCGAACAATGGATCAAGCATTAAATGGGTTGCTGTGGGCCATTAAAGTTGACATTAGAGGTATGGAATTAAACATTCAAATATGGCCTCTAAGACCTTATTTACGTACTATGAAATGAGTAGTAGTCAATGAGTGATTATTGACCGCATAGAGAAAAAAGCAGAATTGCTACTCGGAGTTCAACTGTTGATATATTATACACTAAGTGGTCGCACCCCGTTAATTCTTCTGGTACAGTGTTTTAGTGCCTGTGGGCTAGTTTATGTCTGTTTTGCTTGTTTCCTTCTTGTACTAATGTATTCCCAGTAATAAAATTATTAGTTAAATTAAACAATTAATTCTTATAGTTTTGCTCGATTTGTATTTTGGTCCCAGTAATTCTTTTTTTATATTAATCTCTACATTTTCACTTTTTTTTAATTACGTCTCTTGGTGTTATAGTATTAGTTCCTATATTTTTTACTCTTTTAAATTTTAGTTTCTATACTTTCTACTTATTAAGAAATTGGTCCCTATATTTCATTAAGATTTGATACTTACAATTTTACATTATTAAGATATTGGTCCTGAGATACTAAAATCTAAATTAATGAAATTATAGGGACCAAAATTTAAATCATATGAAAATATAAGAACTAATTGTTTAGTTCACCTAAAACTATTTCATGCTTTTGGTAAAAATAAAACAAGGTGATCTATCACACACATACATTACACTTGCAAATTTTATAAAATAATTTTAATAAATAATTAAATAAATAATATATCTAGAAAAAAGTGAATAAAAAGAATTTAATTTATATGTAGTGTTAATATAAAAAAGTTTTACATGTATTATTACGACATTTAATGAATTGAAACTTATATAAAATGTCAAATTCATTAAATGATGTGACAACACAATATTGGATGACAATATAAAACTTTTTTATTGATAATATATTAAAATTAAATTAAAAAATAAAAACTTAAGATGATAGTTATCTCAATTAATTTTAATTAATTCATTTTAATGATTTAATTACAACGGTAATATACATTTATTGATGTATAGTGAACTAAGAAAATTTCAGGAATTATGATAATAAAAAAATGTATTATGAAAAATGAAAATTACCTCTTATCCTCACAATTGATAACAGAGATAAATTTTAATCTTAATTAAAAAATAAATATATTTTGATCCTTATAGTATTTGACCAATTAACTAACTTATTAATTATAATTTTAAAATAATAATTTTTCCCTTGCATTTTGTACAAATGAGTGAAATTGACAAATTTTAAATGATGATATACATAATACATAATAAACTGACATGAATTATTTTATGGAAGTATACATAAATTCAGTTGCAATGTCAGCCCATACGCCCCCAACTATATGTGCTTAGAATTTTTTTCTGTTTTTTTGACTTAGCTGATGGTTCGTGGTAAATATGTGCATGTTTTTCAACACTTGAGGTTGGACCTTGTTAATCTTTGACATTTCTTTGTACTTATCTGAATCTAGTGGGGGAGACAATATTGGTCTTGAGTATTTTTTTGTTGTTTCATTATCATTGAATTGATAAGTATTTCATTCATTCACCGAAACAATAATACAAAATTAGGCATATAAAAAAAGATAAATTAAAAATTTGGTCCTTATAATTTTTAATCATTTTTAATTTAATTCCTATAATTTTTTAAAAATTAATCTTTACAATATTTTTAAAATAATTGTCACCATCAATTACTGTTTAAATACTATCAATTTAGTTCTTATTAGATATTTTATTAAAAAAATACCTAAAAAAAGAGCTATTGAATATAGAAACACATACTCAAAAAATAAAGAGTGCTTATTAAAATGAAGGAATACCAGTAGGGTATTTTTCTAAAAAAATGAGCATTTTAAAAAACACATTCAAGATGAAAAAAACACTTATAGGATTAGTCAATTAAAGGTGTCAAAACTGAAATTGATAACAAAAATTATTTTAAAAATATTTATAAGTATAAAGGTTGGTTTAAAAAAAATTATAAGAACTACATCGAAAACGAGTAGAAATTATAATAACCAACATTATAATTTAACCACAAAAATATTTTCCCTTGAAAAAGGAATGGATCGAGTAGCATATAGGGATGGATCACAAATTATTTAGTGAATGAGTCAAAAATTATAAATTATATTATTAAATATAAAAAAAATTAAAGTTAACAAATAAAAATTTATTTACCCTTAAATTATTTAGTGAGTTAAGATCAAAACGTCTTATTTTAAATTAAGGGTAAATATACTTTTATTTGTTCACTTTAGAAGAATAATTTTCTTTCATTATATAAGAAGATTTATGAATAAAGTGAAAAAAGTAAAAAATATATATTTATATTAGATATTAAATGTATCACAATAGTAATTATCATTTACATCATGATTTATAGGTAAAATAAAGTTTATATATATATATATATAGATTTTAAAAAAGGGAAGAGAGTGAAGCTAAAAGTTAGAAGAACTAGTAAATTTATTATATAAAGATTAAAAATTAATAGAAAGATGAGTTGAAATTGTAATATCAATATATATAAAATAATCATGAATTACATGTCAAATACATATCAAGTATAAATTCTTTTAACTTCATCATTTTTATCTTTGATATAATTATACTGACTTTTCTTAAGGTTAGTGCTTATAATATTGACACTTTTTTTGTTTGAGAAATTACTCATACTTTTTTTACTTTATATTTTTAATGAAACTTTATGTAATGTTTGTACATAAAGTATGAGAAATATATGTAATTTTAAACAAAAAAGATGTTGGAGTATAATAACAAGAAATAAAATCAAGGACGGAGTATAATTTTTAAATAAAAATATTAATATAATAAGCACTAAATTTATAAAATATTAATATAATTTTTTTATTTTTTTAATAAATTAAATTAAATTATTGGAACTTAAAAAAAATAGTGAGAAAGGGGGCCAAGGCCCATACTACCCCTTGCATCAATCCATGGTAGCATATATTGCACTTGGTCCTCATTTTAAAAAAAAATGAAAGTTAGATAATATTATATTATTATTAATTTTGGTAGTTATAAATAGAATTTAGTTTTAATATTCTATCAATTTAAAAATGGTTTACACTTATATCCAATGACATGTTACTCTATTCTTTAATGAGTTTGATATTTCATATAGTTGTTAACATAATCTAATAGGCCAATGGGGATTGATTTAGTTAATCGACCTTCCGCTCATGACAACAGTATGATTTTGGTTCAAATTCAAGGTTCTCCCATTGGTAGATGATCTGTAGTTTCATTATAAATTCTTGTTGAGGTTAGTGATTTACCTTGATCTTAGAATAAGAATAGTTCAGGAGCTGCGTATAACATCCCTAAAAATATTAGTGGGTATATAAAAAAATCTATGTGAAATATTTCAAAATAAGATATTAAATAAGAAAATAAATATTCACATAAACTAATTATCAGAATAATATATTAAAATATACTTAATATATATATATATATATATTATATATATATATATATATATATATATATATATATATATATATATATATATATATATATGAAGAAACGAAATTTCAGTAAAGTTAAGATTTAAAAAATAATAATCTAGAGCATGAAATGACGTTGAGAAGATAAAGGAAGATATGCACAGATAGTAAATCTAAAGTAATAAATGTAAGATAAAGGTGAATAAAATAAAATAAAATAAAATAAAATATACAATCTAAAGGGACGTTCAGAAAGATAATTAATGTATACAAGTGACAAGATACACAATCTAAAGAAAAACAATTGAAAAGAAGCATGTAAAAAGTGCTATAAACTTTCTCCAAACAATATCCAACACTTATAGCAGCAAAAGATTCACCTAATCTAATAAATAAATGAAGATATTTTTGAATGAATTGATCATATGTAATAGGCAACGAAAAACCTATAAATACCCCCCTTCATTAGGAAAAAAAAATGCAGTTTTAAACACTTTGATCTTTTTTAACGCTCACTTTTGCAACCAGAAATTTTTCTCACTCATTTCGTTCAATCTTCAAAGGTAGAGTGATGAAAAACTCTTCCTTTTTTGTCAATACTCCACTTGTTTTAATCTTTGATTTTACAAGTTTCACAAGTTTTAATATTTTTCTATTTGCAATTCGTAGGTGACCAAAATTTTTAAATTTGATTATGACCTTATTAACCAATGTATCATCATTTTTAACTTTGTTGTGATCATCTTATTCAACTTGTCTTGACTACTTGAGTCAATGATTTATTTTCTGCTCTACACCACCATAAATTTAATAATATCGCTCAAGTTTTTGTTCTTATTTTTTTGTTTAATAATATTATTTCTACTCTTATTTTTTTGTTTAATATTATTATTTATGCTCTTATTTTTTCTATTTAATATTATTATTTGTGCTCTGTAATTGACATTATTCTGCATATATTTTTCTGTTTGATACTAATTTTTCTACTCTTATTTTTTTGTTAAGATAATATGTTATTTGTTGAGAATAAAGCCTACAATTAAATTTTTACTAATGAATGATGTATTTTCTTGGAAAGACTTAGCCAAGACAAAAGGATGTCAATTTTTTTTTCCAAACTTTGGTTTGTGCGGCAACATATTAAGGTTTTGATTAGATAAAAGAATAATATTGTAACATGATGGAAATATAAGAAAAATATATCCTTAAGGTATTAGGATCAAATGTGCAAGCTTATGGCTATGAGGAGTAATTCTTAGAGGACGCCCTGAGTAGATATGAGCTCATATAATGTGATGTGCACATAAGTGATAAAGAAAAAGAGTAATTTGGGATTGAAATTCTAAAATGATAGTACGAGAATTAAAAGGAGATGGAAAAAGATTTTTTTTATGAATTTTCAAGAGAAATACATAATTCTTTTAATTTATGACTATTTAATATTTGTATTAATTTTTACTTATTTTCTTTAACACAAACTGTTTTATAAAAACTTATGAATTTTAGTTTATAACATGAAGGAAAATTGAGAAAAATGGAAGTAATAAAATCATTTTCTGTATACGTGACGACTGGAATATCATTAGTTAAAATGTCATTATTTTTCTTACCCCTACTGAGTTATATCTCATTTATTTGGCGTGATATTTCAGATAATGCCGATCGTCGGGGTTCTCATTGACTTTCAAGTTGAGCAAACTTATATGCCAAATTTAGGAAATTACGTGTTCACAATAACCTTGGAAGACCTCTTCCTGATCATACTATTCTTTGATGAGTAATTAGAAAAAAAATTGTAAATATGTAAAAAACGAAAAATGTGAAAAGTTGTAATAACACCTTAAAGGCTTTTGTAAAACCTAGTTTTGCTAAAATGATACCTAACTTAAAGAGTGTTATGTTTGTATAACCTAACTTTTGAAGGGATATAATCCCTTATGTAAAATATTATATAAACTAATGAAAAACACAGAAGTTTGATATATAGCATTTTATTCTAACTTGAAACTTAAATATATAAGATAAAATTAGAACAGAAAGTTACACTGCGCCTCATGTAAGCCATGAGAAGCTGTCGTTGCCTTCTTGCCCAAAATTTCTAAAGATATCTATAATATATTTTTAATATTTTTTATTTCTTTTGAGATGACCTCATTTTAGCTATGATTTTTTCTTGTCTAACTCTGCTATTGAGAGAACATTCCATCACCCTAAATTTTTACTGAAAAAAAAAAATACTAGTTTCTTAACCACCATCATTTGTTTAGGGTCACAACTGCAAAAAGCAGCAATTTAGCATTAATATTTAACAAAATAAACCATAATTTTTTATTATATTTAAAATTCAAACTCAAATAAGAAAAAAGGAAATGCTCACTTATTATGAAGTAGGCAAACACTAAGCTAAAACTTTGATGGCAAAAAGTCGTTAATTCTACATACAATTTCTTGTCCTTTTATATCATATATAAAATTATTCATGTGCCTTTATTTAATAGTTTAAATTTTTGTGAGAGGTAGTTTTAAACATAGTATTGAAATCTCTATGACCTAATAGTTTGGAATTCGATCTTTGTCATCCTTAATCTTTTAATAAAAAAGTTGAGTTTTAGCATAAGGTGAAAGGCAGGCTCAGTTCGTTGTCTATGCTTCAACCTTAAAATGTTTATGCATAAGAAAAGAATGTTTATTGTGAGAGGGTGAAAGAAATAAATCTTAATCATTGAATCTTATATGAATAATCAATATTAGAATATTAATGTATGTGACTTTTTTAAGTGATCACATAATCTTTAAGTAACTTTTAATCTTGACCATCCAAGTATGGTTGTATGGTCAAATTGACTCCTCTCCCCTTTCACAATAATCACTCCTCTTATTAGATATGTCTCTTATATATATATATATATATATGAGGAGAGATCGATTTTACATCAGTGTAAGTCTTTTTTGATTTCTACACTTATTTTCAACCGTTAGATTCACTTTCATCTAATAGTTGATATGATTTCATTAAAAGTAACCATTAGATGAAAGTGAATCTAACGGTTGAAAATGAGTATAAGTAAAAAAAGACTTACACCGGTATAAGTTGATCCTCCCTATATATATATAGTTTAATTCTTATGCATTATCAATGTAATTTTTTTTACACTATCGTTCGATCATACATCGCCACGTCATTAAAAATATTTGGCTTTCTTAATAACTATTATATATATATATATATATATATATATATATATATATATATATATATATATATATATATAAAATCATTCATATGTTTTGACTTATCAGCTTGAGCTCTTGAAAATAATTGATTCTTGATACTTCATTGGTGCAAATGTCTCTATTTATAGGCATATGTGTCATGGAAGTAATTTTTTTTATTTAATATGAATGTAATATCAGTATAAAAATCTTTTATATTATAATTCAATCATGCATAATTATATCATTAAAATATTTGACTATTACAATAAAAATTTTAAAAATCATATATACAACAATGTATGATTAGTTTATATAAAAACTTTGCATTCATATAGCATCAAAATTACATTTTTCCCTCTAAATGTGCCACACATTATGGGGTGGATCTGGCCCACTTGGGTTTAATGAGAAGTGTCTAGTACACAAACATAAATAAATTTATATAAAAGTTATAGTTATTTTTATTATGTATTTAAATTTGATCCATTATGCATTAATTTTGCTACTGGGTTTAATTTTTTGTGTCAGTGTAAAGGTTTTGTATTACCATTGAATGATGTAATATTTTAAAAATTGAATCAAAGATTAAATTGGTAAAACTTTCGGGTCATAATTTAATTAGTTTAATAGGTTAAATTTGTGATTAAACTATGATTAAATTATGGTTAAACAAAAAATGTTCAAATTAGAAACATAGTCGATTTATGATCCAATCAGTTTAACCAGTCAATTTCGGTTCGATTTTTAAAATATTGCAAAAGAGTTATGCTTCATATTTTTTGGACTTTCTGACTTTTAGAGTTATGTTTCATAAGCATTAATTTTTTAATTTTGTATATTTCTTATTATTTTATGAAATTCATTTGGAAAATATAACAAATATATTACATACATATATATGAAGTGTATATAGTGAGATAAATGTTTATTGTAAGAGGTGAGATGGGTGAATCTTGATTATTGGATCTTATATGAATGATCAATTAGAATATAAATATATATGACTTTTTTAATTTAATTAACTTTTAATCTTGACCATCAATATATGATTGTATAGTCAATATTTATTTCTTCTCACTATATATGTCTTTATATATATATATTAAGAGTTTATAGGAGTTAAATAATTAATAGAGTAAGAAAAATAAAGATAAAATTGATATAAACTAATTAATTCTGTGTCAAAATTTTAAAATGATATATAAAATAATTTCTAAAACGATTTATAAAAAGGAAATGAAGAGATTATTGATTTTTGGTGAAATTATTTAGACAAATATTACATTTAAAAAAAAATGGTAATATTTGGGTCGGATTCCAATACGGTCCGAAACAACCCATTGGGTAGTGAACCAGTTTAGGAGCAGTGTAGTTGCTGCATCCCCATTCTCCAGGACGAGAACTTTGATTTTCAAATTTTAGGGCTTAAGAGCAACTAGTCTAAAGCTAAAACCCTTTGGCTTTGGGTGGAGACGAGAGGAGAGAACATGGCGAACGAAGACTTGAGCAGTTGGACTGATCTTCTACATTCTTCCACGAAGCTTCTGGAACAAGCCGCTCCTTCCGCTCAGTTCCCTCCACTTCAGGTCCCATTTCTCTTCCCCCTTTACTTTCCGAGTTCTATTTTACTCCTCATTTCTGAATCTAATACGAATGTGAGCGAATCAACTTTTTCCTTTTCACATTCCTTGTTGGAAACAATTTCATCACTGTTTTATTTTTGTTGCTGACTAAAATTTGCGAACCAAAGAGAAATCGCCAAAGATTTTTTTTTTTCTCACAAAGAAAGAGTCCAATGCAATTTCACATTTGATTACACTTTCAGTGCTGTTCCAGTTGGTTATTGGGATGGCAAAATAGTTCACATTGAAACTGTGGTTACACACACATAAAGTGCACTTGAAGGCGTAAGTATAAGTGCATTTTGGGTTCTCTGGTTTTGAATTCACTTTCATACATTGTTCAGAGGAACTTAGATCAACTCGAAGCATTATCTAAAAAGCTCAAATCCAAGACCCTAAGGACTGAGGCGCCTTCTCAATCTATTGCTGCAACAAGGTACACTTCCATGGCGATTGTTGCAATTTTTTTTTTTTATGTCTAAATTGTTCAATCACTTAGAATCTAGAAAGTATAAGAAAAGTTTAAATTATCTTATGGCTAGTTGGAGTGCTCTGAGTTGTTAGATTTTAATAAATATATAATTGTTCCTTTCATATATAATTGTTAGAAAGATGATCTTAAAGCAGAACAACAACAAACATAATAGCTAAGCCTTATTCCCACTAAATGGGTTCAGCTACCTGGATTCTAGCATGGCAATACATTTGATCATGTATCATGTATTCATGAAGCCCCATGTAACTTAAATCCTCCATTCTAGGGCATGCGGGGCATCACTTTTATATCACATTTTCTTACTAGGGCATGTGGAAGTAGCCATCTTATGTTCATTATTATGATCATTTTTCCAATTTCTTTTGCATGGACAGGCTCCTTGCTCGTGAGGGGATAAATGCAGAGCAGCTTGCAAGGGATCTGAAGTCATTTGAATTGAAGGTATTTATCTGCATACTACTCAATATAAAGTTTGCAATCTTTTTTACTTTGAGCATTTGTGCTTTGCTTGCTTTAAGTATTCTATTTATTTGTCTGTTACATAGATATTTTATGCATTCCATAGCAGGTTGCATTAAATCTCTACACAGCCTTAGTTTAAGTTGCACAGACTTCCTTATTTTCCTGATAAAATTTGTTTGGTAGCAAAAGTAATTTTTGCTTGAAAGTTCATGTCAAGTTGCCTTCTTGGTTGTTTTTGCTGTGGTTCTCTATATTGCTTAATTCATACTGCCACTACTATTTTGCTGATGCTGTACCCTTTGTCTGTTGATTTTTTTTTTCGGGTTAATTTTTCTTTGAAGACAACTTTTGAGGATGTTTTTCCTGTTGAGGCTACAAGTGTTGAAGAGTATCTGCAGCAGGTAATTTTCACTTTTAAATTGCTTGTTATTCATCTTGGACTTACTATCACGTTTAATTCATAATTAGACCTTAAATTGATTCAACTTGGACCTCTTTTATTGGTGTGAGATTATCATATACTGTGTCTTTTTTCGTTTGCTCAAAATTTTCCCTTCCATTGTTCACAAAATCAGTGAGAAATATTTGTCCCTATGGATTCAAATATAGTGTTAGAATTCTGCTGTTTGAATTCTTTCATTACATTACATCTTGGTAAGGTTAAAGAGCTATCCTTTGTTGATGAAAATTATTATTGGTTTTCATTTTTATATATTTTTAACTTTTCGAAAATGAGCATATGATTGTAGCATGATTGTTATATCTAAATGCTGTTTCTGTCTGCTGCCCCCTTAGTTCTATAAGCAAAAGTATTCAGTGTTTGTATGTGAAATTCTGTACCTTGTTGTGGAAAACCAATAAAATCTTCATACTCTTTACATGTAGTCCTCTTTGAACGGAAATATACTCTGTTTTACTATCAGGTTCATGAAATGGCAATGGTCTCCGCTGTCCAGGAAGCTCAGAAGGATAATCTCAGGAGTTTTAATGATTATATGATGAAAGTTTTGGAGGTTAGTGTGATATTGTCTTTAGTGGTACAATACTTTATTTTTTTTCTATACTCTTCCTGTAATTTGGGGTTTGGTTTCTTCATATATTTTACTGCAGATGTCTTTTGGCATGGGCCTTGGCTAAGGTATATGTATAAAACTAACAATATAAGAATATTTAGTATAAGTAGTGGTCAACTGTTTTTTTGGCTGACTTGATGTGTGCTTATGTTTTCCTTTCATTGCTGAAATTAAGAAATCTTTATGGCAGTGTCCTACATAGTTCTGTTTTTTTGGATAGAAAAAGAAAATTTATTAAGGAAGAAGAGAAGAAAACAAGAGAAAACACCTAGAACCTCAGAGATTGAGTCATGTAACAAGGCATGCCAATCTCTCTGCATGTTTACCAAAGAAACTCCTCTAAAGAGATCATGAGCGGAGCACCTCAAAGAAATGCCTGCCCTTAGATTTCTTATGGCTTATGGGGCAGAATTATGACAAAGGGAATGGAGAGATTTATTGTATTGATAAGATTGCTTATTTCAGCCATTTTTTACTTTTTGGTCCTTGTTAATGAGGATGTTTCCTTTTTTGGTGGGGTTAACCTTCTTGGTAATACTTATTTCCTCTTCATTTGAAAATTTTTCTTTTTCTTTTAAAAAAAGAAAAGATGAAAAGAATACAAAAGACAAAAAAAAGAATAGTTCTGCTTAACTCATACAACTTTATAGTTTTTCATAATCTTAACAATGACAATTAGGTCTACTAACCTGCCTAAACTTCCACCAACCAAAGCATCACTTTTGGTTGATTGCTTTTCTATTAAACATGCTTAGCTTAATCTGTTGAAGTTCACATATGAAATGAAGTAGCATAGTGAAGTAAGTAAATAGTTTTATTTTATTTTGGAAATTTTATAATTGGGGTGAGTGTTTTATTGCATTGTTATATTGGTGATTAAGATAGGTTTATTTGTTCTTGATTTTTATAAATATCTAGTGACAATGATAGGTGGAATGGTCATTGTATGGCTCAGCCTTCTTACTGCTTGATAGAATATAATGTTTGACAGGAGGATTGGCAAAAAGAAAAACGTGATTTCCTTCAGAGTTTAAGCCGAATTTCAACATTACCTAGGACAAACATGATTTCTACCAGCAGTGTGGGTACCCGCCCGGGTCAGATTGTGTCTATGGCTTCTAGTCCACAAGTCTCTTCTGGTATGCCTAGCATGGAGATTGTTCCTCTGACTAGCAGGCCTATTATGGAGAAAAAGGCATCTGTCTATGCTGAAGTAGTGAAAAACCTGAATAAAGCAAGGGAGTGTGGGTTACCATTCAAAGTATGTTCCCTACTTCCTCCATCTCTCTTAAATTTTGAATATGAGATTTCTAAATTATATTGAAAACTGTGTAGCTGGAGTTGCCTGTTTAAAAGTCATGACTGTCTAATGATCAACATAATGATTGGTATGAAGCTAATGTTTTAAACTTTTATTTCAATATCATGCCACTCATAATTTTGGATTTAAAATAGTAATTTATTTGTCTTGAGATGTTTGCTGTGTTGTTTTCCTTAAAGCTCTTGCCAGTATTTGCCTTGTTGTGTTTACATACAAGTAAGTTGATTATCATTATTATTTTTTTCTGTGGTTATTAGCCTGCTGCATCTTTCAAGGGTGTATATGAAAGTTTGGGCATTGATGCTGGTGGTGGAAAATCAGTTACGATGCGGAAGATATGGCACCTTGTTCAGGTTGTACTTGTAGTTGTATACTGTTAACAGACAAAACAGAAAGAAAAACTTTTGTGTGCAACTTTCTTGCTTCCACTTGTGTCAAAGTAAATATTCATATTTATTTTCCATAATTTGGCTCATTGAAACAGATGCTGATGGATGAGGACTCAGCCCAGCAACATGTTTCAAAAAGGATGTCATTGATTGTCGGTGCAAGACGCCACCTTGAATGGGGACATGAGAAATACATCATGGATACCATACAGAGTCATCCTGCACAAGTAATTTGTTTTCCAGGACTTCAATACTACTGATGTAGTCTGCAGATAATTTTTCAAATTCTTTATGATACTTATTTTTTGTAGATTGTTAATTCTGCCTTTCTTTGACTCCCTGTGTTTGCATGCTATGCTTTTGAGGGAGTTGCTTTGAGAAAAACTTTGTCAAGATTCTCTCAATTCTTTTGCTTTCTACTGCTTGTTCTTTATTAATATAAGACAGAGAGCATGCATGAATTTGCGTTGTTTGTATCAACAGTAATCTTACAAATACTTTGCCTAGTTACTTAATTTTTTCATATCAATAATCTGCATTAGGACTCCTTGTGTTTGCATGCTATGCTTTTGAGGGATATGCTTTGTGAAATACTTTTAACATGCTTCTCTCAATTTGTTTGCTTTCTGCTGCCTGTTCTTTATTCATATAAGATAGGGCATGCATGAATTTGCATTTGTTGTATCAATACTTTGATAGGCCCATTATGCAAAAGAGGCAAAAGAGAGCAAGGGGAAGAGATTTGGCCTACAGATAAAGGCCTGCAAGTCTATGAAAGAAGAAATAAGGATGTAGCACAGTTAAAAAAAAAAAGAATTAGTGGGAGGGGAGGTACATGTGGGATTGGTTGAAGGAGAGAGAAAGGAGGGGAGGTACATGTGGGATTGGTTGAAGGAGAGAGAAAGGTGAATAATAGAATGGGTTGAAGGAGAATCATAATCATTATATAAGGGGTAGTAGGGAACCGAAGGGGTGAGGAGGAAAATTGCTAAGGGAAATATTGGATAGGCTGGGTGAAGGAGTTGGTTTCTCTTCTTCCTCAGGAAAGGGTTTTAGGGTTTATTTTTGTTTCTGTTTCTTTCATGTTCATGTTGTAAGGAGCTCAGCTCCATTTCATCACTGTTTTCGGTCTTTAATTGTCTGCAGTTTCTATATTAAAAAACAGAAATTATCCTCTGTGTTACTGTATTATCAGAATTCTATCTGTTTCTGTTCTATCCTATTTCTTGGGACCTAACAAAATGGTATCAGAGCTCCGATCCTAGGAGCATCTGGTATCTATCATCATGGAAGCAGGGATGAGAAGATTGGAAGGGCTGAGAGTAGGGAGCAGCCCTAGAAAACAGATTCCAAAATTTGATGGGAGAGAGGCTTATTGGTGGCTGATCCAGCTAGATCAGTATTTTGCGGACAACAGCTGGATCCATGAAGAGATGAAGAAAATGTGGGTTACCATGTTTGCATTGAGGGGAGAAGCTTTCAAATGGTGGTCTTCTTGGAAGCATGACAATCAGAATGCAACGTGGAAGACTTTTGAAAGGGCTGTGATCAAGAAATTCCAACCAGATCTATGGGCTTGTCTTCAAGTTTCAGAAGATGAGAAGCAAGAGAACAGGGGCAGAGACATGATTCAAGAGGAAAAAACAAACCCAGAAATGCGGACAGAATCTGAAAATGGAAGGGAGCGTGATCTGGGTGAACTTGTAATATTGGGGAAGAAACAAGATGAAACAAGGATCAGAAGTGAAGATGAAGGTACCCAGATGAAGAATCACAGCAAAGAAAAGGGCAGGGAGGTGGAGATTGAGGCAGGAGCAGAACCTGAAGGAGGGAACAAGCAAGAGAGAGGAAAAGCAAGTAACGCAAGGTGTGAAGATCAGTTTAGGGGTAGCAAAGGAACAGCCAAGAGGGAGGAGAAGATTGAGGCAAAAGATAAGGTCGGGGAGAAAAAATCAGCGGTGGTGGAAAAGAGAGGGAAGGGTGAAGCTGAGATGGGAGAGGGCGTCGACACAGAGGTAACGACGAAATCGACAACAACCGAGAAGGGGTGGATCGTGAAGGGGCTCAACGTCCCACCGCCACCACCGGAACCTCCGAATTCAAGCTCGGCCATGAAAGGGAATGAAACGCCAGTGACGACGAAGCTGTTGATGTCGTTGGCGGAAACCGACGTTACTCCGGCGAAGAAGATGGGGTTGGGGAGGAGTTTCGACCAACAACTAAAGAGGAGTTGGGTGGCAGAACCTCAACGGCGGGAGCTGCTGGACACCGGTCGAGGTGTGAGACTTTTCCGTTGTATCTATTTCAAAAACAAAAGAGAAACACGTAGGAAGGAAAAGGATGAAGGGAAGGTAGGATTGGAATTACAGAAATTGGGTCAATCATTTGACCTAATGGGCCAAGCCCAATTTTATAAAAAGAAGAATTTGGCCTATCAGAAAGTTGAAATGAGGTTGCTGTCTCTCTCCAAGGCAAATTTGATCATCACTAATGATTGGGCTGCATTTTCATGTATTGGGCCACCAACCCATCTACCCATCCAAAGGGAACAAGGAGAAATTGAAGGCCCTAAAGAAGGAATTCTCTTATTTGCAGCACGGTCATTATATTACAAACAATGGGATCCTGGAGGAAGCTCTTTTATTGGCTGTCTTCATGGCCTTCACCTTGAGGACAAGGTGAAATTGGAGGGGGGAAGTATTGATAGGCCCATTATGCAAAAGAGGCAAAAGAGAGCAAGGGGAAGAGATTTGGCCTACAGATAAATTCCTGCAAGTCTATGAAAGAAGAAATAAGGATGTAGCACAGTTAAAAAAAAAAAAAGAATTAGTGGGAGGGGAGGTACATGTGGGATTGGTTGAAGGAGAGAGAAAGGTGAATAACAGAATGGGTTGAAGGAGAATCATAATCATTATATAAGGGGTAGTAGGGAACCGAAGGGGGGGAGGGGGAAAATTGCTAAGGGAAATATTGGATAGGCTGGGTGAAGGAGTTGGTTTCTCTTCTTCCTCAGGAAAGGGTTTTAGGGTTTATTTTTGTTTCTGTTTCTTTCATGTTCATGTTGTAAGGAGCTCAGCTCCATTTCATCACTGTTTTCGGTCTTTAATTGTCTGCAGTTTCTATATTAAAAAACAGAAATTATCCTCTGTGTTACTGTATTATCAGAATTCTATCTGTTTCTGTTCTATCCTATTTCTTGGGACCTAACAAATACTTATTTTCTGCTTGTTTTTTTTTTATCTAATTGTAGGCTGCTCTTGGCGGTGGTGTTGGGAATTTGCAAAGAATCCGTGCCTTCCTTCGGGTTTGTCTCAATTTGACGAATATGCATGTTGTCAAATAGCATAGATGCGTTTGTTTATTTTTTTTTTTGATGTCCCTGATTTTAATTATTGCTGTGCAGATTCGGTTGAGGGATTATGGAGTACTTGATTTTGATGCTGGTGATGCTCGGCGGCAGCCTCCCATTGATACCACTTGGCAGCAGGTCTCTGATACTTTATCTGATTTTAAAATTGGTTATATTTTATTATTTCTTATCTTTGATTTTTTTTCTTGGTTTAACTCAGTTCACTGATATTTCTTATTCCTTTTTGTTTCTTGAAATTACTATTGATGATGAGAGCTTGCATTTCTTTTACAGATATATTTTTGCTTGAGGTCTGGGTATTATGATGAAGCAAGAAATGTTGCCCTATCTTCACGTGCTTCACATCAATTTGCTCCTTTGGTACATACTGTTGTCACTACTGACTTTGTACTAATTCATGGTGTAATATTTCTTAAATATTTTCTGTTTCTGACAGCTCACAGAGTGGATTACTACTGGAGGAATGGTACCAGAAGAGATTGCAGCTGCTGCATCAGAGGAATGTGAAAGAATGTTGAGAACTGGTGATCGGGTAGGTCGAGCTGCATATGACAAGAAAAAGTTACTGCTGTATGCGACCATATCAGGTTCTCGAAGACATATTGATCGCCTGCTTAGAGATCAACCAACTCTCTTTAGTACAATAGAGGATTTCTTGTGGTTCCAATTGTCAGCTGTGCGGGACTGCCCTAGTGGACCTTCGTCCATTGTTCTAAGTGATGGTCTGGTTCCATACAGTTTGGATGATTTGCAAATTTACCTGAATAAATTTGAGCCATCATACTATACAAAAAATGGAAAAGATCCTCTTGTATATCCCTACATCTTGCTTTTAAGCATTCAATTGCTTCCAGCTGTATTATACATGTCTAAGGAAACAGGAGATGAAGGATATAACATTGATGCTACCCATCTATCAATTGTGCTAGCTGATCATGGGGTCCTTTCTGAAGGTGCTGGTGCTGGGCATAAGTTGGGAGTGATGGATGCTTATGCGGAAGTGTCTACCATTATCAGGCAGTGTGGATCTATGTATTTGCGTCTTGGTGATCTCTCAATGGCATTAGAATATTATGCACAAGCTGCTGCTGCGGTGGGTGGTGGGTGGTTGTCATGGACTGGTAGAGGTAATGTTGATCAGCAAAGGCAGAGAAATTTGATGCTGAAGCAGCTTCTAACTGAATTATTGTTAAGGGATGGAGGCATATATCTTTTACTCGGTGCAAGAGGTGCTGGAGAAGAAGGTGAATTGGGACGTTTTGTGACTGATCCAAAAGCAAGGCAACAATTTTTAATTGAAGTTGCTTGCCAGTGTCAGGAGGCTGGGATGTATGACAAAGTAATTTTTTTCGTTCTTATGCTACTGTTTTATTTTAGGCAAAAAAATAGTAAAATAAAGAACACCTTTGTCTGTTCTTACTAGATTATAACATGACTTGGCTGATAAGCATTATCCTACACACCCTAAACAGGTTCTTGAGGTACTTAGAGTGGGGAAGCACTCCATTCCGATTTTTAGACCTCACTCTTTTTGGCCTCTTAGACTTCCATTTTCTGGTGAAGCTAAATCTATTTTTAATACATTCAGGATATTTGCTTACTCTTATTTATTTTCAATATTTAACGTCTTCAATTACATATAAATAATTATTTTTCACATTCTTAGGTTTCTGATATTGTGCATCTTGGCTCCCTTGATTTATCTTTACTAATAATCTTGTCCATACTTCTTATTTCTTCATTTTTTTCCCCGTTACCTCTCTGTTCCTCTTATTACTCATCCTCTGTTGTGGATCACTGGGTTTTATCCAACCTTAACGTTGCTTTTGCTGATAGTCGATTTTTTTTGGTTCAGTCTATAGAAATTCAGAAGAGAGTGGGATCCTTCTCAATGGCCCTGGATACCATCAATAAGTGCCTCTCTGAAGCTATTTGTGCCCTTTTCCGTGGAAGATTAGATGGTGAGAGCCGGACTGCTGGCCTCATCCATTCTGGCAATGAGATTTTGGAGACGTACACTTATTACCCTGACGTCAGGTCATATTGAAACCCTTACCTTATTTTATTGTTTCATGCATGGTTATGCTTGGCTTTGGGATAGTGATATTCTTCAGTTGTTGCCTAATCTTTCATATATGAAGTTTTTCAAGTAAGAACTTTATAAACCCTTGAGTCATGTTTAGAACTTATTCTGTGGTGATTTCACCCAGAATATGATTTGATCCTTACTCATTTCTTATCTTCTTTTTCCTTACACTTATCTTTTAACATGGTGTGATCTTGGAGATCAAAAGTCTGCGTCTGTCTATCTGGGAAGTCTATCTTTCCCATATACTTCGTGAGGCCAATAGAATAGTAGTGCTGATTTCCTTGCTAAAACAGGTGCTGCAGGGGATGACAGGATTGGGTCATCTTCTTTTGGTTGATTCCATGGGTTTAGTCTTCGTTAGGTGTTAGTTTTATTTTCTTCCTTTCTGCTGTACCCAAAAAAAAAAAAAAGATTAAAGATAAGACCTATGCCAATTTTTAAATTTCATAAAATTCCATGGCTTTGTAAGTAATTTTGTTTTTCTTCCATTTGCAACTGTTCTTAATATTGAGTCAGGATATTTCCTTAAAGAGTGCTATGGTCATTGCCAAATTATGAGGCCTTCCTTGTGTTGGATTCTTAAAAAGTATGACTTGGAAATTCCAAGTCTGCCTTACTAGTTACTATTGCTGGAGTTGCTGCAACACTCAGAATTATTTTGATGAGTTTAAGATTTGACAGTGTACTGAACTGGAGACCCTAGTAATTTGGGTTTTGGCTCTTCAAACAGAATTGCTATGATCAATGCATTCAACCATGAAATTTATTCTGTTGTTCATTCTATGTAACATTTCTGCATTCCATCCCTTAGTAAAATGATTGATTGAATTCTTTTTGCAGTCTTCAAGAGAGAGAGCATGTTTTTGAGCAGCAAACTGTGTTAAGACAACTTGAGTCAATATTGTCAATTCACAAATTGGCAAGACTGGGGCATTATGTTGATGCATTAAGGGAGGTTGCCAAACTTCAATTTCTTCCTCTAGATCCCCGAGGCCCTGATATTGCTGTTGATGTGTTTGAAAATTTATCTCCTCATGTCCAAGCTTGTATTCCAGATCTTTTGAAGGTTGCTCTCACTTGTCTGGACAATGTGACGGACTCTGATGGATCACTTCGTGCCTTAAGGGCTAAGGTATTGTCTTGTGGATCCCCTTGTTTGGTTGGGCTATGTCCATGCTTTAGTTGCTTTTGTTGAAGTAACCTAATTCACTTTAACGTTTTTCAAAAGTGAAGCGTGGGGAGCGCTCACAGAAGTAATAAGCTTATGCCTTCCATATAGTATGTTAAACTTTTTGGTCAAGTTGAAAATATAACCCCTATCCTGAAGCTTTCCTAGGAGTTTGTCTTAAACTGTTAATACAAATATGTTCATTATTTTATATGATAATTACATTTAGTACCTATCCTCTGCCCTAAATCCATTTTGCTGTAGTTAATACTTATTTATTTATTCTGTTTTGTCATTTTTGTATAAAATATATAGGATATATCATAGATATTAAATTAATTCTATACAGGTACAAGAAAAGAAAGTAAAACGACAGGAAAATTTTGGTTGATTTTGTACAAAATCTGTTGCCTTTACTAGGGGGGGGGGAGAAATTTTCTAAAGAACAATACCGCAGTTTGTATAAATCAGTGGGGAATGAGCTTCAATCCAGCGATTGGTGGGTAAATTTTAATTTACTTTGTTATCAAAATATTCATTTATCCACTTCTTGACTGAGGAGTGTAAATGATGGTTTGGCATGGTTGCCCAAGACCAGCAATTTATGGAGTTTTCTTTTCAGCAGTAAAGCTTTTTAATTATCATCTGTTGTAGTTTTAAAATAATGCTTTTAATTGATTAGGTCAAGCATTTGGTTAGTTATCACGTATCCAGTCACATTTGGTGTCTGAATGGGATGGTTAAAGTGCTATTTGATATTTAATTTATTAATATGTGCTGGTTTCATAATGGCTAAATCTTCTTTTTTGCAGATTGCGAGTTTCATTGCAAATAATATGAAGAGGAATTGGCCTCGTGATTTATATGAAAGAGTTGCGCAGAGGTTGTGAAAGTAAATATACGATGGGAATTGTAGTAGCCTTTAAATTATTGAAGGCAACAGAATGTGTTTGGATGAAGGTTTTAAGTAGTGTAACACTTGTAAAGTAGTCTCAATGACCTATTTACTGGACCTATGCCCTGGAGATATATTGGGAGGAACTAGAACAAAGAATTACACTGGTTATGACTTTTCTCATCCCCTTTTCTTTTTGTTTTTGCTATTGGTAATATGCTGTTCACAGGTTTGGTTAACAAGAACGTTACTTTCCACCGCTCCCTTTCTTTCTGGTATGTGTTATTAATTTATCAGTAAAACAAAGGATAAGGAAGTGGAATGACAGAACTTTATTTTTATTCAAAGGATTAAGGTTTTTTAAATAGGTAACAATACATAATTGAAATAAGAGTCACATCTAACATATTTTTCATAATTCAATTTTTTTTAAATATTAGATAACTAGTCTCGAAGTCTGTCATTAAATTTGCTGATTAAACTAGAAAAAATAATTGCATTGCAACATATAGCAACAAATTCCTAAACTTTAAGATACTAAATAATTGACTCATTTTAAATAAATTCAACAATAAAAATAAATAAATTTTACTAACAATCCCTCCTTTAAATTGACATTTGCTAATATCAATTTAAAAACTTAGCCTATTAGATGCCTAACAACTCTTTGAACTTCACAAACAGCTCTCTCTTTAAAGCCTTGGTGAATATATCAGCAACTTGATCTTCACTTTTGCATTGCATCATATCAATTGTTCCATCTTTGCATAGATCTCTCAAGAAATAAAACCTTACATCAATGTGCTTACTTCTTCCATGTAGAACTGAATTCCTGGACAATTTGATTGTTGAGCTATTGTCATAGAAAATTGTAGTAGCTCCAATTTGTTTGAACTGCAGCTCCTTAAGAATTTTTCTCAACCATATGGCTTGGCAAGCACAACTTGTAGCTGCAACAAATTCAGCTTCTGTGCTGGACAAAATGACAATTGGTTGCTTTTTAGATGACTATGAAATAACACTTGTTCCAAGCATAAAGACATAACCAGATGTGCTCTTTCTATCATCTTGATCACCTGCATAATCACTGTCAGTAAATCCTACCAAATCAGATTTTTCATCCTTCTTGTAATATATCCCAAGGCTTCGAGTTCCCTGCAAATAATGAAGGATTCTCTTGGCAGCTAGCAGATACAACTCGGTGGGATTCTCCATGTATCTATTGATCAAACTCACAGAATACATTAAATCTAGTCTTGTTGCAGTAAGGTACATCAAGCTGCCAACAATTTGCTTGTAAAGTGTGCTATCAACCTTCTTCCCATCAAGATCTTTGTATAGCTTTGTGCCACATTCAACTGGAGTACTTACAGGATTACAATCCTTCATTTGAAACCTGTCCAGAATTTCTCCCACATATTTCTTTTGAGAGATAAAAATCCCATCATCTGATTGCATCACTTCTATGCCCAAAAAAAATGCATCAAACCACGATAAGTCATTTCAAATTCATTCATCATGGACTCCTTGAATTCACTAAACATGGCAGCGCAATTTCTAGTAAATATAAGATCATCAACATACAAGCAAACTACAAGCCCTTTTCCTTTATCCCCAACCTTGACAAACATTGTATGCTCATAAGGACATTTCACAAAACCAACTTTAAGAAAGTAAGTTTTAATACGATTATACTAAGCCCTTGGGGCTTGTTTTAGTCCATAAAGAGCTTTCTTCAATCTATAGACTTTATTTTCATTTCCAACCATAATATAGCCAGTGGGTTGATCAATAAATACTTGCTCATCCAAATATCCATGCAAGAAGGCCGATTTGACATCTAGCTGGAAAATGGGCCAAGAATTTTGTGCCGCTAACGCAACCACCAACTGGATTGAGTCAGGTCTCACAACTGGTGAAAATACTTCTATATAATCAACCCCGTACTCCTGCTTGTATCCTTTGGCTACCAAGTGTGCTTTGTACTTGTCAACATCACCATTTTTGTTTAGCTTTGTCTTGAAGACCCACTTTACACTAATGGTTTTATGCCCCTTAGGTAAGTCACACAGCTCCCAAGTATCATTCTTTTCAATGGAATTGATTTCATCATCCATTGCTTTTCGCCATTTTTTCTCTTTGACAGCACTCTCAAAAGTTGTAGGATCACAATCTGTAAACAAAGCAAAATGAGTAACTGGATTACTTAAGCCAGTTATCTCATAATCTTCCATCCAAGCGGGCCTTCTTCTAACTCGTCCAACTATTTGAGCTTCCTCTTCATTTACTGTAGCAACTGATGATGAAGTTTTAGTGGCTGTTTGAACTTCATCTGATGAATTTATAGGCATAACATGTGCTAAAACTTGCTCCTGTTCAGCATCATTATCATAGAAGACTTTTTTAGGTTGCTGCTCGTTCCACTCCCAAGTGCTTTCTTCATTAAAAATAACATCCCTGCTGGTCACAATCTTCTTTGTTAGTGGATTAAATAATTTATATGCTTTTGAAACATCACTTACACCGAGAAAGATGCATTTTTCAGCTTTTCCATCAAGTTTCTTCCTTTTCTCATCTGGGATGTGAGCGTAAGCAATGCAGCCAAAGATTTGGAAGTAATCTACAACAGGTTTTCTTCCGCTCCAAGCCTCTTCAGGTGTCCTATCTTTAACAGGAAAAGTTGGGCTTTTGTTTAACACATGAACACTCCAATTTACAGCTTCCGGCCAAAATGTCTTTGGAACTCGTCCTTTTGCTAGCAAACTTCTCACCATGTTGAGAATGGTTCTATTTTTCCGCTCCAATACACCATTTTGTTGTGGTGTATATGCGGCTGTGAGCTCTCTTCGAATGCCATGTTACATACAAAAATCTTAAAACTCCTTTGAACAATACCCACCATGGTTTGTACGAAGAGACTTAATGTTTCTACCTGCTTCATTTTCAACACGAGTCTTAAAGCTTTTAAATGTGATAAAAGCTTCAGATTTCTCCTGTAAAAAATAAACCCACGTTTTTCTTGAAAAATCATCAATGAAGGTAATTAAGTACTTTTTACCTCCATTAGAAGATGAGTTTATTGGGCCATAAATATTTGAATGCACCAGCTCCAACACATCATTTGCTCTCCATGACTTCCCTTTAGGAAATTGAGAATGATGTTGTTTGCTAACAACACATTCTTCACAGACTTGAGAAGGAGCAAGAATTTGTGGAAGGCCTATCACTATGTTCTTCTGTTCTAGAGCCTTTAATCCACCAAAACTTAAGTAGCCATAACGAAAATAACACAACCATGAGGAGTCTTTTACTTTATCCACCAAACAGGATTGAATGCTTTCAATCTTTATTGGAAACAACCTGTTAGAACTCATTTGGATAATTGCAATAACACCATTTTTAAAAGGATCATAAATTCTACAAGAACCATTCTCAATTGTAATAACATACCCCTTTTCTTGTAACTGACCAGCACTCAATAAATTATTCTTCAAATCAGGAACATACAACACATTAGAAATTGTTTTCACAGAACTATTCTTAGTCTTTATCTTAATATCACCTTTTCCCATCACTTTCACAGTAGAAGAATCACCAAAACTAACAGTAGAGTGAAAGTTTTCATCTAGATTAGAAAAAGAAGACTTACTTCCATTCATGTGGTTGCTGCAACTTGTATCAACATACCAAATATTTGACTCAATCTTCTCTCCTTCATGGACAACCATCAACAAAGTTTCTGCTTCCTTCTTGTCTTCAACAAAATTTGAATTCTCCGCTTTTTCTTTATCATTAGGCAATCAAGTGTAACAATCAGAAGCATAATGACTATATTTATGACATCTAAAGCACTCTACCTTAGATTTGTCTCTGCCTCTGCCTTTTCCTTGAAACTAGTTATTATTGGCTTTGAAATTTTTGTTATCATCTTTGTTTTTGCTGCCATCTCTATGTCCTTGATCTCCCCTTCCTCTACCTCGACCTCTGCCTCTTCCTCTTGAGCTGTTGGAATGAGTATTGGTAGAAGCTTTCAAAGCTTGTTCGTCTACTATTGAACTTTAGTTCATTTTATGCTCATGGACCAACAAAGAGCTTTGCAATTCATCAAGAGAGAGGTCATTTATGTCTTTTGACTCTTCAATTGAGCAAACGACATAGTTAAATTCCCGCGTCATAGAACGCAAGATTTTTTTGACTACTATAACATCTTCAATTTTTTCTCCATGGCATCGCATTTTATTTGCAATCTCTATAGTCCTCCCAAAAAAGCTTGTGACAGATTCACCATCCTTCATCTGTAAGATTTCGAAATCCCTCCTCAAGGTTTAAAGCTATGCACGCCTCACTCGAGAAGAGCCTTGATATTTTTTCTTCATTGAGTCTCATATATCCTTGGAAGTATCTTTGCAAAGAATAGTTTCTAATATGGGACGATTAATAGCCTGGAAAAGATAATTTTTCGCTTTCAGATCCTTGAGTTTTCTAGCTTCAAATTCTGCTTGTTGTGCATTTGTCACCGCTGCACCTGCTGGTGGCTCCTGAATTCCAGATTCAACAACTGACCAATACTCTTTTGACCTTAAAAAATTCTCCATAAGCATGCTCCAATGATCATAGTGATCATCGAAATGAGGAATGGCGGCTTGAACAAAATTGGAATCAGTGGCTATTAAGTATGATAGCTTGGAAGGTAGAGAATGACTGCCTCACATGTTTCACTCTCAGGTCTCAGGGCTCTTAAAGCTCTTGATACCACTGTTATTAATTTATCAGTAAAACAAAGGATAAGGAAGTGGAATGACAGAATTTTACTTTTATTCAAACGACCAAAGCCCTTTAAATTGGCAACAATACATAACTGAAATAAGACCCACATCTAACATATTCTCCATAACTCAACTATTCTTAAATATTAGATAACTAGTTTCTAAGTTTGTCACTAAATCTGCTGACTAAACTAAAAAAAAAAATAACTGCACTGCAACATATAACAACAAATTCCTAAACTCTAGGACACTAAGCAATTGACTCATTTTAAATAAATTCAACAATAAAAATAAATAAATTCTGCCAACAGTATGTGCTAGAAGATATGCAAAGTAATTAGCAAATAGCTTGCTGTTCTTTCACTTTTTTCGTTATTTTGGTGGGAGCAACATGTACCCATGTCTAATACTATAGTGGGACTAGAAATGACATGAGATGTAACTGTTAGTAATGACATGAGATGTAACTGTTAGTTGCTGTTGGAAACTGCACAGTGCCAGGCTTCTTCTTTTCGTTTTCATTTTGGTTCATTTATGTTGATTGCTTTGCAAGCATTTTGCCTATGTTATGAAGCTAAGTTCCGATTTCAAAGCTGATTAACAATAACTAATTTGTTTGGCCATAATTCCCTCATGTGGAAGCCTAGTTACTTCTGGTTGACTTTATGTTCTGATACCATGAACTCATACCATTTATTAAGAATCATGTCCATTAAAAATTTAGAAGGTATTATAAACCTATTAACAAGACTTTTCCAAATAGCCATTAGAGCCGCATGGGACTCCATGGACCATTTCCGTACCCTACCATTGCAAAACAATGTGTAGGTTGCTGTAGCAATATTGAAGCATTTATCTTAATTTTTATATTTTTACATCAAATAATATATATAATTATTTTTATATTTTATTTATTATTATTTATTATATATATTTTTTCTCATTCAATTATATTTTTTTAAAAAAATTATAAATAATAATACACTTTTAAAAAAATATAAGACTATCTTTTTCCCATCCAATATGATGAAGCTGCAGTAGAATGTACCGTTTGGATGTTACGCTTTCTGTTGGTATTTGGTAACAGAAGTCTTTTTTTTTTTTCCGGACATAACCAAAGTCAAGTTATTACTGTTTTTTGAAATGTGTACTTGTTTTGATGGACAGTTGAGTGTTAATTTGATAAATTCTTATATTTTTATATTAAATAATGTTTATATATTTTTTATATTTTATTTAATATTATTTATTATGTATATATTTTTTATTATTTTTTTATTTAATTATATTTATTAAAAATTATGTGAATAATACTTATATTTTTAAAAAGAGTATAAATAATTATTTTTTTAATTTGATACTTGTCTTATTATATATATATATATATATTTTTTTTTGGATACTACAAAGCTCCGTCATATATCTAGTGGCATTTTTTTAATGAAATATATCGAGTGGTATATTTTGCCTTTTATATTCAAGAAAAAAAAACTGAAAAGTCAATGTATATAAACCAGATTTAACAAATAAGGCCTGATCCGGTGATCCCAACCCAAACATAATTATGCCATAATTGTTTTCAAAATCACTTCTGACTTTTTAAGGAGGAATTTTAACATTATTTCATTGTAAAAATAGAAAATTAGCAACAATTTGATATAATTATTTCTTACCTCTTAGTTTAGCCGGAATCATTAATAAGTATTATGTGTATGGATTAAAATTTATGATTTTTTATTCATTTTTTGTTTTGACAAAAAACCTCTTAAGAATTAGTGAATAAAGGAGAGAGGATATGTTAGTGAGAATTAAAACTTACTGAAAAAGTGAACCCTTATCAACAAATTAGGTGACTCTTACTAATTAAATCATAAGAAAAATCAAGTGATGGCCTAAATTTAATAAGAAAAATGTTTGTAATTATTGAGACAGTTAGAATTTGAAGTTAACTGCAATGTATGAAACCAAACGGTGCGTTTAGGAATTTCATCGTGTCTCACCTTATCCTGTTCCATATTTTTAGCGGTTGATTCGAATTTCTAAGCAAAAGCCCGCCAAACATCTCTGGTTATTCCTTGCATTTGCCCTAATTTTCCCAATTTCAGCAACACATTCAATTCACACGAAACAGATCAGATCCAATCTATCATTCAGCTTAACTTCTCAATATTCTTCTTCGTCTTCTCTGTTCTCAAAGCCTGTAATTGTGAACTCGTCACCACCGTGTTTGTGAGCTTGGATTCATAGCCCGTAATCTGTTGGGTGAAATTGGTGCGAATTTGGAAGGAACATGTATGGGAGGAAAGCTTGCCAACTTGTCAAAGAACTTGCAAGCGCAGAAAAGGGCCAGCTCGCCCCATTCAATGTAACCCCACATCTTCATATTCTCTCGCGTTTCAGTTCCATATTCATATTATTATTATTATTTATCATTTGTTGGAATTGGATCTTGCAACTGCGTAAGCATTACATTGGAACTTCCTTATGTCGTGGAAAATAATTATGTGAACCCTATTTTGGCATGTAAATAGTAACTAATTTCTCTTTGATCATAAGGGGGGGGGGGGGGGGGGCATGATCCAAACATGATTTCAAGCTTCCTCAGTGAGGTTACTTTACTGTGTCTGATTCTTATAATTACATCCGGTGAAGATAACAGTAAACATTTTTTTAAAATTTTTTTTTAGCTCTGCTTCCTTATATGATATGGGATAAGACTTTCTTAAGTGAGTTTGTCTCTAAAGTAATCAAATAAAGGTTTATTTATCATTAAATTTTAATGAGTTAAGATCATGATGCATTTAGATTAAATCAAGGGTGGATAATCTTACTTACTCAATTTAGACACAAGCTCACTTTAGAGGAACTTTTTCCATGTCTATAATACTTGGCATTGGATTTAAATGCTGCATGTGATCGTTTTCCACTTCAAAGCTGTCCTGAGTTCGCAAGCATATAATGATAAATTCAACTCTGAATATAGCTCTCTACTCTATGCCAACCTTTAAAAGTTGCATAAGATGAAACTTTGAAAATGTTTGCCTGTATAGAATTAGAGAGAGTTGGAGGAATTGTGTGTCAATTCACACACAAGTATATTGGTATTTATATACAGAAGTGGTATATTGAATAATTAAATACATTGAATAAGTAAACACTAATTCCTATGAAGTCATGATTATAATATCTAGTAATCATCACTTATGAGTCAGCTATGAAACATGTGAAGCATGTGAAATATGGCTTAATTCTAACACTCTCCCTCAAGTCGGAGCATATATATCATATGCGTCAAGTATGTTACAAATAAAATCAACTTGAGTCCCTCTAAGGGACTTAGTAAATATATCGGCTAACTGTTCATTGGAGTTGACAAAACTAGTAGTAATCTCGCCTGAAAGAACCTTTTCTCTAACAAAATGGCAGTCAAATTCTATATGTTTGACCCTTTCATGAAAAACTGGGTTAGAAGCAATATGTAAAACAACTTGGTTGTCACAAATCAGTTTCATTTCCTTGACGTCTCCCGATTTCAGCTGCTGAAACAATTGCTTTAGCCACATAAGTTCACATGTTGCTACTTCCATAGCGCCATACTCGGCCTCTGTGCTGGATCTAGCAACTATGTTTTGCTTTTTACTCCGCCATGAGATTAAATTACCTCCAACAAAGACACAATACCTTGAGGTTGATCTTCTATCTGATGGTGAACTTGCCCAATCAACATCAAAATAGCTAACAACTTGAGCATTGTCTTTGTTTTCATAAAGTAACTCTTTTCCTAGTGTACTATTGATGTAACTAAGAATGCGAACCACGACATCCCAATGACTATCACAAGGAGCATTTAGAAACTGGCTTACCACACTTATAGCAAAAGTAATGTCTTGTCTAGTTACTGTAAAGTAGTTAAGTTTAACAACTAGACATCTATATCTGCCAAGGTCTGTTAGTGGCTCCCTCTGACCTGGTAGCAATTTGACATTGGGATCCATCGGAGTATCACTAAGGTGGCAATCCAACATACTTGTTTCTTCAAGTATGTCTAAAGCATACTGTCTTTGCATGATGACAACTCTTGTATGAGATTGAACAACCTGAATGCCTAAAAAGTATTTTAGAGGGCCTAAATCTTTCGTCTGAAAATGGTTTGACAGATGTTACTTTAGATTTTGGATACCAGCCTCATCATTCCCTGTGAGGACAATGTCATCTACATAAACAACAAGGTAGGTACAAAGGCCAGGTGAAGAGTGTCGGAAGAACACAAAGTGATTAGCTGCATATTGAGACATGTCTAATTGTTGGATGACAGAGTTGAATCTCCCAAACCAAGCACGAGAAGATTAAGTCCATAGAGAGATCGACGTAGTCGGCAAACTAAGTCTGGTGCTTTGTGAGCAGTAAATCTTGGTGGCTGTTGCATATAGACCTCTTCTTGTAATTCATCATGCAAGAATGCATTCTTGATGTCTAGCTAATGAAGGGGCCAGGAGTAAATAATAGCCATGGCAAGAAAGAGGTGAACCAAAGTAATCTTAGCTACAGGAGAAACTGTATCCCCATAATCAAGGCCAAAGATCTGTGTGTATCCTTTGACCACTAAGCGGCCTTTCAACCGATAAACTTTCCCATCAGGACTTATCTTAATAGTATAGACCCATCGACAACCAACAATCGTTTTACCAGGAGATAAGGGGACAAGTTCCCAAGTACCACTAGAGTGTAAAGATGCCATTTTGTCAACCATAGCATGTCGCCATCCTGGATGATAGAGCTTCACCTGTAGTTTTGGGAATAGAAATAGAGGCCAAAGAGGACACAAAGGCATAATAGGAAGGTGATAAACAATGATAACTCAAATGATAAGCATAAATAGGATTAGAATTATGAGTGGACCTGATACCTTTGCGTAATGCTATGGGTAGTTCTAGCGTAGTAGGCGGAGCCAAAGAGTCCGATAGAGTAGAAGACGAGTCACAAGGAAGATTGGGGACCGGATCTAAAGCAACAGGAATGTTTGTTTGATCAACTGGGTCGATGGATGCATGAACAGGGTGTGGACGTGGTCTCCGCTGATATGTGATTAAGGGAGGAGTCAGGACAAGTGTGGGACTAAACTGAACAGGAGAAAGACAAATTGGGAGCATAATGTTAAGGTCATGATGCCCATTAGAAGTAGATGGAAAGAAGGGACAAGTCTCAAAAAAGCTAACATTATCAGAGACAACATATCGTTTGAGATCTGGGGAGTAGTATTGATAACCTTTTTGCAACCGAGAGTAGCCTAAAAAAATACACTTAATGGATTTGACAACCAATTTATCTTTTCCTGAAGTTAGGTCATATACAAAACAAGTATAGCCAAAAACATGAAGAGGAAGAGAATAGAGATCTTGGTTGGGAAACAACAGAGAATGGAGCACCTGAATTTGGAGGACAAAAAAAACATGCCGTTAATAAGGTAGCATGCAGTCATGATTGCGTCGCTCCAAAAACAAAGTGGTGTATTAAAGTGAAGGAGTAAGGTACGAGTAGTTTCGACTATGTGACGATTTTTTCCTTTCAGCTACACCATTTTATTGTGGGGTATAAGCACATGACGATTGATGTAAAATGCCCTGTGACGTAAAAAAAGAATGAAATAGGGCAAAAAAATATTCGAGGGCATTGTCACTTCGCAGAACTCTAATGGAGGTACCAAATTGAGTTTGGATTTTTGAATAAAAACCTTTAAATATGGAAAAAAGTTCAGAGTGATTTTTCATTAGAAATAACCAAGTACAACCAGAAAAATCGTCAATAAAAGTAACAAAATATTGATAATCCAATGTAGAAGTGACACGACTAGGACTCCAAATATCTGAATGGATTAAAGCAAAAGGAGCATTAGCTTGTTTATTGACTCTTTTAGAAAATGAACTACGGACATGCTTTCCCAACTGACAAGACTCACACTCTAGTGTTGACACTTTAGAAAGACTAGGTGCCATAACATGTAATTTCTTAGGCTAGGATGTCCCAAGCGTTAATGAACGATTTCAGGTGACTCAATGGCAGAACAAGCAATAGGAGATGCTGAAACAATGAGGTGATACAAGCCTCGAGACTCACGTCCTACTCCAATCATCTGCCCGGTACCCTGATCCTATACAAGAACGGTAGTATTAGCAAAGATAATAGAATAAGGCAGGGTATGAGTGAATTTGCTTATAGATATCAAATTAAAGGGACAACCAGGTACAAACAGTACAAAATCTAAAGATGGAGTGGGAACGAGATTAGCTTGACCAATGCCTTGAACTTTAGTTTGAGAACCATTGGCTAAAGTAACACTAGGTAGTGTATCTGTATAGGCAAGGTGGGAGAAAAGGGATTTGTTACCAGACATATGATCAGAAGTGCCAGAATCAATGATCCAAGGTCCCAAAGATAAAGACTGTGAAAGAAAGGTTGCAGGGTTACCAGTCTAAATGACAGGTGTAGTGGATTGCATGGATGCCTTGAGCTGGATGTACTCATTTTACTCAGCAGCAGAGAGGGAAACCTCGTCAAATGAGTCAGATGGGACAACCTAATCAACATTCACAGTTTTAGATTCAGCAGCCCAAGATGTGTAATTGTTTGCCCCCACTAATTTGTCACATGGGATCAATGGGACAGTGGTGAAGCTGATGACAGAAGGTGAGTCAGAGGTAGACATGCTGGTATGGGTGAAAAATAGGACTTAGGAAGGTCTCAGGTTGCTGGGCAAAAGGTGTGCAGGTGTTCTGGTCTAGAAACAATAAGGAGTAGTGGGCAACGGGTAGAGAGGGTTAGGACTCAAGTTTCTGGATCTCGAAAGCAGAAGCCAAGGTCGGAAAAGGACTGAAGGGTGGTTGGAGGTGTTGCCAGCGAAGTTTGGTGGTCAAAAAGTGGGTCACACACTCACACACGTCGGCGCATGGAGAGACGTGTAGAGATTTGAACACGTGCGTGGGGGCGCGAGCGGCGGTGAGGAGGTGGTGGGTCAGCAGTGGAAGGGTCAATCGGTGGTTTCTGCCTCCAATCTAGCGTCGCCAACAGTGGATGGCGTCACCGAAAAAGTTGCAGCTTATGGAGGCATGGCTGTTTGGAAGTTAAAAAGCACCATAAACCACTGGTGTGATGCACAAGAGTTTTAGGATCTTATCTTACGACTGATACCATATAGAATTAGAGAGAGTTGGAGGAATTGTGTGTTAATTCACACACAAGTATATTAGTATTTATATACAGAAGTGGTATATTGAATAATTAAATACATTGAATAAGTAAACACTAATTCCTATGAATTGATGATTACAATATTTAGTAATCATCACTTATGAGTCAACTATGAAACATGTGAAACATGGCTTAATTCTAACAGCTTGGTTACCACTACTTTGAGATTTGAGTCAGGATTTGACTAGCTATTTCAGATATGAACTCTCTTTCTTAATTGCATTAACTGCTTGTCTTTTTAGGTCCCCCTGTTTCTATTTAGATTTCTCATGCATTTCTACCATTTTCATACATCTCCCCCTCCAAAGGAAAAAAAGAGAAAAGAAACATCTTTTAGAAGTTGCCATGATAACAGTTGGAACTTGTTTTGGTTTATCATGATTCTCGACCTACGTAGCACTGATACTTCAAAATGTTCGTCGTACCGGTATCAAATACTTAGATACTTTTAAATACTTTTCGTCTGTATATCTTTCAATTATTTTTTGAATTTTTGTTGTATCAACGTATCCGTGTCGAGTCGTATCTGTGTCTCATATCTGTATCTGTGCTTCCTTGTTCATGACTTTCCAAGTTATAACATCACGGTCCTGGGATTGTTAACTAATATTGCTATCCTACGTTGCAGTGCATTGCAGTCTTGCAGTTACCTATTTGCTGGTACGGGTACGAAATTTTTAAAAAACTAGAGTACAGTCGGCATATAAAAATATAAAAAAATAAATATATATATATATATATATATATATATATATATATATATATATATATATATATATATGTATAATAAACTAAAATCTCACACAATAAAATATGATAACATAACACACAAATTAAAATACACAAATTTCAACATAAAATATATAAAAGAACTTAAGTTGTTCAACCAAGACAAATCCACAATAAGAAATTACAATATTTAAGTTGTTCAACATGACAACTTTAAAGATGATTACAAAAATCAAACTCCAACCCTGATTTCATCATTTCCTTGCCCATCATTGAAAAGAATAGCCTCTAAATCTGGTTCATCAAGAGAGAGACTAGCAACTTCAAGAATCCGGCCCCTTCAAATGGATTTCATCTCCACCAATGTCCCACATTTTAGTCTCACCCTCATTATAGTTCTTATTCTTCCTTGAGAGAAACGAAGATTTGTGTGGACAAAAACTAAAAGCTCTCTTGGGATTTAGCCTATTCCTTTTCATGGAGTGGATAAAGGAATATGTGCTCCAATTCCTTTCACAACAAGAGGAAGAGGAAGGTTGTGAAAGGAGCTTCAAGGTGGTTTGAAGTTTGGGGATTGAAGCTCCATACATGACCCACCATTCCTTTGGTGTCGGGTTCCACCTATCTTGCAAGCAATCAAATTGGCTAAGCTCTTCTTCACCACTTGAGAATTTAACAAACTCGAAGTGACCGCTCGCCTTTCTTGAGGATCAGGAAAGTAATCCTTTAGGCAATACAAATCTCATTGTCCTTATGTGGGGGACTCGTTTTGGAGCTTCCTCAAGCCATTGTCTACAATAATACCTATTATACAAAATATAAGATGTGATTACTATAATACAAAAACCAAAGTCCATCTAAGAAAAGTAAGAGAACTAGGAACTTGAAAATTAATTAAATGTACCTAGGATTTGAATGAGCCAAGCAATGAAGAGGTGTGCAACTTTTATTCCATCTAGAAATTAGGATGTCATACACCACTCCATAGAAGGATGAATGTTGATTCAAATCCTTTTCCTCGTGTTGATAGACGGCTAGCTTCACTTGCTCAATCATAGAATCCCATTTCTCATAAATCAAATGAAGGTTTGGCTTATCGGTGTCACAAGAACGAAGCATATCATAGATGGGCTTTGTAAAGCTTAGAATATAATCAACTTTATCCCACCAAGGTCATTCAAAATTGTTTCTTTCACAGAGGCAGCCTTTTCAACATCATCTTCTCTATAGTGAGACCATTCTTCACTAATGACCATAGATTGGAGACCATGCTTAATAGTTTAAACCAGGCATTATAACAAATCTAGTCTCCTGGGCACAAATTGATTATACATAGCTAGCCTCATGGAATGATTCATGATAAAATTCTTAATGAAAAAGGCATCATCAGCAACAGCAATAATCCAATGTTATCTACCTATCTTTTCTCCCTTTACAGTTAATGCTTATCTATCATAAGCCTTTTTGTTTACTCTGATCAGAAACTCATTACCCACATTTTATCTTCTTGTGAATATGTGCTTGCTTTAGATTGATACTTTTTCCAATAATCTTGTAGAGTGACTTGTTTGAACAAGTAGTTGCCGAAAGCAGTCAACATCACCTTGAGCTTCAGTCTTTGATAAGGTAACGTTTTAATATGGTTCCCTGCTTCTTCTTCTTCTTCCTGAGCATGTCCCTTTCTACTTGGAGTATGCTACCTCATATGGGCATGAGTTTCGTTGAATGTGTGTTTGTGTATAGTGAAGCCATAGTTATAAAGTTAAATAAAAGGTGATAAGTTGACATGCATATGGTTCCCCGTTCCCTGCTTCTTTTTCCCAGAGCATCCCTTTTCACTGGAGTTTGCTATCTCATATTGGCATGAGTTTTGTCGAATGTGTGTTTGTGTATAGTGGAACCATAGTTATATTTAAAGTTAAATAAGAGGTGATACGGTGACATGCATATGGTTCCCTGCTTCTTTTTCCCCAGAGTATCCCTTTTCACTCGAGTATGATATCTCATATGGGCATGAGTTTTGTGTTGTATAAACAGAAAGATGCAGGAAGAAGGTTTGGATGTTCAAACAGCTAGAAATGCAGACCACTATGGAGCCCTCATCCACCATCTTTCTTTAGTTCGAAATAAACGATGCCTAATGGCCTATGTGTGAGTATCTATTTAAAATGCTATTTACCATCAAGTATACTTCTTATGACTTGTTCTTAGATTCTGTATCTTTTTTCCATGCAGTTATAATCGAGCAGAAATTATAAGAAGCTTGTTATGGAAGATAGGGCATGTGCTTCCTCAAGAAATTGAGGAGAAGCTTTGTCACTCGGAGGAAGAGTATTTCAAGAAGCATTCTGCAGCACTGAAATCTTATATGTCAAAACTGTTAGTTGATCTGACTGTGGTAACCTCTCCTCTCCTCTCCCTACCCGACCTCCCTCCTCTCACACACGCACACATGCACATATATACCTTCACATAATAGTAAGGTACAAACTTCAGTTACATATACGTGTATCAAGGTATGTTCTGAATATGTTCCATCTGTAATCAAGCCTTGCTCAGTAATTACAGCTAGCCATTGATAAGGAGCTAATTTTGGGTGTGGTATGACAACCATCCGTAGCTTTAAGTTGACTCCTTGTTTGTAAGCTGAGAACAATTGTTCCTCAGTTTCGGTTCAAATATTACAGTGTAATATTCATTTTTGGTTGCCACTTGATAGCGGTAAAAATCTTGCACTACTGGCCTTAAGCAATTGCATGGATGCATTCCTTGTCTTTATCTTCTAGATAGTTCAAGTGATGTTGATGCAACTAAGGAATGTTAAGCATCTGTGGGGGAAACGTTTATGAATCTGGTTATTCTAATGTAAGGACTATCATGCAGATACTTGTTTTGATGCACCTTAAAAAGTTCTGTTGCTACAGACAGATTGAATTCATATCAATTATTAGTCGAAATCCATTGACAGTAATCTTGGGGATCGACAGGCATGCATCTCATTAGAAATTACTAGACTTGGTTGTTTGGGATCCTTGATGAATATTTGTTTTAGGTGTCAGTAATTGGATAACTGGTAAGAACACCAAGCTGAGGGTTGGGAATAATATTTGAGTTATGCGGTGTTATTTTGTAGTTTCTGAGTGCAGAATGAGCTTGTAATCTTTTAGTAAACCACTATATTGTCATTGATAAAATCTGCATTTAATAGGATATGGTACCGCCTAAAGATCCTTACATCCAAGTGAGGGTCCTTGATGACATAGGAGAAGGCATTGTGCTTAGTGATGATAAGACTGCCAATTTTGCCCGTCATTCAATCCACTTTCTGAAGCGAACTGATGCGGAGCAATTTATTGCACGGGTTAAGTTGTTTTGTATCTTAAAAATTTATATAGCAAAATAGTCTGATATGCAAGCTAATTTTTCTATTCTCTCAATATCAACAGGGCTTAATGGAGGAGCTCACAGGTTGACCTGCTAGGCTTTTACCCGGAAGTAATGTAGATCAGAAGATTATTGGTGAACTTGATATTAATTATGTTAAATTGTTTTTCATATTTAATGATATTTTTATCAATAATTTCGCTCATGTTGCTTCAAGCACTGAGTGTATGTAATATAAATAGCTTTAGATATAGATTTTACATTTTTAGTCCTCAAAAAATTATTACATAAACTAATCATTGAATGATACTTTTTTTAATATTGAAGTAGTCCAAAATAATTATTTATTAGAATTAAATTGATGTCATGCGATGGTAGAAATTATAATTTAGAGATCAATTTAATATCGCTAATATTTGAGTAACAAATTGATGTTACAAATTTTATTCGAATACTAAATTAAAGGGTATACCATTTTTTTTTTCCGAAGATGGGATTTCTATTTTATTTTAAGATTGACCCTCTTAAAGAGTAAAAAGAGTTTTAGAATTGAGATTGCACTTAAGCAATTTAACTGAGTGATATATTATATTGAAAGTTTTTTCCACCAAAAAAAAAAAAAGCTGAATAGAGTTTTAGTGTGGACATTTATACGTCATATAATCTTTTTTCTTCCTTCATTTTTTGGTTCTGATTCAAGTATTTTTACATCACTTGAACGTGAAACTAATCCTATTTGAAGTAATCAATATGTTCCTCTTAAGCTTGTTTTTTTTCATTTAAATTCCTACAATCAAATTTATTTGAATTTTACTAACTGCATGAATCTTATTAATAACCTGATGGTAGCAATCTTAAAGCAAAAAGGAACTTTGTTGGAGAGGAAACAAGAATTCTTCAGCTCTGAAGACTATACATCCTCTACTTATTACCCAAAATATATAAATATATATATATATATATATATATATATATATATATATATATATATATATATATATATATATATATATTACAAAAAATTATCATCTTACTATTAATAAAGGGGATTATTTTGTTTTAGTCTCCAACTTTTACTTTTCTAATTTGTCATCATTTTGATGCTGAACAAAGATAAAATGATAGAATAAATAAGGACAAAGCTGTAAATTACAGTTTAGTCATGTTCTAGTCATTTAACAGTTACAACTACTTTGAAACTGCTTAGGAATAGTTTTTCTTTTCTAGTGATAATTTCTAATAACTTTTATTGTAAATTACTTACCTTTAAAATAATTATAATTTAAAAATATTCTATAATAAGACTTCTAATAATTTTTATAAAAATAAATAATTACAAAAAATAGACAATTACAAATAAAAAATATGCATATTAGACGTAAAAGTTATTAGAATATAAATTATAAAGTAAAAATACAAAGATATTTAAGATATAAAGTAAAAATAGAAAGTTACAACTTGCCAATCAATTCACTAGTAAATTATAAAGTGAAAATATAAAGATATTTAAGATAATGAATAAATAAGAAAATAGAACTATTGGGCGTGGCCGTAGTTGAATTGAACTGATATCTCTCTCATATGTCATTCAGAGCCTCTGACTCTGACTCTGACAGAGTCGAACAATGGCATTGGCAATGGCGGCCTCTGCAACTGCAACTGCGACTGCAACAGCATTTGCTTCCTTTCACAAACGCTCCTTCTCTCCTTCCCTTCCCTCTTCTTCTCCTCGTTTCCTTCAATTCCGCACAACTCCCAACCCACTTTCCACCCTCACTCTCCGAACCGCTTCATCACTCGCACGCGCCGCCGCCACTCCTTCTTCCTCCGTGTCCTTCCACGGCCTCTGCTACGTGGTGGGAGACAACATCGACACCGACCAGATAATCCCCGCCGAGTACCTCACCCTCGTCCCATCCAAACCCGACGAGTACCAAAAGCTCGGATCCTACGCTCTCATCGGCCTACCCGCCTCCTACAAAACCCGATTCGTCGAACCGGGAGACATCAAAACCAAGTACTCCATCGTCGTCGCCGGATCCAACTTCGGGTGCGGATCGTCCCGGGAGCACGCGCCGGTTGCGCTGGGGGTGTCGGGGGTGGCGGCGGTGGTGGCGGAATCGTACGCGCGAATATTCTTCCGGAATTCGGTGGCGACGGGGGAAGTGTACCCGCTAGAATCGGAGGCGAGGATTTGCGAGGAGTGCAGAACGGGAGACGTTGTGACGATAGAGCTTGGGGAGAGCCGTCTGATCAATCAGACGACCGGAAAGGAGTACCGTTTGAAGGCTATTGGGGATGCTGGACCTGTCATTGAGGCTGGTGGCATTTTTGCTTATGCCAGGAACACTGGCATGATTCCCTCTCGTTGAGGTGTTTCTTTCTCTCTCTGTGTTCAGTGTCAATGCCATAGAATTAGATAGATGGTGGCTGGTATGTTGTATGTCAATTAGGTTAATGTTGATGCTGTTTGGCAATAAATTAACTTGATTTCAATAATTATGAGTGCTTTGATAAATTTTAGGTTTAAAGCAGTTTTTAGACCATGTACTTGTGGTTTTGGTCTCTACACTAAAAAAATTTTGGTTTTGGTCTCTAGAGTTTCCTACCATTAAGGTTTTGGTCTCTCATGGACCAATACCTTAGTAAGTTAAACTATAAAGACTATTCTTTATGGAGATTAGGGACCATTCACCTTTGATGAATAAAAACTATAAAGATTAAAACTTAAAGATATACAAAATATAGGGATTGATATTTAATGGTAGGGACTAAAAACCAAATAAATAGAAATGTAGGGACTAAAAAAATATATTATAGGGACCAAAATCTAAATTGATGACAACTGTAGAGATTAAAATCTACTTTAAACCTAAATTTTAACATATAATCTGATATTTGAAACTGCTGTTGTCTGGCTTTTTTTTTTTTTTTTGGTAATTAGATATGGTGTTTACATTTATAGCCAATTGGTGGCCTTTCTATTTGTGAATGGTTCTTAAAATAGAGGGCATAGCAAGAGGGGGGTGGTTTAAAACTTAGAAGAGACAGTTACAGTGCTAGGATTGGCATGGATGATGATGGATCTAAGGTTTCATGGTATGAAATTATGGATTCTATACAAAATTAAAATTCATGAGTTTTCCTTTCTGCAGAAGCTTGAACAGCCTTTATGTTCTCATCCTTGTTTGTTCAGCTTTGTCTCCTTTTTTTTGGGATTTTATACAATATACATGCTGTAAATTTTGCCTAAGAGTCTCCGTTCAACCTGTGGCAGCCATATTTTCTAAAACCATGCTTATGCTATTTCAGAATCAAGTAGAAAAATTATGAAAATAAAAATATAGAAAAGAGTAAAAGATCTTGATTAAACCAGCCATAATAAAGCATTTTAAGGGTGTGTTAGGTTCGAGCACTTTGTTATCCTTTGACTACTCATTTGAGCTTTTGCCTATTCTCTTGACTATTGAAGAGTGAAATTTGAAGAAGCTTGGAAGAAGGAATTTCTCTACTGCTGCTTTGCTCTCAAGTCTCAATCGTTAATCTAGTGTTGTCAACTGGATTCTCTTCCGTTCTCAATCATCAATTTCTTTGTGCCAGATTAAATTCAAAAGTGGTATCAAAAGTTAATGTAGTGTTCTGAATGATTTTTTTTTTGGGACCTATTTCCAAAGATTTGGTGGACTTCGCTCTTAAATATCTATATTTGCTCCCCAAGTAGATTAGACCACATTTAAGTTCTAACTTTTGTGTCTGCATCCATTGGAAATTTGGAATGTAAAATCTTACCTTCCATAAAGTCATGTTGGCATGTGGCAGTAGGAATTTGGGAAGACTAACTAGAACTGTTCTTCGCACCCCTGGACCCATTCATGACTTGTTGGAACTTCGACTCCATCTTTGGCTGCAATTACACGATGTTTTGAGTAATTGCAAATATACTGCCTGTTAAATTCAGATTCTCTCTCATATTCTGCATTTTTACATTGTCTTTCTAAGTTTAAATTTATTGGGTTGAATGCAAAAACAAAAATGGTAAATTACTGTTAGAATTGTCAACATTTTAGGAATCCGCATTTTAACTTAGTATTAAGGCTTCTACTAGAATATTTGAGCCTTTCTATACATGTTGCAACAACTGGATTTTTAGAATAATCTCTTTTGTACTCCTTCTGTAAGGTCCTATTTAGATTGGCTTTGGCATTGTGAAGCTCCCACGTGATTAAGTATATGGGCAACATACCACTTATAATGACTTGGACAACTCTTCTCAAGTGAGTTAGTTTTTAGGATAGAATTGAACTTAGTTATTCGAATATGATATAGGAGTTTATCATGTTCACACTTCACCTGCATTTTATTTTTCCTTCTTTTCTCACCAACTCAGTAAGTCTTAATAACACCTCCTTCATAATTATAATAAGAAACAGAATAAAAAAAATTCTACATGCATGCATTACCACGTGACATGAAGGCAAAGTGTCAAGGCAAAGTACACAGACAAAATTTCTTTGTTAATATTGAATATGATTTTTTTTTGGGCCTTCATTTGAGTCCCATTGGCTTATTAAAATTTCATTATGATTGTTAATTTTCCTATGAGAGCTGATAACAGGGCCATGGCCCATGAGGCAATAATTAGGTGGAAAAAACTTATTTCAAATGTGCTTGTTTGTAAAGTGAGTAAATAAGTATATTTTTATCATTGATTTAATCTAAAATGTATTTATATTTTTATCTATTAAATAACTTAAAGGTAGATGAACTCTTACTCACTTAATAAAAAACAAAATAAAAATATTCTACATGCATTCATTACCACTTGACATGAAGGCAAAGTACAGAGACAAAATTTCTTTGTTAATATTGAATATGATTTTTTTGGTGTAGAATTAAACTTAGTTATTCTAATACGATATAGAGTTTATCATGTTCACACTTTATCTGCATTTTATTTTTTCTTCTTTTCTCACCAACTCAGCAAGTCTTAATAACACCTCCTTCATAATTATAATAAGAAACGGAATAAAAAAAATTCTACATGCATGCATGACCACGTGACATGGAGGCAAAGTGTCAAGGTAAAGTACACAGACAAAATTTCTTTGTTAATATTGAATATGATTTTTTATTTTGGCCTTCATTTGAGTCCCATTGGCTTATTAAAATTTCATTATGATTGTTAATTCTGCTATGAGAGCTGATAACAGGGCCGTGGCCCGTGAGACAATAATTAGATCGATTTTTTTTTTCTATAATGAGTTTGTTTGTAAAATAAGTAAATAAGTATATTTTTATAATTGATTTAATTTAAAATATATTGTTATTTTTATCTATTAAATAATTTAAAAATAAATATATTCTTATTCGATTATTTTACAAATAAATTCACTTTAAATGAATTTTGTACAATTAGATTTATATATATGACAGTTCAATGTAATCGTGTCATTAATTGATGCAGTATTAATACACATCTCGCATCTTTATATACAAAATCACAGTATGTGAAACTTAAAGACGATATATATATATATATATATATATATATATATATATATATATATATATATATATATTCATCAGTAATGAAGGGAGAAGTTATGATAAAGCTTGTGGTGACACTGATGTTGGTGTCTTTAATTTGTTATTCTGGTTGAAGCCAATGATGGCGATGACTTAGCCGCGACAGGCTTTGTCTCTTCTCAACCTTCACCTTCTGTTGCTTATACTTCTTTGCTGGCTCCAATTCATTCGCCTGGAACTAGTACAGATACTGTAGAAGTAGTAGACCCAATTACAGGAACAGGTACTTGCCCTTCTAAAACAAAGGTTCTTTCGATTTCCTCCCTAAATTCAGACTACCCGAAGGGCCTAGAAAGGTAGCTTCAAAGACGGCTTGCCCTGGCATGTGTGCCATGTTTTGTGTTGGATCCGGAGGTGCAAATGATGTTTGCAATGTGTTCCAGTCCATGTCTTATGAAATGCTTCCTCGCAAGAGGTACGGCCTCAGTGAACCTTGTCCCAGAATGTACTCTTGGTGCGCCCGGGGTTTGAGTTCCGTTTACGGCATAGGTACGTATGAACAAGTCTAGCCAGCCTTTGGCCAATCTCCCTAGCTCACACATGTACATTATTATTATTTTATGCACTCACAGTTTGCAGAGTTTAATGTCCTACGTAAGCACCTTATATATATATAGAGGGTTGATCGGTTTACACCAGTGTAAGTTTTTTTTGACTTACACTCATTTTTAACCGTTAAATTTATTTTCAGTGTAAGTCATATATATATATGAGGGAGGATCAACTTATATCAGTGTAAGTCTTTTTTGACTTACACTCATTTTTAACTGTTAGATCAACTTTCATCTAATGGTTATTTTTAATAAATAATCTCAATCATTAGATGAAAATAAATTTAACGGTTGAAAATGAGTGTAAGTCAAAAAAAGACTTCTAGAACTGATCACTCCTTATATATATATATATATATATATATATATATATATGAACAAAACTTACTTCTATTTTTATATATTTATTATATTTATTCTATTAATTAAGTTATTACATATATTTATTAGTATTTTCTCTTTATTCTCGTTTTTTTTTTTTAAAAATATATATATATCACAATTTAATTAGTGAAATAAATATAATAAATATATAAAAATACACATAAGTTTTATCTTATATATTTTGCATGTTTTCAATAAGTATTGTTCATAAACTAATATAATACATAGATTTAAATAGCAGATTTCATCACTAATGTGACCACAACATCTCGGTTACGATAACCATGCAACCCCATCAACCTGCAACAATGGTGCCATGGCCGCAACATGATTGCATCTGCGATTTAAAACTTTACCAATAACTAATTCTTTTAACAGATAAAAATTCTCTTTTTTCATTGTATATAAAAAAATTTGTTATACCACTACTTAAATTTCTATATAATCTTTTAAAAGTTATTAACAAAGGTTTAACTGATTTAGCTGGCAATGCCAATGGAGAATCCTCCTTTTCCATCTGCGTCGGTTAATTTTTCTTTTAATTGATGAATATTTTTCTTTTTCTTATTTCTTTTGTACGTACATAAAAATGGTGGTGCCATTGGAGCTACTACTACTATGGTGGCGTAAGCATTTATTGAGGCATATATATGACCCCGTATGTATATATTGATCGCCAAAGGGAGGAATATAAGGTTGTATATCATCTTAATTTATAAATTAAACTCCATGTGAAATTTGCGTCAAATCACCATTGCAAGTTGTTTAGCTAAATTATCACAACAGAAGGTTTGATGAGGAAATCACAAATATATAATTACTACTTATATTTTTTTCATTAAAATCATCAATATTACATGTAATGTAAAAGTAAGTAAAATAATTCCAAAATCTCATCCTTCAATAAAAGTATGTAGAGCGAAGAAATAGATATAGGATGAAGCTAAAAAAAAATTATATACATAGGACATAATTTTGTGTTTGAGGTGGCAAGTGTCCCTTATTATTATTTTCTTATCATAATTCATAAGTGTCCCTTATTTTTAAGTGCAACAAATTAATTAAGGTTCATGACTTGACTTGTGTTATGCCTATATATTGTCTCTTGATAATATATGTTTAAAAAATCCTGAAAAAAGATATAATAGTTAGTTAGTTAATGAAAAAGATCGAATTCTTTTCTTTAATGTGCGGCAATTTAATATATAAACTCAATCTGCCTTTGCCATTTGATTTGGCCGAATCCTCCTTATATCACAATTAATCACATTATTCGGCTAATATTTAATACTTTCTGTCTTTCTTTTCAATATATGTTCACATTCACCTCAGATGCAAGCCTAATATCTTTCATGATAAATTCCCGTATATTTAGAAATATTAGCGCCAATATAAGATGTGGTAATTAATCTTCACCATCTGTTCATGTCATAAAAATTTCATAAAATTTTATATTAGCTGTTAACTGTCTAAAATAATTCTCTTCTTTTATTCAGGCTTAAATCAACTATGTAAAAATGTGCAAAAATAGAAACACAACATAAGCAGAATTGGTGTTAATCTTCCTTAATACTAAACTTATTAGAAGAGCATAATCCATTGACATAAAATTAAAAAGGTTTAGCATATTAGAATAATAATAATATGTGTTAGTTCCAGTAAAAAAAATTTGGATCCTTAAATTTATAGCATAGATTTAATTTTAAAATTTATATGTATAAAAATAATATTATTAAAAAATATCTTTACTTTGATATCTTCTAATATTTGAGAGATTAATCTCTCTTTTATCATGCCATAGATATATTATTTTTTTTTTAAAAAAGAAAGGACTATTAACTATAATAATAATACGTAGCAGTAGAAGAGACATAGGACTGCAGACACCTTTTGGGCCGGGGCCCAAACACAGGAACAAGAGCCTTAACAAGATTTGCAGTTCCTTCCTGCAATTGCAATTGCAATTGCAATTGTGGCTGTGGGTGGGGTCTTTTCAGCAGAAGCCAACTAGAAAATGTTATCTCAACTCCGAAGAAACTTTATTGGATGTTTTTATAATACCCCAAATAAAGTATTGAGTGTGAGTACTCCAACTCAAATGACTTTGTTATAACAGCTAAAAATCTTTGACTTTTTTTTTTTTTTTCTCTCCAACCTTGTCATTGTTCTCCTCCTTTTCCACCATGCCGGCCGGACGTCACCAGGGACTGGCGGAAGACGACGGCTCCAGCTCCGACGCCATCAACCACCGACAACCCCATGATTGTCAGCCATCACCCATTGCATCCGAAACTGCAACGCCAACCATTAGACCTCCATGCCCACCCCCTTTCTGCTCAAATGAACTTGAACAAAATAAATACAGAGAACATTCTAAATCTGATTGAAAGATTTGCATTTTTAAACACAGAAAACATTCCAGATCTGATTCAAAGATTTGCATTCAGATGCAAAGATCAATAGTTTACAAATTTTGATTCAAATATCAACGCATTTTTAAACACCGAAAACATTATAAATCTGATTCAAAGATTTGCATTCAGATGCAAAGATCAATAGTTTACAAATTTTGATTCAAATATCAACCATGTTATGGGAGTTGAGGTGGTTCTGGGTTGCTGGGTTGATGGCGGTGATGGCTGGTGGCGCAGTTTCTGTTCCGGGCTGCTGCAACTGTGAGTCATGGTGGTGTGTAACGGTGCTTCTTGGTGACACGTTTGGGTGGTCGATGGTGGCGAAGATGCTGCGACGAAAGGGGCGAAGGTGATTCTCCTGTGCCCCGGGTTGGACGACGGCTCCCGTGGTGCACGGTGCGGTGGCTTGCCGGTGTACTTATCCCATCCACCATTGCAACCGTGGGAAGTGGCTTTGAAGAAGAAAGTAAAAAAAGAAGTACCCATATTAACTAAATTACGGGTATAACACAAGAGTCATTGATTTAATTTTTTCACAAAATTAACAATAAAAAAATGTGAAGCATCAATGCTCCTGCTCTCTTTAAGAACATTTAAAACGTCATCAACTTTTTGTTGGTTCATTCCAGCATGGTTTTCTTTCACAAGTGCTGGAGCCCCGTGGTGAATGATACAACCAATGTGAAACATGACACAAATGCTGCACATGGCAGGAACATTCTTCGTTGCTTCCCACTTGCCTGTTTCTGGTCCATTTGTGAATAATTGGTATTTGATGAAACCGCAGAAAAAAAAACATTGGTACATGATGAAATCGTTGAAAAAAAAAAATTGTTACATGATGAAATCCTTGGTCAATCATGGTTGTTAGAAGATTATACACTTCTATTTTGGTTAATAAATATTTTTTAGTTCTTTCGAGTATTTCCTCACACCTTATAAATGAGAAATTAATTTTTTGATACAGTCAAATATTTAAGTAAGGACTCCTCTTAATGATATTTTTTTTTATACATATGAATCTCAAGATCAAATTCGTGATCATATGTTTAAGGGAATCCGAGTTCATGTTAATTTGTAATTTTTTTAATAATCTTAATATAAAAAAATTACTATTAAAACATAAAGATCTTAGAATTTATGATTCTCACAAATAAAAATGTATGAGAACACCAACATTTATCTATGAATAAGAGCAAATTGTATCCTAAGACTGTTAAAGAGATCCCAAAACTCTCTTTCTATTCCTTTGCCTTTCTTTTTGCTCTTCTTCTACTTTAGTGATGGTGATGGAAGAAGCAACCCTTTACGGTCACGAACAAGACCTTGAGTTTTACACAAAAAATATTTTTTAGATGTTTTTTCATTAACGGAACAGAACGGAATATGTGAGAATGGATTGGAAAGGAAAGAAAAGGAATGGAACATAGTTCCCCCCTCTTTGTTTGGAAGATTCATTAACGGAATGGAATGAAACATGTGTTCCCTCCATTCTACCTCAATTTTGGGAGGAACAAAAATTGAGCATTTGAGGGGAATAGGGGGAATGATTCCCCCTGTGTTCCGTTTCATTCCTATGCATTTTAAAACTCTCAAACATAAAAAATTATTTTCGTTCCCCTCGTTTTCTTTCTGTTCCCTTCTTTACCTGTCATCTAAACATAGTGTTAAATACTGCTAACTTTCATCAAGTTGATAGTTACTATCATTGCAAAATTACCCTTTCCTTTTTACTCAATAAGAATTTAGCTCATTAACTTAATTTAATTACTTATTAAACTAATAAGATAAGTCATATACCCATCACATAAGATATTTAATTCAGTTATTCCTTCCACTCGGACTAACATACGTTAATTTTTGGTTAATAAATATTATACACTTGTACTTCTTAACCATGTTAGATAACAATTTTCATTATTTGCTTATATATTTTAACATTCAAGCTACAAAGACAATAAATATAAAGATTTAACTATATTTAATATAATTGATTTCGTTTTTAAATATTTACAAGGTTACATTAATATTTTTTATTATAAATTTATATAAAATTTAATAATTTTGCTGAAAAATCATATTTTTTTTTTTGCTTTTTCAACCTTTTTTTTACTCTAACAACCTAACACTGCCTTATTTGAGAAAGACATAAGTATTTAAGACTTGAACCGTCCTATTAACTCAACTTGGCCTGAAGCTAATTTGGACGGGTTCGGGTTTTAGAAATTAGATCCGATGTATTTACAGATAAGGTTTGGGTTATACTTCGAGTCGTTCCTAATGATTTCATGTAGGTTTGGTCAACTCATGAATCACAGGTTTTAACTCAACAAAACCCACAAAATGTGGGTTGGATTGGGTCCACGAGTTTGGTAGGGTTGAAAAACACTCCAACCTATAAGTTACAAGTTAGGTAGTGGATTTGAAAAGTGTCAATCTACACAAACCCAACTCACCTAAGTAATTTTTTTTTGTTTTTATAATAGTCATTTAGCTATACTGACATTTTAGGTTACTTTTTCCTTACTTTTCTATAATGTTAATTAAGTTTAGATGCAGACATTGTGGTTACATTCTTCATTTTGCTTGTTCCTTACTTTTCTGTAATACCAATTAAGTTTATATATAAACATTGTAGTCACAATGGAAATGTAACCAAGAAAATAGATATAAGAAACTCATAAAGCATCTAACAGACCAATGTGATAAAAATCCAATGAACTGCATGGATGACAAATAGTATCTTGACAAAATTAAGAATAAATTAAATGATTATGTCAATTCATATGTTATATGTGATGACATTAATTTCAATTAGCTAATGCAATTTGTTGTTTATGCCTTTTTGTAACACCCCAAATTTTCTAACTATTTGACAATAATTTTGACAGTTAACAGAATTCTACTGTTTAATGATTTCTGTGTACTGTAAAATTATTTTGAATATTCCATAAATACATTTGATCGTTTTGTGTGATTTACTCCATGTCAGGAAAATAATAATTTTCGGATAGGGGAAAATTTTACGTATTTTAATTATTACTGTTAAGTCTTAATTATTTTACGTAATCTGATTTGATTTTCGTAAGTTTTATAATTTTTATGATTTTGTAGATGATTATGAAATTTTTATATTTCTCTGATTATTTTAATATTATCCATGGGCTGTCTGTGGGCCCAGGTGGGTCTGAAAAAGTGAAAACTTTTCTCTGCAGCTAGAAAATTTTGTATTGTTAAGACAGAGACGATGGATCTTACTAAACCTGAATCTGGAAACAGTTTTCAAAATTTTCTTTTACTGTGTTTTGTACTGTATTTAATTATCGGGAAATAAAAATACAATAAAAAAAAATTGTTTGTAAGGTAATAGCAGATAAAAATAAATATTATACTGCTTAGTCAACATTTGTGATTTAGATATCCACTATTGATTTAATCAAGGGTGGAGATTTGGTCTTACAAAGTGGTTAGGACCATTTATGACCATTGGATAGAAAGTATGAAGAAGTGATCTTGACCTTTCATTTTAGAGATACATCTAATGGCTAGGATTTCAAGGAGGAAATATCCAATGGCCTAAATTTAGTCTTATCAATATAGAAGCTATACTTAGAACCTAGAAGCTATATTAATCCTAACCATTGATCTAATCAATGGCTAGCAATGCCCAAAATGGTGGCTAGTGACATTAGTCACTCTTTGAGAGTGCAAGAAAGGGGGTTCGGTTTTGGAGAGGCCTTAAGGCCATAGCAAAGTTTCAAGACCATTATTGCTATTCTTGATCATTCTTGATCATTTCCAAGAAGCTAAGTTTATCAAACTTTTCTCTCCATTTCTCTTCTTCTCTAGTTTCCGCCAAGACATCTACAACCACCTTTCATCACTCAAAATTTCAAACAACCTTACTTCTTGAATCTATATCTCAATCCAAGAACCTTTGTAGTTTAGGCCAAGTTCTAAATCCATCATCTTCAAGGACACTCTTCAAGAGCAAAGTTATAGGGTTTTAAGGTAAAGTGTAAGGAAACTTCACTTCCTATCTTTATTTTCATGTTCTAAGCCATATTTGATCCATGGTTCTCCTTGTTCAAGCTTGATATACTAATAAACTTGTGTTTTGTTTTATGTTGAGAAGCCCTTGGTGGTGAAGGACTTGGAAAAAGAAGCAAAATAAGGAGTTTTTGAGGTTCTTCAAGAGGTAAGAGAGAGATCCATCTCACCAACCAAGTATGGTGGTGAGAGATGATTTTTGTATTTGATGGATGGTGAATCCATGTGAGGATTCATATCCATGGTGATGTAATTATTTGAGAGTGTTTATGTGTTTTGATTATTTGCTTATGCTTGATGTGCTTTGCATGATTTATTTGTGCTTGCATGTTTAGTATGATTTTTATGGCTTTTATGATATATTTGAAATATAATATGTTGATTATATGTTATGCATGCCATATAAATTATTGGAAAGGAAAACAATTTTTGGTTCCAAAGATCAAGAAGATTTTCGGCCTCAACACCTCAAAATAGGTGTTTCCAAACTAAAATTTTCATGAATGGTAAAATTGAATGATTAGAAAGGAAAGGAAAAAGAGAAGATGGATTGGTTTCAAAGAACAAGTGTACACGGCTTTTGGAGGATTTTAATGGTTTTGTTTGTGTAAAAAAAAAACATGAATGGAACTTAGTTGATTTAGAAGGAAGAAATGATGGTCTCAATGGCTAAGTATCACACGGTTTTGAAGGCTTGAAATGAGAAGAATTTTGTATGAAATTATGATTTAGAAAAGGAAAGTAATGAATTTTAAAGAAAGTGTTTTATCACTTAAAAAAATAGAAATTTCGGTTATAAGAGAAAAAGAGAGGTTGAAAGTGTTTGAACCTCAATTTATTTTAAAGAGAACTGAGTTTTAGAATTGATTCATGAATTATGGAAAATACGTTGGTAACTTGAAAATTTCTAACGTATAACTCATCATTTGAGTTTTGGAGCGCGTTAAGAAATTTTAAGTTAGGAACCTTTATTTAATTAAATGAAATGGTGAATTTGTGGAATATATTGCGAAAGGATTTTCTTGAGTAAGAAAATGTGAAAAATAATGTGAGAAGTCATATTATTTTGAGAAAGGTTGAAATGGAATTTAGGAAGGTTGAGAAATATTTTATGTAGTGAAAAAATGATTTACGTAACTTAAAAACGTGATTTTTAAGCTACGCGATTTGAAAAACGTTTAAATATTTCTACGCGATTTGGAAAACGTTTAAATCTTTTTACGCGATTGAAATATTGTTGAAAAATCACTACGTTATTGAAAAATGATGAAATATTTTTACGTGATTGAGAAAACGATGGAAAATCGCTGCGCGATTTGAAAACGTGACAGAAATGTTACAAAATAGTGAAAACGTAACAGAAATATTACGAGATTATGAAAAATACGACAAAAGTGTTGCGCGACTATGAAAACACGATAATATGATTTTGCGATTGAATATACAGTATGATTACTGTTGAACTAGTGTATGGATACTGTATGAGAAAATGATAAACTTTGCATGTGATTGACATTTGGTGCATTTTACATGTATTGGAAAGGTCCGATGGACTACATAAAGCTAATTGCCTAGGAGAGATGTACACCTCTTGAGTAGGTGCGATATGCGTAATGTAAGTCGCTCGTTGACTTTGGGGGTATCGGGGTGCGGGTTACCTACAGTGGGCAGTTGGTAGCTCTTCTGTACCGTGGGTTAGACCGATGCAACACACCGATGATCTTGACGGAGATACTATTCTTAATCAAGATCTAGTAAAGACTGTCATGTATATGCTAAATGTGCAAACACATATGAGAATTGTAAGACGTGGTTTGAGGCATGTTGGTACAGACAGATCTTTCGGATCAATTTCTCCGACTTGAATATTAGCTCCATGGAGTAAGAAATTTAGTCTATGTGCACATGCATAATTATTGAGTATTGGTTATGATAATTGAACTGTTGAATACTTGGATAATGTTGAGGGCATTATCGTAAATATTGAATATTTATATCTGTGTGATATAATAATTAAGGAATATTGGATGATGATGATGATAAATAATGTTGATGATATTATTGTAATTATCGTGTGATTTGAATAATGTTAGTGGCATGATGGTAATTATTATTTATTATATTTGTTGTGATAAATAATAATTGAGGGCATGATTGTAATTATTGCATCTGTTATGATAAATAATATTGAGGGCATTATTGTAATTATGGTGTAATATATCTGTATGATATATTGTTTGTGTTATCTCTGTGCTACCATATTGGTATTGGCATAGGTGATCTCACCTCTTTGTATGCCTATTTTGTACTGTATTTATATTTGTAAAGACGCTGAGCAAAGAATTGAACAAGAGGGTGAAGAAGAGCAGATTCCTCCTGAAGAAGCAAAGTTTTGAGAAGATGACGATGCCTAGTTTCCTAGGATATATGACATTGCAGTTTCAAGGAGGTCTAGAGGTATGACATGTCCATCTTGATAGAGGATGTATTTTCTATATATGAGACTTGAATGTTACCTTGAGTAGGCTTTATCAAGGGAACCTTTATTTCAGTGTAAATATTTATGTACACTTAGAATTTTCGTTATCCATTAGGTAGTATTGGGAAGCTTACTACCGTACTCCTAGTGAGATTAACATCGTGTCGTCTGCTCGGACACCTGTCCGTAGGACTTCACGTCGAGCTGGATTCCTACCTGCTGAGGAATCTTAGGAGGACCCGTCTGAGGGTTCTCTTTGTCTAGTTTATACTTGGGCAGTATATGAGTTTTAAATTATGTTCAAATACTTTGAGGACTATGTCTGTATCTAAATAATCTTGACAGTACTTTTGTAATGTATAAATAATGTAAATTATTTGTGATGATGTTGTAATATTTTTATTTTCTGCTAAGTTTATTTTATCGATATTAAGAAATTTTACAACTCGTATTTTTATAACATCACAATTTATGAACTTGGGAGTAATTCGGTAATAATAACATTTAAATGTGACACCCTACGGTGGGTGTTACACTTTTAAAACATGTTTGTTTACTTTAGTTTATTTCAAACTTATATTAACTTAGTAAGACTTGTTATGTTTATTTAATTTATTTAAAATTTATTATATTTGTATAAGACTAGTTATGTGACTTTTTAGTTTATTTGAAACATATGTTATTTTTAATTAAGACGTGTTTTGTGTTATAAATTTTTAATTTTGTATTTTGATATTTATTTTAACATAAAAGAATTTTTTTTAAAGTATGTCAAATTCAATAGTTTGACCAAACTAAATCCATTCTTGAGCAGATTGGATTGAAGGAAACATTTTTTTTAACTTAACCTAACACACTAGTTTAATGAACTGGTTAGATCTGAAAATGCTGTAAAACTTACCCAATAAACACTCTTAGTCGTCCCAACTTGACTTGATATCCAAAATTGTTTTAGAATTTATATTTTTTTATACCATTAATTATAAATAATAAGACTTATTGATTTAAATTAATCTTTTACATAACATGATAATATATTTATATTTATATTATTTATTTTAAAATATATATTATAAAATATATCTTAATTTTAATTCTTTTATTTATATAATTTTTATATTATTATATATATATATAATATTTAAATTTATAAATTATATCTATATATCAAGTTCACTCGATTGATCAATTTAAACTCAATCATTACTAAACCATGTTCTAATCAAGTTCGAATTTTAAAAAAATGTCTAATCAGGATGATAAGCCAAACATATACCAACCTGTCCATCTATACCCTAGAGAAAGAGAACCAACCTGGGTTTTACTGTGCGGTGAGACTTGAGAGAGTCTCTGAGCTAAGCCTGGTTTGCTCGGGTAAAAACAGGGTGTCGACTTTGGTGTGAAATTGTGAACTCACATTAACTTATCTGCAGAAGGGCTTTACATCTTTGCTTCTAAGGGTTGGTTTTTGTTCATTGAGTCTCTTACTCTGGAACCCAAATGGGGTTCTGGGGGTTCTAAATTTCCCAGACCAAAAAAAGAAAAACCCATTTTGGGTAGTGGTTTCTTAAAGAAAGTTAGCAGTTGGTAGATAGAAGAGAACTCCCAACTTCCAAAATTCTCACTTGGTCGGGTTTGACATTGGAGATGTTCAATGTCACCTTGACAATGTCTTTCCATACCTTGATTTACCCGTACCACACATTATTAGGTTGTGTAACTACACCTAGAAACCTGTACAAGGCAAGGTCATGCCAAGTTCAAGCTACACCCCCATCTTCAGTTATTTTGAATGCAGACGAAAGTGGCGAATTTTCTCAAGGTAAGAAGCTTCATGGCTCAACCCTTGCTTCAGCAAGGGGTGAATCTGCCACCCCTTTGGTCAGTCAGGGGAGTAGTGTGGGTATCATTGGAGGGGTGTCTGTTGATGCCAGCCTTAATTTTTTAAGAAAACTTGTGGAGTTGAGTTCAGATTCAAAAGATGGAGGAGATTCCATTCCTTTTGTACTTTGTTCAGATCCTCTGTTGAATAAGGAGCTTTTCTCCTATGAAAGGAGTTATTTTGTTTCTAGCAGAAGTAAAGTGGAAAGTTTGAAACTGGATTCTTCTCCAATTGTGCAGAATCTTAGGAATAAAAGGGTCTTTCTTGAGAATTCTGGGGCTCGTTGTATAGTGATGCCTTGTAACGTATCACATTCTTGGTATGAAGAAGTATCCAAGGAATGTTCTGTTCCTTTTCTTCACATGGCAGAGTGTGTTGCCAAGGAGCTCAAGGAAGCTAAGTTAAAGCCACTTGAAGCAGGTAGTCCTTTGCGGATTGGAGTGCTTGCAACAAATGCAACTCTAGCTGCTGGATTTTATCAGGAGAAGCTTCAGAATGAAGTAATTTCCCCCTATGCAATGATATATATATATATATATATATTCTATAGCTTGCTATCCTAAATCTGATCAGCATATCCTGTTAGTGCATACCAGGTTAAGGGAAAGTATGTGTCCAAAGTAGAGATATTTTTTTAGTAGCTTGCTGTGCTAAATGTGATATGCATTTCTATTTAGTGTATATGCCAGCTCAAGTGAAAGTAGTTGCTCTGAGAAATGCCCCATTACGGCCTTGCTTTTTCACAGTATAACTTTTAGAACACTTTATGTGATGTTGACCTTTATAAACTTTTTTTCAAAATTAGTTGCTTTCTTCTTGGTTTCTTTTGAGAATTGAATAACTGCAGCAGTTTTGATATAGTTTCAACAGATTAATGCATATAAAATTTCATAATGATAATCTAAAATGTGAAGGCCCAAGGCAGTTCATTTTCTCTTACAAAGGTTATAGGAAGCTGCCATTTTTATAATGGGAAATGTGACAGATGGAAGTGATTGCCTGAGAGTTTGATTAAGGGGCACTTGAAACTTTGTCAAATGAGAGATGTCTAATTTAATGTTTGAGCAATTCATGACTTTTCAATTTCCTATTTATGTACTTTGCTGGGAACTTTGTTTATGTCCTATTTGACTATATGTTTGCAATGAGTTTATAATTTGTTTATATTGTTTGTGTGCTTCTTAACTTTATTTGACAAGTGCCAACAATATTTCTCATATGTTGAAACAAAACCCTGGAACAAGGTGTTTGATTCTTGTTGTGTGATACCTTGGCTATATATCTACTATCTTTACTTTGTTTTCTTTCTCTTGATTCATGAAGATCCAATTTCTTCAGTAATCCCTTTACTTATTTCCTATGCCAGAATGAACTGCTAGGCCATCAAACTTTGATCAACAAGACACTTAATCTCTAGTTGTTAGAGTTCATATGAATCAGCAGTTTAGTACTGGTTCACTTCTTATAGCAGTTAGAACAAAAAACAACCTCAGAAGGAGAGAGTTTTTTATCCCTTAATCCTTCCTTTGTAATATAGAACAGGATGAACCATGAGGAGCAATTACTTTAACAGAACAAACACTTCAGAAATTATTTACATAATTTTAATGGAACACTAGTTCATCTGTTTCTTTCTTCCCTTTTGGTTTAGTTTCACCGGTATTTCTTTCCTTTATGAAGAATAATCTCTATGCTTGCGTAATATTATTAAACCTTCGTGTTTAATATTAGGAACATTGGAAGAATTCTACATGGCTACATCTTTATTCAACTAGAGCTACTACATCTGTGCACTGTTATGAGTTACCACTGCTGCTGAAAACCTGAATGACATTTGTCAATATGTTCATAAAGAATTTTGTATGTCTACACATGTGCACATGCAACTTTTTGGTTTTTGCAATTCTGCCATTTTCTTATTTGTAAGCATGGAGTTGATTGTCAAGTATGTACTTTATATGCATTAGTTGTTTTTCTGCAATGCTTATAGAAGAATGACCTCGTTGAATTGTGTTGACAAGGAATAGAGATGTGGATAGTTGTTCATCTTATTTACTTATATGCAGGGCTTTGAGGTTGTACTTCCTGATAGAGCTACTATGGAGCATACAGTGATACCTGCAACTGAAGCTTTGAACAGAAAGGACATGGAAGGGGCATGCAATCTATTGAGAATTGCACTTCAAGTTCTTTTGGTGAGGGCAGTTAACTCTGTTATCCTTGCTTCTGAAGATATGCGGGATCTCTTGCCCCAAGATGATCCTCTTCTCAAGAAATGTATTGATCCAACGGACGCCTTAGCCCGGTCAACTTTCAAATGGGTAAGATCCTCTGGAGATATATGAACAACAATAGAAAGCGACTATTGTAGTTCATTATGTATCAATATTCTTCTGATGTCATTGATATCGTGCTTCTCATTAATGCAAACTTTTGTATACACCAATATTGTAATCAAACCAAAGATGTATGTTGAGTATCAAAGCATGTAATCCTTCTGTATTCATGTGCAAATCAACGTTATTTGAGCTTAAAGTACATTTTATCTTATCTGTACAAATTTTACAAAGGGAATCCTGGAATCAGTGAACTGACTTTATGAGTGTCAAACTTAGGCTAAATTATTTATTGCATTTCTTTAGTACATGATAACTAGAGTAAACACTCATTTTGGTCCCCCAAAGATATATGTGACATTACATTGGTCCTACATTTATCAGCGACATCAAATTGGTTCTTCAATTAATGCCATCAATTTCATCCTTCAAAGACCAGCTTAATGAAATATTAAGGATCAATTTGATGGCAAAAAATGTGACATTGATGGACTAATTTGATATCACACACATCTTTAGAAGACCAATTTAATGTATTTATAAGTGCAGGACTAATGTGATGACGTATATATTTTTGGAAGATCGAGATGAACATGTATTTTGATAACTATTTCATCCTATTTAATATATTGACCTTCAGCTGCCTCAGAACACCAGCCAATTTAAGGATAACCCTCTGCTTTAGATGGGGTACTTAACGGAATCTGGTTACTGGAAACTGAATCAGACATATATTCATAATTTCTAGTTTGGTATACTGGTCAAAATAGTTATCTTGTTGGAACCTTTCATAGGACGTGCTCAATGCAGAAACAGGTTGTTGGCCCGCACAAGAGTAATGTCATTTAACCGCTAGTTTAAGACAGAAAAAAAAAAGGTGGGTTGTTGCACACTATTTGCACACTCCTTTATATGCTTTGTTACAACACAAATGCTTTATACATTGAATGAGTGGAGAATGGTTGAGAGATAATTTCCCGTTGAAACAGAAGAAAATATACAGCTCAAAATGCACAACAGGTCGATAACGTATGAATTATGTAATTGTGAGAAAAAGAGTTAATGCACTTTGCACATATCTGAATAAATTTCACAAATAGAAACAAAATATAAATTTTAGTTTTCTTGCATCCACCATAGAGGATTTTATTAGTTAAGCTAACTTGTACTTTTCGTAAGCTTTAAAGCAAATATTATGCAATTGTACTAAAGAACTGTACGCATGGAATCAATTTGTGTTAATAATTAGGATAAAATTTAGATACAATTTGTTAAGTGTCTGTAGTGCTATTTTTTAATAAAAATATAATGTGTATTATTTTTTATATACTTATAAAAATTTTAAAAAGGAGCACAAGCTAGCTAAAACATAATACAATATTATATTTATTAAAAAACATCACAACAAGCATAATTTTTTTTAATCTAAGTTTTGCCCTAATAATTACACTAAAGGAGTTTTCATCAACTTTGCTTTTAGCTAAAATCTTGCGGCAAAAGAAAGTTTATGGTATTATATATCATATGCCTTATCAAGAATAATTGACTTTATTGTTGAAAGTCCATCATTGATAATCAATGCGCTCGCCTATGACTCTTATTTTTATTATTTATTTTAATATTTTTATAAAAAATTATTTGTTTAGTTTTCTTCTTATATTTTGGTTTTAGTCCACATGGCAAACACCAACGTACGGAAAATAAAATCTGACAATATTTACTCCAAGAAGAATTTTAGTCATTAAATCTCGAATAGAATTCATACACTTAATATAATTTGAGTGCATTTAAGGGTTGATATGTTGTGTGGACGAATTTTCTTTCTGATCTGATGGATGAGAGAATTTCTCATTAATTTAACTAAAAATCATTCAATATAAACTCAGTCATATATAGTATAATACCAGTAAAACGGATTCTTAATTATATGCCATTAATTTGGCTTCCTGAATATGTAAAATGTTTTAGATCATTTAAAAAAAAATAAAATATTTTTCTTTGACTCCAACAAAGTCGCCCTACATGCTATAAAGTTCAAGGGTGCCAAAGCAAGAGAACGTCATTGATGGTATTATGGCTAGACTTGCAAGGATGATAATAGTGTTAGTCTAGTTTAAGTGCCAGCAGCTGAACTTCTATCTCCGTCTCTACCATCACCACCATCTTCTTCCCTTCATTCGCCATGTTCTGTTCCTCCTCGTCTTACTATTTCATCATCACATAATGACTGGAAATTCAGGTTCTCTAGGAAAATTCCAAGAGTATAAGGCTTTGTTTCGTATGCTATTTTGGGAAGGAATGAAAAAGAAAGTAACTATTGATTAGATATCATCCCTTATTTGGTACGAAGGAGGGAGGGAAAGGGAGAGATTTGAATGGATAAAAGAATTTGAATCTCACAATATTCCATCCCTCCATTTTTTGGAAGGAAGGGAAGAAAGTGAGTGGACCCTACATGTTTTAATCTATCCCAATATTACTAACATGTATTTTCATTATCAATTGATGAAACCAAGCAAAGGGAGGGAAATGGTGTTTCCTTTCCATTGAGTGATACCAAATAAGAGAAGTGATAATTATCCCATTTTTCTTCTTTTCCTTTTATTTCATTCCTATTGTATCTCTTCCTTTCATTTCCCTTCCTTCGTACCAAACAAAGCCTTGCTATGTTTGGATTGGTGAGAATGAATGAAAAGGAAAAGAATAAAATAAAATAGAGATAGATTCCATTGTTTGATTATATTAAAAAAGAATTAAATGATATGGAAGTAGGTGAGATGAATTCTATTTCATCCCACAAAAAACTATCAATTTTCTTCCCTCTAATTTGGAGAGTATGAGATGAAATGAAATTGTAATTTTCTTTTTTATCAAAAATAAAGTTAACTCTTATCATTCTATCCACTTTCCAAACAATTAAATAGTAACTTTATTCTATTTTATCTTAAAATATTTAAACAATAGAATAATACTTTTATTTTAGTCCATCACATTTTATTCCATTCCATCAATTACTAAATACTCAAACATAGTCTAAGCTCACAGGAGGATGAGATATGATTTGTGCTTTACTTTGTGTTGGAACAGGGACCACAGCCATGCATGTACTTTGTATCACTCACTGTCTCTTCTATTGCTTTGGTGTACGAACCTGAGGCCTTGATGACCACACCAACCCTTGCTCAAATATCATGAGCACTACTCATGGCTTAGGTATGAATATGAAAATCCCCTCTCTGATGTCTCATGCTCTGCTGCTAAGATGTTTGATGCCAATATTTCAAGAACATAAGAACCTTATGATTGAGGTTCCATTACTAGTTGAACATTATAAAAACTAAGTATGCTGGAATCAAAGGAAATATGATATGTTCAGACATTTTTTTGATAAGTGATTCCCATCGCTAGGTTAGTAATTTTAATGTTGAAAAGGTCTTTGCCTGTAAATATATAATCGTCTTTTTAATCATTCTTGATATCACATATGGCATGTATGAATAAAAAGGAATACTATGTGGACATCTGCACCAACAATTGCAAAAAGAATATGTGCCGGTTATGACTTTAATTTCTTTGGAACTTTCTATTTATTTATTTTAGCTAATATTATTTTCTTTACTCTACTGGGGTATGACAGAAAGGAGATTGTCATTGATGTACCAAGTGTCAACACATAATAGAGAATAGTGTCGTAAATTTGTCAGTCTCGATACAAAGTGATCTATTTATATCTGCACAAAATACTGAAGCATATCCATCAAAAAACAAATTTGGTCAGACTGACAGTGAAGTAAAACTCTTGATTCTTGAATCTTCCCCTTGATAGAAATAAACAAAGTTTTTAGAGTAGCTCTCCACCAGTGAGTTTGCTCAGCGAGCTATGATGCAGGGACACATGTTAAATCCAATCAGCATAGATGCGACTGATCTTCTGCAGTTCATTTTTCTTGAATATGAACTTCACAACACCGGTACCATAAGATTCATTCTTATGCAAAGAACTAGTTGCCATTGTGCTTGTTGAGGCATCTGTAGCAGCAGTAGAAGTTTGCATTACCCTGTATTCTGCAGAAGAGAAGCCATCGAGTTTCCCTAGTTCTGCATTCGCAAAAACTGAAGTCAGCATTTATTTACATGAACACAATTCGATGTTCTATTGAATCGCGCAGATAATCTCAATTGAATCACAAAATGCCATACAAATATTTTAAAAGGTAACATCAAACAAACCCAATAATTTTGTTATCAATCATAAAAAAATGGGTTTTGTTTTGCTTAATACCAAAAGGAAAACATAGTTTTTCTTGGATCAAACTGTTTTTCTCTATTCAGTAATCAGTACGTACCATATGTCACCAGGCTTGGTGAGTAAAGACTTCTCTCAGTGAGGATTTCAGCATTTTATATATAGGTTGTCTAGTGATTACTTTCACAACACTATAGTTATGAGTCTTATTATCTTTTTCACCTTGGTAATAATGGTGTAATAAGACATGTCCATGTTAATTCAAGGTTGATTAAATGAAGAAACCGATATCCTTTTTTTCTTAGTAATAATATTTTAACACCAATGGAATCCCTTGGGAAGTCTAGCTAAATTCGCAGGCATGACGGGAAAAGTAATACCGAGACAGTGATTGAACTTAAAGCAAAACAATAAACTAATGGGCAAAATAAAGGTTCAAATTAACTGTTCATGCATGTTGCAGAATCAGATGATATAATACAACAAATTTCATGCCCTTATGAACCAAATGCAACACATTAAAAAAAAAAAAGAGTTATGTTATTCGATAACTCAGAATATAATATTTAGATGATATTTTACTCACATATACATATGATATATTTATTCTAATTTAATATAGGTTATATAAAAATAATGAGTCACACTTACACGAAGCACATTACTTCTTAGGTGGGTATAATATTTTAAATGTTTAAAAAATATTTTTTAAAAGGAAAACAAAAAACAAAATTTTTATTTTTTTTTAATTTATCAAATATTCTCTACTCAATAAACAAAAAATTAACTTTTAAAAATACAATCAAATATCTAAATAAAAATCACTATTAATAATATTATTTTTATATATAAAATTTTAAAATTAAACTTAAAATTACATATTTATAGGTTCTAACTCATCACCTTACCCATCTTACGGTGAATTTTCCTTTTTCCTTTCGATATTGAACGAATAAACAAATAAAATAAACAAGACACAGTACATTGGTGGTCCCATAGATTTTTTTGTGCACCTTGAAAATCCAACTCTTCATGCACGCAACGCAAGCGGGGGATATTTTGCAGAAGCAGAAACAAATTAAAGATGAAAATGAAGGAATATTAACATACTATACCTGTTTGTCCATGACCATGAGAAATGTTTCCAAATGGGTTTGCATTATTGAGATTGAGCATCACTGTCTTAGTCTTTGGAGAATCAAAAGCGGCATTCTTGAATTCTTGAGCGTCTCTTGAAGTAGAAGTAGAAGAAGTTGAGAATACATGAAGGAAACGACAGGTGAGTCCATAGGAGCAGTGTTTGTTGTGAAAGAACATTCTGCAGAGTTTGGGTTGTTGTTGAAACGTTGTTACAATTCCTTGTTGGCGTCTAAGCTCGCCAAGGCTATGAGCGTATTTGCATTTGGACCCAAAACCACACACACCTAGCCTGAATTTTCTGCACAGTTGAGTCCTGAAGTTACGATTCCCAACATGAAGATTTGGAATTGGGGGTGTTGGTGCTGATGAAAATTTGGGCTTCTTATTCAATTGTGTTTCAGTTTGTGGGGAATGCAACGCTTCTGTTTTCATGTTGATAGAAAATGGAAACCCCTCACCACCATTCATGTTATTTGTTACTTGTTCGTTAATTCAATCACCAAATACAGAAAAAATAAATCAACAGTTTTGGTGGGAAGGGAAAACTCACTCATCAAATATTGGAACTTGGAATTGGAACCCCAACAGACTCATAAATTGCCCCTTCCCCTGGTGAGATGAAAAGACGAAAATAACCTCAACACCAATATACTATGGGCTTTGGCCTTGAATGTCAGGCCCATATTTTAAAAGGATTCATGGGCTTGACCTTCACTTGGGAGTTGTGGGTTTTTGTTTGAGAGCTCGAATGATATCAAATATTATTTTAATTTAAAAAAAAATAGTAAGAGAGATTAGAGGAAGTGAAGGGAATCCATTACCAAAAACAGTTTGAAGATTTGAAAACGCAGCCTCTAATTGGGAAAATTCTTATATATATGGGGTTATTATTCTTCATAATTTTGTAATTTTTTAAATTTAATTTAATAATATTTTATTTTTAAATTCAATGACGGTGTAATAATTCAATCTTCACTTGTCACTTTTTTACTGAACAAGAGTATTATTCATAGACTACACAATAATTTCCCCTCTAATTGGAACAATTATTATTATTATACTTCAAAGTTAATCCCACGTTTATTATTTGCTCTGCCACATTTCACTATTTCATTAGCACACTTGCCAACAGCTCTCCTCTTTTCCATGGAAAATGGTGGTTCCCACTTCCCAGCATGCCATTTTATCACTTGCTTTTTTTTTTTTTTAAATAAATAAATCACTTTCTTCTTGTCTTGAATCGAAGGCTATTTGCAAACTAAAATGGCAAGAGTGCGATAACATTAGCAAACACATAGCGCCGACAGCAAAGGCTGAGAAAGCAGAGTTATTATTTTATTTTTCTTTTTTGTATAAAAAAACACAGTTTGTAGGTACTAATACTGCAGGGATGTAAACTGTAACCCAGCATGGCAAAACATCGTACTAAATATATGCTATTATTGGCTACAATACAAGTTCCTCTCAAACTATTAGTTAATAACAGCATTGCAAGTAATATATTTTAAAAAAAATCCAAAAGATCTATTGAAGCTTTATTCCAGGAAATGATGGCAATATTGCAATAAGTGCGTCACCATATCCAACAGGATCTGTCAAGACGAAAAAAATATATTAAAAAAAATAAGAGACTGAGGAAATATAAGGGTATATCATATATGTAATACATAACACCACACAAGACTATCCTTTAAACAACAGAACACAAATTGAGGTAACTAACCACCATCCTTTCGTAGTATCTTGATGACCTCGCCTGATACATCAGACTAGAAAAAAAAAAGAGAAAACATCAGTTCATTGCAATGATTATACTAGTCACTAGTCATAAACATGGTAATTTGGAATAGTTAGGAAACGTTTCAAGACAAGACCCAAACCTCAATTGGCAGCTGACCACCAAGCTGTTCAATATAACAAATCACTTGTCCCTCCTCAACTTTTTGCTCCTGTCAATTACCAGTATGGATTGTCATCAGAATCAATAATCTTAAATCAATTATTTCAAATTTGTAGTCTGTTGCTGGTGCCAAAACACTTCATCAAAACTTCTCCATATCCACAGAAGTTAACACGGTGTGAATGTGTTAGATAACAACATTTCCCTTGACTATCAGAAAAAGGAAAAGAGAAGGGAGGGAAAAAAGGGAAAAGCCTTAAACAACTGTACCTCTTTACATGATGGTGGAGCACGTTTCCCCTTTATGGTTCGAGATCTCCTAAAGAAACCCACCTGCTCTATGGTTTTAGAGTGTGCATTATGTAAGGAATGCTAAAGGACATGAGTTTTGGATTCTTACCTTTGGAGAGTGAATTATTACCAAACCTTCATCTGCAGCTTTGTCTAGGAATCTCTGGATAGACCCTGAAAAAGGTACTGGCTTCGAGATGGCCAATGATGATGTAGAAACTGATCCATTTGATTTACGTGCTTCTGTGATAGTATTTACACTTACAGAAGCGGGAATTGGAGGAGGTACAGTTCTAATTTTTTCAGTCAAATCCCTCACCACATGCAGGTGAAACCCAGCAAGCTGATATCATTTGGAGGTTGAGCAGATGGCAATGAAGAAAGGAAACAGCAATAAGAAGCAAGATTTAATATGGAATACCTAATGTCCTTATGAGAGAGAACATGAATAATGTGCGGATGAAGAGATTAAGATTCATAGGTCAACTTCATTGTGCTTACTTTTAATTCTAATTCCCCAATTGAACTTGAGTCACATAATTTTGTGAGCAGGAACTCCACCTGCAAAGAGATTGGAGTAATATATGTTTCAAAATTTTAGAACAAGAATGACCATGCCTATAGAAAGATGTGCCTTTGTCATGGCATGAGTGCTTCAAGGTTTAGCAAATTGATCTTCCAAGACTCTTAAAATTTCCCATTCATCTAGCATAAGGTAAAAAATAGATTTACGATATATCTCTCTTGCAAGAGTCATAAAAGAGAAAAGTTTTTTAAGCATAACAAAACTTCAGAATTGAAGATTACCAGATTATTTTACATTATACCAAGTAAAGGAAATTACAAAGCACCGATCCAATTTTCTGATATCCAGATTCCATATAGTCTGGGGATATAGAATTTTAAAAAAATATATAAAAAAATAAAAGGTGGGAGCTAAGTTTGAACAGTAAAATAGTTTCTGCATTCTTATAAGAGCATAAGCCTAATCAGCGTAGCTCAAGCCTTAGGGTGTTAAACATCTGATTGGCACATAAGCTTGAACACAAACTGCACTCTAATTTTGGCCTGTGCTTTGCCAGTTTAATCTGAAAGAGCTTAAGGTTAAGAGCCTAATGTAGAGCATGAGATTTCAAGCTAGGAATTAGCCAATTTTAGATCACAAATATAAACTGGCACTGGGGATGACATACTGATAACTTCACATATTGTAATTATTTGGGCCCCATATCTGAGCTTTATTGCCTGCCTAGTCCTTGTTTTTATGCATGAATGGATGAGTTTAACTGTATATTTGTATAATTTGGTTTCAATGTCTTCCATCATGATTTTTGGATATTTCGAGTACATTTGCACTGATTAGTGAATTGGAAATTTCTCTATGGCAGGTAAGGTTCCAACCAAGTGAATCATGTCAACTTTGGACCAGATTTGCAAGAGAAATCAAAGTGCAAGTATCAGCCTGTAACGCCGCGGCGTGGAATGAGAATGCCGCGGCGTGCTTCTTCCCTGCACCCAAAGTCAGAGAGCAAGTATTTTAGAACGCCGTGGCGTGGGCATGAGAATGCCGCGGCGTCCCATGACCTATATTGTAACGCGCCACGGCGTTGGAATGACAATGCCGCGGCGTGACCCTGTTTTCTGAGCCCTATAAATACTGTTTCATCGATTTTTAAAGGGAGTTAGGTTTTATTTTAGAAAAGTGCGGCTAGGTTTTATCATTTTACACGAGCAGGAACCAGAAGTGACCACGTTTGGAGTCTCTCTTCATCTTGGTGGAGGATTGAAGCTTGGAGGATCACTCCCCTTAGCTTTGTTCTTCTTTTTCTCTTCTCTTTTCTCTTCCCTTATCCCATGACTCTGTATATCACTAGTTTATTTTCGTTTGTCATGGTTGGCTAAGCAGTTTATAGGGTTTACTTTGGATCCTCCTATGATTAATCTTGTAATCCTTTGAGTTATATACATGATTTGGTATTTGTTCAATCATATGGTGTTTAATGCTTTGATTGTTTGATCACTTTCAACCTGATTTGTTCAATTCTAATGAGCCTAGACATAGGAATTTGGAATTGAGATCATATGTATGATTGATGCATGATCTATTTCATTCAATTGGCTTGGATGCAATGATTTGTTGATAGGATAGAAATATACCTATTGACCATGCATAGTGATTAATTGGGAATAAATCGTTCATTAGTAGAGCTTACACTAGTCCTCATAGAAATATAGTGTATTAGGTAAGTAATACCTGGGGTTGATTGACCTAGACATAGGCTTTCAACTAAAGTAGATTCCCAAGCTAACCTAACAATTGCATGTATATTGCTCGTAAGGATTATTTATTAACAATTGATATAGGAGGTGAAAAAGGATACCCTATGTTCTAAATCATTTTCTAAACTCAATCTGATAGTTTAAAAGTTCTTCTTAGTAGTTTAATACGAACCTTTACAATTTATAATTCCTTGAATAGAAATACTTAAGTTATTGGTTTATAATTAGTACTGAATTTAACATTTATCCTCGTGGGAACGATATCCGACTCCAAGCTATACTACGGGTGCGATCCGTGCACTTGCGGTAAGCAAAAGAGTGAACAAGTTTTTGACGCCGTTGCCGAGGATCGACGGTTTAAATTTAGTTTTACTAATATAAACAACGAAGTTAAGTATCTCTAGTTCAAGTTTCTTTTGTTTCATATTCATTTAATTCATTATTTGTTAATTGTTTCAGAAGAGCAAAATGGCTGACGAAGCCGCTTTGCACGACGTGGTGGTGGGGGACGCGAGCCGTACAAGGCCATTGAGGGAGTTTGCTACTCCTCAAATGGACAATCTGCAATCTAGTATCAGACGTCTTGCCATCCGGGCAAATAATTTCGAGATTAAGCCGGCCATCATCCAAATGATTCAAGCTTCAATACAGTATGGCGGCTTACCAAATGAAGATCCCAATGCACATCTGCGACACGTTTACGCATAACGGGGTATCGGATGATGCTATCCGTTTACGGCTCTTTCCTTTTTCTTTAAGGGATAGAGCTAAAAGTTGGCTGCATTCTTTGCCAGCGGGATCAATAACAACTTGGGCGGAGGTATGTACCAAGTTTCTGAATAAATATTTCCCTCCGTCTAAGACTGCTGAAATGGTGAATGATATTACATCATTCACCCAATCTGACTCTGAATCCTTGCATGAAGCCTGGGAAAGGTACAAGGATCTCCTAAGAAGGTGCCCACATCACGAAATACCACCGTGGCACCAAATTTATTCATTTCACAAGGGATTGTTGCACCAACATCGCCCAATTGTAGATGCTGCGGCTGGAGGCTCCTTGTTAAGCAAATCATTCGATGATGCCTTCCAGTTATTGGAGGAACTAGCAGCCAACAGCTATCAATGGCCTTCATCAAGGAATACTCCAAGGAGGGTAGCTGGAGTGCATGAGGTGGATCCCATAACCTCATTAACAGCACAGGTTGCGGCTTTGGCGAGCAAGATGGACAATATGGGTCAGCAGAGATCAAACCAAAGCCCATTTGTCCTTTGTGACCATTGTGGGGATAATCATGCGAGTGATAGGTGCCCGAGTATGCTTGAGAGCGCACATTATGTTGGTAACTATCGCTCCCAACCAAATAACCCATACTCCAATCAATATAATCCTGGATGGAGGAATCATCCAAATTTCTCATGGAGGGACAATCAAGGACCCTCTTCCTCCTCTAATGCTCCTGGACCTGAACGCCAGTACAATCCTCCTGGATTTTCTGCTCAACCAAGACAACCAATGCAAGAAAGGAAACCTGCGTTGGAAGAAATGTTCATGCAGCTAATGCAGAAGAATGATGCTTTCATTTCTAAGACTGACTCTTACATGCAAAGGACTGATGCTCATTTGTCAAAGAATGATTCGTTGATTCAAAGTCAAACGGCTTCGATGAGAGCATTAGAAACGCAGGTGGGACAGTTAGCAAATGCTATTAACAACAGGCCGCCAGGCACCTTCCCAAGTAACACAGTTAATAACCCAAAGGGTGACTTGAATGCGGACTGTAAGGTCATCTCGTTGAGGAGTGGAAAGGACATAGAGGGCAATCCTAAGACAAGGATGCTGGAGGAAGACGCTGAAGCATCCAATGAGAAAGAGGCTGAGAGCCAGGATGTTGCCAAGAAACCTGAAGTTTCTACGGAAAAGGTCGAGGACAAGAAATTTGTGAACAACCCTTATGTACATCCTGTACCTTTTCCAAGCAGGCTGGTCAAGCACAAAATGGATGTTCAGTTTAAGAAATTTTTGGAAGTTTTTAAGAAGCTTCAAATAAACATCCCTTTTGCGGAGGCCTTAGAGCAGATGCCTAGCTACGTTAAGTTTATGAAAGACATTTTGTCCAAGAAACGTAGGCTAGGTGAGTTTGAAACGGTTGCATTGACTGAGGAATGCAGTGCCGTGTTGCAACAGAAGCTTCCCCCAAAGTTAAAGGATCCGGGAAGCTTCACAATTCCTTGTGCCATAGGAGAGAAGTTCCTTGGCCAAGCTTTATGCGATATGGGGGCAAGCATTAATCTTATGCCCCTATCCATATTCCAGAGGCTAGGTTTGGGGGAATGCAAACCCACATCAGTAACTCTCCAGCTAGCCGATCGCTCTTACACGTATCCAAGGGGGATAGTGGAAGATGTCCTTGTGAAAGTGGACAAGTTCATATTCCCTGCGGACTTCGTTATACTGGATATGGAAGAGGATCATAGGGTCCCTTTGATCCTGGGCAGGCCGTTCCTAGCTACAGGAAGAACTCTCATTGACGTGCAGAAAGGTGAGCTGACAATGAGAGTTCAAGATCAAGAGGTTACTTTCAACATATTTAAAGTTATAAAGTTTCCTCAAGACCAAGAAGAGTGCTCCTATGTTGGGGTATTGGATAACATCATCAATGATTCATTCCAAGCCAATATTCCAGGAGACTCCCTCACTGTAGCGTTAGCTTCATCACCTGAGGATGATGAAGAATCAAGGGATGAAGTGTCCGAGTTGATAAAGTGCCTAGATGCATTTCCTAGGCAATATCGGTCACCCAAGTTTGAAACCTTGGAGTCCGAGGCATCAAAGGAGGCATCTAAGTCCTCCATTGAAGTACCACCGAGGTTTGAACTTAAGCCTTTACCCAATCATTTGCAATATGCATATTTGGGTGAAACCTCCACGTTACTGGTTATAATATCATCAACCCTCTCCGAAGATCAAACGGAGAAGCTTCTCCGTGTGCTGAGGCATTACAAACATGTAATTGGATGGACTATTGCTGATATCCAAGGCATTAGCCCCTCCATTTGTATACACAAGATCCTCTTAGAGGATAATCAGAATGGTGTTGTGGAGCACCAAAGGAGGTTGAATCCTATTATGAAGGAAGTGGTGAGAAAGGAAATAATTAAGTGGCTAGATGCAGGTATAATATATCCAATTTCTGATAGCCCGTGGGTCTCACCAATCCAATGCGTCCCTAAGAAAGGTGGCATGACGGTAGTCACCAATGAGAACAATGAATTGATTCCCTCTCGAAAGGTTACAGGCTGGAGGGTTTGCATGGACTACCGTAAGTTAAATAAGGCCACCCGGAAGGACCATTTTCCGCTTCCGTTCATCGATCAGATGCTAGATAGGCTTGCAGGAAAAGCCTATTATTGTTTCTTGGATGGTTATTCTGGATATAACCAAATTGCCGTAGCGCCAGAGGACCAAGAGAAAACAACTTTCACGTGTCCCTACGGTACATTTGCGTTTCGTCGAATGCCATTCGGGTTATGCAATGCTCCTGCAACCTTTCAACGATGCATGATGGCCATCTTTGCAGATATGATAGAGCATGGCCTGGAAGTGTTTATGGACGATTTTTCAGTATTTGGGGATGATTACAATAGTTGTTTGCATACTTTGTCATCCGTACTGAAGAGGTGTGAAGAAACCAACCTCGTCCTAAACTGGGAAAAGTGCCACTTTATGGTCCAAGAAGGCATAGTTCTTGGCCATAAGGTTTCTGAGAGAGGAATGGAGGTTGATAAAGCAAAGATTGAGGTAATAGATAAGCTACCTCCACCAAATTCTGTGAAAGGAATCCGCAGTTTTCTTGGCCATGCGGGTTTCTATAGGAGGTTCATTAAAGACTTTTCAAAGATAGCCAAGCCTCTGTGCAACTTTCTGGAGAAAGACATCCAGTTTAACTTTGATGAACCATGTCAGGTTGCATTTGAGGAACTGAAAAAGAAACTGGTCTCAGCACCAGTAATTATCACCCCTGATTGGGCTTTACCATTTGAGCTCATGTGCGACGCAAGTGATTATGCGGTTGGTGCAGTGTTGGGACAAAGGAAGGATAAGGTGTTTCGCTCCATATATTATGCGAGCAAGACACTTAATGATGCCCAACTGAACTACACAACAACGGAGAAAGAGCTACTTGCGGTAGTCTTCGCATTTGACAAGTTCAGAGCTTACTTGGTAGGAACCAAGGTGATAGTCTTTACAGATCATTCAGCCATAAAATACTTGGTGAGTAAGAAGGACGCAAAACCACGATTGATTAGGTGGGTTCTGCTTCTACAAGAGTTTGATCTGGAGATTAGAGACAAGAAAGGTGCGGAAAATCAAGTGGCAGACCACCTTTCTAGACTTGAAAATGACGAATACAGAGTTGACCCGATCATAATCAGGGAAACATTTCCCGATGAGCAGCTTTTTACAGCCACCACTCAACCCTGTCCATGGTACGCAGACATGGTGAACTACATTGCGAGTGGTGTGTGTCACCTGATCTCACCTCTCATCAGAAGAAGAAATTCTTGTATGATGTCAGGCATTACATTTGGGATTAGCCATTTCTGTTTAAGCAGTGCTCCGACTAGATGTTGAGAAGGTGTGTACCTATGGAGGAAGTGGAACATATTCTGAGTCAATGCCATGCTTCTCCATACGGTGGACACTATAGTGGTGAGAAGACGGCTTCCAAAGTGCTCCAATCTGGCTTTTATTGGCCAACGCTTTTTAAAGATGCACATTCTTATGTGCAACAGTGTGATCGGTGCCAGAGGTCTGGAAACATTTCCAGAAAGAACGAAATGCCCCTGAACTTCATTCTAGAAGTTGAAATCTTTGATGTTTGGGGCATTGACTTCATGGGCCCCTTTATTCCCTCCTTTGGGAATCAATACATCCTTGTGGCTATGGACTACGTATCCAAATGGGTGGAGGCATGTGCATATCCTACCAATGATTCAAAGATAGTGATTGGTTTTATGAAGAAACAGATCTTCACCAGATTTGGAACACCTAAGGCCATAATCAGTGACGGAGGGTCACATTTTTGTAACAAATATTTTGAAGCCCTCCTAGCCAAGTACGGTGTAACGCATAGAATATCCACTGATTATCACCCACAGACAAGTGGGCAAGCAGAGGTATCCAACCGCGAGATTAAGCGGATCTTGGAAAAGACAGTGTGTCCTACAAGAAAGGATTGGTCAAGGAAATTAGATGACGCACTGTGGGCTTACAGGACTGCTTACAAGGGTCCCATTGGTATGTCTCCGTACAAACTGGTATTCGGAAAAGCATGCCACCTGCCGGTTGAGCTTGAGCATTGTTGAAAGAGAGAAAAGAGAGAGACATATGAAGAAACCGTGTGTTTCAACTACACAACGGAGGCTGAATATATACTCAATAAGTAATAAATAATTACACAATTTACATGATGTGGGACTAACAAGTTCTTGACTACTAATTACACCTAATTACATATGTTTCCAACACTTCTCAATTTGGAGATATAAATCATATGCACAAGCTTGTTACACAAATAACTTATTCGTGGACCTCTCAGGACTTGGTGAAAAGACATCGTCATCTGCAATTGATCATTTGAGTTGACAAAGTTTGTGGTGATGTCTCCGATAGAATCTTTTCCCCGATGAAAAATGACAAACCAACCTCAATATGTTTGGTCCTTTCATGAAACACCTGGATGCTATATGCAAAGTTGACTTGATTGTCACATATGAGTGTCATTTTCATAACCTCATCAAATTGAAGTTCTTTGAGGAGTTGTTTCAACCAAATGAGTTCACATGATCGAGGCCATAGCTCGGTATTTCAGTTATTCCAAGCTTTAGATCTTAGATCTGCAACTACATTTTGCTTCTTACTTTTCCAGGAAACTAAGTTGCCTCCAATGAGTACACAATACCCAGGAAGTGGATCGTCTCCGTCAATAGGAGAACCCGCCCACAAGATCTCATCGAGTATCCAACGACACGAGTATGTCCTTTATCTTCATAGATGAGGCCTTTTCCGGGGCTGCTTTAATATACTTTAGGATGCGAATCACCTGCATCCCAATGTGCATCATAAGGTGAATTTAGAAACCGACTTACCACACTAACCGCAAAGGAGATGTCAGGACGGTGTAACAGTGAGGTAGTTCGGTTTTTCCAACTAACCTTCGTATCTTCCTGGATCCGAGAATAGCTCCCCCTGATTTGGTAAAAGTTTAGCATTCGGATCCATAGGAGTGTCGACAGGCTTTGCATTCAACAGACCTGTTTCCTCAAGAATGTCCATGGCATACTTCTTCTGTGAAATTACTATACCATCATTGGATTGTGCCACCTCTATTCTCAAGAAGTATCGAAGTTTGCCAAGATCTTTGGTCTGAAAGTGATGACCAAAATATTGTTTTACCTGAATTATGCCATGGTGATCACTGCCAGTAATAACAATATCGTCGACATATACAATCAAATAAATACACCCGAAATGAATGGCGATAGAGACAGTGGTCGGCCACTCACTGCGTGTCATACCAAACCGCTGAACTACAAGACTAAATCGGCCAAACCAAGCCCTAGGAGACTGTTTAAGGCCATCAAAGATTTGTGAAGACGACAAACTAGGCCAGAAGACTTCGAGCAACAAACCCTGGTGGTTGCTCCATGTAAACCTCTTCTTCTAGATCACCATGGAGAAAAGCATTTTTGATGTCCAACTGATGAAGGGGCCAGTGGCGAATAGCAGCCATTGACAGAAAAAGTCTAATCGAAGCCATCTTCGCCACAGGTGAGAAAGTATCCCGATAATCCAAGCCAAAAATCTGGGTATATCCTTTGGCCACCAGACGAGCCTTGAGGCGATCAATCTTGCCATCAGGGCCAACCTTGACCGTATAAATCCACCGACAGCCTACCACAGACTTCCCGGGAGGAAGAGGAACAAGTTCCCAAGTACTACTGCTCTGAAGGGCACACATCTCATCGATCATAGCTTGTCTCCACCAGGATGAGATAAAGCGTCACCGGAGAGTTAGGAATGACACGAGAAGACAAGGAAGAAAGCAAGATAATGCGAAGAAGATGGCGATGATAACTCAAATTAACATAATGAGGAGAAGGGTTACGAGTAGACCGTATACCTTTTCGAGGAGAGCAATGGGAGGGTCGGGAGGCGGTCTGGGAGGTGGTAAAGGAAGTGGTGACCGGAGGAGAGTCCACATTGACCTCGCAACACGGTGGAGTGTGTGGTGGCCGACGATGATAGACTGTAAGGGACGAATAGTAGTGGTGGTGTGCTCAACATGGGGGGTCGGAGGTGCGATAGACTCAACAGAGATAAGAGGAAGAGGGACGGGTAAGACCTCGAGAGATAGGCTCAAGAGTCGATGAAGGAGACCGGAAGAAGGGAACAGACTCAAAGAAGGTAACATCACCGAGATGAGGTAACGTCGGAGATCGGGGGAAAAACAACGATAACCTTTTTGGGATCGACCGATGGAAGCAAGAAAAACACACTTAATAGATCGGCAGAAAGTTTATCAAGACCGGAAGTGAGATTATGAACAAAACAAGTAGACCCAAATATACGAGGTGGTAGAGAATGCGAGAGGTTGATGGGGATATAAAATAGAGTAAGGGACCCGGTGATCAAGCACGAGAAGAGGGCATACGGTTAATCGGATAACATGCAAGAAGAACCGCATCGCCCCGAAGCGAAAAGGAACATTACCATGAAGTAAAAGGGTCGAGTTGTTTCTACGAGATGTCGGTTTTTACGTTCAAAGAACCCCATTTTGTTGAGGGGTATGTGCGAGAGGTTTGGTGAAGAATGCCATGAGAAGCCATAAAGGATTGAAATGGTTGAGACAAATACTCACGGGCATTATCACTACGCAAACTACGTATAGGAACACCAAATTGAGTTTTAATTTCATGATAAAAGTTTTGAAATATGGAAAACAACTCGACCGATTTTGCATCAAAAATAACCAAGTGCGGCGAGAGTAATCATCAATGAAGGTGACAAAATATCTGGATCTAGAGTAGAAACAAGACGACTAGGACCCCAAACATCGAATGTACTAAAGCAAAAGGAGAAGACGCTCGATCGCTGATTTTACCAGGAAACGGACTACGGGTGTGTTTTTTAGTTGACATGACTCACAAGGAGACTAGACAACTTAGAGAGAGTGGGCACCAATTTTTGGAGTTTAGGAAGGCTAGGATGACCCATTTGTGCATGGATGGTGAGAGGGAATCCTTTGACAGCAAACACGAGAGGGGTTGGAGAGCCGGTAGAGGCCATGGGACTCACATCCAGGTGCCAATGTATCCGTCCCGAACTCCGGTCCGCAAAATGACAGAGTCTTTAGTAAAAGTAATCATACAATCAAGAGAAGCGGGTCAAACGACTAATGGAAAGCAAATTAAAAGGAGACCCGGGAACATAAAGGACAGAGTAGTCTACCGAAAGGGAAGGGAGGGGATAGGTAGTGCCGATCCTTGGGATTGAGACTTGGAACCATTTGCTAAAAGTGACAAACGGGCAAATAACCATTGTGAGAAAGGTTGGAGAAAAGAGTCTTATTACGTAAAAATATGGTCGCTGCAGAATCAAGAACCCAAGTACCAATGGATGGGGAACGAGAGAGACAAGCAAATGAAGTACCAATATGTGCAATGAGGCAGTGGAACTGGAGATCTGACGTTGCTCAAACCACTTCAGAAAGTCGGCATAGGCAGTTGTTGGAGTAGAGAAACCAGAGGACTTACATTGTGCAAACCACTGTAAAAAATCTGCATACTCAGCCTTTGGGGCGTCCTTAGAGCTAGCTGAGGAGGTAGAACTAGCCATGGATCAGTATGCAACAACCAAACAGTACCTGAATGCACCGAGTCAAAGGGGGGGGTCGTGACAAACGGTCACGAACACAAAAGGCGAGGGCAAATCCAGATAGAAGAGAGAAAGGCGATCACGGCGGTATAAACGGCGGCCGGTGGGGGGTGGCTCACGCGCCGTCACGCGCCGGAAAACGGCCGCGCGGTGGCGTTTGGCGAAAAAAAGGGTGGCGCGTCCCGGCGACGTTGGGGGCGGGCTTCGGGGTCCGGCCGGTCGGCGGAGACGGTTCGATGGTGTGGTCGGCGGCCGGAAAGGAGGCGGCGGACGGCGGTGGCAGCGGCGAACGAGGGGAGAAAAAGGGGCCGGGAAAGACGTCACGGCAAAGGGAGAAAGGTCGGCAAATCGGAAGGGAAACACGGTTGGCCGGAAAAATTTTCACTTAGGGAGAAGTGAAGGCTCACCGGGCGTGCACTTGATTATAGGATTGCCTCTCTTTGGGCTCTAGATACCATGTTGAAAGAGAGAAAAGAGAGAGACATATGAAGAAACCGTGTGTTTCAACTACACAACGGAGGCTGAATATATACTCAATAAGCAATAAATAATTACACAATTTACATGATGTGGGACTAACAGTTGCACTACTAATCACACCTAATTACACCTAATTACATATGTTTCCAACAAGCATAATGCTTATTGGGCAATAAAGCAGCTCAACTTCAATTCACAAGCTGCCGGTGAGAAGAGACTTTTGCAACTCAATGAACTGGATGAATTTAGGCTGCAGGCCTATGAGAATGCAAAAGTATACAAGGAGAAGTCTAAATACTGGCATGACAAGAAGATTGTCCAGAAAAGATTCAATGAAGGCCAGCAGGTTCTCCTGTACAATTCCAGGCTTAAACTCTTCCCTGGAAAGTTAAAATCAAGATGGTCGGGACCCTTTGTGGTGATAAGGGTGTTTCCCCACGGAGCAGTGGAGATTGGTCCACTGGATAGATCATCAAGTTTTAAGGTTAACGGCCAGCGCCTAAAACCTTATTTTGGAGGTGAGATTCAAAGGGAGAAGACCTCCCTCCCATTAACAACTCCTGCTTGATATCACCAAAGTCCTGCCAGGACTATAACTAAGGCCCTTGTTGGGAGGGAACCCAAAGGTTTATTGTCTTTGTTTTTAGGTTTATAATACTTAATATGTGATTTTTGTAGTTTAGCTATGCTTTTGATATTTAATTTGCTTTTTGATCATTTGGACATATTGTGTATTTGGTTAGGATCAATTTTTGGCAATATTTTGGGCTGAAGTCAGTTTGCTACTGAATTGACAAGGATCGACCTCTCACGGCGGCGTGGAGTGCTCCAACGCCATAGCGTTTGTTCAAAAAAAAAAAATCATAAAATAAATAAATAAATAAATAAAAATTTTAAAAAAAAAAAAAAAGAGGGAATTTAGCGTAGCGGCATCGTGTGGCATGCGCCATGGCGGCGTGATCTGTTGTTGGGGTTTAACACCCCACGGATGGGTGATCGAATCCCTCTCCTCGATACGTACACTATTTTCTCTGTTTTTTTCTCTCAAATTTCTCTCGTTGCAATCTATTTTTCTTGCTTCTGACCATACAGTGCTTCCTAATCAGGTTTGAAGCTCTTTCCATCATTTATTTCGTATTTTTTTAATATTTTCCTTTCGTTTTTGTTTAAAAACCGTGTTACGTGTATATTTGTATAGTTTAAGGAGTTTAAGAGTGTTTGAATAGCATAACTTTGTTATTTTAATGTTGTTTTCTTTGATTTCTGCCTGGGGAATGATTTGCCTGATTTAATGGGGTTTTCTGGGTTCGCCTATGTTGAATGCCGCGGCGTTGTGTTTGAATGCCGCGGCGTGTAGATGAACTGGTTGAATGCCGCGGCGTGTCCTTACAATGCCGCGGCGTGATAGAAAACAGTTGAATGCCGCGGCGTAGTGGTGAATGCCGCGGCGTGACATGTTTACTTTTGCAGAATTATTCCCACATTGCAAATGTATCTTGCATTTTCAGTTTCATCAATTGATACTAACTATTTGCAATTCAATTTCAGGTACCATGTCTGCTAAAAGACAGCGCGGATCATCTAGTCAGCGGCGTCGAGAACCATCCCCTCCTGCCTTCGATCAACGCGAGGTTTGTGTGCGAGAGAGGCGCACGGCGTTACCGCCTTGGTGTCAAAAAAGGTGACGGTGAGAGAGGCTTCTCTCGGATGGTATCCACGAGCCTGTTGAGTTGTTCATCCGCCACCCGTGGGAGCGATTTGCGAACATCCGGATGTGGCGGTACTTCCTATGGTTCGCGAGTTTTATGCGAACATTGACACTTCTAGCGCCAACCCCTCCCTTGTGGTTGTGCGAGGCCGCCCGCGTCTCCTATTCGGTTCCGGTTATTCGGGCAGCCCTCGCCTTGCCCTCCTCCGGAGGTGTGAGTACTCCCGGTTTATAGGCGTTGATCCGGATGGTATTGACCTCACTACGGTCACTAACGGAATTTGTCACCGAGGCTTCGCGACCGGTCGAGTGGGTCTTGAGCGTCCGGGATGCGGGCCCGATTCTTTCCGCAGGGGCATGCTTAACGCCGGAGAGGCTCGGGTGTGGTACCATTTCATCAACACCGGATTACGCCATCGAACAACTGTCGAGAGGTTACTAGGGATGGGCGATCTTGATATATGCCATTTTGGAGCATAGGGCTATTGATGTTGCCCATCTTATCCATCACAGATACGGCGAGTGCTAGGGAGTGCAGGAGCACTGTTTTCCCTTCTCTCATCCAGAGGTTGTGCCTGACTCAAATGGTCCAAGTTCAGGATGACGAGGAGCGCACAGAGGCAAAACAGCCTCTGAACGATTATTTTTTTGAGAGGGTTCGAGCCGCTCCAGCAGCACCACCACCAGCAGCCAGACGACCACAGAGGCAGCCACCACCACAGATGCCAGGACCATCCCAGCCGCGGCCAGTCACAGCAGATGATGCTGCGTGGAGGGCGCAGATCGATGCCCGGGTGACAGAGCTCGAGACTCAGGCCGAGCAGACCACTTCCATGCTGACGTATATCATTCAGACGCAGCGTTGGATGGCGGAGCGCTTACACCTTCCTATGGTGGACTACCCTATCCCATCCAACGCTGCGTCTGAATGATATACGTTAGCATGGAAGTGGTCTGCTCGGCCTGAGTCTCGAGCTCGTCACCCGGCATCGACCGCGCCTCCACGCAAAGCATCATCGCCGTGACCGGCCGGGCCGGGATGGTCTGGCATCTGTGGTGGTGGCTGCCTCTGTGGTCGTCTGGCTACTGGTGGTGGTGCTGCTGGAGCGGCTCGAACCCTCTCAAAAAAATAATCGTTCAGAGGCTGTTTTGCCTCTCGTGCGCTCCTCGTCATCCTGAACTTGGACCATTTGAGTCAGGCACAACTCTGGATGAGAGAAGGGAAAAACAGCTCCTCGCACTCCCTAGCACCAGCCGTATCCGCCGATAGATAAGATGGGCAACATCAATAGCCCTATGCTCCAAAATGGCATATATCAAGATCGCCCGATCCCTAGTAACCTCGACAGTTGTTCGATGGCGTAATCCGGTGTTGATGAAATGGTACCACACCCGAGCCTCCTGGCGTTAAGCATGCCCCGCGGAAGAATCGGGCCCGGCATCCCGGACGCTCAAGACCCACTCGACCGGTCGCGAAGCTCTCAGACAAATTCTCGTTAGTGACCGTAGTGAGGTCAATACCATCCGGATCAACAGCCTATAAACCGGGAGTACTCACACTCCAACGGAGGGGCAAGGCAGGGCCGCCCGAATAACCTGAACCGAACAGAGACGCGGCGGCCTCGCACAACCACAAAGTGGAGGGGTTGGCGCTAGAAGTGTCAATGTTCGCATAAAACTCGCGAACCATAGGAAGTACCGCCACATCCGGATGCCGCGCAAATCGCTCCCTGGTGGTGGCGGATGATCAACTCAACAGCTCGTGGATACCATCCGAGAGAAGCCTCTCTCACCGTCACCTTTTTGACACCAAGGCGTGTAACGCCGTGCAGCCTCCGCAGACACAAACCCGCGTTGATCGAAGGCGTGAGGGGATGGTTCTCGCGCCGCCGACTCAGATGATCCGCGCTGTCTTTTAGCAGACATGGTACCGAAATTGAATTGCAAATAGTTAGTATCAATTGATGAAACTGAAAATGCAAGATACATTTGCAATGTGGGAATAATTCTGCAAAAGTAAACATGTCACGCCGCGGCATTCACCACTACGCCGCGGCATTCAACTGTTTTCTATCACGCCGCGGCATTGTAAGGACACGCCGCGGCATTCAACCAGTTCATCTACACGCCGCGGCATTCAAACACAACGCCGCGACATTCAACATAGGCAGAACCCAGAAAACCCCCATTAAATCAGGCAAATCATTCCCCAGTGCAGAAATCAAAGAAAACAACATTAAAATAACAAAGTTATGCTATTCAAACACTCTTAAACTCCTTAAACTATACAAATATACACGTAACACCTGTTTTTAAACAAAAACGAAAGGAAAATATTAAAAAAAATACAAAATAAATGATGGAAAGAGCTTCAAACCCGATTAGAAGCACTGTATGGTCGAGAAGCAAGAAAAATAGATTGCAACAAGAGAAATTTGAGAAGAAAAAAACAGAGAAAATAATGTACGTATTGAGGAGAGGACATCACCCATCCGTGGGTGTTAAACCCCAACAACAGTATCACGCCGCGGCGATGCCACACACACGCCGCAAGCACGCCTGTAATTCCTCGAATTTTTTTTTTTTTTAAAATTTTTATTTATTTATTTATTTATTTATTTATTTTATGATTTTTTTTTTTTGAACAAACGGCATTGTAAGGACACGCCGCGGCATTCAACCAGTTCATCTACACGCCGCGGCATTCAAACACAACGCCGCGGCATTCAACATAGGCAGAACCCAGAAAACCCCCATTAAATCGGCCCGTAAAACCCCCATTAAATCAGGCAAATCATTCCCCCAGGCAGGAAATCAAAGAAAACAACATTAAAATAACAAAATTATGCTATTCAAACACTCTTAAACTCCTTAAACTATACAAATATACACGTAACACGGTTTTTAAACAAAAACGAAAGGAAAATATTAAAAAAAATACGAAATAAATGATGGAAAGAGCTTCAAACCTGATTAGGAAGCACTGGTATGGTCGGAGAAGCAAGAAAAATAGATTGCAACGAGAGAAATTTGAGAGAAAAAACAGAGAAAATAGTGTACGTACTGAGGGAGAGGGACGGTCACCCATCCGTGGGGTGTTAAACCCCAACAGCGTATCACGCCGCGGCGCATGCCACACGACGCCGCGGCACGCTGTAATTCCCTAGAATTTTTTTTTTAAAAATTTTTATTTATTTATTTATGATTTTTTTTTTGAACAAACGCCGCGGCGTTGGGAGCACTCCACGCCGCGGCGTGAGAGGTCAGTCTGCTGAATTCTGCAGCAAACTGACTTCAGCCCAAAATATTGCCAAAAATTGATCCTAACCAAATATACAATATGTCCAAATGATCAAAAAGCAAATTAAATATCAAAAGCATAGCTAAACTACAAAAATCACATATTAAGTATTATAAACCTAAAAACAAAGACAATAAACCTTTGGGTTCCCTCCCAACAAGGGCCTTAGTTATAGTCCTGGCAGGACTTTGGTGATATCAAGCAGGAGTTTTGATGCTGATGCATGTTTATAATATTGATGCTTATGTTAATATTGCCTATTGTGGATATAATATTTTGGTATTTTAGTATAGTTTATGTATTTTTGTAATTATGTATGCTATGTATGCTTGTTAATATCCTAAGGAACTTGTATCTTGATAATCATTTTTTGAAAAATCTCATTCAAGATACAATTGTCGTTCCCTTTCACAATTTGAATTATAAAGGTTAAAACTAATGTGAAATGATTGTTCAATGATAGAGATGGATGTAAATTGACCTTAACATTTCTGTGAATCCATATGCAATCTTTGAAGCATGTTGAGCAATCTAGTTTCATTTGAGGATTGATATATTTCCCACTTGCATGTTTATTGAACTTTGGAATTGATAAGAAGTCTTGCTTAGAGAAAGTTTATGGACAGTGCATGTGAAGGTATCAGTTATCTGTGAAATTGTTTTTGAACTCTCTTGAGGCGAAATCCTAATTTGCGCATGATTGAGGAAATGATAAGGGCATTCATTGGACCGATTGAGCCTTAAAAAGCTTACCTTGACTGAACATATCTTAGGTTCCCTTTGAAGCCTTATGTATGTTTGACCTTATGTTTTTCATCACCTACATATTCCATACCATGTAACCATTTCTAAATGCATGTGAAAACATGACATTTGTTATCTTACCATAATTGTTGTTGAGTGCATGTATATATGATTCTTGAATTGAGTCAAATACTCAGGGGTATCGTGTAAGTCAAATTCAAAAAGAACTTGTTTGAACCATCTGCTGTAGAAAATCTTTGCTTTGAAAAAGTAAAAGAAAGAAAAAAAAATGAAAAGAGAAAAGCAAAGCAAAAGAAAAGAAAAAGAAAAGTAAAAATAAAGCATTGAATGGTTCTTATGAGTTCTGATCCTCAAAGTTGTATGGTATACCCTGATAATCTCAATGGTACTCAAGTCTTGAAATCATATGTGTGTGTGTCTTGATGTTTGTGTTAAATCCATTCCTTTTGTTCTTTAACCCATACCATTGGCCTAACATTATAAGCTGATAAAGACCCTTTTGATCTTCAATCATGTGTGAGTTACATTAGTGGAGAGAGAGTTGAATTACAATCTTGTGGATTCTTTGATGCATATTCATTTGTATGTTCATAAACTCATCCGGGTAAGTCCTAATGGAAAAGAAGAAGTTTGGTATGCATGATTGTGGGAAATTATATCTTGATGAAAGGAAAGCTGTGATTGTCAGCATGAGTAGGGTTGTATATGTGTGAAACTGAGTATGAGGCAAGTTCATTCTTTGAGATTTTATGCAATCATTTTACATGAGTTCTGTTTAAGTGAAAGTGGAATGTGCAGATTGTTGAAGCAGGTTAACAAGTTGAACGATTTGAATGTACTTTGTTTTGCTCGAGGTCTAGCAAAAATCTAAGTTTGGGGGTGTGATAACTTCACATATTGTAATTATTTGGGCCCCATATCTGAGCTTTATTGCCTGCCTAGTCCTTGTTTTTATGCATGAATGGATGAGTTTAACTGTATATTTGTATAATTTGGTTTCAATGTCTTCCATCATGATTTTTGGATATTTCGAGTACATTTGCACTGATTAGTGAATTGGAAATTTCTCTATGGCAGGTAAGGTTCCAACCAAGTGAATCATGTCAACTTTGGACCAGATTTGCAAGAGAAATCAAAGTGCAAGTATCAGCCTGTAACGCCGCGGCGTGGAATGAGAATGCCGCGGCGTGCTTCTTCCCTGCACCCAAAGTCAGAGAGCAAGTATTTTAGAACGCCGCGGCGTGGGCATGAGAATGCCGCGGCGTCCCATGACCTATATTGTAACGCGCCGCGGCGTTGGAATGACAATGCCGCGGCGTGACCCTGTTTTCTGAGCCCTATAAATACTGTTTCATCAATTTTTAAAGGGAGTTAGGTTTTATTTTAGAAAATTGCGGCTAGGTTTTATCATTTTACACGAGCAGAAACCATAAGTGACCACGTTTGGAGTCTCTCTTCATCTTGGTGGAGGATTGAAGCTTGGAGGATCACTCCCCTTAGCTTTGTTCTTCTTTTCTCTTCTCTTTTCTCTTCCCTTATCCCATGACTCTGTATATCACTAGTTTATTTTCGTTTGTCATGGTTGGCTAAGCAGTTTATAGGGTTTACTTTGGATCCTCCTATGAATATTGATTAATCTTGTAATCCTTTGAGTTATATACATGATTTGGTATTTGTTCAATCATATGGTGTTTAATGCTTTGATTGTTTGATCGCTTTCAACCTGATTTGTTCAATTCTAATGAGCCTAGACATAGGAATTTGGAATTGAGATCATATGTATGATTGATGCATGATCTATTTCATTCAATTGGCTTGGATGCAATGATTTGTTGATAGGATAGAAATATACCTATTGACCATGCATAGTGATTAATTGGGAATAAATCGTTCATTAGTAGAGCTTACACTAGTCCTCATAGAAATATAGTGTATTAGGTAAGTAATACCAGGGTTGATTGACCTAGACATAGGCTTTCAGCTAAAGTAGATTCCCAAGCTAACCTAACCATTGCATGTATATTGCTCGTAAGGATTATTTATTAACAATTGATATAGGAGGTGAAAAAGGATACCCTATGTTCTAAATCATTTTCTAAACTCAATCTGATAGTTTAAAAGTTCTTCTTAGTAGTTTAATACGAACCTTTACAATTTATAATTCCTTGAATAGAAATACTTAAGTTATTGGTTTATAATTAGTACTGAATTTAACGTTTATCCTCGTGGGAACGATATCCGACTCCAAGCTATACTACAGGTGCGATCCGTGCACTTGCGGTAAGCAAAAGAGTGAACACATACATATGCTATACATATATCTGAACACATAACAATTAAGTTATATACATGAAAAGGTTTTATAAATACGAACCAATTTACTCAGAAACGAAACCAGGTCAATAGAAATTTGGTCAAACCACAGGGTGGGAAACTGAATATAACCTTAAAAACAATAAGGCACATATTCATGCAGCAGATATATCCAAAGAAGTAGTTATATGAACATATAGGGTAATAGATGAAGACTGCATAATAAAGTCATCATAAATTTGGATGTGTATAATAGAAGCTGATTGCTGGTTACAATGGAAAAGAGAATGATAACTATTTACTAAGTACTAACCTCATTAAACTTAGGAATAAGTTCACCTGTCAAACCAGAAGATTTAATCTCTTCACAACCATCTTCTGACCTTGTCACAGCTGTTATGTCATCAATAAAGGCATGTAATAGAAGCCAGACTATGGTACAAATATCAAGTTAATAGTCTTTATTGTTTCAATTTCAATAATATTATTTTAGATATTTTCAACAGACAAATTGAATATGGTTTAATTTAAAAAAAAAAAAACTAATAGACTCATTCACTGTAATCTATTTTAATTGAATTAATTGTATTAACTAATATTAGGCATTTTCTATAATGTAACCAACGGATGTACCATGTGTGTGTGTGTGTGTGTGTGTACATATATACTTCATACTATAAGATCATTTCCGTAACCCTAAGTAGGACAGAGATAACGCATTGGGTCTGCTAGAATCAATAGATGGTAGGGATTTTTCAATAGGCTTAAAGAAATTGAGTAATAAAGCAATGACAGTTTCTATAGCCTTTACAAGAAAATAATTTGTAAATATCAAAAGAATAAAAGAACTTACATTGGATCTCTAGTGATGGGCCATTGGACGCGGTTAAAAATCTAACTGTCTGCTGTGACATAACCAAATTAGTGTACTGCAGTGACTTCCTACTGATCCAACTTCTTGTACCAAACTGTTGCGAAAGCCCAACTCCTTTTCCACCCAAGTGCAAGTTGAATACTTTAATATTTGGGGCCCCTAAGTTACCTGTGATACAATTAATGACACAAATAACCATTTAATAGTCTGATAAGAAACTCCAAACTCTTTCATCATTTGCATGGTCAGTACCTACATGTCAAGACAACAGAATGATTCTCAAAGGAAGAATAAAGAAAGAGTTTTTTTTTAAAAAAAAGGGGTTTAAGGGGGGGGGGGGGGGGGGGGTTGTACATGAGAGGGAGAAAGAGTTGCTTTTAAATGTAATAAAATTTAACTAATGCATAGGATTTAGATTATGCTCTGATCTGCAGAAAACGAAATCAGAACAGAAAATATTTTGATGATATAAATAAGAAAATTAATGAAAGAAGAAAATAATAGAATTTTTAAATAGAATCTGAGACTTCATCGTGTAACTTTGACAAAGTTTACTAAAATGAACAAAGTGAGTGTACTAGAAATGATCATGGTGCTGAAAAGTTTCATTTTCAGTACTCTTTATGTTTATATTATACACATGAAAGTGCTAGAGGTGGAGACATGTATTCTTTGCAATGGCACTCATTAGAAACCATGCCCATGACACAGAAATCAGTTGCAGCCATGTCATTTTTCTCCATCTTGCAGTCCATCTTTGATGTTTAGAACAGCAAGGCCATATACTCATATCACTTGACGAACAGTTACTCAGGGGGATCACAAATTAAATGATAAGAAGAAATATCTGCTATATCTAGAAAGAGAATAGATTTGTACTAATGCAATGTCAATAATAGCTTAAAAAAATGAGAGCAAAGGCTAAGTCATGGAATGAATAGACCAAGCAGCCTCAAACACCAACATAAAGCAAAATAAAGAGAACGAAAGCCTCGTAATATTGATCATTTTACCCATGACATACATCATACAAATCAAGGCACTTTTTCCTCTTCTAAGGGTGCTAAAAAAAGAGACATTTTATTGTCAAGGCTAAGTTTGTTCAGAGATAGAGACACCTCAAGTGTCTTAAACACTTTATGTATGTGAGCAGAAGTATACTTAGATTTGTGCAGAACAAACTGATGAAAAAATGCAGAGCGCATAAATAGTACTATTACTGTGGGGTACACAAGCAGTACACACACCAGCAGAATAGGCTCAAAGAACATTACACACTATATCAAAGAATAATTACAATTGTTTCCAACGAGATTCTCTCCTACTACAATTGTAGTATTATAGAGAACTAGAGAGTATACCCAAAATCCCCAGTGTATAAAATCACAACACACTCATGGAATCTTCTCACACTGCACTCTATTTTTTCTCACTACCAGAAGCTTTTAACTCTGCTTCTTAACATCTGCCTGTTACGATATTAAAATAAAGGAATTTGGACTTATTTATAGGGACCTCTTAGATTGAAAGAGTGGTCTCCATCCACCAATTGTTTCCTTCCGAATATTTCCTAAAAACACTCTAACCAAACAAAAATAACTTCCTAATTTTTGACTTAATACAAGTCATCCTTTAACAATTCTCCACTTTGGCTTGTATTTTATGTGTCTCAAGGAATTTCAACCACTGCAAATATTGACTAAATTGAAGTAATGCTTGAACTTATTAACCGGCAATGGTTTAGTCATCACGTCTGTTGGGTTCTCAGTTTTGGCTATCTTTTGAACTACAATAGCTCCATTACTAACACTTTCTCTGACAAAGTGGAATCTAACATCTATATGCTTTGTCCTTTCACGGTAGACTGAATTTCTAGCCAAATGTATTGCACTTTGACTATCACATATAATTGGTACCTATTGGTGGTTCAACCCAAAACTACCCAGACCTTGCACCCATATGCTCTCTTTAATAGCTTTTGTTAATGTTATGTACTCAGCTTCAGTAGTTGACAGTGCAACTGTAGATTGCAATGTTGCCTTCCAGCTAATAGTACATCCAAAGGCTGTAAAGATATAACCAGCCAATGACCTCTTGTCTAAATCTCCTGTATATTCAAAATCTACATAGTCTACTACTCCTCGATTCTGCTGACCATCAAACACCAAACAGACATCGGTGGAACCTCTCAAGTACTGCATGATCGATGTCATAGTATCCTAGTGCAACTTTCTGGCTTTGCTCATATATCTGCTTATCACACTTACTGCATGTGAAAGATCGAGTCTAGTACACATCATGGCATACATAAGACTGTCAACTGCACTAGAGTCAGGTACATGTGACATACGCTCCACCTTTTTCTCAGTATCTGGACAATCTTTTGATGATAGCTTGAAATATGTAGCCAAGGGAGTACTAACTAGTTTGCACTGATCCATATTGAAGCATTGCAACAACTTCATAATGTAACTTTTCTACGACAAGTACAATCTACCATGACGCCTCTCCGCTATGAATCTCCATACCAATAATCTTCTTTGTTATACCCAAGTCTTTCATCTCAAAATCTTTTCCCAACTGAGTTTTCAACATACTAATTTCAGCCTTGTTGCAAGCTGTAATTAGCATATCATCAACAGACAACAACAAAGAAATACGAGAACCATCCAGAAGCTCCTTAGAGTAGACACAATTATCATATCGATTTGTGGTATACTCATTACCAATCATAAATGCATCAAATCTTTTGTACCACTACCTGGGGGATTGCTTCAAACCACATAATGACTTCTTTAATAGGCATACATGGTCCTCTTTATCAAATACCATGAACCCTTTTGGTTGGCTCATGTAGATTTGTTCCTTTAGCTCTCCATGTAAGAACCTCGTCTTTATATCAAGCTGTTCTAGCTCCAAGTTGTACGCACTCACAATAGCTAATAAGATTCGAATAGAGTTATGTTTTACCACAGGAAAGAATACTTCAAGGAAGTCAATGCCCTCCTTATGAGTATAGCACTATAGCCCTTTGCTACCAGTCTTGTCTTGAACCTTAGAGGTTCCACATAAGGAATTCCTTCTTTCTTCTTGAAAACCCATTTGCTCAACTACTCTTTTCCCCTTTGGAAGTTGTACCAGCACATGTTTGATTTTTATGAAAAGACCAAATCTCCTCATTCATTGATATCAGTCACTGATGCGACTCCTTGCTCTCGACTGCATCATGGTAGGTAAACAGCTCATCACTTAATGCATCATCTGTCGTAGCCAATGAAAAGGCTATAGGATCAGCATTTGATAAATCAAAAGCGCATGCAATTGCAGAATTTAGATATCTCTGTGGTTTTCAAATTTGTCGCCTCTCTCTACCCGTAGCAATATTGTATGACTCTGCTCCTCTAGTGTCAGCATCCCTATCCATGCTCTCACCATCCGTGTTGTCTGATTCATCTTGTTGTTCTACTTAAGGTTGAGCAGTACCTAAAGTGCTTGGTTGATTTGCTTCATCTTTTCATTATTTTGCTTCCCTGAGTCAATCTCCAGCTCCACTTGTTTTCTAGCACCATGATTTGTCTCTGTCTGATCTTTCACAGATTCACGCTTTTGATTTAACATTGTTGCCTCGTCAAATATGACATCTTTGCTGACAATGAACTTGGGTAAACTTGTTTTTTCTGTGTAGCACAACCTATAGCCCTTCACCCCTCGTGCATACCCTAGAAAATACACTTTCTTGCCCTTGCCTCAAGTTTACCATCACTCACATGGGCATATGCAGTACAACCAAATATCTTCAAATCATAATAATTTACAGGTCGACCGGACTATACCTCCTGCGGGATTTTCAAACCAATTACAGTTGATGAAGACCTATTTACCAGGTATACAGTTGTATTGACCTCCTCAACCCTAAATGATTTGGGAATTCCGACATTAATCCGCATGCATCGTGCACGCTCCAAAAATGTTCTATTCATATGTTCCGCAACTTCATTTTGTTGTGGTGTTCCAAGTACAGTATGGTGCCTCACTATACCTGCCTTCCTGCAAAGCTCCTCAAATTCTTTGCTACAGAACTCGCTGCCATTATCAATTCTCAATTTCTTGATTGACCGCCCGATTTGCTTCTCAACCATGGTTTTCCATTGTTTGAATTTGTCGAACACTTCATCCTTGTGTTTTAGAAAGTAGACTCGGACTTTCCTGGCATAATCATCAATCAAAGTAAGAAAATAACGAGATCCACCTAATGAGTTAAAAAGGGGCAGGACCCCAAACATCTGAGTTAATGTACTCTAGAATGCCCTTACTTGTAAGCTTTGCAGTACTAAATTTCACCCGCTTTTGCTTCTTGAATACATAGTCCTTGTTACGGATAAACATTTGATTAGGCTAGAATATATAGTAATTAAGTTAGAATATTTGGGCTGATATTTTGTTTCCTTATTTTCCTCTATTAGCTGTCAATTACCCTCAATCATTATTGTATTGTCTCCTCTTTGTAAATATATATAAACACATGCCTAGCCAAATCATGGCTCATGGCTTCAGCTCATTCTCTTTCGTTACCTGATAACATGGTATCAAAGAGCCGGGGTTGCTGAAGGTTTCGGAAAACCTCTCCATCCCATCCCTTTCATTTCTTTTCTTTTCTTCTTACTCTTATTTTTTTTTCCGATCCACTAATCGACTAAACCCTTTCACCACCCCTTCCCTATTTTCTTCTCTCTCTACGGTGCGTAGCCTTGCTGATTGACTGCCGGTTGATGTACGGGTGATCTAGACGGGATCACTGCTGTTGTAAGGGCGAGCCAGGGGGTCTTGCCATTTGCAAGGAGCTACACCACCCAGTTGTTGTCTCCATATCAGAATCAAACTTTGGCCTTCCTTTTGTTGTTTTCTGCTTGCTGTAGATCCTCTATTCTGGGCACGATGGTGTAGCGCAGTTTTGATTGACTGATCCAGACGGTTGTGCGGCTCGGTTCGGTGATGAAGGATGACAAGAAAGTCGTGATTAAGGTCATATCCTCTAATTCCAAAATCATTGATCGCAAATTAAATGATACAAATTATGTGTTATGGAAGAGCTTTGTTCAGAGACATTTCTCCTATAATGACTTGGGCACCCACCTCACTGTTGATCCACCACAGGAGGTTGACGCCAAAGATAAGTGGCTGAAGGATGATGACAGAATTCTAAATCAAATTCTAAACTCCATGGAATACCATATACAGGATTTGGTTGGGCATTGTAGTACGGTAAAAGAGTTGTGAAAAGAGTTGTGGTTATATCTTGAATCTTTATATGCTAGTAAACATAACTTGTTCCATGTTCATGAGCTGTTAACAGGCTTATATCGAGCAGCACAGAAAGGGAGACCATTGCTCCAATACTACTTTGATGTCAACCACATGTTTGAGGAAATGAAAACCTAGTACCCTCTGACGACTGACATCAAACAGATGCAAGAATAGTGAGAAGAAATCATTGTCCTGTGTTTTTTGGCTGGATTAGACTCTGAGTATGAGGTGGCTTGCACCCAGCTCCTCACGGGCTCAAAACTTCCAGACAAGCTATCTGAAGTATTTTCTTAGCTCTAACGAGTTTGTAAAGATGCTGGAAATGATACTCCTGTAGGGGAAATTATTGCCTTAGTCAGCTCCACATCACGAAACAACAATACTCGTGGTGGAAGGAGTGGTACTAGAGGTGGTAAGGGTGGAGGAAGAAAGGGAGGCAGACCTGGTTCCCGCACCTGTCATCATTGTGGGGAACCTGGTCATATACAGAGAAATTGTTGGAAACTCCATTGCAGGTTGTTGTCCTTTCCTCCACCTAAATTTCCCAATGCTGCCACGCATGAAGGATTACTGCCTACCCCTGCCCCACCTCCTCTGGAAGCTCCAGTCATTGTTGTTGTCCCAGTTGATGAGTATGCAGGCCTCACTCAATTTTATGCTTCACAGCATCTTGCTAAGCCTTCCACAGCCACCTTAGTTCAAACAGGTAACCCCACTGCTTGCCTTTCCATTGCTCCTCATGGCTGGGTCATTGACTCCGGAGCCACGAATCATATGATCAGAAACACAGGTATCTTATCCAACTTCATTCCCTCATCCACTTTCTCTCATGTTACTTTAGTTGATGGTTCCAACTCCCATATTATAGGCAATGGTATTGCACAACCCACGGGTTCTTTGCCTCTTACCTCTGTTCTTTGTCTGCCTAAATTTCCCTTCAATCTTCTCTTTGTTAGCCAAATTACAAGAACTCTTAATTGTGGTGTTTATTTCTTTCCTGGTTATTGTGCTTTTCAGGATCTTGGTACGAAGTAGATTATGGGGCAGCGGTCGTGAATCTGGTGGTTTGTACATGCTAGATACACCTATTGATGATGTACCACATCCTATTGCATACTAGTGGGGTTGCTTCGCCTCTTCATCAACTTCATTGTTGCTTTGGTCATCCTTCCCTTCCGGCCCTGAAGATCCTTTGTCCAAGTTTGAAGTCTATGTCTACCTTAGATTGTGAATCTTGTCAATTAGTTAAACATCGTAGGACCTCCAATTTACCAGGAGAAAATAAACAGGTTGTGTCCCCATTTGATATTGTATACTCAGATATTTAGGGTCCTTGTCCTGTCATTTCAAAATTTGGTTTTTGTTATTTTGTGACTTTTGTTGATGACTTTTCCCGAGTTCCTTGGTTGTATTTCATGAAGTATCGGTCTGAGTTATTTTCCATTTTTCTAGTTTTTGTGCTGAAATTCAAACACAATTTAACTCTGTCATTCGTGTTTTAAGAAGCAATAATGCTAAAGAATACTTCTTTGCTCCATTCTCCACTTTATTGTCTCAACATGGCATCATTCACCAATCTTTCATGGATTTCCACCCCCTACAAAATGGAGTTGCTGAATAGAAAAATAGACATCTCTTAGAAACAACAAGAGCACTTTTGTTCCATATGAAAGTTCCTAAGGTATTTTGGGCAGATGTCATTGCTACGGCATGTCATTTAATTAATCGTATGCCCTCAGTTGTTTTGCATGATAAGATCCCTTACTCAACTTTATTTCCTTCTTGTTCTTTGTTTCCATTACCTCCCCGCATATTTGGTTGCACTTGTTTTGTTCAGGATGTTCGTCCTCAAATCTCTAAACTTGATCCTAAATCCTTGAAATGTATATTTCTTGGCTACTCTCAATCCCAAAAGGGATATTGTTGCTTTTCTCCTGAACTCGGACGATACTTGGCATCTGCTGATGGTACCATCTTTGAGTCCACACCCTTCTTTAGTACTGGTCATTCTATAGGTCCATTCATTACATCTTTTGTTCCCTCTGTCATTAATTATGATGATGATTTTCTTATCTATATTGTTACTTCTGAAACCTCACAGGTGCATGCCAGGCCACCAATCACATAGGTGTATACCAGGTGACCGCGGCCCCCTGACTTGGTTGCTTCCCCCACCCTTGATTTTCAACCTCTGCCTATGGATTCTTCGGCTTAAGATCCAGCACCTTCCTCGTTAGATCTTGATTTCCAATTGTTCTTCGGAAAGGTAAACAGTCTTGTACTTATCCCATCTCTTCCTTTGTCCAGCATAATGCCTTGTCCCCTTCTTCCAAATGCTTTGTTGCCTCTTTAGACAATGTTGCTGAGCCTAAAACTGTTGTTGAAGCATGCTCTCATCCAGGTTGGCGTGCTGCCATGAAAGAGGAGATGAGTGCCCTTGATCATAATCACACATGGGACTTGGTTTCCTTGCCTCCACGAAAGAAGGCAATTGGTTGTAAATGGATGTTTGCTGTCAAAATGCATCTAGATGGTTCCATTGCTCACTTAAAAGCAAGGTTGGTTCCTAAGGGATATGCCCAAGTCTATGGTATGGATTACTTAGAAACCTTCTCTCCTGTTGGTAAGCTCACATCAGTATGATTATTTATATCCTTGGCTGCTTCTAATGGTTAGCATCTTCATCAACTTGATGTTAAGAATGTGTTCTTGCATGGTGATCTTCAAGAGGCGATGTATATGGAGCAACCACCTAAGTTTGTAGCTCAGGGGGAGTCAAGTACAGTGCATAGACTGCGTAAATCCTTGTATGGGCTAAAAGAACCCCTGAGAGCTTGGTTTGGGAGATTTAGTGAAGTAGTCATGAAATTTGGGCTGCAGCGGAGTGCATATGATCATTATGTATTCTTCAGACAAGCTAGTTATGGATGCATCCTTCTAGTAGTCTATTTTGACGATATTGTCATTAGCGGCAATGATGATGTGGGAATTGTTGCACACAAGAACTTCCTTCAGAGTCAGTTCTAAACAAGAGACTTGGGTGCTCTTAAGTACTTTCTTGGGATTGAAGTCTTGAGAAGTAACAAGGGGATCTTTCTATCTCGGAGAAAATATGTTCTTGACTTGTTAAAAGAAACTGGGTTGTTGGCAGCAAAGCCATGTGACACTCCATTAATGCTAAACATAAAGTTAATAGCAGATGATGGAGAATTGTTAACAAATCCTGAGAGGTATAAGAGAATTGTTGGGAAACTCAACTATCCTACAATGACAAGGCCAGATACTGCATTCTCTATTAGTATTGTTAGCCAGTTCATGTCTTCACCTAGAAGTGCCCATTGGGATGTTGTTATTCACCTTCTGAAGTATCTCAAGGGTTCTCCTGGGTGTGGGATTTGGTACAAAAATCATGGGCATTGTAAGGTGGAAGCTTTCTCATATGCTAATTGGGCAGGCTCTCCAGATGATAGAAAATCCACTATTGGGTACTGTATTTTTGTTGGGGGAAATCTAATTGCATGGAAAATCAAGAAACAAGGTGTGGTAGCTCGATCTAGTGCTGAGTCTGAGTACAGAGCAATGACACAAGTTACAGTGAACTTACATGGGTTTATCATCTTCTAAGAGAAATTGGTATGACTAGCTCTTGCCCTATGCAACTATGGTGTGATAACCAAGCAACAATACACATTGCTAATAACCCAGTCTTCCATGAGTGCCCCAAGCATATAGAGGTTGATTGTCACTTTGTCCAAGAAAAACTTCAGCAAAAGTTAATCTCATTAAGGCATATTCAAACTGGAGAACAACTAGCTGATGTGTTCACCAAAGCTCTACCTAGGAATAAGGTTACTCAAATTTGTAACAAGATCGGCATGATTGACATCTATGCTCCATCTTGAGAGGGAGTGTTACGGATAAACATCTAGGTATTAATTAGGACATAATATATAGTAATTAAGTTAGAATATTTGGGCTGATATTTTGTTTCCTTATTTTCCTCTATTAGCTGTCAATTACCCTCAATCATTATTGTATTGTCTCATCTCTATAAATATATATATACACATGCCTGGCCAGATTATGGCTCATGGCTTCAGCTCATTCTCTTTCGTTACCTGATAACAGTTCTCACAAAAACCTAGTTTACAATTCTTTATGCCTGTCAGTAATCCTTTGCCAGCAAATATTGACATTCTTTTTTTGCTCATGTGACCAAGCCATATATGCCACAATTGTGTAACATCACTACACAATATTTCAAAGGATAGAAAAGCAACTGTCTTGTTGACTGTGCTTCCTAGCAAAAGATAGATCCCGCCCTGCAACTTTCCTCTCATCACCACCATAGTGCCTTAAGTCACCTTTAACAAACCACCCTCTCCAAAGAACTTGTACCCTTGATTGTCTAGGGTACTCAAAGAGATCAGGTTCCTACCCAGTTCTGATACATACCATGCCTGACATGTCCTTTCAGTTCCATCGTCCATTCTGACTTGCACATCTCCTCCACCTACAATGGCAATTACCCTATTATCCCTCAATCTGACCTTTCCCTCCATTTTTTATACGAAGAGAAAAAGTTCCTATTGGGTTTCATGTGGAACGATGCGCCAAAGTCTAAGATCCATTCACTTCTCGAGTCACTGATGGAGACTATTAGGACTAACTCTGCATCACTATCTTCAGAACTTTCAACTGTTATGTTAGCAGAATCTCCTATTTTCTCTTTCCTCTCAGGGCAGTTTTTATGAATATACACTTAAGGGACTTTTGACTTTAATCTTCTCCTGCTTTTACTTCCCAATCCTCTTTCTTGATTGCGCCCTCTCACCACATACAATCTTTCTACCAGTTTGTCAACACTAGATCCAGTTGCCCCATTTCTGTTGCTTCTTTGTCATCAATGCCTCTTTGACAATTTTGACGGAAATGGAGGACCTAGCATACATAATGGGATCACATAAATTATCATACGACGAGGGTAAGGAAGTCAGTAAGATCATCGCTTGATCGATATCTTCCACTTTTATTCCAGCTGCCTCCACATCAGAAATCATTCGATTGAAGTCATCTATATGGTCTCGAATTGGTTTTTCTCCCACAAGCTTGAAAGCGTACAACCTCTTTCTTTGATATAGCTTGTTTGACAAAGTCTTTATTGAGCACTTTTCTTCCAAAGCCTTCCATATCTTATCCGTAGTCTTTTCGCTCATAAACTTATTTAGCACATTGTCTACCAGGCTCAGTTGTACTATACTACGGGCTGTGGCCATAGTCTCCTCATTTTTATCAGGAGTCATGGTTTCTGCTAATTTGTCTATGCCCTCCAACGCCTTAGATAGACCTTGCTGATCTAACAAAGCCTGCAACTTTAGTTTCCATAAACTAAAGTCATTGGAACCATCAAACTTCTTCACATCAAATCTTGGCATCGACATCTTGGATCTGAGATATGACTAGAGCTTAATAGCTTTGATACCACTTGTTAGGATATCAGAGATAGATAAACCCCAAGTGTCTTAAACACTTCATGGATGTGAACAGAAGCATATTCAGATTTGAATAAACTGATGAAAAAATCCATAGCGCATGAATAGTACTATTACTATGGGGTACACAGCCAGTACACACACTAGCAGAATAAGCTCAAAGAAAATTACACAATATATCAAAGAATAATTACAATTGTTTCTAGTTAGATTCTCTCATACTACAATTGTAGTATTACAGAGAATTAAAAAGTATACCCAAAATTTCCAGTGTATAAAATCACAACACACTCATGGAATCTTCTCACACAAGACTCTATTTTCTCTCACTACTAGAAGCTTTTAACTCTGCTTCTTAACATATGCTTGTTACGATATTAAATTGAAGGAATTTGGACTTATTTATAGGGACCTCTTGGATTGAACGAGTGGTCTTCATCCACCAATTATTTCCTTCCAAACATTTCCTAAAAACATTATTTAACCAAACAAAAATAACTTCGTAATTTTTTACTTACTACAAGCCATCCTTTAACAAAGTTAATCCCGTAGTCTTTCAGATATATCTCTACATTAACAAAGGACGTGATCCTAACCAATTCATAACGTAAGACACACAAATTAAGCTTTGAAGGCAAATACAACATCTACTTCAAAAAATTATTACAAGTTACAACTCATTATGCTGTTTATCGAATTAGTTACAATTTTTTTAAAACAAGCTGGAAAGACATCAAAGTGAAGGCTGTGATATGTGGCGTGGCAATTTAACAACACTTTAATTCCTTTAGAATTGAAAAGTCCCTAGGGTTAGTACTTGGAGATTACTAAGTATTTGACCCAACATTTGAAAAATGTTTCTACCATTGATGTGACAATCTACTTTATTTTTAATCACGCTTGCTTAAGTGGCTCTGACTCTTTTAAGTCACATTTTATTTATCTAAAATTATAACCTATTGGCAGTACAAAGCAAATTTAATATCCCTAAACCAGCAAATGAAGAAATGCATACATCAGTTTTGGGTATCATATTCCACATTTTCATAGAAGCCATGAAGATATCCCAACCCCATAGTCTATGATATTGCAAAGCACATGGAAAACAGAAGAAGTCATTGTTTTTTTGGCAGTAGCAATTGTAATCCAAATAAAATCATCACCTTTATCATTGGCAATGAGGAGAGAGAGAGAGAGAGAGAGAGAGAGAGAGAGAGACTCACATGAAGCCATTGGAAGCGTGGAACAGAAAAATCTGGTAAAAGGGTAAAGGATTAGGGAGTCAAGATGCAGGGAAGGAGCTGAAAGAGGGAATCTGGAAAGGGTAAGGTCAGAATCCCATAACAGTGAGTTTGAGTGTTGCGTTGAAAGTTGAAAGACTCACTGAAGAGAGTGAGACGGGAAATTCTCTTATAGACAGACACAGGACACAGCCGTTAAGAAGACAACAAACAACATACTGGATGGATGAAAGAAGATTGAAGAGTACATCTGGGCTCGACTTGGATTGGTTGGTCCCACCAATTCTGTTTCTATATTCTGTTTCTATTCTCTTCCTGTATCTTCTCATCCTCAATTATCGGCCCATGTTTTTTCACTTACGTTTTTTTAATTATTATTAATTAAACTCACATACTAATCAATTAGATGAAAATGAAGTGACTATATACGCAAGCGCGTATCAAATGGTAAGTAAGTTAAACTTAGTGGTTAAGCGATATGCTTTAATACTTGAACGGATATTAGTTTGGGTTTAATTTGAAGCACCGTAAAAATAATCTAATTATATATTATAACATCATAAAAAATTATATAATTTTTATATTAATTATCTTAAAAATCATATATATAATAATGTATTATTAATTTATGGTGTAGAAAAATTTACATTAAAGATATGTTTGATTGTATGATAAAATTTAAGAAAATAAAAATTTATGAAGAATTTTTCATGAAGTATAACTTGATGGAATAAAATTTCCTTTTTCTCTTATTTTGGTATGCTTAGTAAGAATGGAGTAATTTTTAACTCCTTAAAAATTAAGTGTGTTTGGTATATAAATAAAAATTAAGTTGAAGCAATATATATATTTTTATTTTTAGATAAGAAAATAACTAAAAAATTTAAAAAAAAAAAATAACCAAAAAATTTTGAGCCAAAAAAAAAAAAAAAAAACCAAAAAACTAAAAATAACCAATATTTATTTGAGTTAAAATGATAACCCATATATATATATATATATATTATATATTTTAGTTTGTAAAAATATATCTTAAAATTGCTTTGAAGCATAAAAAATAAAATTATAGTATGTGATAATTTTATAACATAATTTCATCTATTGTAATTAGTTGAAATGAGTAATAATAATTTAATATCATTCAATTGGTCATTCACAAGACACACAAGTATTTGACAAGTTCATAGGAAGGATCTAAATATTCATTTTTTCATATAACAAACAACAAAATCAAATATTTAATGTTCTCTCCTTACAAGAAATTAAGAAAGCACAACTATATATATAAACCAAACTATCACACTATTCATGTAAATTCCGCTATACCATTTGGATATAGGCATACTTCTCATTCTCATCCTCTAGTGAATAAAACATGGTATGATCCTTCATTTTTCTCATAGCTTATAACCTTTCTATGGTGGATAACTTATAAATTTTCCCATGTTCTTCACGCAGTACAGTCCTATCACACCTTTCATCAACTTAAAATGTGTTGATGATTTGTGAAACGCATTCATTGTTGCTCTAAATCACTTGTTGCATCAAATCTGTCAGAAGCATTATTAAATCAAGTAAAATTTGATTGGACCAAAATTACTTTATGGCAAAGCAATAAAATTTCATTAGTTTCCTAGAAGGCCGCAGCAAAGTGAGAATGAAACTGTAGGCACCGTTTATGTAAAACTGCAAATCGAAAAAGTTGCAAGCAAGTCACATGGTCCAGTTTTATCTTTCTTCATGGTTAAGAATCCTTTACTATTATTATATTGTAAACTTTAGCCTATAAAAGGCAACACTTGTGCACAGCTATTGTATCAATTTACTTTTGTATAAATGAGTGAACTACATCTCCTCTCTCCTTAGTGCTTCTGTTGTGCGTGAGTTTATGTCTATATATAATGTCTCATTGATATCAAATAATCTGGTTGGTAACTGATGATGCCTTTGTGGTCTACTGGGTGATTCTGGTTCATCGTGAGTTTGAATTCCATGCCCATTCTCCTCTTCATAATTGTCTGGAATCACCATCGGCTCCTTTTCAGATTTTGAGGACCAATCTCACATTCCTTCTTCATCAAAAGTCACATCTGTACTGATGATCACCTTCTTTGTCTCTGGATTATAAAGTTTGTAGGCCTTTGAATTTGTGTTATAGCCAACAAAAATACATTTTTCACCTTTGTCATCTAATTTCTTCCTGAGCTGGTTTGGTACATAGGTATATGCAATACACCCAAAAACTCTGAGATGCCGTATTGATGGTCTCCTTCCACTCCAAGCTTCTTCGGGTGTCTTATCATGAACACTCTTTGTAGGATACCTGTTCAAAATATAATTTGCAGTGGCAACTCCTTCCACCCAAAATTCTTTAGGCATTTGTTTGGCTTTCATCATACATCTTACCATGTCCATGATTGTCCTGTTCTTCCTTTCAACAACATCATTTTGTTGAGGTGTGTATCTGGTTGTAAGTTGATGTTGAATTCCATGCTGCTCAAAGAAATATGTACAGGCAAGGTATTCTTGGCCTCTATCTGTCCTGAGTGCTTTGATTCTACAGCCACTTTGTTTTTCTACTAATGCTTTGAATACCTTAAAGGTATTACAAGCTTCTGATTTTTGCTTCAGGAAATATATCCAAGTCTTTCTACTAAAATCATCAATGAAAGTAATAAAATACCTACTACTGCCTTATGTTGGTATTTTAACTAAGCATAGATCTGAATGAGCTATCTCCAACAACTTTTTTGCTCTCCAAGACTTTCCTGTTGGAAATGATTCTCTGTGCTTCTTTCCCATTTGGCAGGTCTCACAGACTCTATTAGGAATATTCACAATAGGCAAACCAGAAGCATATTCTTTCCGTGACAGAAAATTCAAACCAAAAAAATGATAATGCCCAAAGCGCATATGCCACAACCAATCATCATTTGGTATTATGGAACTCAAACAAGGAAATTTATCATGTTGAATTTTCAAGGGAAATAGGTGATTTGGAGTCATTTTTACCTTTGCAATGAATCTCCCATTTTTGTCAATCAACGTGCAATAGCCATGATGAATCTGCATGTTGTAACCTTTCTCTAACAGTTGTCTCATACTCAATAAATTGTGATGAAGACCAGGAGCATAGAAAACATCAGAGATAAAAGAAGAGTTGACTCAACATACTACAAGAGCTTGATTAGAAGTCTCAGATATTTAACTGCCACTAGACCAAATATTGTGTTTGGAGTTGGATTGCTCAGCAGATTCATGGAAGAGTCACGTGTCTATCATTTGCAAGGAGCAAAGAGAATTCTCAGATACATTAAAGGTACTCTGACTGAAGGAATTCTTTATGCTAATAATAATGATGTGAAGCTTGTTGGATACACAGATAGTGATTGGGCAGGAGATATAGAGACAAGAAAAAGCACTTCAGGGTACGCATTTCATCTAGGCACTGGAGCAGTATCATGGTCCTCAAAGAAACAACCAACAATTGCACTCTCAACAGCTGAGGTAGAATATATAGCTGCAACAAGTTGTGTTATGCAAGCAGTATGGATGAGAAGAATGCTTGAAGTGATGCACCAAAAGCAAGATACTCCCACAGTGATATTTTGTGATAACAAATCTGCAATTGCACTTTCCAAAAATCCAATTTTTCATGAACGATCCAAGCACATAGATATTCGGTTTCACAAGATCCGAGAGCTAGTAGCAGTGAAAGAAGTGGTGATCGAGTATTGTCCTACTGAAGAACAAGTTGCAGATATTTTTATCAAACCACTAAAAGCTGAGTTATTTTATAAGTTGAAGAAAATGCTTGGAATGGTAGAAGCTTGATTTAAGGGAGGCAATGTCAGAAGCATTATTAAATCAAACAAAATTTGATTAGACCAAAATTACTTTATGGCAAAGCAATAAAATTTCATTGGTTTCCTAGAAGGCCGCAGCAAAGTGAGAATGAAATTGTAGGCACCGTTTATGCAAAACTGCAAATCGAAAAAGTTGCAAGCAAGTCACATGGTCCAGTTTTATCTTTCTTCATGGTTAAGAATCCTTTACTATTATTATATTGTAAACTTTAGCCTATAAAAGGCAACACTTGTGCACAGCTATTGAATAAATTTACTTTTGTATGAATGAGTGAACTACATCTCCTCTCTCCTTAGTGCTTCTGCTGTGCGTGAGTTTATGTCTATATATAATGTCTCATTGATATCAAAATCTCCAAATTTCTCTTGCATTGATTGAGTATCTCTTTTTTGTATTTTCTTTTTTCGGTTGGCCTTCCTTGATGCAGTCCCTTCTTGATCTAAACTTACTTCTTTACTATAATCCTCAGCAAGTGTATCTTCATTCTCATTAGGCATAGTTGATTGTTCTATCTCTGTTGCACTCGATCTGCAGCAGTCACAAACATTTGTCCCAATTGTCTTGTCTTTAGCATAAACTTCTTCAAATATATTGTATAAAGGTCAAAGGTTCATATATAGACCTTTAGCAGCAAGGTGAATCTGCATAGAATATTTCAGTCAACAAATAGCCCACAAAACATGCAGCAGCTTCTTACCTTAGCCCAAAACATTAGGATCTTTAGATGAAACTCTTTACCAGGAAACTCAAAGTATGTTTTTCAAAAGTTATATTCAAATTCATTAAATATTCTGCAAAATGTCCACTTTTCATATATTTATAGGTCAGGTAAAGTGTAACTACTGGAAGTCTAAAGATCTTAATGACTATTTGCTTTTCCTTATTACTAATAATATAATTATTAGGAAGAAGTCTAAATTACACCCTTCAACTTTGCTTCATGTTCACTTTGGTCCTTCAATTTTCAAAATATGCAACAAGGTTCTTAAACTCTCAAAAGTGTGCAAAGTAGTCAAAAATCGTGACAGACGTTAATTTTTAGATAAAAAGTGCCACATGCCTTATTATGATTTTAGACCACTTTGCACACTTTTAGGAGTTTAGGGACCTTGTTACACATTTTTAAAAGTTGAAGGACCAAAGTGTATATGAGGTAAAGTTGAATGATATAATTTGAACTTTTCTCTATTAAAGATTAGCAATGACCATCTAAAAATTAACGTTTGTCGTGATTTTGGACCACTTAGAACACTTTTGAGAATTTAGGGATCTTGTTACACATTTTGAAAGTTGAAGGATCAAAGTACACATCAGGCAAAGTTGAAGTGTATAATTTGGACTTTTCTCTTAATCATTATGCAAAATAAAATTTTCTCTATAGGTTGTACATGACTTAAACCAAGTTACCTGACAATATTGATGACTTTCACACTGACCTAAACATGACATAATTATGCAATACAAAAAAAATTTACAAAAAACATAGGTCATGTACCAATTTGTTATAATGCTAACGAAGACACAATTATCCCACGAATGAAAAGAAGGTAAGTGTATTTTGCAATCCAAAGAGTGGTCCATTGATGATTTGTTGCTTATTTTCAACTCATGAAAAATCATATATTAGCATGTTAGTATTATATATCAACTAATGAGTAGATAACCATTTGCTTTCCCAAAACACAAAACTAATCTATGAAAACATGAAACATAATGAGTAGAAATTCATTTCCTTTCCCAAAACACTCCAAGCTATTTACAATAAATGAAAAAATTAAATTGTAATAAATTAAAAAGTGTTAGGTCATAGGAGAAGCTCAAGAGTAGGGGAGATCTCTATCAATGAGTTAAGTGAAAAATCACATAAATGACTTGACATCACATGTTGACCCAAATCCTTAAGGCATTAGGTCTATGGATTTTTTTCACTTATATAATCTTCAACTTGCTCATTCTTTATTAATGTGATACTTCAACACTCACACTTGAATTTCTAACATTCTCTCCCTCACTTGAATTTCTAACATTCTCTCCCTCAAGTGTGAGTCCTTCACATCAATGGAACACGCACGCTCTTCTTCATACTTGTACCGTCGTCGTCCATCATCTACAATGGAATACGCTGCCTAGCCTCCACATTGCTAAGAAGACTTTCGACACAATGAACCCTTCACATGGATTCACAACCACTGTTGTCCACACTAATACTTGTTCAAGTCGCACCATCGATTTTGATACCACTTGTTAAGCCATAGGGGAAGCCCAATAGTAGGGGAGATCTCCATCAATGAGCTAAATGAAGAACCAAATAAATGTGCTTGATGTCACATCTTAACCCAAAACCTTAAGACATTATGTCTATGGGTCTTTTCCACTTATATGTTTTTCAACTTATCCATTCTCTACCAATATGAGACTTCAACACTCACACTTGAATTTCCAACAACATGATCTTACCTTTGTTCATTCCTTAATTATATGCTGATTGATCTCTAGTCACCATCTTCTTGTTATCATCCCATTCAAACTCATTCATTTTTTTTTTCTAATTTCATAAAGTACAAAAAATTATTTCTTTAAATAACTCAATCTCGAGTCAATGTTTTTAGCTTTCAAATTAGATCATATCAATTTTTGTCCTATGAGCTTCTCTATATTGCCAAAATATTCATTCTTAAATCCACCTTCACATTTAAATTTATTATCTTGATGTGTTTCAAGCAAACAATAAGCCAAACACTTGTCTTCCTCTAGTGTCCACGACCTTCTTGATGATTTTTCCATGTTTATACAAAAGCAAAGAAGTATTTATGTTTATACCTATGATATGCATCTATTTTATTTAAAACATATAGAACATAACTTCCTCACCTCACCGAACAAAAGAATTAAGTAGAAAACTTCTCCTTGATATTACTCACTAACCAAACATGTCATATTCCCTAAAAAATTTCTCCTTTAAAACTTCTCCTCCTTTTACCCCCAACTAAAGGCACCCTAAAAGTGAAAATTTAACTTTCTAAAGGACATTAACAAGAAAGAATGATTGATTACTTTCAAAAATATATTTTATACACCTGATATACAACACCAGCCTGATACATCATGCCATATATATAAGTATGCTTTCTTGTTCACGTATACCATATGTATGGCTTCGGGATCTGTACTGTATCCATGTATGAGTGAAAGTGTCGTAGAGGCGTCATATTTTAGATATTCAAATAATAGAACTTAATTTATTTTGAATTAACATGCTTCGAAAAGCCAAATTTTAACTCATGTGACAAAAAGATTTTAACCAAGAGCACGTTATACCTCATCATCGTAGTAAATGCTTCTTATTGAATTGATGTACGGTTATAGCATGATTGAATGGAAGCGTTGGAAGAAGAAATGAAGGGAGGAGTAACTTTTTATTTTTTTAATATATATATATATATATTAAATGATTTATGTTTATCAAAAATATATTTATAAAAATAAATAAGTGATGATCTAAATGTTATAGAATAACAAGGAGAATATTCTTTTGAAATAAAAACCTTTTCCTTCCTTTTTTTCCTTTTAATTTCGAACTCTTTCATTTAAACATACTACTAAAAATTTTTCCCCTATACATATAGTCACAGATAGATTTTCTAGTTGAAGATATAGGGCATTGGGATTTGAACTTGTCTATTACCTTTGTGGGAGACTCTTGGACCATTTGTGTTATCTGTGTTACGTTATACTATTAAGAAACTTGCCATAAACTAATATCAATATATTTGCAAACAATCATTTTTTTTAAACCAGAAATAGAATGTATCATCAATATCAATAATTTATTTTTTATTGATCAATAACAATAATTTTGTGAGAATGTTGAACAAAATGAAAATGAATTTTAACATTGGATTTTGCACTAGCTTTCTCAATTTCATTTGATATATGTGGTTAATTATTTTTAAATATGATATCATCTCTATGTTTTTAATCCCTATAAATATATCATATTTTGGTTTTGATTCCTTAAAAAAAATTTGTTCGATTTGTATTCTTATAATTTTAAAAGTGAGTGAAACTTTTCATTGTCCTCATTTCAAAAGTAAGTGAAATCTGCTCAATTTAATCTCATCATATTAAATTTTTCTTAGCCCTTAAAATGTGGGAAGGTCTAATATGAACGGAGTTGAATTGAACTAATTTTACTCACTTTTGAAATTACAAAAATATAAACTGTAATAGAAATTTTTGAGAGATCAAAATAAAAAATTAATATATTTAGAAAAACTAAAAATATATTTAAGCCAAATAATTTATTTTCTTTTAATTGTTAATGTTTAATTTTATAATTGGTCTTGAGAGAATTAGCAATTGAATTGCTATGTTAAAAGTGTACTTATGTTTGTAAAATATAATTTAAGATGAGATTTTATTTATATAGGCATACTTGTCATATCATAATGTTATTCATATTTGTTTTCCACACAAAAATACAAAACAAAATGTGTTAACTTATATTTCTTCCTTTTTCTACAAGGTCTCATTTTTATTTTTATTTTTTGGTTGTCTTCATCATTAAGAAGGGCCATGAAATACCCGAAGCGGTGATTGAATCTCTTATTTTCCTCACATTTAAACAAAGTTTTGTGTCAATTAGGTTTGAAGATGCATAAAAAAAAAAGGCAATATAATAGATATTAAGTAGTTAAATCAAACATTAGGCTTATTATCTAATTTAATTCAAACATTAGGCATATAAATCTTGCTAAAGAAGAATGAATATTTTTGTAATAAAATATAAATTTCATTATATAAAACTTCCAAATGGAAGTTATATGTGCAAATTACATTTTTGCTCGCAAATTCTCAATGTCATAGTTGGATTTGTATGGCCATAATACTTAGCGAGTTACTTACACTGCCAGTGTACTTACACCGTTGTTATTGCCCATTATACTTTTGAGTTTACTTACACCATTGATACTTGTTATACCAAATGCTTCTTTTGTCATTGTAAACCCACATCTCTCTTTTCAACGCATGCTGCTTCCACTATAGATTTGCTATTTGTAGCTTTCTAGGAGCTTTGCTTGAAAAAACCACACGTACCCTCCAGGTTTCCAAAGCTAGCAAATTGGATTTTTGAGATTACGTGCCCACCTTGACATGACAACTCTAACTGTGCACTTTCATAGACATGAGCACAAATGGTTCCTGTTGTGACTGTTTGGAAGGAAACGTTCTTAGGATTTCCACCTATTTCTTCAAACCAAACCAATATGTTCTTGTCATTGTTCAAGAATGACCTTGGCACATGGTATCACCTTTGTGATGGATTGCCACAATTGGTGTTGCACTTTTTCATTTGGTATTTTTCACGGTAGTCACACGTGTCACTACATCCATTGGTAGTAGTAATCCAAGAAGGCCAATAACGACCAATACTGTGCCCATTCACACAAGCATGTCCTTTACCCAAGCCTTGCAAGTCCACCACCACTGGGTTTGTTCCGGAAGGAGCTTTGAAGTCTACCTTTTACCAAGTCATGGGTCTTTCAATAGGATAAGATTTGGATGAATCATTGATCTATGACACGCTAATGCGTGGTTGCAAATCATAGAGGCATTTTCTCTCACCATTCAAGCCAACCTTGTAAGTCCAAAGGTTGGTTGATAAATCAATGGTCTCATTATTCTTTCCAACTAATTGAACTGGGCCGCCTACTATACCAGTCTTTATCTTATCGAACCCTACGCCATAGTTTGCAAGCCCAACGATGGCACTAAGCAAAGTTATGATGTTTGTTCCCTTCTTCAAAGAAACATATTTCTCATATGTGAAATCTTTTTCCCATTGGCTAAATTAGTATCCTGCACGCTTCTTGTTAACATAACCATGAAGAGTATGACCCTTAGTGTCCACGCGAAGAGTTGCATTATTCCAAATAGAAGTGTCATTGATATCGACACTAGTAATGTACCATAAGTAATCACTAGCACCCAAAGTTAATTCTTTTTGCTTGAGAAGTTGATGCCTTAAGTTTGCCCTGTCCTCGCAGGGTGTCTTTCATTGCCTCCAGTGTCCATGACCAAGTGAGCCTACTAGATGCATCATCACTATTCTTCACCATTATTGAAGTCTGACTATTAACCTTTGCAGTGTTGAAAACTTCTTTGTTGTAACCATCAAGAACGGTCACAGACCAAGTGGGGACAAAGTACTTACCATCCTGCTGTAAGTCAACATTAGCGTCATTGTTACTGTCTATATTGCTCAAGAAACAAAATCTTTCCCCTGTGGCGTTATTGGTGTATGTTGTTAGTGTGACTTGATTGCCAAAATCCTTGTCAGTCCTTGTTCCATTAGTGAGGATCTTTTCCCCTAATTTTATTGCTACATGAAGCTGCTTAAGATGTCCCCATTTGGGTTTATTCAAATTCCCATACTCATCAAGTGGCACATCGTAGTCATAAGATGTTGTCATATATGGACCTCCTGCTGTGCGACCAAAGTTGTTTCCTCCATGGTACATGTAGTAATTATTTAATATCCCACCGTTCTGGAAAAAAGTGCAACTGAGAAAGCTGAATCTTCGACACTTCTATGGGGAACCCTTTCACCCCATTTTTGGAACCATCCAATCCAATTTTCAATGAACATTTTGGGACTTTTGGGGTTATTTGGTGTGAATTGGTCGCAATAGTAACCATTACAAGTGTTAATGACAGGTTGGGGAGCATCTTTTTGTTGGCACATGATCCATGGGACACCGATATTTTGTGCAAGAGTCATTTCTACACACCATTTGACATATGCTTTCCCTGCATCTCTGTAACCCCACATGATATCACCGTATTCATTCTCAATTTGAGCAAGGATAATGGGTCCTCCTTGTGATGCAAATAGCTTTGCTTCTTTGGCCATGTTCACAATCTTTGTAGTGAAAATTTGCATTTCATTCTTGTAAATTGGGTTATCGGTTCTCAACTCAAACCCTGACACGTTGTGTAGCCACAATGGGAAGCCTCTGTAGTTCTATTCTGCACAAACATATGGACCAATCCTTAGAATGGCATACAAACCAGCCTCTTGGACGAGCTTGAAAAATTTGATAAAATCCAAATTTCCTGAAAAGTCGTAATTGCACCGAACAAGTTCATGGCGATCCCAGAATATGTAAGTTTCAATGACATCAAACCCTCCACCTTAGCTTTTTGAATAATGTCAGGCTACATCTCCACTGTGCTTCGTGGGTAATGGATTGCACCAGAAAAAATAATGTGCCTTTCTCCGTTAAGAATGAGAGCATTGGAATCATAAGTAACTTCTATGGCAAAGCATAAGCCTAGCAAAGCTAAACTCAATAAAAGAATCCCAATCCAAGAAGAAGAAGAAGAAGAAGAACACATTGTAAGCATTTATGATTATTCATTTTGTACATTTTTTTCTCATTGAAATAGAACACGAGGTTTATATAGTAAAGCAAGTTAGTTAAAAATTTGAAATACCTTGTCAATAACTAAATTGGGTTCGTCGAGTTGGTAATTATGGAAAAACTCTCTGCAAATATTGTTAAAATGGCCTTTGACTCCTTCAATCTTTATCCATGACCAATTTTTCGTGAGAAGTACAATTTGTGCCAAGTAAGTTATATTTGTAATTTTGTCATTCTGTTGATATCTTTATCTCCATATTCCTTGGCCTATCTGGTATATAACTTATTAACTTAAATCCTAGTGCCGCCATTATTGCTTTTAAGATATCCAAAAGTCTTATCTTGTATATGATGTGCTATTATTGTTGTAAATGATAAGGCCTGAGATGTGATATTAACAAGATGTGCTGGTAATTTTTTTTTTTCTGTGTGCCTTGAATTATAGCTACCATTTCAGCATGTTCATAGTTCCAGGTTTATGACATATTAGTTTTTTTGTCATTGTATTTCATGCGCGTTTTACATGAATTGTACAAGTCGTTTTATATTAAGTATATATATGACTATAATTTTTTTTATTTAATTTTATATATATATATATATATATATATATATATATATATATATATATATATATATATTAGTAGGACTAAGTTTATTGTCTTTGTATCTATTTTTCTATTTTTTTTTCAAAAATCTTGTTATGTGACAAATTCAAATAAGATAATCCATTCTCACACAATTTCAATTAATAATGGGATCCTTGATTTTGTTTGAAACATGAGCTAGTAAAGACATACAGTTTTGTAATAGAATACCCCTTGGAATTATTTTTGTTGTTTTAGTGCTCAAACCTAATGATCAATGTGTACTAGCTTTCTCAATCAACTCAATGGGTTTAGAATTTTACGTTTCCGACTCTTCTGTGACTTGTGAGAGCTTATTTTTCATACGAAAGGATCCTGTATTTAACCCCTTGCAATGGGAGAGAGAATGAGACATAGAAGTGGGGGAAAAAAAACTACATTTAAAAAACTATAAAAATTGTTTTATTGTTTCTTTCTCTCACTAACTTCACAAGATGCAATACTCCTTTAGTACGGTACGTAAAATATTGAATAGCAAGGCATCAGTGCCCTTGATCCACACTTTCAAGGAAAACATATATTATTATATGTTGGACGATATTCTTTCTAAAAGAATTTCAACTTAAAAACTTAATTAAAGTAGGATTTTACTAGTGCAAGGTTTGATCTTTTAAGCCTTTGTGATGATTTCAAAGAGTTTATGAGTTTTAATTTTTTTAACTTCTAACGTTTTAAATCTCACCAATAAAGATAATATTAACAACTATATGGCTACATAGAAAACTCCAAATTACAAGTGGACACAAAATGATCTTGCAAATCGCGTAAGATCATACTGATGCCAACTTTGTATAAGTATTAGGTATGGTTCTTTTTAAAGTGAAGCCGTCTCTCTTTTTCTTTCTTCTTTTTTTTTTTTTTTCTCGAAATCAAAGCCCTGTGTTTTTAAATTGATTAAAATATAAAAAACAAACCCTAAGTAAAACTTTGCTTTCTCCACCTTATCATTCTATCCATAGGTCATAGGTTGATGAGTAACAAGTTTAGACTAGTTGAGATTGCTAGAAAGAAAGATTGCAATTCTTCAGTAAGTTAATAATATGTTTGGTTATTAATTTTTTTAACCATAAAAGTGAAATTTTAACTTTTTAAGACACTTTGACATGAAAGAATGATTGATTTCTTTCAAAAATGTTTTTTATACACTCGATATATAACACTTGTCTAAAACATTATGTCACATGTAAGTGTAGTTTTCTGTTTTCACTATATTATATGTATAGTTTTGAAATATTTATCATATTCACGTGCGAGTAAGAATGTCGTTGAAATATTGTATTTTAAATATTTAAATAATAAAACTTGATTTCTTTTGTATTGACATGTTACGAGAGGTTAGATTTTAACTCACGTGACAAAAAAGTTTTAACCAAGAGCGGACTATACCTTATCATCGTAGTAAATACTTGTAATTAAATCACTATATATTTATAACATGTTTGAATGGGAACGTTTGAAGAAGAAATTAATGAAGGGAAGAGTAACTTTTTATTTTATTTAATATATATATATATAAAATAAATTAACAACTATTTATCAAAATTATATTTATAAAAATGAAAAAGTGAAGATCTAAATGTTATAGAATAATAAGGAGATTATTATTTTGAAATAATAATCTTTGCTTTGCCACTCTTTTTATATTTAAAAACTCCTTCATTCAAACATATTACTAAAAAAAATCTTCTGGGGATATATTGTCAAAGATAGATTTTCTAGTTGAGGATACGGGGAATTGAGATTTGAACCTGGGTCTACTCCCTTTGTGAGAGACCCTTAAACAAATTGTACTACGTGTGTTGTGCCATATTGCTAAGGAATTTGTCATACACTAATATCAACATATATGCAAACAATTATTTTTTATTAAATCGGAAATAGAACGTATCATCAATATCAAAATATTTGTCACATGTAAGTGTAGTTTTCTGTTTTCATATATTATATGTATAATTTTGAAATATTTATCATATTCTTATGTGCGATCAAGAATGCATGAAGTATCGGGATATTTAAATAATAAAACTTGATTTCTTTTGTATTGACATGTTACGAGAGGTTAGATTTTAACTCACGTGTTAAAAAATTTTAACCAAGAGACTATACCTTATCATCGTAGTAAATACTTGTAATTAAATCACTATATATTTATAACATGTTTGAATGGGAACGTTTGAAGAAGAAATTAATGAAGGGAAGAGTAACTTTTTATTTTAGGATTTAATATATATATATATAAAATAATTCCTATTTATGAAAAATTATATTTATAAAAATAAAAACGATCGTGAAGATCTAAATGTTATAGAATAATAAGGAGATTATTATTTTGAAATAATAATCTTTGCTTTCCCACTCTTTTTATATTTAAAAACTCCTTCATTCAAACATATTACTAAAAAAATCTTCTGGGGACATATTGTCAAAGATAGATTTTCTAGTTGAGGATATGGGGAATTGAGATTTGAACCTGGGTCAAGTCCCTTTGTGAGAGACCCTTAAACAAATTGTACTACGTGTGTTGTGCCATATTGCTAAGGAATTTGTCATACACTAATATCAATATATATGCAAACAATTATTTTTTATTAAACCGGAAATAGAACGTATCATCAATATCAATAATTTATTTTTATTGATCAATAACAATGTTTTTGTGAAAATGTTGAAAAGATGAAAATGAGTTTTAACATTGGATTTTGCACTAGCTTTCTCAATTTCTTTTGATATATATGGTTAATTATTTTTAAATATGACATTATCTCTGAATCCTAATATTTGTATAAAATAATTTAGGTTTAAATATATTTTTGATTCCTGTAAGTATAACACATTTTAGTTTGGGTCTTTCAAAAAATTTTTGTTCGATTTGTGTTTCGATAATTTTAAAAATGAGTGAAATTAATTCAATTTAACCACATCATATTAAAAAAATTTTAGTCCTTAAAATGAGAGAAGATGTAATATGAATAAGGTTGAATTGAGTTAGTTTCACTCACTTTTAAGATAAGGTTAAGAATCAATTTCACTTATTTTTAAAATTATTAGGATACAAACTGCAATAAAATTTTTTAAGGGATCAAAACTAAACATTAATATATTTAGAGAGATGAAAAACATATTTAAGCCAATAATTTATTTTCATTCAATTGTTAATGTTTAATTTTATAACTGGTCTTAAGAGAATTAGCAATTAAATTGCTATGTAAAAAATGTACTTACATTTATAAAATATAATTTAAGATGAGATTATATAGTTTTATATCCCGCTTTTAATGTTTAAAGTAAAGGGAAGTGTTTTTTAAGAAAAAATTTATATTATCCTGATGGATATGATAATTAAGGTGATTTGTGAAACAATTATTAAATATTGATTTTCATGATAAATATTTAGGATTTTATTAAAAATAACCAGCATTCAATTAAATTCTTGATATATATTATTATACATGAAAAAAAAAAACCATACCATAGAATTACCCATATTTTTTTTATCATCAACGGGAAAAGGAAAATAAAACTACACACATAATCAATGATGAGACACTCTCACATAGTCTTGTCACAAAAGGCTAACAAGAGGTTGAAGATGGTCATTCACAATAATACAAGAGAATGAACTCGAGTGACCTAGTCTAATAAGAAAATTTACACACATATTACTTTCGATGAGCGAATGAGCTAATAATACCACTCAATCTTCATGGATCATAACTCAAATTTCTTGGACAAGTGAAACACAATGATGGATGGTCGAACATCCTTTAATGCGAGATTCACAACTAACTCCAAATCCATATTTACCACAACATTCTAGAGCTCCGTACCCCTCGCAAGATTAAAGTCATAATATAAACTTCATAACCATATTTGTATAGCCTAGACCGAAAGTTGACTTGGTCAAAAGACTAGATCACTAGGTCAATGGTTTGACCGCAGATCAAATAGTCGAATCAGAAAACCTAAACATAAAAGGAAATATTTTTTTAAAAAAATTATATGAAAACTATTTGATATAAAAATATTATATTAAAAATTACTAAACAAAAAATACTACATAAAAAATGAATTTCAAACAAGCAGTGATAATAACATATTAGCTGGATTATAATATAAATTAAGAAATTGAGAATAATATTAAATAGAAGCATATGGTCTAATAGTCAAATATATTTCATGACAATAATTTTTACGTATAATATTCAAATTCTAAAAATTACATTTTTAAAGTTTCAATTTAAAAAAAAATCCAAAAATCAAATCAACCTATCAGGTTGCTCGAGTGTGATCGAGTCGTTAGGAAAAACAATCTAATTAGTTGATCGAACAGACCTAGAACTAGAGCAATGAATTTCCAAATAGCTGGTGCGTACAACTATGGCCAGAATTATAGAATTATTCTTTTTCTATTCTAAAATTAGATAAATTATTAATCTCAATAAGAATACATAATGATAAGTTCAATAAAGATTTACATTAAAACTATATATCATCTATTAAAATAAATTCTTAAATTTAAACTTAAATTATGCCATTTTCAGGATTTGAATCTTAAAATTTTCTTTTTAAATAAGATTCAACGTAATCATCAATCTCGACTCAAAATTATGTGAGTACTTAAATATACCTAAAAAAAGTCATGCAGGTATTATTAACAAAAAGTCAGGCAACCGTATAAACCATCTTCGATAGAGGTGGCAAAATGGGAAACCATGCCCTCGTCCGCATTCAACCAAAGCAAAAATACTAACGGGAGGCGGGTTAGCCTGTTTTGAAAAATGGGTTGGAAGAGCCAATCCACTCCGCTTTAGTGCGAGTTGGCGGATTGACCCGCATAAAGAAAAAAATGAAAAAAAAGTAAGTGAGTTGATCCTAAAAAATAAAACAAAATGTATAAAAAATAAAAAAATCATAAAAATTAAAAAATAGAAAAATTATAACTTATAGAGATTAAAAAAACAAAAAAATAAAATAAATTTAGTATCATACCTATAAAAATATCACAAACACAAATAATAAAACTAATTTGTAACACTTTTTTTAAAAAACTCAACCCGACCGGCCAACCCGCTCCCGCCCCGTTTAACCCGCGGGTTAAACGAGGCGAGTTATGCAGGTTGGAAATTAAAAGTGAGTTGAAATGTTGAACCCAACCCGCAAAAAAATAGTGGGTTGGCGGGCCAACCCAATAGGTTGAACCCGTTTTACCACCTCTAATCTTCAACTAATTCAACTTGAGCTATTTATTAGCACATTCTCGTGCCATGGAATCCATTTTCCTTATTATGATTTTTTTAATATACTGTCATTTGTGGTAAAACTAATTATCAAAATATCACTTTTTTAAAATTATTTATCAAAATGACACCCTTTTGAAACTATTTATCAAACTGCCACCCTTTTGTCCTACGTGGTATTTTTTAATTTTTTTTAGGGTCACGTAGGATGCGTCAAAGAGGCTGGCGCATCTACGTAGATTGCCCCAACACACTTGGCGCAATCTACGTGGATGCACTAGCCTTTTTGGTGCATCCTACGTGGATACGCTATCCTATATGGCGCATCCTACGTAAATACGTCATCCTACATGGCGCATCCATGTAAAAAACGCCATGTAGGATGATGTATCCAAACCACGTGGACAAAAAAAAATACCATGTTGGGTGCGCTTCTAAGGCACTTAACCTATTCCACGTGGATCTCACACTCCTCCCAAAGGCACATACATTTCACATGACTATTAGAAAGTGCACCATAACCTTGAAAGACATCAATATTTATAGGCCGAGTGTTTGCTTTTGATACAAAAGTAGTCGATGTGAGACTTTGGTATTAGTAAGGCAAAATAACTAAGTAAAGTAACAATGTACTTCTATTTAATGTGAGACTTTAATAAATGAAACAAATATCTTATTGAATCAAATAAAGACTATACACTATTTTATAACTTATCACTTTCCCCTACTTATTTTAAACATCAAAACAAGGGGAAGTAAGCCCCCCTCCATTCCATCCCTTTCCACCCCTTCCCCTCTCCTTTCCCAAACATAGCATAACAATATTATAATGTAGCCCAATTTACATCAAAGATTTTCACCTAATTTGCACATCCCCCTTCAAACAACCTCATTCAAGCATGATGTTGATCTCAAGCATGATGTTGATCAAGACATCCACTAAACTTGATCTCCCTACGGAAGTTGCAAGTTAAGAGACAACTCCCTGACTCACGTGCTACCTCAGAAGCACCTTTATATTATGAGTCACAACTTTCTTGCACTAACGAACATTTTAAGACCAAAAGAAAACAACAGGATGCAAAATACAAAATGGTGAAAGGTGCATGGTGCACCAAAGAGCAAACAAACATACTTGCACTACCTCAGTGGTCTAAGTATAAAACATCTTCGATTCCTCAATCCATGCAGTTCGAACTTCTTGATCAATCAAGGCATCAGAAATTATTCTTTATTTACGTGCTTGCACTGCCTCCATTCTCTCCTCAACTGTCCCCTGCAATGTGAAACATAAGAACAAATGTCACATTCAAGTCAGTAAGTTGACATCAAGGTTGAAAATTCACATCATTTGGCGATACATGCCAAACAAACATGCTAACAAGTGACACATAACAATCTCATGTATTGGACTCATAAAGCAAGCACCATCCTAACTCATTAAAATATTAGCACTTCAATTAAAAAAATTATAGATTAAATATTTACATAAAAAAAGAATAAAAGTCCAGCTCAGCTGGTAGTTTTGCTACCAAAACTTCACAGTTCACTACCAGATTCCTTGTACCCAGTGAAGCAATTAATCAGGCCCAAATAAAAATATATAATAATATAACCACGTGAGATATGCGCATGATTTTCCAAAATTGGGATATCAAATGTACCTTCACAATAAACCGTTTGATGACCACCTTCTTTGTTTGTCCAATGCGATGAATACGCATAACAGCTTGTTCTTCTACAGCCGGATTCCACCATGGGTCCTGTTCATATTGACAAGTTATCTATAATCCACAATTACTAATTACAATTACTTTCCAGATGTTAATTGTAATAATAACATGTCATATACCCATTGGCTATTCATAAAACATACCATTCTCGTGCAACTTTCCGAATCCTATATACATGCAATTATGTACTCCCATATAAGATTGATTGCTCCCTATACATTATATAGTTTAAATTTCTTAATTTAAAAAAATACTAAAATGGCTAATTAGTAATTACAGTGGAACACAAAAATTGACTGTAAATTTATACAGAAACCAGTAAAAGTATGGGTGGGTAATAATAATTTTAATTTAAATAATGTCATCCCAATGGTGATATTTAAATCTTGAATCTTTAAATAACAATGTGATACAAATATTTTGTTCTCAGACTAATTTATCTTCAATGAAGACTTGAGACAAGGTAATGTATTTGTTCTTAAAATGTTAAACTACTCTATAAAGCAATAAAAATAAACGAAAGTCAGAATTGTCTAGGCAGTGGGTAATAGTAATTTTTATTTTAATAATATTGGGAGATCATATATTATATACTCAACTCAACTGATGATTATGTGATTTTGGTCACTATTTTAATTTTTTATATACATTCAATGCTGATAATTATAACTGTGTAGAGGACAAGCTTTTCGCAAAATCAATTGAATTAAAAGCTCTCATCATGTAGATCATACTCAAAATATTAATAGTAATCCAAATTCACTTTGACACTTCGTATTTTATGGGAATATTTTCAAATTCATGCATAATATACATTTAAAGTAAAAAAAAGGTATTTTATTATATTAATTGATTTTAATTTTCTTAAATTTAACACTCAAGATAAACATGAGTTATTTATATTTCAATGATGTTAAGTGCATGAAGTTTTACATCAGTTCTAATTGAACTCCAACTATACTTCCCAACTTCAAATTGGTCAAAAAGCCATATCTAGATTTTTTTTTTTTTAAGGCAAGGGTTCTATTATCTAGAACCTTGTTAGAAGATCTTGAGATGAATCTCAATACTTTGTTTATAAGTAGTTAAGGAAGTAAAAAAATAGTTTTAGGTGTGTAAATAAGATGTTTGTTTCATTTATTAAAGTCTCACATCAAATAAAAGTACATTGTTGTCTTACTTAGTTGCTTTGCCTTACTAATACCAAAGTCCCACATCGATTACTTTCGGATCAGAAGTAAACACTTAGCCTATAAATATTGATGTCTTCCAAAATTATGATGCACTCTCTAATAGGCATGTGAAATGTATGTGCCTTTAGAAGGAGTGTGAGATCTACGTAGAATAGATTAAGTGCCTTATAAGCACACCCAACGTGACATTTTTTTATTTTTTTTGTCCACGTGGCCTGCATACGCCATCTTACATGACGTTTTTTATATGGATATGTCATGTAGGATGACGTATCCACGTAGGATGCGCCATGTAAGATGACGTATCCACGTAAATTGGGCCAAGCGTGTTAGCACAATCTACGTGGATGTGCCAGCCTCTTTGACGCATTCTACATGGCCTTAAAAAAATTTAAAAATACCACGTAGGACAAAAGGGTGGTAATTTGATAAATAGTTTTCAAAAGGTAGCATTTTGATAAATAATTTAAAAAAATTGATATTTTGATAATTAATTTTGTCACAAATGATAGTATGGTAAAAAAACTTCCTTATTATCATTGAACCTTTTTTTTTCTTGAAATAAGAGAAATAATACCACATAGAAAATAATAAAAATTAACATATTTATATATTAATAATTTTATGTCATTCTTATATTATTTTATTTTTAGATAATAAAATAAAAAATACATATTTTAACACATATTTTTTTATGTTTATTTTTTTAAACAAGTATAATGTAAATATGTAAAGTTTTTAATTCGTGAACATCATTACCTAATTATAAAATGGGTTCTGATTACGGATGGTAAAATTATCTATATTCGTAAGAATTAGGTAGAATTATACGTGATGGGACGAAGGATAAATATCCATTGAATAAATAAGGGATGAGAAAGCAAAGATTATAATACTTGCAAAATATATATTTTTTATTTAATATATATTATATATTATGATTTTTTAATTTAAAAAGAGATAAAAATAAATATTTTCTTATTATTTTATAATAAATTTTTCTTATTAGATTCACCCATAATAATAAAATTTTTTAAAAAATATATAAAATTTATATAATAATTATTTATATAAATTAATTATTACAAAATATAATTGAATTTAATATGTTATTTTAAATACTCTTTTAATTTTATAAAAATATTATATTATTGAATAAAATTATAATATATAGTATTAAAATTTATTTTATTTATTTTATAATTTTTTTAAATTTTATTTTAAATTATTAATTATTAAAAAATACACGTCCACCTATAAAAATAATAAATAGAAACTTGTGATAGAGACAGAGGCAAGGACTAGGACGGGGTTAGGGTAGAGGAAGTACTATCAAGTCCTATTGCGCCTTGTTGACATCCCTAATTCTGACAGAGACATATAAAAAGAAAAGGGAAAACAATATAATTTAAAAAATGAAAATGTGTTTTATTGGAATGAAGTGTCACACAAATTCAACCTCCGAATGCACAGGTTAATTAAATTTATATATTGACACCTGCTTTTGAGGGGAATAATATTTTATTGGGTAAAATTTAAATTATACTTTTCAACTTTGTTTTATGTGTATTATAATTTTTTTAATTTTTAAAATACGTAACAAAGTCTTTAAATATTTGAAAGTGTTTAATGAGATCTAAAATCGTGATAGACATTAATTTTTTTAGATGATGAATATTAATTTTTAATAAAAAATTTGAATTATACCATTTAACTCTCTCTTATATGTACTTTAATTCTTCAACTTTAAACAACATACAACAAAGTCTTTAATTATTTAAAAGTGTATAAAATAATTCAAAATCATGATAAGACATGTAATACTTTTTACTTAAAAATTAACACCTGTGATAATTTTATACCACTTTATACACTTTCAAAACTTTAAAAACATTATTACACATTTTAAAAGTTAAAATATCAAAATTAACATGATACAAAGTTAATGGATATAATTTAAATTTTTCCCTATTTTATAATCAGCCTTACCCTTCTCCTAAATTTTGTATTGCAAACAAATAAATAATAATCAACACTACTACCGAACAGTATCCAACCAGGAGGACATCTTGGGACCTCCAACTGATATGCCATGTGGCGTTTAACAAAGTAATAATAAAAGAAAGGCCATGTGTACTTCACTAACTTAAAGCTTGCCGGAAAGGAAGATAAGAATCCTGCATAAAAAGTACATGTAGTTATGGAATCTTGTTCTTACGCTCATCTTTTGAATCCACAGCAAGCATCCTTTTTAAAGGTATAACAGTCAGTGAAAGGAATCCAATGTGAATTTTATAAAAATTTAATTGGTTACGGAAATATATGTCAATAATGAGTACTCTGATTCAGAAGTCGTAAGTGTAATATTCTTAAACTAGATGGCTGAAAATATACAAAAACCATGATATATTATTTGTTATATACGGAGAATTTTAATATGCATCACTTGTACAATGATTTATGGATGAATGACTTTTGAACTATTAATTTATTATTAAAATAAATTAATAATTTAAATTAAAAAATAAATTTTAATTAATAATATTTAAATTTATATAAAAATTTAGTTAAATTAATTTTTTTATAAATAATTATGTATATAAATAATTTATATATTTTAATTAATAATTTTTTATACATTTAAATTTATATATAAATACTATTAAATTAAAATAAGAAGTTATTTATTAATAGACTCAAACTTATTGAGTCCATATTAAAAATCTCCCTTATATATATGCTAGCCACTTAAAATATGCTCACTTAATAATTATATTAGAAATGTCAAATTATCAAGTCACATATATATAATATACGGTGATGCTATTTGCACATTATTTTTTACATACCAATCTTATATTTTTTTAGATAATAAAACAAGATAAATATATTTTTTAGAATATATTCTTTCTCTTTTTTTTTTTTTTTTAATGAAGTAGATGTGTGCAAAAATAATAAGTAAGAATCATTTTCCTATAATATATTGTTGAAAGAATCATTTTCCTATAATATATTGTTGAACTGAGAGAAGGATAAAGAAGCCAAGTTGTGTATAATGTGTATATCTTTTCATCCTTTTTTTCTTTGTTCTAGTTTTTCTGCAGAGCAGAACCTCTTTGTTTTTTTTGTGGGTTTTATTCCTCTTTTTATAAACTGAACTATTTCTGATGCTGATTCAAAGTTATTTCAAGTATTCTTCTGGTCTACTTAAAAAGATGGTTCCTTGTTAAATAGATTGCTTGAAAGACTTATCTTTGTGTCTAGTTCCATTTCGTGTTTGAGTTATAAAATAGCCAATAGGTAACAAAGGCGCATTATACAGAACAACCTGGTCCACTCCATCACGGTCAAATGAATGATGGATTGCTCCATCACACCCACTCACACACCCATTTAGGAAGAAGTACTAGCTCATCTAATGAGAAAAGAAAAGATATTCATCTTCATTTAAGAAAACCACGCACCATACAATAAATGAACTCTCTAACACAGAGACCAAAGAAAGCAGTTTAAATTACCAAAACAACATTGTTGTAGTTTTTGTTGGTAAATCTGAGAAAGTGCCAAAGGGATGTAGCTTCTCTGTAACGTGGCATTTAAACCACCTCTTCAGAATTCACATTGTCTTTAAAATCCTGAAGAAATTAATAAAGAAATTTTGCACCATCTCTATTATAATTAATATAGTCTCTCTTGCTTGGCTGCGATCCCTGAAAGAAAAACCATGAATATTTTAATTAGCAATATGCAAGGATTTTATACGTAGAAGCAGAGGTGGTAATAGCTAATAGATAGTGAGCATACCAAAAATTGGATAATCTCATTTCTAGTATGTGTCCCTTGGGGCACAGCATTTAAAACATTCCATTCTGCTAGCAAAGTTGTGCTCATTGCATCCTGATCTGTTGAAAGATAAATAAAATAAAATAAATCATGTTTTCTCATAACTCACAGAAATACTACTGTTTTAGTTTTACCTATTTTAATAGGTAATCAAATGACTCTTATTTTTCACTACCACTAAGGATAAGGGGACAAAGATGGACAAATAGTTTTCAAAGTATGTAACTCCTAAAAGTAGTCAAGGAAGGAGGAACCTAATAAAGATCATATTGCATGCCTTTAATGCCAATGGTGCCTTTGGCAATTGTGTTACTTATCAGTCATTTTCTTCAAACTTCAAAGACAGCAGCCAAACTAAAAGAATAATTTGTCCCCTTGAAAGGAACCAATAATCAAAAGATTGTACTTCCTCTATTTATTTTTATATCTTTTTTTTTTTTAAGATTTTTGTACAAGAATTAAAAATAATCAGTCACCTGTTGCATATCCAGTCACCAGATTTCCATCCAGGTCTCCCACCACCACCAAAACCTCTTGAGCGTGAGATATCACTGTTATAGCCTCCAGCTAAGTCATCCTTGAAAGCACCACACTTGAAGCAGCTTGAACGGCTAGCAAAGTTATGTGCACCACAGTTAGCTGCAGCACAATACCAGTCACCTGGGCGAACATCTGACCCACTGGACCCAAATGAAGATCCTCCTCTTCCTCCAAAAGCCCCAAAATCTTCTCTATCTCCATATTTTGAATCCCCACATCGTTGGCAAGAATCTCGCCTCTGAAAGTTCAGGTGCTGGCATGACCTGCAGTTCCAGTCTCCTGGCCTGCTCATAATTACTTCTCTGCAAATTATTGTTGCATTCAGTAATTTCCATTACAAGATTATGAATCAAGTATTGATACATTGTTAATATGTGATATCACTCAAAAGAAATTAAATTTTTTGTTAATCAAACTTAAAAAGTTTCCCTATTAAACCATTGCCACATTTCCTGCACCACATGTGCAAGTGGTTGTGTATAGTACTAGCTTGCTAGCTAGAATTTTTCTTATTATAATTGATATAGGTGAAAAATAAAATAAGAACTTACTTAAGGGTTATATTTTATGAAAACAAGAAGTTTCAAGGATGACAAAGTAGAGAACTCCAATAGAAGACAGATTGATCACATTACTAATAAATGTGATCTTCTTTAGGAGATTTAATTATTGGAGTATAATATAGATAGTTTTGAAAGAGTAGCAAAGATTGAAAAAAATTACTGGGGGAGAATAGAGGAGAAAACTACAAAGACCAACCTCAAGATAATACTATACTCAACTTGAACTATCAGTGATATAGAAGCTGAAGAGGAGGTGCTGATGAGGGAATGTGATATGGGGGATGGTTTATATACTGGAAGAGACCACAGAAAAAGAGAATAAATAGAGGGCCGTGTTGTACTTTTTAGTGTTCTTTGAGTGGTAACTTTGATAAATGGAATCAATGAATTCTAAAGGAGGAAAAAGAGATAAAGGAAATTCGTGCTATAATTCCAAAGAGAGGATACTTTGAATTTTAAACATATACTTTAGCAGTGGGCTAGAACTTTATTTTGTTTCAAGTTTTTAATGGTACGATACTGGATGCAAAGTGCATCATATAGGATAAACATATGTTCTCTTAACGCCAAAATCAGACAGAGGCAGGGGAAGGGGTTGAGGGTTGGAAGGGCTAGTCTAAAATGAACTAGGTATTCCTCCTCCTTTTTCATTTTTTCTCCAAGCCTGGGATGCTTAAAGGCACTTATATACGTCATGATTCAAGCACAAAAAGAGCACTTTAATTTCAAGCATGCTCTTTCATTTTGTCATAACACATATAAAATGGCCGCTGGGAGCCAAGACCTTGGACTTCAAGAAGGACTAATGTATAATGGCAATATATGTACGGTTCTTTTATCAGCAACATTGCAGAGTTATACTACTTAAATTCAGGTTCATGAACATATATAAAAGTTATGGCTTATCAGATTTTAAAAACTACGAATTAGTTCATTGGTAACAGTTTTGAATTTTGATTTCTCAATAATCTGCTAGTAATGTTATTTCACAAAATTTACATTCATGAAGCTCCTGAGTCTAAAGGAAAAATCTGCTTGGGCGACTTGAATTTTTAGATGATTATTTGTACAGTTGTATAATGTTGAGCTTAGCAATTATGTAAGTAAACATCATCATATATAAAGTTATCTACTAGTATTTAGTGATCCCTATGAATTTTGATACTCTATGTTTTGTGATGTATTGCTAAGTATAGCTTAAACAAACTCCTGTCAATGGGTCTCTACTCTCTAGGAACTAGCAAGCTAGCTATACGACACTCAACAACTCAAGACCCACAAAAAGAGCATGTAACCTGACAGCAGAACAGACAATGTCCAAAGATCTTATCAATCAAATAAACCATGAACCCTAGAAAGGTCCTTTGACCACAGCATTTGGTTATATACAGCAAATTCGAATTGCAGCCCCACCAACAGAATCCATGTATACAAAAACAAAAACAAAAAAGAAAAAGAAGAAGAAAGGTGGCAGCCTGTAATTGGACAATAATGTGGAATCCTAACCAGCATTTACTACCATGTAATGAATATTTGTGAGAAATTATTAGATGCTTCTAGTGTAAAAGTTTTTTTTTATCATTAAATATATATCAAATCAATTTTTTAAGTTATTATTAACTTTCGCTTTAATTATATTTTTAATATGATTACTTATTTATCATACATTTAATAATATAAAATAAAAAAAATTCTTTTTCTAAAAGCACTCAAGAATCTCTCAATATTCGTACCATTAAAATCATAGGCCGGCCCACAAATTATCCCAATAAAAGCCACGAGGGGATCCAAGTCTCTGTCATGTCAATTACTGATCTTAAGGAATCAACGTAATTTTTGACAGTCAACATGTTTGCCAAAATAGTTGCTGCTTTACAAATCGAATATTCTTTTATTCTCTTATAAAAGTAGGAAGGAAGAGAATTGAATAAAAGGTTAGAGATAAAACTTATTCCAAGACCTTAATTAGTTTACCTTACAATTTAATTGTTTTTAAAAAATTAGGATATGCTTTGTATCAAATATTAATTTTATAGTCAAAAACCTGAGGAAGTGTGGTGAAACATAATTTTGGAACTTACATATATGTGCTTGTGTATGTATGTTATGTATATAAAGTCGGTAAGGCATGCAAGTTAGAAGAGCTTATGAAAGCAAAACAAAACAGACAACAAAATTAAACAAAAGGAAGAAAAAGAAAAGAAAAGGCAAATGGTGAATTTCAATAAAGACAGGTGAAGCTGATGATGGAATAACAAGTTTTCGAGGTTTCATTTTGACCATCTTTTGTATTCTTTTTTTCTATTCTTTGCTTGAAGCACTACTGCTGCTGCTGCTGCTGAGCTATTTTATTCTCTCTCTTTCTCTCACTAACCACAGCTTTCATCTCTCCCTACGTATATCTCTAGCACCTCTCTCTCTCTCTCTTTCTCTTGATTCTTGAATGGTAAGAATGAATGAGATAAGATCTGGCCTCCATTCTCTTGGGGAAGGGTAAAGGGAAGGAGAGGCAAACTGTAAAGATGAATAAAGAGGAAGTATATATGCTGATTCGATTCGCTTTGGGAATCGTTTCCATGCAAGACCACGACCGCCTTATTTGCCTGCCTATATGTGATTGTGTGCGTACTTTTGACAACCAAATATATAATTACTCACTGCTGCTGACTCTATCCTTCTGTTTTGTTTTGTAATACTTTTTCTTCAGTTTCTTTTCTGTTTTGTAATTGAGTACTGTTCAGTTGCAAATATCATCTTCTATACGTAACTTAATGGTTAAGTACATTGAATCTATTGATAATTGTTTGACTTCCATGTGGAGGGAAGGAATCTCGTGATATCGAGAATACAATTACAAATTCAATTGGATTCTTTATTCGAATCTAAGTTATTAAATTGTTACGAGTAGAAGGTGAATTAGGTGAGCCAACTTCGATTATGTTATTTCACTTTATTAATTTTCATATTTAAAAATTATTATCACAATTTAAATTTAACCTTTTACTCAAATCACTATAATTTTTTTTGTTATTTTGACATTTCATTATATCTTTAAGTATGAAATTAATTCTTATTAAAAATAATATAATTGTTTCTTTTCACAAATACTTTCTCATGCATATGTTAATTAGAGTAGAAAAAATTCAAATCTTTTAAATATGTGATCTTAAATTTAATTTGAGATTTATATGTGTGAAAATAATATCATTGAAATTTTTTTTATTTAGATGCTTAACCTTATCATGAGATAATAGTTTATCACTTATTGAGCGAGAGATATTCTTTATGAAAAAAAAAATTGACTTATTGTGATCATAAATTTTTTTACACGGCAATTATTTTTAGATTATAATTAAGTATATTGAACTTAAAGGGGATGAAAAAAATGGGAATGTTAACCCTCACAGCATAATTACAACGTCCTAGCAAAAATCCCTGGCAATACTAATTGAACTACTCTCACAACTGGTCATTATAATTTAAGTTTGTTACATCATTGAAATATTTTGGCTATGATAATAACTATATAAGAGATGAAAATCTTCTAATAATTAATGTTAGAATGATTGAATAATAATATAACAATAAGAGTGAATAAACTGTGACATGTGAGAATCAACTTGAGTTGTTAGTTACACCATCAATTACTCCTTATAAGAGAAAGAAAACACTGATAAAAACAAACAATGAATGCATTGGACTGGCAGACATTATGAGTCCTCAATTTTCATATACCAAACTGTTCAAACAGGTGAAGCAGGAGAAACAAGAGTAGATCTGCTGCTAATTATTTATTTATTTTGTTTTAATTATATGTAATGCTAAGATTGAATATATATTGATATAATAATTTATTGTATTTTTTTGGAAAGGCATTATATGGATCTAAATTTGTCTTGTTTCTTGTGTCGATTAAGATGGTGATGATGGTAAGTTAAAAAAATATGCTATGACATTCTAGAAACTTTTTTAGCTGGATTAATTAAGTTCCTTCTTGGATCTCATATTATATTCTTGTATATCATATTACTTTATCTCATGATAATGTTGATTGTAAAGAAAATTACAGCTACTTCCTTTCCCATGCGGAGCACATGCCACAGGCTTTTGCATGAGCAGGGAAGGGCTGATGCCTGATGGGCCTCAAATTTTTGTATATATGTCGAACTCTTACTACTCAAACCCTGGGCCCAACTGAACAAATAAAACACAAGGCGTGCTGTTGGTTTTAGCAGAACTTTCCAAAAAAAAAAAATACAACTCTGATTTTTTTTATATTATTTTTCTCTCACATTATTTTTTATATTATTTTTTATACCATTGATTATATCACTTTTTTTTATCACTTTCTCTCATTTAATCACACACATTCAAAATAAGTGTGAAAAGAAAGTGTATAAAACAAATAATGTATGAACATAATTTTTAAACAGTTTTTTACATAAAGAAAAGACGTAACAAATAAAGATAATTACTGGCAATGAGTCAGATCAAGATTATATGCATTAGAAAGAATGTAGTTGGGTAAATTTTAGTCGTAGGCATAAATAAACAGATAACCCAATATTCCAACGGAATAACCAAAGCTCAATAAAAATTGTTTTAACTTTTTATGTTCCCTTTAGTACTCTTTAGTCTTTATGGCAATGGGTTATACTATATATAGTCATGTTTGGTAGACCATGTGAGACCTATGACAAACTCTTTGAATTTTTTTCATTTGGTTACAAAGAAATGTTTTATCATAAAAATGTAATTAATTAGATGATTTTCTACAATTACACATATCTGATAAAAATTTACGAGACATGTTATGTATAACTTTTTGCTTCCATCGATCCTTTCATGGATTTATAATTAGAGTGTCAATTTGTTTCAAATGATAAAACTCCCGACAATTAATTAGCTTACCCGCAAAAGGAAAAAAAAAATAATCCTACAATTACAATTGAAAAAGAATAGAATCCGTATATATATATAGGATCCTATCCATTATTTTTCCCTTTCCGGCCTTCCCTCTGTGCAGACCAAAACTGTTAGGAAAAAAGATAGCTATTCTTATCTGATTATGAATATTCAACAAAAACCACAATAAAATAAAATAAAATGAATTATACAACAAAAGAGAGATGTCCCCATCCGAATAATATTCATTATTCAACATCAGGTTTGCAACTTTACTGTAGAGCCGAGGTCAGTTATTAATTACTCAGCACAATTTGTCGTCACAATTGAAGTATGACAAGGAAGTTGTCCCGCAACTTGCCAAACCCGAGAGACCAACATCATTTACTAGACAATTGCTATATATTGCTCTAAGCAAAACACAGTAGCACTTACCTATGCTGCTATAAAGTATAAACTAACGCATGAACGCCATGATGCCACAACGCAGGCATTACACAGTCGCTACTTGCTAGCTTGCCACACCTTTCACGAGTTTTAATATAATCTAATTTTTATATTTTTATATCAAATAATTTATATTTTTATATTTTATTTAATATTATTTATTATATATATATATTTTTATTTTTTTATTCAATCACATTTAAAAAAATATATATAAATATTATATAATATCTTTTTCTAATATAACTAGCTCATAGTCACTTTTTGGAAGCTTTCAGAAATTATCAATTAATACTTCCGATGGCATGATATTGTTATATGGAATAACTCTTAATTATGATATATTATAAACATTTAAGTTATTATTTAACACGTATAAAATTATAAAAATTATAATAGAAATATATCAATATTTAAATATACTTTTACTTAAGAATTTTTCTTATGTATGCTTTTGATGTATGCCCTTTACGTTTTGTCATTCTCTCTAGTCTTGAGGGTTAGTAATTAGTCAGTTCCTTCAATTAATGCAAGAAAAATGATACCTACGCTACGTACTCGAAAACTTCAAAAAGAGAAAAATAACTTTATATTCTCCCTCTATTGAACCTTTACTATGTATTAATTTTTTTTCTATGAATTGCAAAGAGCTGCTGTGCACGCAAGTTTGCTGGGGTTGTGCTGAGGAACCGAACGTTTGGGAAGGTGATCGAGGAGAATTATGGAGTGAGCATCGATGCTCCATATAAGTGACTCTTGATAACCGGTCATTCTTTTTTAATATATTATATTATAAGTCTTCAAAATTGCAATTTAGTCCTGTGACTCTAATGTTGGGTTGAAAATCCTCAACAAAAATTTACTGAGCAAAATCATTCCAGCAGTAACAGCGGTCAAACCACCGACCACTAAAACCACAATGCCCCTCTCCTATGCAATGAAGCCAACCCCTCTTTTGTTCCTCCGAGTTTGCCTTTGCCCTTTTCTAAACTTACTGGTTCATTTAGGTCCCTTAGGATGATTCATTGTGTGTTAATGTTTTGGTTATAGAGACTACTACAATAAAGGGGACTGAAATAAGCATCTCATTGAGAGGCCAAGCTTCCAATCTCCCTTACTGCAACAAAAGGGAAATGAAATATTAGGAAAATCCGTTTGCTGTCATAATCATTTCTCCATATGCAAAATTTCTCCTCTCACTTCCGACTATGTTTACAGAGTTCATTGGAAGCTTTCTTCCACTTTTGCTCTCTTGATTCTTGCATGTTCTTATTAGAAGCTTGGAATTGCATTCATTGTGCTTGGAAAAATACACAGAAATGTCCAGAAAAAAATCACCAAAAAATTTAAGAAAACTCATAAGTTATGTATGGCTTGATTTAAATTATAAATGACTTGATTTGGATTTAATTTAAATTGATTTTGATTTGATTTAAAAATTAAATTTTATATTTAAAATTTTTAAGAAAAAAATAAGATTTGAATTGATTTAAAAATTAAATTTTATATTTAAAATTTATTAAAATTAAAATTAATTTGATTTGATTTTATTATTTTATATTTTTTATTATGAGAAATAATTAAAAATAATTATTAAGAATAAAATAATTTATTTATTTTAAATTAAATAAATTATAATAAATTTTATTAAATTTAATAAAATTTTTAAAATAAAAAAATTACAATATATGAAATTTTAGAACTTAAATTATTTTTTAATTTTTAATATTTTAAACATAAAATTTAATTAAATTTAAATTATAAATTAAATTATTTTTAATTTTTTATATTTCAAATACACTCATAAAAAATCACTAACAAAATCAAAACACAAAAAGTTTGATGCGACCACCGACAGCTTCTCCTACTTCCTCTTTGGTTTAGCACCGCCCATTGTTGGTGAGTCTTTCTCAAATAGCGGAAGAGCATAGTTAGAATCTGATTTTTTTTTTTTAAAAAATGTTTCTTGAACGAGACAACTTAAAAGATTTATTTGTAAAGAGAGAGAATATATAAGACTAACTTTGTAGTTTTCAACTTTTATCCTAATCGGTTTTTCAAAGTTCTAAGTGACACATCTTAACCGTCACTTTTAAAACTATTTAATCAATGACTTGGGATGGGTTGAACATCCATGCTCACCAAATTTTTGTGAGTATTGTAGAATTCTCCGGTGATCAACGCACGCATTTCCTTCACGTAAGGCATGTTGACTTTGCCGGTAACATTACTATTACTTTCGCTTTTAATTCTTGATTTAATTTAATCGACAGGTTATAGTTTGACGTTCTAATCAAACCATTCTTTAGAAAGTGCATTTATTTATTGTTCCCTACATTCTTCAAGATATTTGCTTATCCTCCGATAAGTCTTCTAAGTCAAGATATGTAAAATATCTTAGAAGTACAAAAAGTATCCTTAAAATATTTATGTTCGAACTATTTCTCCAATTTTAATTATTATATTTTTGTTATAATAATAATAATAATAATAATAATAATAACAACAACTCAAAAAAAATAATAATAAAGAGAATTTGAAGTGAATTTTCTCTATATAGTATGAAGTTGAGAAGTGTTTGAAGACAATTATAATTAGAGAATAAAAAATACTTAAATAATTTTATTCTTCTTAAGTTTATCTTTAATAAGATGTATTTATAATTTTTAAATAAATAAATAATAATGATAATTAGATTGTATGAGTTCAATTAATTCAAATAAGTCTAGTTAAGTTTCAAAATCTAACTCGACCAAATCATCTCGGTTCAAACCAACTCGACTTATCAATCTTGACCCAAACTAGGTCGACCCTAACTAAACTGACCTAAACTAGGTTGACCCAACTAACTTGCCCCAAATTAGCTCGACTTAAACTCGAAAACGTCATAAACATATCCCCATGTGAACAATATGACTGAGGTCTGGCCCTTAATCTGACGACAGTGTTTATTAATCAAGAGGAAATTTCAAGATTCTGTCATACGTATAAGTTGGACAAACCATCCAAGTTCACCTCTAGCACTCTTTTGATTCTTACAGACTAGTAAGTACTTGGATCAACTTTGGAGACTTCAGGGCATGTTTCACTTTGATTCTAGACACTTAACTCTACCATTGACTGACAAATTGACCTAATTTTTCCTTTGCCAGCCTAGGTCTCAGGTAGTCCTCGCTACCACTTTCTTCATTAGTAGAGCCTTTCTTAGTCTCCCAACCTGGGTCTTGTACCCAAGATGAGACAATAATATTGAAAAAAAATAATTTAGGCACCAAATTGAAAATAATCCCTTCATAAGAGTACATATTTGATATTTCACTCTCAATTGCATGCTTCCTTACGAGAAATTCTCATTTTGAATATATGAAGAAAATATCATTCATCCTTAACGGATAAGGCAAACAAATATCTCGATAGTAGTCTTGGGACATTTCCCTAGCCACAGAAGAATAAAAGCAATTTCTTTTTGATATTCTGACCTTTTTTTAAATGTTTATCATAGTTTCAAATTGTAGTTATTGTCAACAATTCAACATTCACGTCATTTTAATAGTAATTGTAGAAAAAAAAAATAACGTACCCAAAAAGAAGAAAAATAATAACAAAATACAATTACGAGACTACAAAAATGCAATGTTATTATGGGAAAAAAAAAACCCGCAATTCAAAATTTTTTGTCGTTAAGCATGATTTGAGAGTTGAGAAAGTAGACCAATTAGACAATGAGTTTGAGTAATTAACTTTCACAGAAGACAGTGATTTTTTTATTAAACGAAGATGGCGTATGTGTGTATCCTTATTCACTAATGGTAGCTTTCACATTTGTCCTCTATAATTATGAAGGCACAATACATGAATGAGGATAACGTACATCTTCTAAAATGAGGGATACAGAATAAAGTGCTAATGGTAACAGTTTGATGAGAAAATCAACGGAGCGAATTCTCATACATCTGCTTCACTTTGTATGTTGTATTAATGATACCTTATGCTTCATTAATTTTATGTACTCAAGGTAGAGAATTTATTTAACTTCTACTTCTATATAGACACCACTTGTAAATAAGAACAACATTATGTTACGTGCTCTATATGCTATAACATAGGCTTAATGATCAATCATCTTGTAGAACTGTGGAGAGACATTGGCTTTGGGCCACTATTTTACCTTGGCCAGTACTCAGGTGGCTTGAAGCCACATTAAACTATTGCACCAAGTAAACAGTAAATAGTGAATCTAGCAAGTGATATGCCTTGATGATGACACTAAACTAAAGTTAATTAAATTATTAGAAGAAGTCAATTTGATGAAGGCCTTGAATTGTAGCTTTCTCCTTGGCGCTTAGTTTTGGCAAGGTAAATGAGGTCTGTCTTTCATGTAAAGTTCTAGGAATAAGAGGGGGTTTAACTGATCTGATTAAGGCCCAGTTCACTCCCTCAAAGAACTCTTGTTTCTTTATCTCGCAAGATCCCTTTTTGTATCCCATTCTCTTCTTGGGGTTTTTCACCAGCAGCTTCCCTATAAGGTCTTGTGCCTTTGCAATCTCCTCACAATCTTGTCTGTCTCTATAACGAGTTCTTCTTGGGAAGGTTAATGACTGCCCAATAATATTCTTCAGTGTTTTCTCATTGCTTGTATCTTTAAAAGGTGTACATCCAAATAATAGCCCATACAGAAACACACCAAATCCCCACCAATCCACTGCACTTCCATGGCCTAACCCCAAAATCACCTCAGGTGCCAAATACTCAAAAGTCCCAACAAATGAATGTGATCTACCATTCATGGGTTCAGCTGACATTTCAATGTCCACTCCTTGTGCTCCTTCTGCAGGTAGCAGTAGCACTCCATCTGCAATGGCTGCTTTTTTCTTAGTCCTTTTCATAGCCTCATCTGGATTTCTGCAACACAACATTGGCTTCTTTATTCTCCTGTTCATAACCTCGTACTCAAGCCCTCGTTTTTGAAGCTTGGGGTGAACTTCCAAGTGAAGAGAGAGATCAAAGTCAGATAGCATGATATGGCCATCTTCTTGAATAAGCACATTTTCTGGCTTGAGGTCTCTATAAACTATCCCCATCATGTGGAGATACTCAAGAGCTAGAAGCACCTCAGCTGCGAAGAATCTGTCCCATATATGAATGACAAATTAAAAAAAAAGAAGTGCCATCTCTGTCAATCTTCAAAAGGACAAGAAGATGAAGGAAGGAATAGTTTAAATTTGCTAGGCACTAAGGCAGGATTAAGATAATTGAAGATGTGAATTGGTACTAAACATTTGGACTTCAGTCATCAAAGAAGCAAGAGTGTTATTTTCTATTGTATAACCAACATTATGGGACAAAATAAAATACAGATAAACTAGCAGTATTGAATCATCTATTCCCTAATTGATATTTTACTCTAGCAACTTACTTACCTTGCAGTTGAGATGCTAAAATGAAGATCTGGCTGGTGCTGCTGAAGTGTAAACAAGTCACCACCAGGGCAGTAATCCATGACCAAACAGGAGTATTGACAAACATCAAACTTTGCATAAAGGGTTGGCAAAAAAGGGTGGTCAAGCATACTCAATACTTTCTTCTCCATATTTGCTCTCTTCAGCTTATTTTTCAACGTCAGAGACTTTCTGTCCACTACTTTCATGGCATAATAACAATTGGACTGTGGCTTCAAAGACTTGTTAATCTCGCAGAGGAAGACATTTCCAATATCCCCGCAGCCTAGGCGGCATATGAGGTGGAAGTGGTTGAGTCGAACTTCGCCATGTTCTGTACAGAGGTTCTTTATTGCTTGCCAAGCAGGTTGGCTTGCACTGTGTGGCCTATGATTATGATCAACAGCACAAGAACTGTCGACACTCACCAAGTTATGACTCAAATCTGACATGGTGGCGGAGAAGCTATCAATTTGTAAGAGTGCTAGCCAATTTGAGGATTGCTTTAGTTTATTCTACTTCAAGTACTATATATTTACACATGATTGCTGGGTTGACTCATGTTAATGAAAATTGCATGACTTGGGTGTCGACTATTCCTTCGTAATAATTGCATAACTTGACTTTGATTCCTGAGGGTTTGTTAGTACTTAGTAAACAATTTATAATTTTATTATAAATTTTTGTTAAAATTAATTATTTGTCCTAACCTTAAAAAGAAAATCTCTCTTCATGTAAAACTTTTTTTCTCCAAAAAAAAAAAAAGGCATCTCAACACTTTTCAAGATGAAATCACTACTTGAATTTTTTTAGGCATAGCGTATGCGGTATAGCTTACCTACAAGTGTAATGATGATCCATAGATGAGGTCTTTTTATTGATTTATTTATTTATTGCTATCAGTCTATCACTATTAGTCTTGCATTTTGCTTTAGTATTATTGCCAACGGTTCTTCACTATCTAAAGATGGGATTAAATCTAAATTATTACACTTAAAAAAATTATTAGGTGAGTTTAGCAATATTACTTTTGATATTCTTTGTCAACAATATTCATTCTTAGCTAACATGATGTCACTTAGCACAGTTGATGGGTCAAAACTAGAAGTAAGAACAACAGGGTCCGGAATCGATTCGAACAATACTATGGCTCTATACTAGTTAAAATTGGGATGCTTCGAATTGAAACAAGCTACTTGATATAGGTGGTTGTAAATATAAAAACGATATAAATAATAGAAAAAAGATTATTGACTTTTGAATGGACGAAGTGGTCTCGGCCACTTTATTTCATCCAATAATTAACATTATATTATTTTAAAATTCTAAGCTTAATGGGTTTCTTGGAGTGATACCGATGAAGTGGTGGGAAAATCATCTTGGGTTGAGAGGAAAATGGTCCAGGATGATCTGATGAGCCATATAATAATTGGTGCCTTTGCTAGGCGCAGTTTCCAGTTTGTCGTCTTGAATCACTCTAAACGATGACGTAGATCTCCTAGTCGTTATCTGTAAATCCCCGTCTTGAACAAGTCGTTATATGCTTACAAATAGGATTGGCAACCTGACCTGAATGAATGTGGGACAAGGGAAGGAGTCAAAACATGGACTTCTTGAGGCAAGCGAACTAGCGTCTGGTACTAAAATGATGTTACATATGCGTCTCTAGCAAGTTCACCGGCAGAGAGGATTTTTTTTTTTTTTTCATTTTTATTTGGAAGAATTGATGCTTTAAGGCGTTATTATCACAATTTGTATTTATCGATTTTTTTTAAATCCATTTTGATCATTTGATTATGCTGAACTATGTCACTAGTCATTAACCTTTTTTTAAAAAACAAAAATCCATTTGCGCGTATGCTTTAAGAGTAGCAGCTAATTGCAAAGGTACAGAAGTCACATTATATATGAAAGAACTAATCCACCCCCACCTCCCCTCCCCTCCCCCCACTCTTATTATTTAACCCTGCTTTAACTTCTCCATCAACAGGTCACCGGTCAATCGGCGGCGATGTAAGTAGGGCACCTTAACATGCCTCTAATCCAGGCATGCATGCCATGTGATAACTTTAATTTGTTCTTCCAAGTGAATAAAATGATCAAACCCATTACACATTATAGTAATAGACTCCCACTAGCAGAATACTTCATTTAGCATCATTTTCAAAATAGCAAACTTTGCTGAGGCAATACTATTTTCATGTACATTCTACGCATTACATATCCCATTTTAGCAAAACCATCGTGTTTATATTGATTGAAGCATTACTTCCAAAGAGTGTTTCACTTCAATATCCTTTTCTGCTCCGGCTACCAGGACTAGCTACATTTTTGGAACCGGAAGATTCAGCCGAACCGTGCAAGTTTCTCTGACCAAGAGAGGAACTTCCTCTATGTACATGAGATGCAACTTGACGGGGAGATCCTAAATTTCCTTCACTCCCTCTAGACACCTCAGCCTCCAGACTTTTGGCTTCTTCGCCCAGAACTGCTAACTGTTATAACAAAAGAATAAGTACAACACATTGTTTAAATGATTGAAGAAATGTTGAATAGTAGAGGCGGACAAAGAAATCTCAAATTTGCTGGGTCATCAAATAACTAATGAGCAACCTTAAGAAGCAACTACATCTAAAGCTACATAGAACATAGTGAAAGAGACTAGGCAAGTTAGTTCTCAATCCAAATTACGGCCTTCTGTTTTTGTTTTTTTGTTTTGGGTAGGGGAGGGGGGGGGGGTCTTCGCAGAGGGCAAGGCAAAAAGGATTCGAAATATGTATCTGAATCCACTGAACTCGATTATGATGCAAATTAAAAAGTTAATATATACCCGAATTTCATTCTCTCTCACAGAGGACAAGGCAAAAAGGATTTGAAATATGTATCCAAATCCACTGAACTCTATTATGATGCAACTTAAAATGTTAATATATACCCGAATTTCATTCTCTCTCAGTCGATCTTGAAGTGCATTTATTGCGGGACTTAAACTGTACAGACAGAAAGTAAGAATTGTTTATTTGGGGGGGAAAAAAAAGAACAAAGAAAAAGAGGAGGAATTAAAAAAAATGGATATTTTGCTCTGACCAATATTCAATCAACTTGCACAAGGAAGCCTGATAAGTTGATGTGTGATGTATGAAAGTGAGTGGATGCACTTTCCCATCCCTACAAACAAATCGCATGGGAAATTAGAGTCACTACAATAAGGATGATATATTATTAAAGTGAATAAAATGTTTCATCTGACCCAAAAATAAAAATGCTTACATCAAAATTTCAAATATGTATTAAGAATAAGCATATAGTTTATCAAATTATCACCTCATATTTTGTAAGATGGCTTGGTTATATGCAGTCCGCTCCTCTTCAAATAGTACATGTTGCAGATCCGTGTATGACAATAGTGGTGAATCAAGGTTGATGAGAGACAAGGCTGGCAAAACATAAAGGGGAATTTCTTTTCTTACATACTCTGCACCACTGCCACCAAATGAAAGCCATTTTAAAGCACAAGATTGAGAAACACTTAAAGTTAAAACTGAATATAACTTTCTGTATTCTATTCATCTTCAATGTGAGACTACAATATATATACAATTGACTACAAGATGATCATTAATTATCTATGCTAAGTCCTAGAAGTGTTAATACTATGAATACATAGATACAATGAATAAAACTCCACCGTCCACACTGTCCAATCAACAATACATAACATCTATTAATCATATTTTCTCAACACTTCCCCTCAAACTGGAGCATATATATGTCATAAGCATCCAACTTGTTACATATATATGATATCCTTGGACCTCGGAGTGACTTAGTGAACACATCCGCCAGCTGATCATTAGAATTCACAAATGATGTGATAATTTCTCTAGAGATAACCTTTTCACGAATAAAGTGACAATCAATGTGTTTAGTCTGCTCATGGAAGACTAGGTTAGAGGCAATGTGCAAAGCTGTTTGATTATCACAAATAAGATTCATAGACCCTATTTTACAAAACTTTAACTCAGAAAGAAGTTGCTTTAGCCATATGAGTTCGCATGTAATAAGAGCCATAACTCGATACTCTGTTTCTGCACTTAATCTAGCAACAACATTTTGCTTTTTGCTCTTCCATGTAATGAGATTGCCTCCAACAAGAACACAATAACCTGAGGTTGATCGCCTATCACTTGGACAACTAGCCTAATCTGCATCTGTGTAGGCAATAATATCAGTATGACCTCTATTTTCATAGACCAATCTACGTCCTGGTGAACCTTTAATATATCTCAAGATTTGAATTACTGCGTTCCAATGACTATTATAAGGAGAGTTAAGAAATTGGCTCACAACACTAACAACAAAAGAAATGCCTGGTCAAGTCATAGTAAGATAATTCAACTTCCCTACTAGTTTACGATACCTTCTTGGATCTGAATAGGGCTTCCCCTGATCTGGCATAAGTTTAACATTAGGATCCATAGGTGTGTCAATCGGTTTACAATTTATCATCCCTGTTTCCTCCAAAATATCAAGAGCATGCTTCCTTTGAGATATAGCAATACCAGTGCTGGATTGAGCTACTTCAATTCCAAGGAAGTATCGTAACCGTCCCAAATCTTTGGTTTGGAAATATTGAAACAAGTGCTCCTTGAGGCGTTTGATGCCATCATGATTATCCCCTGTAATGACAATGTCATCTACATACACAACAAGATAAATGTACTGATTAGAAGGAGAATGTTTATAAAACACAGAGTGGTCTGCTCCACTGCGGATCATGCCGAATTGTTTAAGGATTGCACTAAATCTACTAAACCAAGCTCGAGGGCTCTGTTTGAGGCCGTATAAGGCCTTATGTAACTTGCAAACATATTCATGTGACTCTCCCTGAGCAACAAACCCAAGAGATTGCTCCATATAAACCTCCTCTTCTAAATCACCATGAAGGAATGCATTTTTTATGTCCAACTGATGCAGAGGCCAGCGGCGCATGGCAACCATGGACAAGAATAAACGAATAGAGACCATTTTTGCAACTGGGAGAAAGTATCACCATAATCTAGCCTAAATACCTGAGTATATCCTTTAGCTACTAAACGGGCTTTCAATCGATCAACCTAACCATCTGGACCCACTTTGATAGCGAACACCCAACGACAACCAACAGTAGATTTCCCTGAAGAAGAGGGAACAAGTGTCCAAGTGTTATTGGATTCTTAAGCTGCCATCTCGTCAATCATAGCCTGTCGTCATCCTGGATGAGAGAGTGCTTCATGGACATTTTTAGGAATAGAAATAAAGGAAATAGCAGATACAAGGGCACAATGGGAAGGAGATAAACGGTGATAACTTAAGAAATTATAAATTGGATGAGGATTATGAGTAGACCGCGTACCTTTGCGAAGAGCTATAGGTACATCAACAGGAGATGCAGGTGGATCCGAAGTAGGTTCAGAGATTGGTGCAGAGGATGAATCACTTGTCTCTTCAATAGCAATTTCCTCCAAATGTGTTTGGCAGGGACGATGCTGATAAGTTATAAGAGGACGAGGAGTAGGAGACACATATGGAGAAGAAGACCCTGACAAATCTAATACTGAAGAATCAATAACAAGTTGAATGGGAAAATTGATGGGCAATACCTGGGAGACAGAATCTGGTGTCACCGACGTAGTAAAATAAGATGTATCCTCAAAGAAGGTGACATCAGCAGACATGTAGAAACGATGAGTAGAAGGAGAATAGCATCTGTATCCTTTCTGTACATGAGAATAACCAAGAAAGATATACCTGACAGCATGAGTAGACAATTTATCAATACCTGGTGTGAGATCATGTACAAAGCAAGTAGAACCAAAGACACGTGGGGGAACTGTGAAAAGTGGGTCCTGAGGAAATAACAAGGAATAAGGTACTTTGTTATTCAAGGCAGAGGATGACATCTGATTTATCAAGAAACCAGCAGTGAGTACTGCATCACCCCAAAATTTTAAAGGTGCATTGGCATGTCGCAAAAGGGTACGAGCAGTTTCAATAATATGACGATATTTTCTTTCAGCAATACCATTTTGTTGTGGTGTATGTGGACAAAAGGATTGATGAATTATGCCATGAGACGCCATAAAATGATTAAGGGGAGCAGAAAAGTATTCTTTTGCATTATCACTACGCAAGATGCGAATAGGATGTCCAAAGTGGGTTTGAATTTCATTGCAAAAGTTTTGAAAAATAGTACACAACTCTGAACATTCCTTCATTAAAAAGATCCAAGTGCATCTTGAAAAGTCATCAATGAAAGTAACAAAGTACCTATAGCCTAAGATAGAATTGACTCAACTAGGACCCCAAATATCTAAATGGACAAGAGCAAAGGGAGAAGTTTCTTTACGATGAACTGAGCTCGAAAAAGAATATCGAATATGTTTACCAAGCTGACATGACTCACTCCAGAGATTGCAAGTGGGAAAGATGAGGGACCATTTTCTTTAGTTTATTTAGATTTGGATGACCCAGACGACGATGAAGAAGACTCGATGAATCAGCAACGATGCAAGCAATTGAAGATGGAGGCTGGAAATAGTAGAGACCATGTGATTCAAATCCTGCGCCAATCGTCTGTCCCGTATTCCGGTCCTGTATAGAGAAAGAATTGGCAGTAAAGGTTATGGAACAATTAAGATTACGAGTGAGTTGACTAACGGAAACTAGATTAAAGGGGCAACCAGGAATAAAGAGAAAATAATTTAATGGCAAGGAGGGAAGAAGTGTGGCTTGACCAATACCTTTGGTTTTTGCCTTGAAGCCATTGGCAAGGGTGATATAGTGTGAATTTTTGGATTATGATATTTTTGAGAAAAAAAAGGGATTACCAGCTATGTGATCGGAAGCACCAGAATCCAAAATTCAAGATTCAACAGGCGAGGAATGAGAGAGACAAACTGTAGAATTACCAGTATAAGTTACAACTGCTAAAGATGAATTCTGTTGTGCTGCCTGGAACTGAAGATATTCCTTGTGTTCAGCATCTGACAAAATATTTTGATCCATTGAAGAAACAAGCCAAACAAGGACAAACAGTGGACGCTGGAGGACGAACGGAGGTGGGCTCTTAAGACCCACTAGTCAAACACCACTTGAACAGACTCAGGGAGGGCCAACGAGTAAAACGGGACTGGCAGCAACAAAATCTGGTGACAGGAAGGCGGCGCGTGGCTTGCACGCGTTGGTCGTTGAACAAGAAGGTGGAGGCACGTGGAGCACTCTCCGGTGACGGGACTTGGTAGGATGGTCGGAAATAGCCGTCTGAGATGACTGGGGCCCTCACTCTGACAGATGAGGGGACTCTGGACAAGGTTCCAGCCTTGACAGCGGCTGGAACAGTGACGGTGATGAAGAGCAGGAGCGGGATCAATCTGCTCTGGTACCAACTTAAAGTTAAAACTCAATATAACTTTCTATATTTTATTCATCTTCAATATGAGACTACAATATATATACACTTGACTACAAGATAGATCATTAATTATCTATGCTAAGTCCTAGAAATGTTAATACTATGAATACATAGATATAATGAATAAAACTCCACCGTCCACACCGTCCAATCAACAATACATAACATCTATTAATCATATTTTCTCAACAGAAACTATCATGTCAACCTCATAAAAGATGAAACATGGTTGATCTGACCAATCATAATATAATGAAGACAGAAAAATGCAATATAAGACTTTACATATTTAAAAAGCTGCCCTACAGTTATAACTTCCATTTATCATTCAAAGTTTAACTACAACATATTGAGAAGCATCCACAGAATGCCCATCTCTATCCTCCTACATGATTATATTTCTTAATAGAAAATTTATGGTGTAGCATGTTATGAAAGGCCTGTCATACACACTTCGTGCAAATGTCCCAAGGAAAGCTTCAATAACCAATGGCAGCAAAATCATTACTAAGGAGCACTAGAGGGGATTTTTTTAGGACAGGCTGGAATTTAAGTTCAAACAGATGCCAATTTTTGTTGACAATAAAAATGGATATCAGAGTCTTCCTTTATTCTTCCTCATTTTTGTCTCCAGTGGTGACCTTGCAGCTACCAGATCCAAAACTTTATCACCTAGTAACCTGGGATTTGGGGCTTGAGATATGAAACAGCAGCCCCCATGTTCCCTTATGTTGCAAGGGGACATGAGGGCACCAAATCCCAACAATAGGGCTAAACTATCTGGTTGATAAACAACAAAGATATTAGTGGTCAATTAAATACTCGTCTATACCTCATGTCCAAATTTGAACGATGCATAGCTTCCTGCATACTTTCTGACATATCCATGGGATCAACATCAACTATGGTGGGGTCTGAATTGTTGGGATGGTAGTTTCCTCCACCTTTTTCGTTTCCTAGATAGCTGGCATCAGCATTAGCGAAGAAATTCCCCAAGTCTGAAGATTTTCCCCCACCCTAGCCAAAAATACATAATTACATAAGTTTACAAAAAAAAAATGAAGTATTTTTATCCTCTACTGAAAAAATACAAGTATAATTTTACTGATAGGACAGCCTCAAGGGTCTGAATTCATCTCCCATAAGATCAACCTTGAGTATTTCAGCTTACGCCCACACCTCACCATATCAACAAAAAAAGCATACATAAAAGCCAGTGTAATCGGAAAGAATTACCCTAATCTTCAAGTAGGACTTCTCTCAGAGAAAACATGCAGATTGGTTAGTTTACATGAATTGTACGTTACAAATGGAACATGCCAAGGGGGTTCTATCCAACTTCTGCTTTTTACATTTGAAAAGAAGATGGGATTCTAAATCTTGCTGATTCAAGTAACTTGCACCGAAAACTTTGCTATGCTATGAATTCATTATCACCTCTCTAGCAGGCACACTTAAACTATAATATAATCAGGACACAAGCCATCAATCACACTCATTTATATTCATGAAATACATTGTTCAACATGATAGAAATATGGCCTTTCACTGATTGAGTTTAAGAAAAAATTAACACATCAAGTAAACCATTGGACACTTGCAAATACATGCTATCATTAAAATACATGCTATCTGATATCTGTCAGTATTTTAACATCAACAATTCAACATTAAAAATGCTGTCCGCGGAGGCATTCAAGAGATCTGTTTAAAAATTAATACAGAAAAGCAGAATACAAACAGAACTGTACTTTAATGAAGAAACATCATGGTCCTACAGCAGTACAGCTTCTATAAGCTGAATCAGGTTTTGCAATTCAACATTCAAGCATATTCTACATTTTTAAAACTATTGTCTATTCTTTGGCCAAACCACATAACACAAATCTATTTGAGATATGATAAATTGTACCTTACTAGCACCAGCAATTCTTGAATCACCAGTATCCTGCTCTGGGCTCTCTGCCTTCAAGTAACCAGATCTTATTGATACATTCTCTGAGGAACTTGGTGATGAATCTATATCAATAACAGAGCTTCTATTTACAGGAGACAGAGGTATAGGTCTTAACATGTGATTCTGCTTCCCATCGGATGACTGGAAAGCAATTACTTGAATTCTTCCTACCTGAATACAGTCCAATGCTATTTCATGTTAAACTTAATGAGAATATAGAATACAAGATGTTTCACAATGATCATGCATTCAAGCCAAACCTTGTTTACATCTTCACTGTAACAGGAAAAAATCAACCCAATAAACCCAGAATCAAGAAGTTGATACATTGCCTGAGTCCGCACATCTACAAAATAGAAAAGATGCTTGTTATATATTGTCACTTGAATTGAATTAAACAAAAATGGAAGAAGAATAATAAAAAGACTGACATTAACAGAAGAAAGAAGTTGCGCAAAAGAGTATAAGATATCCTTTAAAAGCAAAGGAAAAAACAAAAAGAGGAGTAAAAAATCCTAGGTAGGGAATATTGAGAGAAAGAAAAGAAATGTAATCATGTTAAAAAATTCTTTGCTACCCCTCCTACTCCAACTCACTAACTTGCATAGTGTCAGAATTTTTTTAATGTGTTACATGTATACAGACATCCAAAACTTATGATTCCATCTTCTTATAGGGAGAGAAGGTGCCATTGGAAGTTTAGAACAAAAGATCAATAGTGTATGTACAATGACAACATACTTTCTTTAATTAAATCTAAAGTCTGATAAAAAGCCTTTCAACCTAATTTCTAGAGGCCTCCAGCTAAATTACTGTTTAATATCACATGATTGAAACTCAAATACTATGCAAAGAAACCCTTAAATTTGCTATATCTTACGTCAGCAAATGTTAAATGCTACCTTACATAAAAAAATGCAGGATTGCAGATATAGGAAATTGATAGTTGCGCATACTATGTGAGGTATGTGCACAAGTTGAACCATTCAGTAAATGTTACAATAGGGCCCTGGATGGGTTATTCAGTGGCTTGTGGAGAGGTATGTGAATGCAAGTATATGTAAATATCATTATTCGCATTCGCAGACATAGGTAGTGTCCGTTTAAATGAACAAATACACTTGAGATTGCAAAATATATGTATTCTCCATATTATTTCTCATAGAAAATAATATTTGCATCAGCCAATCTTCTCTGGCAACATCTTTGATTCATATGATCAGTCATACATACATGCCTTCATTTGGGATTGAAGTTGCAATACAATTTTAAATTAAAAGTTTAGAATAGACTAAATAGCAAACATCAAGAGGCTGCTGACTTCAACAGCTAGGAACTGCATAAAATTAAGGGTCTTCCAGCTAATTTCCCAATAATTAATGATTACAAACCCCCTCCCTTCTTTTGGCCATGCTAACAATTTCCTCTCTAAGCTGTAAAGTACTACAGAAAATCATACTTGCCATCTTCCATTTCACAAATGCTAATGTATTATAACTCAATTCCCCATTCCATAGTATGAACAACTTAACAAGAAAACATTCAATGATGTTTTATTGAAAGAAAAACAATAGGCAGCTCTCAGGTTGAAGTTGATTAACTTTATTACTGCAACTGGTTAAACAAAAACAGATAAGTAAAGAGAAAAAAAAAGGGGGAGGGGGGGGGGGGACAGAGGTTACCCAAAACTTACCAACATGGGAAGGCAGAACTGTAATATGAGGATGTGAATGGTACCAACCAATCACCCTTGTTGTTCTTCCAGTCGATGTGGTCATTCTGTGCTATAAAGTTAGTGGCACAACAAACCAACCATTTTCAAATGCAATAGAAATCAACTAAGGAACAAGTGACTTGCAGTCCTTAAACCACAAACGACTATAATAGGTTGAGAAATTCTTAAATGCTCCTAGTGCAAGGAAAAGTTGTTGCTCTGTACCATTCAATGTTCACCACTTCAGGTATGTGGGCCATCATTATCTTCCACTTAAAGTGCATTTTTAATTTCATAGTTGAGGTGGCAGGCACACGTTGAATAGTACTAAACAAGAACTTTTTTTTGAGAAATACTTAGGTGGGCACGATCTACCACCTCATCACTTAGGCATTCAAATTATTATTTGATCTTGGTAGGAATTTTTTATCTTTATTTCCGTCTCAGCAAATTCCCTTTTTTCCACAAGGGATTGTGATGTTTTTCTATGGAATCGCGGGTCTCTTTATTAGTTCTTATTTGTGGTGTACAATTTCGTGGAATGTAGGTAGTGGTTATGATCGATTCGATAGAAAAGAGGGAATAGTGTGTATTTTTCGTTGGGGATTTCCTGGAAAAAATCGTCGGATTATTCTCCGATTCCTTATGAAAGATATTAAGTCCATCAGAATAGAAGTTAAAGAGGGTATTTATACTCGAAAAAGTATTGTTAATGATTGGTGTAATACTATGATGATCCCCACTACTTTACACATGTCAAATAATGATTTGAGTGCCTATGACAGACCGTGCTTACCTAAGAATTACTCCTTTTTTTTTTTGTTCCGGGAGCACCTAAGAATCTGTCCAGTTGGGTCACTAGAATGATAAATGACTAAAAAGTTGTGGAATTTGCCAAGTTGGACCAAAGCATAAGAACAACACTGGGTGTGAGGATGCAATTAAATGAAGTAAACATTTATGCTTAAGTGAAGTTGAATGAATATTAGATCTGATATGCACATCACATAATAAGTAATAAGGATATCTCAGCCAGGGCTGATGCAGCAGCTAACTGTTCAGGGTTAGTTTCGACTCGATCCTTTCTGCGATCAGACCTTGTCTGGGGAGATGCTCCCCATATTAATGCAGTCACAGTCCCATTTTTCGAATGCTGGATCCACAAAAGCAGGATTCAATTATATCTAAACAGATTATTGCACAAAAAAAACAGTAAGATTTTAAGAGATATGTATGTTTATGTATGTGGTGCTAACTGCTAAACATTGAATAAGTGTTATAATTATAGAGCTTAAAAGTTATCTTCTTATCTACCTCAAATGACAAGTAAGAGGAGATTGATTGAAGTTAAAAAAAATAAATAAAATGGTTAGGTTAGAGAAGAATAGAAGGGGAATTAGAAAGGGAAGGTACCTGGATGTCGCCAAGGAGAAGGCCCATAATCTCTTCGGTCTCAGTGGACAATGCATGAGTGACGCAAGTTAACCACACTTCCTCCGTCATTTTCACCGCCATCAGTGACATTTTTTATTCTCACTTTCTCACTTTCACAACACAATACTCAAATTCAATCTCGATTCTTCAAATCCCTCAACCCACTTCTCCTCGCCCGAGATGGATCTCTCCCTCTCCCTCTCTCTCTCTCTCTCTCTCTCTCGTTCTCCTCTTTTTTTATTTTTTTATTATTCTTTTTTTGTTTTTCTCCCTCATTAATTGGGCACGCCTCAACCTCAACTCAAGAAAATTAAAGAATTACTATTCATCTTAATTAATCCTTATATCTTAATTAATCGCTACCCTAAGTAACCTAATATTCGTGATGCCCACTGCTCAGTCACTTAGTTTCTCTCTAATAAGTTCATTAATTTTTTTAATATATGAACTAATAATAAGTTAATTTTGATGTACAGTATTATATATTATTTAATCAACTTGACATTTCATGTAATTATTAATATAATTAATTTTTTTGTAAATAAAAAAAAAATAATATTTTAATAAAAATTAAATAATAATGTTCAAATATTTTATACTGATAATATTTTAAAATTAAATTTTAAAAGTAATATCACAAATATGTAAATTATTTGGAGGGCAATAATAATAATTCTGAGACCATAATTAAGATTTTTTTTTCAACTCCTTTAGAACAACGCCAGCTATATCTCAACAAAAAAAAAAAACAAATGCAACTCCGTCCGTAAAGGTTAATGAAAAATGCTCCATTTATATGGAAATTCGAATACTTACATTTAAATATTTCACAAAACAAATATTGACGGGAATACATGATGGGGTATAACAGTAGTTAAATTCTACCCAAAAAAAAAATTATTTTTTACATGTCAAAAGTTTAAATTTAAGAGTTTTTATAAATATATATTTTTTGTATGTGGTGATAATGAAGTTTGAATTTAAGACTTCCTACAAGTTACTTAAACCATTCACTACTATCCTAATTTCTAGTGGCTTATAAGCATAATAAATTATAATTCCATCACTTTAATTTGTATAAATTTTACGTATAAAAGACTATTTAATAATAAAAATTAGCCATTTAATTCACACATTGTCAATAATTATTCAGTTTTAATATATAATTATATTTAAAGCTTACCATTCCACTTTCAACTCAATCATGTTTTGAAATAGTTGATATCAAAAAAATGTATAAATCCACAATGCAAAAGAGAAAATGGAAATAAAGAGAAAATGTATAAATCCACATTATAAGGCCAAACCAGGCCTAGGGCCAATAACACACCCTCATAATGGAAATAAAGCAAGTCATAACAAAAAAAAAATATAGTTATCCTCAATGCAAAAGCCAAGGATACATAAGAAATGGCGCTTTCCTTTTTCATCTCTAAGCTCTCTTCCTTGAGGACTCCTCAATTATATATCATCATGGGATGAACTCCCAACAATTTTTCTATAGCCTATTTCTAATTCTTTCCTTTATATTTTTGGTCCTACTGTTAGAGTTTGTGGGTTGTGTGTGTTTCAACTTTTAAACTAAGAATAATTGTATATATGTGTTATGGTGTAAAATTCAAGTTCTACTTGCTTAGAGAATGCTCTTGGTGAGTTTTTATACGAGACCATACTCATCATATTAATATCTTATGGCATAGGACTGGACTAGGACTTGAGCACGCTGCCGTCCTTAAAAATTGCGTATAACAGGAATTAAACTAGGACGATCTGTGAAGAACTTATCAACTATGCTAGGCTACACCAACAAATTTGTATTCTGTTATCGATGTTAAAATCATCAAGAAGGAAGATTTCATCGTTGTCGTTGCCATTTGGTTGGTTGTTAACTTATATTTCTGGCCTCCATTGTGTGGACTAACTTATATTTCTGGCCTCCATTGTGTGGACCTTGATGCACCCACCAAATACAGGACTCGGGAAAATCGAAATCCCGTGCGGTCTTCCGCTCTTAGTATATGAATATTTGATGCATCACCGCAAAAAGCTGAAAATGCCAATAAGGAAGCAAAAAGAAGCAGGCATTTGCACAGAGAAACTTAATATTATTGTTGTAGTATTATTTTGTTGTTGACATATAATCACACTTGGGAGGGTTCACCCATGGTTTCAAATTACGATTGTTGTCGCGATCGTTGTGATTATGATTATTGTTGTTGCTGCGACATGGATTGTTGTCGTTGCAGCGTGAAATTTTTTTTAAACTTGTACAAAATGTTGCATCCGTTGCGATCTGATACATCTCGTTGTAGTTCAATGTTGTCTGATGCGATTTATTGTGACCGTAATATCGTTACGCTGTAAAATTTTTCTGTGATTTTTTTTCACACCGCAATTGTAGTTTGATATAGTTACAGTAATAGTCGCATCCGTAATATTAATTGCAGCCACATCAGCTGATACAGTCTGTATTTTAAAACCATGAGTTCATGTTTAGACATTTAACAGTATTTTAAGAGATTAATCTCTCACTTATCGTGTAAGAATATTCTAAAAAATTAAAAATCGAACATTGAGCTGTATAATTATCGCTAATCTTTTTGTTTGGGCCTGTTTTGCTGCATGGGATCTTTTTAGATTAATAGTTCAATGTGACCATTCGTGACCCCAGAGGCCATCGGAGCTTGAGCTTTAGCATATAGCCCATGTATCATGAGGGACCCTTTTCTTTTTCCTTTCAAATTTGACACAAAATATTATATGGGAATTGCATATGCCTTTACACGAAGTTCCCTATCGTCTGCAGTTGCTTCACGTCTCAGTGATGGATTGCCTTTGGCAAAAACTCTTGGCTATGTATGGTGCACCACTGACGTTATTATGCATCAAATTTGGGTTCCACTTTTAGTATTTTATTAAATGAATTATCAATTGTTTCTTGTTTGTTAAAGGGTATTTCTCACCATTTAGCCTAGATCAGTAACAGAACTCATGTGCCCACTCTCAAACCCTCATCCTCATCTATCTCACCTTGTTTTAGCTTTAACAATTGTATTTCAGTTAGCTCAGTTACTGTGAAGTTAGTTAAATTAGTAAGTTGACTATTAGAGAAGTTAGTTGTTCGTTAGAAGTTAGTTATGCAGATCATGTAACTATATAAACAGTTTACTCAGTAGTTGAAATGAATCAATCAATATTTTTCATCATTTCACATCTTACGCTCGCGACCTAAGAGCTTACAGAAGTATTCGGTGGTTTTCCAGGTTTTACAGAAGTATTTGATCATGCATAGTATTTAATTTCAACACTATCCATTTGCAAGCACATGATCAAATACACTAATTAACAATCTGTCTTGTCAGCATTTTAAGCTTGACTATAGTTGTACAATTAATTTGTAGTATGAAATTTATTCACATTAGAGAGGGACAACAACTGACTAGCAGAGAGAAATTTTGTCAATAGAGGAGAAAATCAGGAATGGCTAAATTCTACAGGTTCATTGCCTCCATCGATATCTTTTAAACGATAAAATTTTAAACTATTCTTAGAGTTTTTTATATAAATAATTCTTAAAGTATTATTCTAGGTAAGTTTATAACCTTCAAAATTTAATTTAAAAATATTTAAATTTTAATCTAATTATTTGTATGGTTATAAATAATCACATGTTACAATTTTATTACAGTAGAGAATAGTATTTTAAGAGTGTAAAAGAATCTCTCTTTTTAAATGACACTCCAATTGAAAAAAAAAATTTATACACTCTAAGAATATTATTCTAAAATTTTTTGTAATCGTTTAAATTTAATTTAATAATATTTTAATTTTTAATCTAACAATTATATAATTATTCATTTCTCATGTGTCAATTTTTTTATTAGAAGTGAATATTACTTTCATACTACACAATACTTTCTTCTCCAATTGATATCCTTCACCTCGGAGCGGCACCTACCTTACACTTGTCATGAGTTTGTACACGTGCTAATAATACTCAATCCATGAAATACTATAAATAGAGAATGCAATTCAAACTTCATCCATCGTCACAAAAAGTGCTTGCAATAGCTGATAAAAGAGACTTTCTATTATAGTGAGCCGCCAAAAAGAAAGTTGAGACACTACTGCTGACTACACCCTTCGAGGAAGAAAAAGAAAGATGGGGGCATCCCCTAAGCAGAGCTATAGAGCTGATGAGACCAAGGGCCGAGCTGAGGTAACAATGCCTCATTCTTGTTTGTTCCTCCCGTATCCATGAATTGCTCAAAAACTCACATTGTATAAATACATAACCTCATTAAAACTAGTGTGTTTTTTTTCCTTGTCACGTAAAAAAATATTATGCAAGGTTTTAAATTGCGATTGAGATCATGATTATGTCGCACCTAACCGACTGCCGTGATCTAATGCAAATAAATGCAAACTGTAATCATAATATGATACAATCGCAGCGGTCACTGCAATTGAGATGTTGCGACTGCAACTCCAAAGATTTAAAACATTGGTCTCGTGTTATTTCTTTCTTGGATCAAAATCTTCTTTAAGTGTCAAAGAAAGGAACTTGGATTTCTTTTAAAAAGTGTTAAAGAAAGGAATTGACATCCATTTAATGTTAGGAAAAGACCAACCAGATGATGGGCAATCTAGGGGAGAAGGCCCAAGCTGCAAAGCACAAGACTAAGGAGACAGCCCAAGCAGCAGAGGACACCCAGCAAACAGCCCAAGCTGCAAAGGAGAAGACCCAAGAGAAAACTTGTGCTGCTAAAGAGAAGGCCTCAGAGATGGGCCAGTCCACCAAGGAATCCGCCCAGTCAGGGAAGGAAGGGCATGGCCCAGCGTGCTACTGAGGCTGTTAAGTGCCCTTGGTTTAGGCCAATATGATCAAGACCAGGAGCATTACCAAACCCACCATCGCAGAGATTACTAGTTACTAGTTCATTTCAAATTCAATAAATGAGCTTTTTCTTTTGTTTTCCTTGTCATTTGTGTTTCTTAAACTTAAAGTTGTTTACACAGCATGCCTTTTGAATTAGCTGTGCTTCCCTAACAGAGGGAGTGTACTTTTCTACTCTAGTTTCAATCAACCATGTTGTAATAAAGCCATAACCTTGAATGATAGTGTCAAAATTTCCTTTCACTGATTTGTGTTTCTTTATAGGTGCATTAGACTCCTATAGCTCACGAATGGTGAATCCAAATTACTCAAATACATTTCAAATGAAATTGTCTGATTTAAAATTTATGAACGATTACATAAAAAATCAAATTATTAATACATTTTAAGTAAGTTTCATAAAGTAATTCATTCATAAACTCAAAGTGGTTGTCAATAGTTAAAAGACTGAAAATTCCAATAACTGATTGACTGTGTTGTCTGTGCAATACACTAGTCTTAAATTTTTTTCAAAATTGTGATGGTGTATGGGTGTGACTAAATGGGTGAGTAAATAGGTGCACTCACCCGCCCTCTTCACTGGCGCTTCAAGATACATACTTCCTTTGGATTACATCAAACACCATTTTCTGCTAACCCAACCACAAGTGTCATAGCCAATTGTTCTCAGCTGGGGGCTTCATGTTATGACAGTTTTGAAAAGAACAAAAAAGCATGTGCACATGATCACTCGCTCATGATATCGTCACTTCCTTCAACATCACTAACACCATCAAATGCTTCATCAGATTGTTCTTCATCTATGCTATCTTGGTCAGTTTCCAAACTCTCGGATTCTTCCTCACTATCATCCTCATCCTCATATATAACTGGCACTGTTTGACCTTCATCTACCTCTTCATCAATAACCTGTTCAAAAGAAACCAAGAATAAGTTCAAGTTGATTCCAGATTCTGCTAACCACATCTAATTATCTAAACAGCTAAAAAAGGCTTACCCCTGTGAAAAGGATGTCTAAGCAACTTGATAGATGAACGACAGATTTAAAAGCGGAGACTCTAGACTCAATCAGCTACATAAAACAACAGATTCAATTAAGGAAAGCACTATGGGAATGGATGCAAGAAGCTTAAGTGTTAGTTAATATTCGTAGTTAATGAAATGAAGCCTAGCTAAGATGCACCTGTAGTCATCAAAATATGATAGTATATAGAATTATTTTATAATATTCTTATTGATTACCAACAGTACAGATTATCTCTATTGTTGACAATCCAACAAATTCATTAAAATGCCATTGGAGATGCCTTGCCATATTGTAGCATATCCACGCATAAGTTCAATTTTGTTGCAGTTAAATAGATGCTAAAATGCCTTTCTTAAGCACATCCATCGGATATGAAATACATATAATGATATCATAAAAGTCACAGGTTGAGCAAGTGATACACGGAGTGCTTGCCAAGTACATCATTAATCATGATGATATAACAGATCTCACCTGATACAAAGAGTTCAAAGCGTATAATGAAGATTCCTGGGACATTATCCCACTTGCATGCTGTAGAAGTAGACACTTAAGCCATGAAAGAGCACATGCCAAAATTGCACCCCTAAAATAGAAAGAGAGAATACCTTACACAGAGTCCATCAGGAGTTGATGCAGAATCTGACAGCTAAAAAGTTATTTTAATGTTAACAAAAGTTTCGATGCAGGACAAAAGAGGGTTAATTTCAATTAAAATTATAAGTTGGGTTGCTGCTCAAGAATCTGTAGATGGGGAGTGTTCATGCTACTCTAGCAAGGGTACTTTAGCAGCCTTATTTTTTATATCAGTTTCTTACTCTCTTTTTATTCAAGTTACCTTAGATAGCTAGGATTTATTTTAAATTAGGGACCGTTTATGATTTATGTCCTATATAAACGGGTTTTTGAAGGCTGTAAGGAGTGATCAATTTTTATTAAATAACAAAAGTTTTCTTCTAATTTCCTTATTCCTGGTTGTTAACCAGAAGACCATCCCTCTTTTGGCTGTGTTCCAATTCTAATAGCTTCTTAGAAATTTAAAATCAAGAAGTAGCCAATCATGCAATTAACAGAACAGTGCTTCCAATAAGACTTTAAACAAATAAGTTAAATGTTCTACAGGAACAGTAATAGACTTATTAAACGTACATGCTTCAATTATCATCATGATGTGTTACCTAGACTCACTAATGGATATGAGACAGTGTATGAGTTTGAGGACGTTTGATGGGTTCAACTGTGCAACTGACTTTGTAATAACCTGCAAAAGGATTAAAGGAGTTACATCAGTCGTCATGTATATCATATAAGAGACTGGGAAAGTAGGTAACTTTTTGGCATTCTATTCTACCATATACATAGTTCAGTAGAAAAGGAACCTTGTCATCTTGCATATACAAGCAATCTAGAAGAAGGGTGTGATCATCAGCATGTAATGCTTGTGTAAGCAAAACATGTAGGGAGTCTGCACTTGGAGGCTTAGCTGGGATAGAAGATTGTTGCTCTTGATCACTCCTGAGTTTGTTCTCATCTAGCATAATGAGACCAGCAAGTTTCTCTCCCATTGTTGGCTCACTAAAATCATCATCAAGAAGGACTCCATCTGCAACCTCGCCTTGATCAACATCTGGTTCTAGTATAAGAAGAAATATCAATTTATACTTCTCAAAATGGTGATAAAATTATAAACAGCAACAACAAAAGTTTTTTTCCCACTAACTGGGTCGGCTACATGGATGAAACGTTATTGTCTTATGTGATAAACCAAGTATAGAATGGTTGTTGAATTGGAAGGTTTGAGGTGGGGAACGAGGAAAAGAGAGAAATAAACTATGAGTAATATGAGACTGATATTGATTTGATGTGATGATAATAGACCTCTCCAGCGCGGTGGTTACAACCCTTGTTTGGTGCAATCTAACCCGTTTTGGAATATCTGCTAGTTGTGAGTCTTCTGCTAGGCTTTTGTTCGTGGTTGGATCCTGTCATTTCTAGCACAGATCAGGTTGCTGGTGGTCAGCTCCGGTGAGTTTTCCGGCGAGCTTTCTGGCAACTCTGTTCCAAATCTATTTTCTTTTGTTCTGTATCAGACTCTGTTTTTCATCACGTTTTCATATTTTTTGGGTTTGTTTGAGACTGAATGAGTAGGCTTGGAGATGATTTTGTGGTTTATCTTGTGATTCGTGAGTTTGAACTATGGTTTGTTGCTATGATGGAGGCTAGGTGGCTGGATTATGGATATGTTGATTTGATATCTTTGAAGGAGGCAGACTGAAGTTGCTATTCTATCTTGTGTTTCTCTATTATTCTTGTGGATTTTCTTGGTGCACCTTGAGCTTGGAGGAAAGGGCTGCTCTATTGGAGGCAAAGAGCAACCAACAAGGTGGAGTCGCCCCAGAGATGTTAGAGGAAAGGGCTACCCACTAGATGGAGCTACCAGGAGGAAAGGGCTATCAGCAAGGTGGAGCTACCTTAGATTCTCATTAGCAATGGTGTTACAGGTTTGGGAGCAAAAGTTTCCCAGTTTCTCTTCTTCTTCCTTCTTGGATGCTTAGATGATTCAACATCTTCTCTTCTTCCTTATGCTATATTTGAATGGTTCAATGTTCTTGTGCCAAGTTTCTCTTCTTGCTTTTGGATAAAGATAGGATTTTGTTATTTGTTTTATATTACTGGGTTTGCTACTTGTAACAAGCTAAAGTTTAATAGCTTTAACTTGAGCGGGAGTGTTAGAGAATATTAAGAATATCTTTATATTATCTTAGAGTATCTTTCATGATTTGTTTTCTTATTTAATTAGGTTATTAGTCTTATGGTTAATGGGCTTGGGCTTGCATTAGTAGTATAATTTTTTGCTTTAGTTATTACTTATTAGTATATATAGGATAGTAAGTTATGGTTTTGGATCATATAAATCCTATCAATAATATTCTTAGTTTAGTATTGTTTAACCGTCTTTCACTCTTTATTTCCTCCCTAACCCTAAACCCTAATTCTTCAACAGTTGGAAAGGACTGCTAACGCGCCCTCATGCACATCTAGAGTAGAGGCGCGTTACATTTTCTGTGCAGCTTTGGTGGCTAGCCAATTGGAACTCACTAGAGACGATGATGGTGGCAATGTGATGAGATGCGCACTGACGAGGCCCAAAATGGCACGGACAGATGTGGAAGGAGAAAGAAAGTGACGGGAAGAAAATCTAGGTTTTTTTTTTCTTTATGATGTATGGGTAGAAAAACTGTTTGAAAAAAAGTTCCAATTCCGAATTTTAGGAACTCAGCAACAAAATCATGACGGGACATGTCACAAAGGATAGTATCGCTCTGATATTATATTGAATTGCAGAACTTTAAGTAGGAAAAAAAAGAAAAGAGATAAATAAACTAATGAGTGATATGAGATTGATATTAATTTGATTTGATGATAATATGATACAAAAGATAAAATTAAAAGTCTTATTTATACTAATACTAGACTCCTAATCTAATTAAATAAAGAAATAAATTATTAAATAATAAATAAGAAAAAACTTCTAAAAGATTAAGATATTTTAAAACATTCTAAGATATAATAAAAATATAATGACATATTTTGAAGATACTCTAACAAAGGTGATAACAGTAAATGATATATACTTAATTCTTACCAAAATGCACCTTGTTTGTTGAGGTTGGGAGATCAGGATGAGATGTTGGTTGTCTTTTCTTAGCCTTTTTGTCTTCTTCCATTGGTACTACTACTACTGCTTTCAGTTCCAGCAAGAGGTGAATTGAGACAACCTTGGTATAAACAAAAATACGGAGATTTAGAAGTTGAACAGCTCAACAAACTGGTTACACAGGCTTAACTTGAGGGAGACAAAGAAGAATAAGAATTTGAATCAAAATTCTTACATAGAAAGAAAGAAGGAGCTTACCTAAAACAAACAACAGAAAAAGAAAAGAACTGTTTTTTATTGCGTCTCTGAGTACTCCTTTGCACTTCGCAGTGAGGTGCAGAGTAGATAGTTGGAGAAGAAACAGGGTTTTGGGTTTTGGGCTTAATCAATTTAGGGCTGAAATCTGGCTTTTATTTAATTTATGTTCATTTTATTTTTTGTGAAAATCAATTAGTTTGATTTGTTTTCCAGTTTTTATTTATGAAATTAAATTAAATTCATATAATTACACACACATATGTATACTTTTTTATAAATTATTATAAATTTATATATTTTAATATATTACTATTTTTATGAAGAGTCTTAAATTAATTTATTATTTAAATTCATTTAATAATTTTTAAAACTTTTAAATTAATTTTTTCTGAGCTGAAACTTTTAAAATAAATTGCTATTAATTAGATCATAAAAAAGGAAAAAAAAAAGAAGTTATAACTTAAAAATGAATTTTTTAAAATAATCAGTTAAAAATTATTATGGTGATTATATATTTATATGTTCTGTTAAATAAAATTAATTCATTATAATGTATTAATTCGAATAAAAAAATTTAAATTTTTTAAATATATAATTTAATCTCAATATTAAAATTTATATGTATAGAAGAATTATTATTTAAGTATATTAATCTCTCAAACTAAAGTAATACTTGAAAAAATAAATAAATAAAACCAATGCATTTTTTTTGTAAAGAAAAATAAATTGGTTTGTTTCGAAAAAAAAAATTTCTCCCAGAAAAAATTCATCATTCCAAAATCTGGAACACCCTAATTGAAGCACGTGTTGGGAGTTGTGTGCGTACATCCTCAGATAGCTGCTTATTGTTGAAGCAGAGAGAGTTGAGAGAAAGGAGGACAGTGGCATGGCAACATACTTGTCAAACATCCTCTTCAAGGGAATCGCAGCTCGTTCTCTCACTAAACCTCTAGCTGTAAGCTTCTATTTTATTTTTATGCAAAAAATCCTTCTGTTTTATTCTTGTTATCTATTTGTATCAATTATATAAAGTTGCATGCTTTCTGCACTTAACGCTTATGGGCATCGTTTGTTTTATCGTTTTTTCCCCTCATCAACTTACAATCTCAATTCATCTTGTGGTGAGGTGTTAGAGTAAAGTTGGAATTTTTTTCATCTGGGTTGCTGAATATTTGAAGTTGGAATTAATTGAGTGCAAAAATGGGGGCTGCTGTGTCACAATCCAGAAATTGCTTTTCTTTCTTCTCAACTCAATCAGCTATGATTTTTTTTTTTTAAATCTTGAAATCGCTAATGTCCAATAGAATAATGGGAATATGGGAAACAATTTTATTTTATTTTTAATCTTAGTCTCCTGTTATTCATTATTACTCGGAAGATTGGGCCTTTTTTAAAAAAAAAAATTTGTTTTTCAATTGAATAAAGTTGCTTATCTTCTCAGTAAGCTGAGTTTACATTGGCATTACTAGTTATTAGCATGTCTAGAAGGGCTAATTGATTTTGGAGAAGGTGGCCGTACATATTGAATTGCCCTACTCTGTGAATTAGTGCTATAATTGAAAAAAATTACAATTTTTTGTTCTTCAAACTGTGATTTGTATTTTCCTTTTGTAATGGTCTTCCTTTAACATGTTCGCAGCTTACTAGTTCCTGTTATTATGGAAAGAGATACTTGTCTGCGGTGTCAAACGATGCCGACACACATGATGACTTCAAGCCAGCTAAAAAACTTGAGAGTTCTGGCATTTCTTTGTCAGATGTTGTTGAGCAGGTGAATTGCATATCAATTGAATCTCAGTACATGAAAAATATATCAACTATTTCCTGTTTTAATTACATAAATAATCTGTGACTTGAACTGTTGTTCACTGTGGTAAATGTGCGCAGGATGTCAAGGATAATCCTGTTATGATTTACATGAAAGGTGTGCCTGATTTTCCACAGTGTGGATTTAGTTCTCTTGCAGTTAGAGTTTTAAAACAATATGGTAAGTAAATACCATTTTTTATGCTGCATTCTTGGTTATAGAAGAAATTATATGTTCTGAACTTGTCTCTTCATGGTAGAAGTGTTGCTTTTCCCCCATGTTCCAAACATTTTGTACCTATCTAATTTTATAAGTGTAGATTCAGTATGGATGTAGAGTTACATTTGTATTAAACAATGTGATGATTAATTTGCTGAAGGCAGCTGATGTCACAGTGGTGTTCTATGGTTTAGGACAATAACATAATTTTTAATGACAACACTGAAAGAAGCAAGAAGAAAAGAGTAGTCCATGGCTGCTGGTCTGAAATTTAATTATAATGACCTATATTATGACCTTTGCTTAGATTATATGCCATGCTTTTAAGTTTCAAACGAGTTTTTCTAATTGATGATTTTTTTATTTTTTGTTCTGTCAGTTTACCTATAGTCTACAGAAATTTATTACAGATATGAATTCGCATTACTGGATAACAATTCTATAAGTTGCAATTATCATTATATGTTGCTATTGCAGATGTTCCTATAAGTGCTAGAAACATTTTGGAGGATCCTGAACTGAAAAGTGCTGTAAAAGCCTTCAGGTAAGTCTGTGCTTGCAGGTTTTATTACTCTCTGCTTTATAAGAGTAATGCTCTTACTGTGAGCATAATTTTTCAAAATTAACATTTATGATAATAAACGAAAAGTTTTCAGTAAAAGGAAGTAAATAAAAATATACACTTGTTGCCAATAATAACTGAAATTATTCATATATGAAATGAAACATAAAAAATATTATTTTCAAATTGCTTTGTGTAAATCCAAATATTGTGATTGGAATCAGATTATGAATTATAAATCTTACAAAAGTAATTATTGTGCTGTCCAAACATTGAAATGAAAATTCTATTTCAAAATTCCATTTGTGTTATAATAAGAATTACTACTCCCTTTAATGGCTATGGAATTCAACGGATGAGCGCCCTGTCAATGAACTGAAGATCATCAACATGAGTTTGAAGATCAAAATTTATTCTCTTTTTTCCTTTTTATTTATGTGAATCTGTTGCAGTTGATTTTATTATATCTATTGAAGTTTGGCTGGTAATAATTTGTCATTTATTCACTTAAATGGTTAAACCCTCTGATCTGTTCTCCAAGCATCTAAACTACAATCATGTTTAATCCTCTGGAAATTTGCCTGCCAAAACATGTCTTTGCATGTTGTGGGTATATGTACATGTGTTATGGCAACTTATGCAAAAGGATATTAAATGTCATTTTGTCTTTGCATTTAAAGTGGTATGACTATGAGATCATATTACTTGGTTCTCAAACAAGGCAGTACCAGAAGTGCAGATGTTACCAAGTTTAATTACTTTTTCCTTTTAACAGCTTAATAATTGACAGATAAGGCAAATGTATTTTTCTCATGTGCTACTGTTCTCCCATGTTCTTTCTCTGCAGTAACTGGCCAACATTCCCACAAATTTTCGTTAAGGGAGAGTTTGTTGGTGGATCAGATATTATTCTTAATATGCACCAGGTTAGTTTCCATTTCAAGAGTTGATCTTTTTAACTTATTATTTTGTACTACTGTTTAATAATATGTTACATCCATGTAGAGTGGTGAATTGAAGGAAAAGCTTAAAGATATTAAGTCCAAGCAGTAAAAGCACAACCAAGGTGATGAAATTTAAGAGAATGAGGCAGTTTAGACAAATTTGTTTGATGTAATCTGTTTTTATTGCTGAAAGATGACATTATATGACTTCTTTGTATGAGATTTTCAGGATTGTAATAAGTTATTTGACAAATAATAATTTGTAAGTTTTAAGGTGCTCCTTTCTGTAATATTTTTTTGTGCGTGTGCCTTGCTTTAATGTTCATGTGTTGTATACGAAATAAGAGTTGAGACTGAACTTTTATTCATCTGGAGTAGGATTAACATTAGCAAACTATGTTGCCCAACAGTGTCTGGTGTCTGTGTTTAAACTTTTTTAATTATTTAGCTTTTCAAAGTTGGGTAAAACCACCATGCTTTTTTTATTAAAAAATCACAGAAACTTGCATGCTAATGAAATATATATTTTTTTAAAAAAATACATACTTTTGTGGTTAATTGTTTTTTTGGGGGGGGGGTGGGGGTGTAAATATTGTTGACAGATTTGTATCTAGTCGATTAAATAAGAGGTTGCAGCTTTGTAAACAACATTTATGATAGTACATATTTTTTTAATAAGTTACATAACTGTAGGAATGGTTTAAATAATTATTTTTACTGACAAAAGTTGCATTTCTTAGGCTGTGTTTTTCTCTGGAAATAGAAATTTTTTAAAAGAAATGTTTCTGAAGAAAAAGATTTCTGGGAAAAATAGTTCAATGACATAATTTTTGTTGTTTTTTTTTATAAAATAATATTTTACAATTTTTTGTTTGGATTGTATTTTAAAAAAAAAAGAATAAACATTTCGGGTGCTCCCATAATTCAATCTGCAAAGAGATATAAAACTTTTGCATTCGATTTTATATAATCTCGTCTCTTTGTTTGCCTGATTAAGCGGGCATTCTGGATGTTAGAGAAGGCCTCATTCCTCAATTTCTATGAAGCACGGACACGTCGATTATGAGGTGTGTTTCGTTCCTTGTCAAATTGTCCGATTAAAAAAGATTATTTTTTTAAGCAAATCTTCAAACATTTCTGACACGATGAACACTACCGAACACGAGAAGACTTGAACACAACCCATTAATATTTTCTCAGTTTAATAACGTTCAATTAGCAAAGAGACGTCGTGACGTCATTATTTTCACATAACGCCACTATTATACTTTTAAGTTTTATTTTTTCACATAACAATTTTCATATGTTCTTTTTAAAGTCATCCATTTCATTCAAGTTTGCCTCACACTAATATTCCATCTAGTTATTTTTTTTTGCCTGTATTTATGCGTGACAATTACATTTAGGAGAAGTTAGTTTAAGAGATTTTTTAGATAATAGAAATTATGTTTCATATTTTTTAAGAGAGACTTACTAGATAGCTTGACATATATGATATATATTAAAATATTATAAATCTTTGAGAACATAGAAATGATATTAATGAATTAGTAAAGGCCTCATTCCTCAATTTGAGACGAGTAACACAGCTTGAACCGAAAACAAACACAAATTAGAGTAAAAATAACCCATATAGCAAAATAAGGCTCATTTAAGTCATGCTTATGATCGTATTCTAGCTGCGGAGTTCCAGCTGGAACTATAACAAGCTTCAGTTTGTTACGTGTACAGATACTTAACTTTTACTCTTTAGTAATCCCCATGTGCTATGATTATTTGAATATGTGATCATTTTGCTGGGATGGATTAATTGAACTCATGCTTGCTTCCTGTATCACTTGATGTCAAAATCATTAGTCCATATAATGACATTTTAAGGTGACTGTCCTATGGCCAAGGCTATGCGTTAGTCAAAAGTAAAAATAGTAACTAAACAAAATAATACTATTTAAACTACATTTTATTGACATGGTAAAGTAAATAAAAAAGAAACGGCTGTAAAAACCCATTTTTTGAAAGGCATCTGATAACTGTCGGTAAAATGACTTTTAGAGGACCGGCTATGCGTTAGTCAAAAGTAAAAATAGTAACCAAACAAAATAATACTATTTAAACTACATTTTATTGACCGGAAACGGCTGTTTGAGGCATCCAAAATGTAAAACAAACAGGCTCGTGTAATCTAAGCCTATAGCCGCAACAGCAGTTTCCACAAGGGTATATCATTTCGTTTGGGCTATTTGTAACTCTTGGTGGTTTCAAGTAATCTTTTTATTTGTTAATGGCAGGTCTTATTTGGTAAGCTATCAAGAATTGTAGCAGAGGCAAACTGTTTGATTACCTAATTTTATTTTATTTTTGAGATCACAAGATATCTCTACATGTTCGGCATATGTAAACTGTGCATGAGACTAATCTCAATTGGACTGTGAGAGTACGAAGATTATACAGTTTTCTCACAAAAATTATTTTTTTGAAATTTGAATTCACGTCTTTATCTTAGAAAATCGAAGTTGCTTACCACATCAACTCACCTTTATGGTGTTTGATTACCTAATTTAATCCTTCTTATGATTGAATCTATGTATGTATAACAGTTGTCTATAAGCTCAGACTTCTTCCTTTGTTTGTGATGCTATGGATATATATGCCTTGACATGTAAGTTGTGGTTAAAAACTGCCATGGATTTTTGTTTATAAAAAAAAATGAAAAAACATTATTTTTAACTTTATCTTCTCTGAAATTGAGAAATAATGAGGCCAAGTTCCCTGCTTTGTTACAATAATTAAAAACTAAAATCTCTCCAATAGTACAAGTGATCCAGTCTCTAGGTTCTACAACAATATAATGAGAGAAATACTACACATTCAGATCTTTATTGCTCAGGAACATGATAAAAAGGGACCCAGAAAATTAATTCTCCTATATATATATACCCCATGAACCGTTCCATGATCTACCTAAGTGTGCATGTGCATCTCCACCTTCCTTGTTATTGTTCCATACACCTTCTACAGGCATGCCCTGACTGATACTAATTATGTCATTTATGAGGATCCCTCAAGCCCCAGCCTTGAACTAAACCAGGTGCAGACCTCATCCATCTCCCTAGGAACTGTGAAATGACCAAGCCTGCACACATGACAAACCAATAAGTGACACAATTGCGTTAACTGATCCGTGATCCATTCAAAGTGAGGTGATTGTGGCTTAAAAAAAAAAAGAAGGTACCCATCATAGGATTTGAATGCAACATATCGAAACCCTGCTGAACTTAAGGATTGGGCTGATTTCTCTCCATATTTGCAGAGGACTACATCATCACCTACAATATCAATTTTGTAGGTAGGCTTCAATTAACGACTATGCCCAAAATGTGCTTAAATAAATCGTTTGAAAATTTAACATAAACCATTGCCTTAATCATGTACAAGCATAGTGATAGCAGCAAAGGGCACCAATATAGCAACATATCCATGAAGTGGTAAAAAGGATTTTGCAACTTTAAACCATAAATCTACTTGTAGGTACTAGGTAGATTATAAAACAGTGCCCTCAAAAGTTCCAGGAAAATATGTACATGCTTTATGAAAATTCAACTGAATCATTGGATTATTGAAGTAGAGTTACAGCATGCTTGAAAGTCATCCGTTCCACAAAGGTACAGCTAAGACTAACAGAATTGGATTTTACTTGAATGTTGATGAAAATATTCAGAGCAACTAGAAATTTCTTTAGTGCATGCTAGAGTCATATGCAGTAAATAGCATTTAATTTATAAACGTGCCTCTCAGATAAAAAGAAATAATGACATCAGCATATAAGATTTATAGATACGTACTGATTCCATGGCATAGCAAAATGGGTAATGAAGCAGCTCGCCTTCTTGCTTCATGTGACACTTCTATCTTGTTCCTTAAGCTCCTACGAATAGCAGGTTCCAACCACAGTGGCAACCATTTGGGTTTAGTATATGACTACATGTCATGGACCAATATAGACTTCTCAACAGACTTTGGCAAATGATTATTGGGAAACTGATGGGAAAATAATGGTGGATGTTGTTTTCACAATATATCAAGAAAGCCTCATGTTTCAGTAAAATGACTAAAGTTATTATCAACATAAGTATAGAGGGATTCTTGCTTTAGCTGGATGCAAAACAAATAATCTTATAATATATACCTTGATCCTGGAAGCCAACCACTTAGTCCAACGACTGCTCTTAAGTTGACAGGGTATGGGATGCCATTTCCATACCTTCCCATGGCAAAACAAGTTGCTGAGTATAGGGCTATTGCTGCACCCATGCTGAACCCTCCAATACCAACTTTCACTGTCACATAATGAAATTCATCAACATATAGACCCAAATTGGATATGTTTACAGGAGACAGATGAAGTTAATAGATTAGAGTTTGATCATTTATTTTTTCCCCCTTGAATGAGGGTTATAGATGAAGAAAAAATCATTCTTATGAGAATGATATATCATGGGACATTGTAGAATTGCAAAGTTTTGAGGTGTAATTATTAATTCATATTTAGCCTTGAAATTACCATCAGCTGGCTCTGTTGACAACAAGTTAGCAATGTGTGCTGCTGAGGCGTCTAAACCCTCCCAATCATCTGGACCATCTTCTGAAAGTTCTCCCATATCAAACCCTGATTGATATTAAATTAGCAAGTTAGACTTTTTTTCATATGACTGTAAAAGTTTTAGCTTACATGATGCTGATTTAATTAAAAAAGAATAGGAGCAATGAAGGATTTGATATTACATGCAGTGCAAGGAAAGCCACCAAGTATCGCCACAGGACGGGTAGGAGCAGTTGGGCAAATCCATTTTATCTGCACCATAACATATCATGAGAAATATCATAATATAGTACCTTAAGAGTTATCAAAATATTATAGGCATGGAGTGAGAATATGAGCCTAGAGAAGCAATTAAGATAATCTCAAACTGATACAAGGTATAAATATTCTTACATTTGGAAGCTGAAGGGATTCCAGGAGCTGAGATGAGCTGCAATGAAACCAAGCTCAAAATCAGATACGCATGTCTCTAGCCAATTAGCCAGTAAATCTGACATCAATTAGGAAACCACTAGTTTCCCATATAAAATTATCTGGCATAAAGTACTAAACCATGAATTAAAATGCTCAAACTCAATGGTGTTTTCTGTGACCACATTAAACACTATAAAGAATAATTCTAGAATGTACCAGCTTCTATTCATGTAATATATTCTTCTGTCAAAGTCATGTCTAGTTGTTCATTTGGGTAGAGAAACAAGCGAGCTTGTGGTCCCCCAGTTGAGAATTTAGTATATACTCTTCCCATCAAACTTCCAACCATTAAAATCACAACTTTCTTCAACAGAATTTATTCCATGCAGAATCTCAAAGAAAGAAGTTCAATACTGAAAACATTCAACATCAGGAAAACACAATTTTGGATCCCACCTGTATATTTGACATTCTTTCTCATAAAAGTTTCATCCTTTCATATACGGATTGTGTACTTGAAGCAAAGAATGAGGCAAAACACAAAAAGAACATGAACAGGACAAACTTTTTGGATTGGAAAGAAGTGAAACATAGATCCAGAGTATAAACTCCATGAGTTCATTAACCAAACATTAATGAGTTTGCAGAAAGTTAACATAACTGTGAAGAGTTTTTTTTTCTGTTTTTCAACAATATGTCTACACTTACATCAACTGTACACTTTCCCCATCAGAAAAAAAAACAAAGAGAAAGAGAAAAGCAAAATAGAAAGCAAAAAGAGAGGTTGGGGAAAGAAAAAGGTAACGATTAGAAAACATTAAAAGGTTAGACGAGGTAGAAAGGGAGAATGAAATGAAAGGATCCACACACGAAAAGTACAATACAGAACCATTAGGAGAATGAATAATTGATAGTCATGGCAATGTTAGCATGGTTGGCATATAACAATATTGAAGAGATGGCATCCATACCTCAAACCATTATCACCCAGACCATGCAGCCAAACTATAGTGGCTTGGTGTTTTCCTTTGGGCCTCACTACATGTGTCTTCCCAAACTCAAAAGTTCTTCGAGCAGTTCTACTACCTGCAATTGTAGAAAGCTACTACTTAATGACATACTAAGTTTAAAGATAGCTGATAGATTTCAAAACATGGGGAAAAAGTAATGACAATCCTACAAATGGACCTAGAAAATCATCATTGATGTTAAACAATGCATCAAACTAGAGAAAACAGACGAAAAGTTTATTAGTATGACTTTTGAAATGGCTGGTAGCAATCTACAAACTGAAGTTCATGCAAGGTGCAAGGAAGGATAAAAGACTATGAAGAGGAGCAAAAGAACAAACCAGAGCCCATATGAGAATGTGCAAAGCTCATTTTGCTGTTTGAAAAAATTGTTCAAAGCACCCTCCTTCCTACTTCAGCTGCAATGACTATGAAGAGGTTCTGCAATGAGGAAAATGCAGAATGGTGATGCCTCTTTTATACCCTGAAGGGTATGGTGGAGTTGGAATAAAACGTGTGAATATGCATTGCCTTGTATGTATTAGTGACTAGAGAGTGCACCAGCTAAAGACTGCGCCTGCAACCGCCTAGAAGGGTATCCATGAAAAGGAGAGGTAAAGACAAAGACAAAAGCAGGAAACCTTTATGAGCAGAGAGAATCAAAGCAGAGGAGAGCACAAAGCACAATCATCCATTCCTAAGCCGCACAGCTAGGAGAGAGGGCTCTGGACTCTCACATAGAGAGAATCTATGCTTGTGGACAGTGGCCAGAAAATAAAGCAAACCACAACAACAACTCAAGAATATTACTGAAAACAAGAAAGAATAACCTTAAGTTTGTAAAAAAGAAAATATCTTTTCACAATCATTTGTTTATGAATTTCTGCATGATTGATGGATACCCATTAACCTCAAAACTAAAGTTTTTTCAATTTTTGCATACTCAAATTCTCAAAGAAGAAAAGGAAAATCACCAAGAATTGCAATTGGAAAAGGAAGCGGAGCTTCTTGGTATTTTCCCTTGCTTTCTAGTTCTTAGCAGATAACAATTAAGCTCAGTAACCTGGATTTCAAATTAGAATTGACAAGAAAAAGCATGTAAGCTTTTTAATCTAACCTTCCTCTCTTTTTTGGCTTTCTTGCTTGCCACTAAACTTGGTAGCTCAAAGCCTCAAACCCCACTTGAAGAAAAGTTTTGTTTGTTTATACTCATGAGAAACAGCATAAGTCCAAAGGCTAGACCTTCTCTTTAGCATAGTGACAAAAAATAATAATAATAATAATAATATTAATAACATAGCTTCTCTATAACACATTTAGGTGAAAAATAACGTCCTAAAATCCTAATGTATTTAGTAGACAGGTAACTTCTCTAGAAGAAAAAAATAGAAAACTTTAAGCCAAAAGGAATCTTAAGAAACATAACAGACGCAAGCCTATTGTTTATCAAATCTCGATGAGATTATCTCATTTCTAAAATATTAGAAAATTTCAGCATATCTTTTGTTTTGTCAGTTAGAGAAGGCTTTAGTGGACTCCAACTTGAATATATTATCCCACTGGCACTGGCCAACTTCTTTTATTTGGTTTATATGGATTTCCTGTTTCTCTGTCTCCAAGTTGTGCTGATATTTGCAGCTTTGATTCTCACAGTAATAGCAAATATGTAATTTATTGCAAAGTGAAAAGTGGACCTGGCATATATCCCAAGCTCAAGAAGATAAAATTGAGGTATACAGAGGTAGAGCCACTACGTATAGGTCAATGAGTACATTCATTGTGCACCACTATGTCTGCTCCCCTATAAAATGCAGCTTTCATGCAGCTTACATGGAAATGTTAAAATGTTATCTGTCCTTCCTTCTTTCCACTAACTGGTTCAAAGTTTTGCACCATTCTTTCTGAAGTTCTATGGTTGCATTGATGGAGATTCTGGACTAATGTGAACAATTCAAATTGGATATGCCTAATATTGGAATGTAATCAAGCTCCAGAAGAACTCACCCACCAATTTTTTTGTTTCTTTTTGCCTAATGTCAAAACTCTCATGATATACGATTCCTTCTTCATCTTGTTAATGTATCAAAGCTTCCACGTACGTTCAGTGTTTTCTTCTCAAGTTAGAATTATTAGGTGAATTATACTCTGTAACATGAGCTAGGCCCCACTTGAGGAAAGGTGAATTATACTCTGTAACATGCCTATAATTCTCACTCAGGAACTACTTATTTGTTCCTCTACAACGTGAAAGAATCGAATGTTAGAAACTTTATACCCACAAGAATAAAATTAATGGATTCACCTTTAATCTTAATTGATAACATTGTATATAAATTAATCAATAACTAAGATTTAAGATATAGAATTATTTTATATAAAAAAAAATCACATATTTGATGAGACACCATGAGAGAAAGATAGTCAAGAATACTTATCGTCGTAGAAAAGAGAAATTGTTCTTATTCACTATATACGCAAAAAATATTTATGATCTCAATAAGATAATCACAATACATATAGGGTGATAATAGGAGTCTCTCATCGTATTTACAACATGGATTAACCTATTCATCATAAAAAATTCATAGACAATACCCATAAACTCAAAATAACATTATCTATGTGGGTTTAAATGTTTATAAAAGTCCAATAATAAAATTGATCACAAATGAACTAGATTAATATATGTTTCACAATATTTATCATTCAATTAATCTAAATTTTAAAAAATTAGTGACTATGTTAATCCACACTTAATAAAAACATCTAATACCGAATGATATTGTTAACACTATTTTTTTTTCTTTTAACTGTCATGCTTTAACAAGAAAAATGTTAGAACATTATTATATCTTATATTTGATTGATGAAAATTGTATAAATGTAAAGTGATATGTATGTATATTGTCTGTTTAAATTTTAAATAATAAGATAAGCCTTAGTTTTATGAGGTTCAATTTGGAATTCAGCTAAAAGTATTTTACTTTTTTTTCTTTTTATTTTTTGGATTTATTGTTGTTCACAAGTAAAGCTTCGCTTTGGGTCGTAGTCTATTTTCATTATAAAAATATATAAATGATATGAAAAAAAAGCAATTTGAAAGCGAAATTTTTTTGGTAGTTTAGTAAAGAATATCTTAAGAGATCTACATTGCATAAAAAGATGTTAAATATTAGGCCTGGTTGCATATAAGGCGCTGCTAGCACAACAAAAGCAACATCAATATTAAACTGGTTGACTTAAACACCAAGTAAGTTGCTGACATGGCAGATACTAATTGGTTGACCGTGAATGGTTGAGCATCTAATATCCCTCCGACGTCAAAAATTAGTGGATTTTTCCCTCATCTAAGGAGAACTTAAGGCAGCTTGTTGTTTTGTCAACTCCTTCCCAGCCCCACACTCAAATGCAGAAAGAGAATAGCTGCAAATCCTAAAAAAAATTACATCAGTACAAATAGAAGCGTTTGTTTATGAGCAGACAAAATATGCTGCTGGCACTACCTTCTTATTGGAGATTAAAGTACTGTGTGGTGGGTGTAATATTGCAGATTAGGCGGCTTAAATAGGCAAAGCTTTACAGTAAAGGGAACATATTGAGTACCTAATTGAAAAAGTGTGTAAACTTCAAAATCTGAAAAATAGTGCAAATCGCGTATGACCATTTTCAAATATTTTAGAGCTCTCTCATTTGCTATAAGCTGGCATGCACACTCAGAAAAATATTCCTTTTCTTGAAGAGAAAGGACAACAATCTGTGAACACAAATTGAAGACTTCCCTCTCCTTAATTGGGGATTTTTAACTTCAACATTACGCTTGTGGTATTAATTGGCTTTACTTTCATCTAGGCCAAGAAGCTGGTGCTCATCTATTGACTAGACATTTGTGAACCATAACATGCCTGTTTCTAGCTTCACTTTTTGTCATTTATAGATTTATTAGCGGATGAGGATAAAATAAAGTTTCATCTATGTTAGAACAAGGACTTTTTATAATTGAAAATTTGAAACCATATTTAACTTGATGAGAAAAGATGCTATATTTTCCTACGCTCATTTTTTTTCTTTTGAATAGAAGTCCATTTCTTTTTTACATTGTTAATTTTATTTAATAAATATTAATTATATTTTAAAAATATTTACTCACATTTATATATGATTTTATTGATTCAAACATCCTTAAAAAATGTGTAACTTACATTTCCTTAAAATATTACAGAAAGCACACCAATTGAGAATATATTTTTATTTTATTTTATTCCGTGTGCATTCTCAATTATTGAATCTGTTGATTAGGTGTACATTTTAGTATAATTATCCCAATACATCTAGCATCTCTCTTTGATGTGACACATATCTGCATATAATGGTGTTTTTGTTAGTCACATTGATAAGACAGCTAATTCAATCTCCACTGGATTAATGGAACGCTATAACCCAACTTTTTTTTTTAAGAGGTAGTGGATCTGGAGAGCCAATAAATTATGTCTTGTATTCAAATTCAAATGCAAAAGATTTTATCATTAATTTGAATTAACTCCCACCTTTTATATATTCTAACTCTTATAGGATATGTAAATTGAATTAATTATTTAATTGATTTTATCACTTAGTTTATATGATGTAATTAATTAATTATTTAATTAAATTAATTATAATTTATATCACATCACTTAAAATATCAAAGTCTCATAAATGTATAATAGAATCTCCTGGATTAATAAGAAAAAGGTTGATGTATATCATCTTTCTTTTACATCACCTCACAATAATGTGATGTGATAAAATTAGAATAAAATTATTTTATGAAGCCAATTAAAATCACATGATAATAATTGTATAACAATATTACTCAAATTAATAAAGTTAAATGATTTCTAATATTAGTAAATATTATATAAAAAATTAGTATATATTGTTTCGAATGAAAGAAATTTGAGTTCTTTAAATATGTAATCTTAAGTTTGATTTTAAAATTTATTTGTATAAAAATAATACTCTTGAGAAATATCTTAACTTATGCGTCTGATTATATTTTGGAAATTACTTTTCATTTATCAAGTATGAAAAAAAAAAGCTATTATACTAATTATAGAAGGAATTAAATGTATGTTTAATTTGTTTTCTATGATCCAAAGTTTTATTTTATTATTATTATTATTATGATTTTGGAGTATTTATCCTTTAAAGAATATATATTACTTTTAAACTATAGCAGTGTCTATTAAATCTTTGAATTGCACGGAATAAGACAAATTACTTAGCAACTTCCATTGCCAATAAAATCTCTTTAATAGAAAAAGTATAATTATCCAATTATTACTTCAGCTACAAAAGGAGGTTTTGATTGCCATGCAAATTTCAAAATTTTGTTTGATGGTAGGGTGGACCTATATATAATTACAAGACAAAACTTGTTTAAGAAGTGAAAAAGAAGTTTGAACTCATCATTAAAAGTCAAATACAAATGATAAGCCACTTTGATATATTGCACTTCTTTTGTCCTCGTATAATCATTAAATGTTATGCTTTGGCTTATCTCACGTAAATATTTTTGGTTGAAATCTTACGTAAATATTTACCAATTTAATTAAGATTTATCAGTGGTTACACTGTTTCTCTGTAGTTTAAGATGACCTGATAACAATTTCTATATGAATCCTTTTGGCCATTTATTGATGAAACTCGGTTAGATGATTCTAATCATTCTTTTAAGAAGACAAAGATAATTTGAAGGTTGATTTTTATGTTGAGAATACAAGTGTGATTTAGATGTAGGAAAAAAAGTCTTATATTAAAAAAAATTGATAAATTAAAAATTATATAAATAGAAAAGACTCATAAATTTAATATATTAAGATTTTAGGTCTTTAAGAAATGTTTCCAAGAGAATAATTGGCAGATGGAGATCACTCGTTCAATCCAAGAAGCTCTATAAATAAGTCTAATTTCTTTTATTTTAGTATTGTAACAACTAGCTTTTGAGAAGCACAATTAAAGGCTTCTGGTAGTGAGAGAAAATAGAGAATGCAATGTAAGAAATTTTTATGTACTCTGATTCTTTAAGATCGAGTGCGGTTATATGTTGTTATCTTGACTATAGGATAAGATTGGTTAATTGTTGTAAAGGAATATCTTACTATGTGTTGTGATTTTATATACTGAGAATTTTGGATATACTCTCTAATTCTCTGTAATACTGCAATTGTAGTAAGAGAGAATCTCACTAGAAATAATTAATTATAATTATTATTTGATATAGTGTGTAATTTTCTTTGAGTCTATTCTATTCGTGTGTGTACTACCTATGTACCCCCACAATAATAGTACTATTTATGCGCTTTGTATTTTTTCATTAGTTTATTCTTCACAAATCTAAACACACTTATACTCACATTTATAAAGTGTTTAAGATATTTGGGGTATATCTATCTCTGATATCCTAACAAGTGGTATTAGAGCTATTAAGCTCTAGTAATATCTCATCCAAGATGTCAGTGTCAAGATTTGATGTGGAGAAGTTTGATGGTTCCAACAACTTTAGTTTATGGAAAATGAAGTTGCATGTTTTGTTAGATCAGTAAGGTTTGTCAAAGGCATTAGAAGACAGACAAATTACCAAAAACTATGACTCCTGATAAAAATGAAGAGATTATGGCTAAAGCCCATAGTATAATAAAGTTGAGCCTGACAAATAATATGTTGCGTGAGGTTATGAGTGAAAAGACTACGGATGGGCTATGGAAGGCTTTGGAAGAAAAGTACTCAATAAAGACTTTGTCAAACTAACTATATCAAAGAAAAAGGTTGTACACGTTCAAGCTTGTGGGAGAAAAACCAATTTGAGACCATATAGATGACTTCAATAAGATGATTTCTAATGTGGAGGTAGCTGGAATAAAAGTGGAAAACATAGATCAAGCGATGATCTTGCTAACTTTTTTACCCTCATCATATGATAATTTATATGATACAATTATGTATGATAGGTCTTCCATTTCCTTCAAATTCGTTAAAGAGGCATTGATTACAAAGGAGTAACAGAAATGGGCAACCGAATCTAGTTTTGACAAACCGGCAAAAATTGTACATGGTGAGGGGGCACAGTTAAGAAAGAAGATTAGGAAGTAAAAGCAGGAGATAGATCATGGTGCTAGAAAACAGGTGGAGTTGGATATTAACTTAGGGAAGGAAAAGCATGAAGATAAAGCAAATCACCCTAGCACTTCAGGTATTACTTAACTTGAAGTAGAACAACAAGATGAATCAGACAACACGAATAGTGATAGAATGGATAGAGATGTTAACACCAGAGGAGCAGAATCATATAGTATTGCTATAGATAGAGAGAGGCGAAAAATTCGAAGACCTCAGATATAGCAAAGTGCTATACTCAAAAGAAGGGCATTGACTTCTATGAAGTATTCTCTCTTGTAGTAAAATATAGTTATATTCGAATCATATTAGCTATTATGAGTGCTTATGACTTTGAACTAGAATAGCGTGATATAAAGACAACATTCTTACATGGAAAGCTAGAGGAACAGATCTACGTGAGTTAACTAGAGGGGTCCGTGGTATCTGATAAAGAGGACTATGTATGCTTGCTGAAGAAGTCATTCCACAGCTTGAAGCAATCCCCGAGATAGTGGTACAAAAGATTTGATGTATTTATGATTGATAATGGGTATACTAGAAACGCATATGATAATTATGTCTACTCTAAGGAGCTTCCAGATGGCTCTCGTATTTATTTGTTGTTGTATGTTGATGATATGCTCATTGCAGTTTGCAATAAGGATGAAATTAATATGTTGAAAACTCAGTTAGGAAAAGATTTTGATATAAAAGACTTGGGTGCAACAAAGAAGATTCTTAGTATGAAGATCCATAGGGAAAGGCATCGTGACAGACTGTACTTGTCACAGAAAAGTTACATTATGAAGTTGTTGCAACATTTTAATATGGATCAGTGCAAACTAGTTAATACTCCCTTGGTTGCACATTTCCAGCTATCATCAAAAGATTGTCCAGAAATTGAGGAAGAGGTGGAGCGTATGTCACATGTACTTTACTCTAATGCAATTGACAATCTTGTGTATGTCATAGTGTGCACTAGACCCGATCTTTGACATACAGTAAATGTGGTAAGCAGATATATGAGCAAACCCAGAAAGGTGCACTGGGATGTTATAAAATAGATCATGCGATACTTGAAAGGTTCCACTGATATCTATTTGGTGTTTGATGGTCAATAGACTTAAGGAGTAGTAAGTTATGCAGATTCTGACTATGCAGGAGATTTAGAGAAAAGGAGGTCATTGACTAGCTATATTTTTACAATCTTTGGATGTACTATTAATTAGAAGGTGACATAGCAGTCTACAGTTGTGTTGTTAACTATTGAAGCCAAGTACATGACATTGACAGAGACTATTAAAGAGAGCATATGAGTGCAAGGTCTTTTAGGTAGTTTTGGGTTGACCCAATAGATACCAGTTATATATTGTGATAGTCAAAGTACAATACATTTGGCTAGAAATCTAGTCTATTATGAAAGGACAAAGCATATAAATTTCAAACTCCACTTTATCAGAGAAAGTATCAGTAATAGAACTATCGTAGTTCAAAAGATAGCCACAACTGAGAATTCAACAAGCATGATGACTAAATTGCTGCCAGTTAATAATTAAGTTCAAGTATTGCTTGAATTTGGTCAATATTTGCAGAGGTCGAAATTCCTTCTGACACATAAAATATAAGTTAAGGTGGAGAATTGTTAAAGGATGGCTTGTATTAAGTAAAAAATTAGGAAGTTAATTTTGTTTGGTTAAAGAGTATTTTTAATAAATTTTTAGAAGGAAAAAAGTGGTGAATAGAAACCATGCGGTCAATCCAAAATGTCATTATAAATAAGTCCAAATCTCTTCATTTTAATATTGTAACAAGCAAATGTTAAGAAGCAGAGTTAAAAGCTTCTGGTAGTGAGAGAAAATAGAGAGTGCAGTGTGAGAAAATTCCATGAGTGTGTTGTGATTTTATATACTGAAAATTTTGAGTATACTTTATAGTTCTCTGTAATACTATAATTATAGTAGGAAAAAATCTCACTGAAAGTAATTATAATTATTCTTTGATATAGTGTGTAATTTTCTTTGAGCTTATTCTACTAGTGTGTATTGCTTGTGTACCCCACAATAATAGTACTATTTATTAGCTTTACATTTTTTCATCAATTTATTCTCTACAAATTTGAGCACATTTCCGTTTATATTCTTAAAATGTTTAAGACAATTAAAGTGTATCTATATCTAATATCTTAACATCCTATGTATGTACAACACCCTAATTAATAATAATAATAATAAAAAACTTGCTAAGAACTAAAGTTTGTTAGTTTGACCTTCAAAGAGGGTGGATGTTATTATACACCCTATTAAGTTTGGGTATATGGTACATTACTTAAGATAACTTGTTATTACAAGTCATTTGGTTTTTTTTTTTTTCAGGTTGCACTGTTCTTTTTTTTTAGGTTACACAATTGTGTAAATAATATTAGTTAAAATTTATAAGGTTTTCAATAATATATATTTTTAAAAAAAATGCCTTACAAACCCACACGGAGAAAATTATATCAATCCTTATATTTTTTCATAAATAATTGTGCATATTAAAAATCCTATAAATTTTAACTGTTAATATTTATGCACAATAATATTTTTAAAAAAAAAACCCTTACAATTTTCTCGGTGTGGGTGTGTAAGGGATTTTTAAATATATATATATATATATATATATATATATTTAGCGATAATATTATCAAATTTTAAATGGTAAAAAAAATTATTAAATTTTAACAAGTAATATTTAAACACAATAATATTTAAAAAAAACATATTATTTTTTCATAAATAATTGTGTTTGCTAAAAATCTTATAAATTTTAACTGATAATATTTATACAGATATGTAACCTAAAAAAAATAACAGAACAGTGCAACCTGAAAAAAAAAATTAGATCATCAAGTTACAAGTTATTCATTATAGTCATTAATGTGTTTATCAACACAATCAATAACTATGATCACGCGAACACCAACCTTGCTTAGCAAGATATATATTAGACAACACCTTCAAAGATAAGGGCGAAGTTTAAAACAAATGACCAAGTCAGTAAATCAGAAAGTTATGTAATTTTTATTATAAAATGTGAACACTCAATTTTAAATGACTTCTATTGTTCTTGATAAAATATAATAATTGATTTTACGTTTGTAAGTTTTTTTAATTTTGTTAATGTAAAAAAAAAAAAAAAATCTCTACTCTAATTTCGTCCCACCCTTACTTCTTAAGCTATACCCAAATGGCTCATATACATATACTAATATCAAATGATTTTTTTTTTTGGGACAATATCGCGTGAATAATGTATAGTCACTCTTTAATCTATAATGTATTATAAAACATATAAACTTAAATGAGTCTAGACTTTAGTTTATTGACAAATAGCCAGTGCCGGATCTTGAACCAAATTTTTGGGGTGGCAAAATAATATGTTTTTTTATTTTTGTTTATGTCTCATATAAAAAAGTATCACTCTTAGAAATTTAAAAAATTATTTATTCTCATGTTCAATTTTTAAACATTAAAATTAAGCTTTTTAAGAAGTGACTAAAGATTTTTTTAAAAAATTTCATAGAGTATTTTCTCATTTGATAAGTGGGAGATTAATCTCGAAGTATGATCAAACGCTTAAGAGGAGATTCATTCTAACGATGTTATTTCTATACACATAAATTCTTAAATTGAATCTAAAACTATATATTTAAAATACCTGAATTCCTTCTATTAAGATCAACATATATTGATGTGACTAAAGATGTTAAAGCTATTTTTCTCTTTAGCATAAAAGATTATATGTTTAAACTTCATCATTATATTATAAAATTAAACATATATATTTTCAGTAACCTGATCAAATATATTTAGTTAATATAATCAATTATTAGTATATATATATATATATATATATATATATATATATATATATATATATATAATTTTCTTTTAAAAAAAAAGGGGTGGCAGAGGTCATCCCACACCCTAAAGAGTATTACTTTGAGTAATTTTATAATAGTTAATATTTAATTTGATAATATTTTATTTTTCAATCTAAAGGCATGTATAATTATAAATGATAAGTGTTACATTTTTATTAGACTAGTGTAATACTTTGATCGAGTATAAGAACTTCTCCTAAAGAAGATTTGTCATTAAGTATGGTTGTAGTTATCTTTTTATCAAGATTTTAATTAATATGAACATCGTTATTATGTACTAGTAATATCTTATACCACTCTTAATCATTTTTAACAAAATAATACAAATAATATTGATTATTATAAAATTCTTTCAATTATTATTAGCTTTAATGGTAATGAATGCAATGTAAATATAAATTTACATGTTTATTCTTTTTATCTTTATTTTTAATTTTTTAAATGATCGAATAACAATAATTATAGTCTTGAAAAAAAATTTAAAATTTGATATCGAAGTCGAGAATCTCTTTATAATAATAATAATAATAATAATAATAATAATAATAATAATAATAATAATAATAATAATAATAATAATATATGTCTTAAATATATTTTTGGTCCCTCTAAATATAACGATTTCTGATTTTGGTTTTTTAAAAAAATTTCATATGGTTTTGGTCTTTGTAATTTCAAAAGTAAGTTAAATTGATCTCTACTATTATTTCAAGTATGTTAAGTGATAATGTGACTAACAGAATACCAAAGCATACTTGCCACCTATCATGTATAGTCCAAATGGCATTAAACCACTTGCCATGTCACCACATCTCTTCTTCTTCCTTTACTTTCCTCTTCTTCCCTCTCTTTAGCCCTAATTGCAAAGGACCATGACTTAAGAAACCCATAACAAGTGATGAAACTACCACTAGCAGATACACAAACACACACACACCAACAATAGTTATGCACACACCCCAAAGAAACCAACAGATCCCTTGTGAACCAAGCACCAACGACTAAAACCTCACCATCAACCCTATACAAACATTTAGCTCAGACGCACCACCCTTGTGACGAACTTGAAACGACACTGCAGGCAGTTGTCCTCCAACCCACCAAGTTGTTGCACCATCATTGTTGAAGATCAGAGTGTGGACCATTTGATGTTAAAGGTTGGGTTATAGTTGATGTGAGATATGAAAGTTCGATTGTGATTGAGATAAGAGAGAAAGGATTGTTGCGCCCAAGAGCAAGAGGGTGAGCCAAAGTTTTGGACTTTCCATAAAAAACCATGCCAATGATGGAGGAATGTTGGACCATGGCTTATATGGATTTGCCCTTGAGGTGAGAGAGAAAAATTAAGAGAGAAAGAGAGAGGATAAAAGAGAAGAAGAAGACGAAGAAGATGAAGAAAAGGAGAGGGGTGTTGATGTGGCAAATGGTGGTGACATGACAAATGACAACACATGATGTAATGTCACATGGCTCCATGTAGATAATGAAGAAAATATGACAAAGGTAACTTGAAAACTCATATATTTAGAGGAATCAAAAACATATTTAAGTCAATGTAGATTAAAAGATTTCCTTCATTCTTTTATTTCTAGATTAGATTTATAAACAATAACTAAACTTATTATGAATATGTTTTTTTTTTTTTTTGAGTTGATATTATGAATATGATTTTTAAAAATAATTTTATTTATGTTTATGATATATATCTTGAAAGATGTGCTGTTTTTTAATCAATTCTTACCCTATAGTATAATATCAAGGTTACACGAAAATTAAACATTCAATAATTTTCTTTTTGAAAAACATTCAATAAATTTTCAGAACTGAAGATCAATAAATTGTTATTATAATATTAAATTATTAAAAATATCAGTCATAATACCTTTTGTGTACAATTTAGAATCATATTTCTAACTATTATTGTGATATTATTTTTTTCAAAAATATGTTCTGTTAAATTTTATATTTTTTTTTATAAAACGAAATACTTATCATGAGCCACACCCTAGTATCTTGTAAACCTCAAAATTTTATTTTTCCCGAATTTATACTGCTGTTAAATTACCTAGATTTCCCAACAGTTTTTGTTTTGCTAGACTCCTTTTATTGCTGATCTTGAATTTCCGGATTTTTATTTTTACAATTTCTAATATTTCCTGATTCTTACTAGGAATACAAATCCCTTGATCTCTATGTTAGTGTTAATAATAGCAACAAAAATGAATGAAATAATATATAAATGAATCCCTAAATGTCCATAGAAGCATGTTCTTTGTTAAAGAGTGAATAGTAGAGAACAAGGATTAAAAGATCCATCAACATCTTTGAAATTGAATCTGTTCATAACCCGATTATAGCTTATCGAACATGATGAGAATTCACTGTCATTAGAGTGCAAAGAGAGATTGGTTCTGACACAAGATAGAAAAAGGAAGTAATAGTAGTAGTTCAACATTTTGTGAAAAAATAAGAGATATTTACAATGTTTTTAAAATTTTTTTGAACATTAATGCTCAATTAACTTTACAGGTAAAAAATTTTTACTATCGTTTTCTCTCTCTTTTATTACAGTGGCAATTTGTGGGTACAATATACTTGGTAAAGTAGAACATCTTCTAAAAAAAAAAAATTGATCTAGAAGGAATAACGGTAGGTAAAGCTTTGTGCTCAAAATTTCCTTCATGTCTATTTTAATTTGTTTGTCCTTATAATTCCAATTTGAAAAGAAAGTGACAACTGTTTCCTTTTCATTATTGGTAAGATGTTGATGTGAGTGAGGCTTTGAATCTATTCTGTTCTGGTTCCAATTTCTTGATTTAGATTTTATTACTTCCGTATGCTTACATGCGATTTCGTCTCCCAAAAAGAACAAAAGCATTTGGAATGCACCTTCCTAAGAATATTTAGTTGTCATTTCGGTATTTTTCAGTGCATGCTTTTTCTTTCATTTCTTCTGTTCCCTTTGGCAAAAGGTGAGATTGTTGGCTTTTACCCGAATATCTCATTTTCATTTTTTCAACAAAAAGATAAGGAAAAAAAAATGCTATATGCATTTTTATCATTTCTATATTTTGGTATGAGTTAAATTCCTCTTCAGTCCCCATCCATCTGTTTCTATTTTTTCATTTTTTAAAAATGTGCTTTGGATTTTTCAAAAAAAAAAAATCATGTCATGATCTAGAATCAAAAAATTTTTTTCCCTTCTTTTGGAAGGTCATTCTATTTCCCTTGCCACTCGTCTCCTCTGGACCCATGCTGTGTGACAAAAAAAATAAAAAATAAAATTGACCTATGTTGACATTTGTGGATCAGGACTGTCCAGTGTAAACTTTGGACCTACATTGGGATTTTGGGCACATTAAGAACTGGGCTCATTATTGATGTCTAAGGCCCATAATAGTGGCTTAATGATGAACCAAAAAATGTCTGACTTTGGATTATAAGGGCTGTGGAATTAAAAATCAAAAATAAAATAAAATAAAATAAAATCTTAGGAATGAACATTGCTAAGAATTTGATTTCTAATTACTGGTGAAAAAGATACTCGCATCCATGGATCCGCGGGATTATTTGGGATGGCGTTAAGTACTTATTTAATAAATAAAAATAAAGGTATAAATTATAATATTATTATTTATTTAGTCACCTATTGGTTTCATTTAATATATTATATATATTATATTTTTTTTATTTTGAGATGAGATAAAAAATATATTTTTTATTATTTTATAATGAATTTTTTATTAAATAAACTCATAATGATAAAAATTGATAAAATATATATTATTCACATAATAATTATTTATATAAATTAATTATTATAAAATATAATTGAATTTGATATGTTATTTGTGATATTTTTTTAAATTTTGTAAGAATATTATATTATTAAATACATTTATGATATATAATGTTAAAATTGATTTTATTTATGTTTTATTTTTATGAATTTTCAAATTTTATTTTAAATGATTAAATATCAGTTGATAATCAAATTCCAATAAATACTCATCTCTCTGTAATAATCATAAATGAGTATCTGTCACAAGAATAAAGATGAGGGAGTACTATTCTCTGTCTTGTTGACATTCCTGTTTCTAACAATAATGTTATTCAGATATACATATATTATTTTATAATTATGTAATTTTTATTATTTAATTATAATTATACTTATTTTATTTTAATATATTTATACTCTGATTCTAATACATAAATAATTGTGAGAGAAATGCAAGTGGAAGCCATATGATTGTAGCATTTTTCTTCTAACAACGTTAACACTAGAACTCAAAAAAAAAAACATAAAATGTTAGCAATATCGAATGCCTGTAGCTACGTGTCAACTATCAAGAGACAAGAATAAACTTAAGACGTCGTGTAATCAAACTTCCAAGTGTTGTCACATTTTTTTTTGGTAGCCACGGGGCCAAAGGCCCAGAACAAAGCAAACAAAACTACGGCCTAAGAAAGACCACACCCCGCAAGTCCTAATTCAACAGCTTCCCTATACAAACAGGAGGACTAAGATACAAAAAAAAATAAAAAAAATAATACAAACTGGAGAAAACAAAAACATCAAACTCCTGAGTAGTTTGTGAACAATTTGATTAAGTAGGTGGTGATCCATGCAATTTCATTAATCTCCTGCAAATGCCGCTTGCAAGATTAGTAATTCACAAAAGACGGCTGAAAATGTGGTGATTTGGTATGCCTCTGGGACTGTTATTTCTATCCCTCTTAGGACCATGACAAAGTGGAGCCTTATATTACATAGCTCATGGTTTTTATCTAGAGAATGGGCAACAGGAGAAGGAAGTTAATAATGCTGTTGGTAACGATCCATCCCCAAATTTAAACAGAGTCTCTTCATTAGAGATAGATATTATTTGAAACTTAATTCAAAATTAAATTATTGAGTACATATAACTTAATTAGTAATATATTTATATTTCAAATTTGTATTACATTTTCTTTTATATTTTACTATTATTTTGTATTTTTGATTTGGATCAATATGCCTTTGATGTATTGAAGCTTTAGTTATTTTCATTTATTAGATTAACTCATTTATCTTGTTGACATGTATTTAACTACACTAATTAAAATTTCAATTTAAATTACAATGTTTTATGCATATAATTATTTTCTTCATTTCAATTTTTTTTTATTTATAATTTAACTCTAACACCAAAATAAAAAAATTTATTATATAATTTATTCAACTATGTATATAATTTAACATTTTGTTATAATTTTTTATCTATAATTTAACTCTACCACTAAAAAAAAAAAAAATGATAACATTTATATAAATTGTTCATGTACACTTAAAAATAATGAAATGAAATAAAATGTAATATTAATATTGTAATATAAACTCATACTACTGTTTAATAATTACATATTTAAAACTAATTTTGATTATTTTTATTCAAACAACATTTATTTTGCCAAACTTAATTTTGAGATAAAAATTCTTTAATATAAGTCACCTTATTATAAACTAATTTTTAACCAAACTTAAATTTACAAATTCAAATTGACTCAAACTTAAGTTTATAAACTTTAATACAAATACACACTATTGTTAACATTTTTCACTTACTCTATTTACTTTTTATTTTGGGTCAAATACTCTAGACTAATTTTATTATAACTTCTTATTCAAGCTTTTTGTTGTCAACATATATTTTTTATTTTAAAAAATGTTAACATCTCAATTATTTATCAAGTTATTCTAATTTTTTTCCTTATTAGTTAGAGAAGACTTTTACTATGGATTTTTTTTCTTCTGCAGACAGTTTAACTTTTTTTAGAAGCAACTTCTCAACAATTTTTGCAAAGAAAAAAAAAATTAAGATGAGAGACTACCTTTGGTGAAATCGACTTTTAAAAGCCCTTGAACAGCGATCAATTTTTTTTTTGGGTGAAAATGACTTCTAACCTGCAATATAATTTTTTTTAAAAAAATGAAAGTAAAAGTTACCTTTTAAAGCAAACGACCTCTGGTATTTATTAGTTTTTAAAAATTAATTCAGAAATCGAATTTAAGGTGACTTCTAAACCATATTTTAAATGTACTTGAAAAATTTTATACCAAAAATAAAATTGTACTTGAAAAATTTGCTTGTTATTTGCCTTATTCTCCATACTAATTACATATTATTACCAATTCATCAAAAATTAAGAAGCTAAAAATTGTATAGCCAGCCAGATGTACAATCAACATGCACCAGTTTGAATCGTTAAGTAAAAACCCGCATAAATTCACTTTTACGATGTCTCCATCCGCAAAAGATTCTTCAATTCCATTATACTTTAGTCCCTTTCGTGGTTTAAGTGCTCAAAATAGCTGAAGGTTCTACATATCAAGCCGAGTTAAAGAATCATAGTGTTGCTATCAATTATTTGGCAGAGCAAAAAAGATAACCTAACAGGGTTCGATAGCTCAAGCAAATGCCCATCCTGTGTCTAGATGATCATAGAAACTTTCTATCTCTAAAGTTGCAAGACCGCAACGTATAGACCAATCAAAAGCAAACAAAACAAGCCCAGCATTTTGAAGGGCAAGTGTAAAACAATGTCTCTTCATTTTTCCAGATTTTATTCCCGAAGAAAAATTGCAGGATGCAATCAATGGTGATTGTGGTCGCCATGTCCATAAGGATCACCACCAGGCCCTACCACTTCAAGCTGTAAAAAAAAAACCAAATAATTAGTTCCAATGAGCAGTAAAGTCCAAGTCCCCATTGAAAACAGTCATTTGATTATTATTCAACTAAAATTCTAAATTGGTGACGAGAATTTAATTTTTTATTCACATTGTCCTCATTCCTGGAATTTTAAAGTCATAGTTCATTTATGCAAAAGCTGAACACATGATGCACTTCACTAACTTTGTAACCATATCAACAAGGAGTGGCTACATATTCACCCTGTCAAGGAAGTACGGTTCTGTAAAGCACTTTTATGCATGTTTTAAATGTAGGTATACACTATATGGTGTCTCTAAATCAAACATTCAGACACCAGCTCACAGATGCATTGAAGCATAGATGAGTCATGACACTAGCAAAAGATAACAAATCAAATTCCTATAGAATTTAAAACTATCAAAGAGGTTGGTCATGGTTTGGTTCAAGATGACCTTAAGCCAGTAAAAATTTAATTTAAACTCGAATCAAGTCCATGCTAATAATATATTGCACCTGGGACCGAAAGGTTTGTTTTTCTGACTTTCAATCAACATACTTATATATATTGACATTTAACTCCAAACCTGTCTTGGTAACAACAGAATACTGGACGTGATTCTCAACTTACTACAAAATACTGTGAGCACACTGGACATTCATGAGGCTTGCCTTTCTCCAGCCAAAACCAGACAACATCATGCTCATCCTCTGCAGTCAAAACCAGTTTTTTACCTCAATACCATAACCAAATTCTAGTACTTTTCACCACATTGTGAAGAAGCTCGCAGACAGGGATTCATAAAAAAACACAAGGAACTTACCACCTTCAACTCCTGGACATCCAACTATCCTTCTATCAAAGTAAGACCTAACAACAGCAGGTGCCTCCTACGGACCAAAACAAATGATGAAGGTAGACATACATGAAAAATACTTCAAAACCATTATATATATATTAGGGAAATCCGGAAAAATGAATCTGATGCAAATATAAAAATAAAACCAATATTTACACTTAAAAAAAAGGGAAAAAGGAAGAAGGGAAGAAAGAAAGAAAGAAACATGAATATTCAGAGTCTCAGGTAGCTCTGTTGGTCAAATGAAAAGTCAAGAAGCTTAAGTGTGCCATTAAGGTTTTGTAGGGGATTTAGAAAGATTACTGATACCCTCTTATGTAATTACACATCCAAAATTAATTTTTATCAACACAATCCAAACAACATTAAATTTTGGCAAAATCATTTTTACTAATAAAGGTTTCCACACATAAATCATTCCACTACAAATCCACTTCAAAATCAAGTTTACAAAATCTAATCCACACACATACAAAAGCAGCTGCAACACCCAACTATAAAACGAGAATTAAACCTTTGCATGCATATAATTTTAAAAATAAGTAATAACACTAACCTTTGTGCCAAAAGGACCTTCGGGATGGTTTATTTCAAGAATATCCTCTCCCTAAACAAAAAGAAACGGATTATAAAAAATTAGAATCATCCATCAAATGCCAAAAAGCACCTACTCTACAGCAAAACTGCTCAGCAGACTAACAATGAAAGTAGAATATCAGAATAAGATTAGGGCTATTGATCACGAAGGATTTTATACGAATGCACAATCCACCTTTTTGATATAAGTTATAAGAGTGGGGTAAATCCACAATTTAAATGTGGATATATTATATCACAACAAATCAATTCGATTCATAATATTTAGCATTACTCATAAAAATCCCATTTGGGAAAATGGGAATTTTTTTTCCCATCTAAAATGCAAAATGGAAAATACAACACGGTAGAGAAGAATGGGTAAGAAAAACAAAAGAGGAAGAGAGAGAAGGAGACCTCAAGCTCAGCCTGAATCTCTTCGCGCTCGTGCCCAGTAGCAATTGGCATTACATCCTCAATCCTCTTTTTGATCGAAGCACCTGATTGGGTGAATTCGATTATGAATCATGCAATCGGATGAAAGAAAGGGAAGAGAGAGAGAGAGAGAGAGAGAATACCTGACTGGGTGGTGACCTGGCGGCTGAGAAAAGAGGAGGAGGGAGGAGTGGCGGCGGCGGTGAATCGGAGGGCGGCGGCAGCGGAACGGGGATAATAAGTAGGTAGGGATTTGAGGTGAGAAGTGTAGAGTCTCCGCCACATGGTTTCAAGTCTCAGGTGATTACGATGTCGTTTGATTGAACAGGGACACAGTGATGGAAGCCTTTTGTAACGTTGTTGAGGTTCAGAAATGGAGTGGTGACTGGTGGCCCAATCTTGACTCTCTATTTCAATTTCTGAAATCTGAAGAATGACGGCGACGATGCTCTTTCGAAATTGGAATGGAAGCACAGGTGTCAAACACTTGGCACGTGAGGCAGGCCAATCCACGTGCTAATTACATGAATAAGTAAGAAAATTATTGAAAAGTGAATTTGTTTGTAAATTAAATAAATAAATGTATATGTATTATTAAATTATTTAGGAGTATTTTTTTATTATGACATACTATCGAATGATTTTTTTTTCTTGTTAGAAAAATATTTTTTAGTTTAATGTTTAATTTAAAGATACAATTAAAAATAACATTTATTACTCATTATTATTTATTTAAAAAAATATTAAATATTTTTTAAATTTATAATATAATAAATATTTATATTTTTTATTTAGTACTTTTTATTTTTTATTTTTTAACAATGTTCACAAAACTTTTTTTTTTATGATTGATTATGATATGACTCGATTTGTTTATCATATTTTACTCATTTACTTTTATATAATAAATTAGAATACATTAATTTAAGAGTGATTTAGTCTCTTATTTTATTCTCTCTCACAAGATTATACATGTTATTTTTAAATTTTTTTAATTTTTAATTTAAATTATATTTTTAATTAATTATGAATATCTTTATTATAATTTTAGAATATATATTTTTTCTTTTAACTCATACTTTTTTATATTCTATTTGAATAAATCAATTATGCTTTTTTTTTTTAAACTAGGGAGGATTAGTTATCCCTGACTAGAAAATTTAGTAACTTAGGACTCGCTTGATATGTAAGATAGAATAATATCGATATTATTAAATATGATAATATATAATTTAATAATATAAGATCTAATATGATGACTTTAGAAGTATCCGAATGTTTAGGATTATAATGAGAATTTTTTAAAAAGCTTATGAATCAAAACTTAATCAAATTTAATCTTATCTCTTAAGATTTAATTAAATTATTTATTATTTTAATATAAAAAATTATATATTTATATATATAATACAAATTTATATTAAATAATTAATAAAATTATAATATATTATATTAACTTATACTATTATACTTAATGCGGCATGTCAAACCTCAATACAAGGGTTTAGTCTTTCATGTAACCTTCGTAAGGTTGTTCTACACACACAAAAAAATTCAGGTAGACGTTTATTTTAAAATATCTCTTTTAACTTATTTTATATATGTGATTTATTTTTCAAACTTTTAATTTTATATAACTTACCTTAATATTTATCTGTATGAGTAATTTATATCATTATATTAAATACATGATGAGGTATAGATTACAATAATTAAATTGTAATATTTTTTGTTGCCAATCAAACTTTGAAGAAAAATTATGTCATTCTTTTTAGAGTATTTCTTACTTAATAGATAAAAAATTAAATTTTAAGAGTACAATTAAGTGCCTAAATGAGAATTTATCCTAATAATATTATTTCTATACACATAAATATCAAAATCAAACTCAAAATTACATATTTAAAAAACATAAATTCATTTCACTTAAACTACCACACATTAATAAAAATTGCACCAATTAGAACTTTATAAATGGCATTTGATATAATAAAGTAATTGGGTACCTGTCCTCCTTACTCTATGTAGGCTTCTCATTCTCCTTGTGGAACTTTTGCCTTGCTAATATGCTACTTTTCTCAGCTGTATCTTGTAGTCTGTATGTTGTCTCCCTTTCCATTCTTGACGGCGGGGTGTGTAACATTCTACTTTACATAAAATATTTTTATAGAATAATTTTTAATTTCTTTAATTTAAATATTTTATTTAAGATAATTTTTGTAATTATATTTATTAAATAAAAAGATATTAGTAAATTTGTAAGAATTAAAATCTTAGAAGTTAACTTTTTAAATAAATTGATAACTAAAAATTTAAAAATATGTGACATCAAATTAGTATAGAAATTATGCAATTAGAAATAATTATTTATTAAAATAAGATCTAATATTTAATTTTAATAATATAGAAGATACAATTAAGAAGGTATTATTATTATTATTTAAAAAATAAGTAAGACATTTGTTAAAGGTCATGATTACAAAAGTAAATATCTTTAAATATAATAATTATTTAGATAAATATCTAACTAAGTTAATCATTATTTTAATTTTAAAAAAAATCTAAAATATAATCATTACTTTAAAATGTTCCTGGGAGCTTTTGATACTGTGGGCTTCTAGTGGACAAGCAAGGGAGCAAACTAGAAAATTGTTTTCGTAGGAAAATAAAAAAAATTACAGTAAAAAATTGCAAAATGAAAATTAGAAAATTTAAAGGTGGTGGACTCTTTTGTTTTTTAGGGCAGTAGTACAATATGTGAAATATTGAATAATCCTCGAGGCAAGGTATCAGTGCCCTCGAGGCACATATTCAAGGAAAAAAATATGTAATTATATATTAGAAGATAGTCATTAAAAATAAAATCAACTTAATGAAAGTAGGATTTGACTAGTGAAAGATTTGATATTTCAAGCCTTTGACATGATTTCAAAGACTCTTAAGAGTTTTAACTGCTAACATTTTTTAAATCTCACCAATAAAGATTAGGGGTGTCAAAATAGGTTAGTCTATTCGAGGTCGAATCATTTTTTGGTCAATCTATTTAGGTCATGTAAGTTTTGAGGTAACATTTTACTCATTCAATTCAGTCCATTTAGTCTTATGTAATGTTAAAAAAATGGGCTGACCCGGCTCATTCGGGTTCAGCCCATTTGAGTCATGTAAGTTTCAGACTAACATTTTGCTAGTCCAGCTCATTTATTTTATCGAACTATTCAGGCCAGCCCATCGAGATTAACCCATTTTGACATCCCTAATAAATATCATATACTAACACATATATGGCTATGTAGAAAAAACCCAAATTGTAAGTGGATATCCATGATGCACAGATACGAGTACAGATATCAGATATGACACAAGTATGATATGAGAATACGACTTTTGTTAAAAAATTAAATTAAAATTTATCAAGTATCTATATATCTAATACAAATATAGGTATGTTTAGTGGGTGGATTAGTGGGTTGGTTTAGTGGATTGGTTTAGTGGATGAGTAGTGAATTGGAATGGTTGAGTGGTTGAATTAGTGAAAAATGCCAAAGGACTTTTGGTGAGTGGGAAATTATGGAGATGAATGAGTGAGTGGATGGATGAGTGAGTGGATTAGTGGATGAGTGTGTGGAGTGGTTGAGTTGGTTGGATTAGTAGATGAGTGGATGAGTGGGTGGATTAGTGGATGAGTGGATGAGTGGATTAGTGGATTAGTGGATGGATGAGTGGGTGGTTGAGGACGAAAATTTCGTGTCTGACTTGGAAGCCAAAAACGACCAACTAGACTTCAGATCCACGAAAAGTACTCTTCATGAAAGTTGTAGATCTTTGTCTTGGCTATAACATGCATATCTGGATCGTCCAATTTGGCTTCCTACAGCCCAAGATATGTCCCAAATACCGTAGGTTGCTCAAACCTAACTTCAGCTCCTCTGTTCCGACTTGCAAGCTCAAATGACCTACTAGACTTCCTTTTTTCAAAAATTGTTCTGCATGAAAGTTGTTTATTTGGATCTTGACTATCCACTGTCCAAATTTGAGCCCATCTTCATTATTACATCTTGAGATATGATTTTATGAGTGCACACTATTCGGATTCTACCGATTTGTAACCCGTATTCTGACTTCCATGTAAACTTAGGTCCTTTAGAAAATCTTTTTGGGACTTCGAACTCTTCATCAAAGTTGTAGAGCTTCCTCTTAGCTTTCCTACAAGGTAAAATTCATGTTCATCAGATATTAGGAACTCAAGTTATGACCAAAATACAGAAACAGTGTCAAATCTCAATAATGCTGAAAATATTCAATTAGGACCAATTTGTTTCAAACTCACAAAATCATACCAAACTCAATCAATTAAGAATATGGAGAGTGTAAATGACTAAACATAAGGGTTTCTTAATGAATAAAATATGTGATTATCAAATTCCCCCACACTTAGCTTTTTGCACTCCTGGGCAAGACTCAAGACCAAAACAAGGACATAAGAGATTAACAAAAATTTTAAATTCCAACGACATTCAAGAACCCAAAATTTTACAATCAAGAAGAACAACCAAAGGTTCAAGGGATCAAAACATTCATGAGTTAACAATTCTCCACATCTCAAACCAACAAGCAAGGTATCTTCAACATGAATCGAGAATGATAGATCTTTACAAGATCCCCTCTCAATCTCTCAAGTGTTTAAAAGGTAGGTATTTCACTCAATTCAACCCATAAAAATTGCATTACCATAAGCTTGCTTATATTCTACTTCTCCACTACTCAAAACAAATGCACACACAAATCATGAGGACTTATTCAAGGTTGTAGTGAGGTCAAGGTAACAGAAGGAGATAAAATGGATATGAGAAGATAAATACCAAAGAGAATAAAAGCAAATGAGAGCTGAGTTCAAATAACAAGCATAAAAGTTCATCCCAACTCTAGTGTATATCCCTTTACATATTCATTTCCCAATCCTTTTCTTTTTTTTTTTTTTTTTTTTTTTTTTATATATATATATATGAACATAACTATATACATATATTTTTCTCTTTTTTTTTTCTTTTTAGGCACTCTTTCCTTTTTCAACAACCATTTTGTACACACACACCCACACTTGTTCAAAAACTCATCCATTAACCAAGCTAATGTTCTTTTATTCCCTAAGGTAAAGTAAGAACACGATTTTTCATTTAAGGCACATAATGAGCTAGAAACAAGGAATGGTCAAATAAGCTCAAAGGGGTTAAGCAAAGGAAAATATACAAGGTTAGCAGGAATCAGAGAATTTTCAAGAAGTCAAAAGAGTGCTTGATATCATATTGAAAACAAGGTTGGCTGTTTGGTTAAACTAACTAATTAAGAAAGAGGGCCTCAATCATGTTCATGCATGCAAGTGAAATGTAGCCTCAAAAAGAATCAAAGCAAGTTCTAGAGTGGTCATTAACATGAGTGAAAATCACACAAGAAAGAAGAGAATGGCATAAATGTTAAATCCATCCATTAGGCTCAAAATCTCACAAGGTATGCATCCATCAAACTCAATTCATCAATTCAATCATCCATCACCGAGCATATCAGTTCAAGAAGGGAGAAAAGTTATTCAATCATGCAATGAACCCTTTTTTTTTTTATTTTTTTTAACAAAAAAGAAGCATGCTAAAATCTCTCCCTCACACTTAGTATAGACATTGTCCTCAATGTGAAAGTGATAAATAAAACGGAAAGAAAAGAGCAACACAACTTTGATGAGGGGCGAGATAATGGCAAGGAGTTTAAAAGATGTGTAAGAATCAAAGTCTGCAACAACCCGAAAACTCACAAAACAAATGAGTAAAATGTAAAACCAAAATAACATGACTGGAATAATATAAAATTAAAGAGGAAATGTGGGTCTTTTAGAGTCGATTTAAAAAAAGATCAGAAAATACTGTTCATCTCTGAAGAGATTCCACAATTAAGAAGTTTATGATATACCAGGCCACAAGAATGCGTCTCAAGAGTCAATAAGGTATAAGTTACTGATTCCTTACTCAGCCATTCAAAGTGAAGTATGTTTTTATCTTCTCAGATTGCGAAAACCATCCCCAAAGATCTTGAAAACAAATCTAGTTGGGTTGCCTCCCAATAAGCGCTTGTTTAACGTCATTAGCTCGACGTTGGGACACTTCTTAGTGATCTTTATAATATGGATGATAAAAGCCCATTACTTTCACTTCCACATTTTTCAGTTTGAGATGATGTCCATTAGTCTTATTAAGTGAGGTTGGTGAAAAGACTCCACCAGGATCCCATTGGTTGAAACGTGATGACCAAGTTATGGTTGACACAACATGATAGCTTTTACTAGGGTCCCATTGGTTGAAGTGTAATGACCAAGTTAAACTTGAGGGCTCCCATTGGGGTCCCATTGGTCTTTCTTAATTTCCTTGACTTCACCAATGGCATGCAACACGTGTAATTTGGCAATTCTCGCTTTCATTGATTATATTGGACCATGGCCCAAAAACAAAATCCACTTGATAATTCTTGTCATATGTTGTCTTTCCTCCTTCTTTGAAAATTCCTCAATGGCCTTCAACTCCACCTCCCTATGTGTTTTGGATTTGTATTTGCATTGTTGATAGACCCTTTAATATCATTAGATCTTTGCGTAAACAGAATCATCACTTTCAAATATACAGAAATCTCAAGACACATAACACATTTTATATCACCGTCACAATCATTGGTACATGAGTTGCAATTGATAGAATCATTAAAATCAATAAAATCGGAAATTCAAGACACAACTCATCATGAGTTTCCTCAACTAAATCCAGGTAAATCAATATGACAATTAGAATGCGGGGAGTTGAGAATTGTTTGGGAAGAGAGTTGGTCGACTCTTGACTTCTCGTTCATTAATAGTGGTTGTCATCTCACCGCTCAATTTGGGTTGTTAAATCCTGAATAGTGGCAAGTGAAATTTTTGGAACTCAATTTGGGTTTTCATCAAGTCCTCCCATGAAGGCTCAAGTTTTGTGGTTGATGGACTTGTTATCTATTGGAATGGCTGCTCATATTGAAATGATTGTTCTTTGTAGTGATGCCGTATTGCCATATCCCGGATCCGGATAGTATTCCCAACTAGGGTTGTATGTGTTGAAGAAGGGGTCATAACTCTGTTCTTCTTTGCTAGAACCGTGGTTCATCGGAAAATAACCAACTGGCCGCAACAAATTGATCTGGAAAAACAGAACTACCATCTTGAAGTGTAGGGCATGCATATGTGGGGTGAGATGAACAAAAACAAATGTTACACACAAGTGTAGCTTCCTGAGGTAATTGTTGTCTCTACTACTATATGTCTTACCAAAGAAGTCAATTCCTCAAGTTTTAACTCCATTATGCATGGTCCATTGTATCCTTAAAATGCAACAGAATGCAACAAAATGATAATGAAAAAAGAAAAAGAAAAAGAAAGAGTTAGATGATAATTTAAAAAGATCGTATCACACTTACGGATCCTATAACGACGCCAAAATTTTGACATAAAGCGCACTCATTGATTTTCAAAATTATAACCGAAGTTATTACCTAAACTTGCAAAGTATAGTGAACAACAGGATCGTCTCCTCAAGGATCGTAAATGCAATTTAATCAAATCAAGTGAAAGTTAGCAAAAAAGGGGGTTTGAGTTTAAGCTCGCACTTAACAAAATTAATGGAAGAAATAACAATTAAAGAAGCGATCAATTTAGAAACCTATCCAAGATTGGGTGGATTCAATCATAGACCCTTCATAAAACACTTGAGCGCAATTGAATTGTTAATTTGGATCTAACCGAGATCTCTCGCATCAAATCCAGAATTCATACTAGACGATCGTCTAGAATTCAATTAACAAGTGATAAACACAAACCGCAATCGCACCATTCATGAAGATATATGTTAATTTCAAGTACCGAATTCAATTAACTTAGGCACAAATCAAGTAACCTAACCTTTTCAATTCGTGATTAATTTAGATCAATCAGTTCTAGGTTTCATCACAAATCTCAATCTCATTTATGTGATTAGTTTAGATCAATCAGTTCTAAGTTTCATCACAAATCTCAATCTTAAACCAAGATCAATCAGATCAACATAAATAGAATCACCATTCATGCATTCAAGATCAAGAAGAAGAAAAAGAAGAAGAAAGGAGGAATTCAATTACAAATCAAATACAATACATAACCAAGGTCTCAAGAATCCAAACCACAATCTCTTCAAGAGTTCTAAATTGACCCAACGTAGCTTAGCCCTCCATTACCATGAAGGGGAGCATCAAAATATACAAAAAACTATGAGAAACTATGAAGAAACAAGAAGAAACTATGAGAGAAATGAAGGAGAATACATGTTATTCATGATAAATGGTGCCTTTTATAGAAGTCTAAGGTAACAAAATGACAAAGGGAAGTGAGTGGATGAGTGGATGAGTGAGTGAAGTGTTTGAGTGGATGGATTAGTGGGTTGATTTAATGGATTGGTTTAGTGGATGAGTGAGTGGAATGGTTGAGTGGTTGAATTAGTGAAAAATGCCAAAGGACTTTTGGTGAGTGAGAAATTATGGAGATGAATGGGTGAGTGGATGGATGAGTGGGTGGATTAGTGGATGAGTGGGTGGAGTGGTTGAGTGGTTGGATTAGTAGATGAGTGGATGAGTGGGTGGATTAGTGGATGAGTGGGTGGAGTGTTTGAGTGGATGGATTAGTGGGTTGATTTAGTGGATTGGTTTAGTGGATGAGTGAGTGGAATGGTTGAGTGGTTGAATTAGTGAAAAATGCCAAAGGACTTTTGGTGAGTGGGAAATTATGGAGATGAATGGGTGAGTGGATGGATGAGTGAGTGGATTAGTGGATGAGTGGGTGGAGTGGTTGAGTGGTTGGATTAGTAGATGAGTGGATGAGTGGGTGGATTAGTGGATGAGTGGGTGGATTAGTGGATGAGTGGGTGAGTGGATGAGTGGATGGATGAGTGGGTGGTTGAGGACGAAAATTTCGTGTCTGACTTGGAAGCCAAAAACGACCAACTAGACTTCAGATCCACGAAAAGTACTCTTCATGAAAGTTGTAGATCTTTGTCTTGGCTATAACATGCATATCTGGATCGTCCAATTTGGCTTCCTACAACCCAAGATATGTCCCAAATACCGTAGGTTGCTCAAACCCAACTTCAGCTCCTCTGTTCCGACTTGCAAGCTCAAAATGACCTACTAGACTTCCTTTTTTCAAAAATTGTTCTGCATGAAAGTTGTTTGTTTGGATCTTGACTATCCACTGTCCAAATTTGAGCCCATCTTCATTATTATATCTTGAGATATGATTTTATGAGTGTACACTGTTCGGATTCTACTGACAGAACCCGTATTCTGACTTTCATGTAAACTTAGGTCCTTTAGAAATCTTTTTGGGACTTCGAACTCTTCATCAAAGTTGTAGAGCTTCCTCTTAGCTTTCCTACAAGGTAAAATTCATGTTCATCAGATATTAGGAACTCAAGTTATGACCAAAATACAGAAATAGTGTCAAATCTCAATAATGCTGAAAATATTCAATTAGGACCATTTTGAGCTAAAACTCACAAAATCATACTAAACTCAATCAATTAAGAATATGGAGAGTGTAAATGACTAAACATAAGGGTTTCTTAATGAATAAAATATGTGATTATCAACATACCATATAAAAAAATACATTTTTGTTTGCGAATTTTCAATGTCAAAGTTGGAATTGTATGGCCATAATACATATAATTTGAGCCCATAGCCTTAAATATTTGATTTAAACAGCTAGAATCTCGATTTGGAGAAAAATATTGACTTAGCAGCTTGCTTAGACTACCAGTCTACTTACACCATTGTTATTGCCTATTATACATTTTATTATACTTGCATTATTAATACTCGTTATACCAAATGCTTCTTTTGTCACTATAAATCTACATTTCTCTTTTTCAATACATGCTACTTCCACTATAGATTTGCTGTTAGTAGCTTTCTAGGAGCCTTTCTTAAAAGAACAACACGTACCTTTTGGGTTTCTAAAGCTAGCAAACTGGATTTGTAGGACCAAATTTATTGTCTTCGTATCTAATTTTTATTTTTCACAAAATTTTATTATGTGAAAAATTCATATGAGATAATACATTCCTATACAATTTAAATTAATAATGGGATCCTAGATTTTGTTTGAAACATGAGCTAGTAAAGACATACAATTGTGTAATTGAAAGCCCGTGGGAATTATTTTTGTTGTTTTAGTGCTCCAACCTAATGATCAATGTATATTAGCTATATTAGTCAACTCAATGGGTTTAGAATTTTACGTTTCCAACGAAGTTGTGACTTGTGAGAGGTTATTTTTCATGGAAAATGATCCTATGTAGTACTTAATGTTAGTGTATGTTTTACAGGTCAATTTATTTTAACTATATTTGTTTATATTGTATTATACTATTTATTTAATATATGAGACATTTTATTTATTATGTTATTTATAATAAACATAATAAAGTTATTAGAATAGTAAGTTTTATGTCATAGGACATCAAGTGGATGACTTGATCGTGGGATCCTATTGGATAGAATCAGAATACTATTCTTAAATGTCCCTAGTCAAGTATTATTGTTAATTAGGACAATAATAATGCATTGAAACTAGTATGTGCGTAGATTAATGACCACATCTCACAGGTTATGGATATGAGATATCTAGTCTTCACATGAGTACATATTAGAATAATGATATAATAGACTGACCCATCATGAGAACGCTACATGGATCGTTACGTGAGTGTCATAAGCGATTCTCACAGTGATAATGGTATATGTAGTTCTTTGACCTGAAATCACTACGATTCTTATATGAGGAGTTGTATGTTTTAATGTCATCAAACATCGTCTGTAACAAAGTGATTATAAAGTTAGTTATTGGACATATTATGAATCATGCAGAGGGATGTGAGTGACCTAGATGAGATTTGTCCCTCCTAAATAATAGGAGCGCTATCTTTGGGCCCCTTGATTGAGTGAGACTACAAAATGCATGACCATGCTCAAGTGAGTCAATATGAGATATTGATATTATTTGTTATTACTAAGTCTACTACAGTATCAGGAAATAGAAGATTGAACTATACAAGGGTGACACATTCTATGCCTTGTGTTCAATCTAGATATCTAGACAAAGAGACTAAACTACACAAAAATATTGATCACAGAAAGGTTATGTCAAATCATTGACATTCTCATTACTTGAGTAGCAATGATGTGTTGCTAGATACTGCCCATTACTTGTAATGTTAAAATAGGATTTTAATATTATTGCCAACGTCATGAGAATTTGCAGGGTCATACACATAGAATAAATTGAATTAGAGCAATGAGAATCCAAGTTTAATTAGGATTCCATCATGGGCCAAACTCATAACAGATAAGTCCAAAGGTTGCACAGCTAACCTTGCTATTACTCTTACTCGCATAAGACAGTTGCTATTATAAATAGCACTGCTAAGGGGCTGCCAATGTGTCTATCACAAACCCTAGCTTCACCCTAACAAAAACAGTGAGTGACAGTGTGATAGGTTTCTCTTCTCTTCGCAGTTAGCATTGTGCTTGAGACGTGGGACTCCAAGATTGCGGACATTGGACGTTCGTGAGTCTGTTCGTGTGGATACCGCAGATGCATCGTTGTTGCTATGGTGTTGGTGATTCGCTTCAATCGTTTTCATCTGGCTTTAAGAGGTAAACTCAAAAAAACACGAATCATGCCCTTTTTTTCCTATGGATCCTTCGCATGGATCCATGGTAGAAATCCATTTTCTACTGCGTTTTTGTTTATGAAATTCCCAACACTTAACCCCTTGCAATGGGAGAGAGAATGAGACATAGAAGAAGTAAAAAAAAAAAAATCCTACATTTAAAAAACTAAAAAACCTGTTTTATTATTTCTTTCTCTCACCAACTTCACAAGATGCAGTTTTGCAAGAACTTTAGACGATCTTGATCTATTTTCCATAGAGTCGGTTAAACACTTGAACTTATCTTTTGATATTAATTTTCAAAATTAGTCTTCTAATGTCCAAATTATTATTTTGGAATATGATAGATGGAGGGGTTTAGAGAAGATAAGTGAAGAGTAAATTTTTATTATTAGATTAAAAATCTAAAATATTTATAAAATTAAATAAATAATGATTATACTTTTACATAATAATATATATCTCATTTTATTAGTCTCATTTTAAAAAAATAAATAAGAAAATATTTTTTTAAAATGAAAATTTATTGTTTCCCTCCTTTATATTTCAAACTCCTCAAATCAGACATAGTATTAAGTTAGAGAATTGAAATACTATATTTTGACATATTTTTGTGAACACATGCATTAGATGTAATTTGTGTACAAGTTGTTTACACATTTTTCATTGGATGGATTTCAAGCCAAATATCCAAATATCCAATTATTGTCATCACCCATTACTCTATGGCATTCTTAGCAAAATTTTTAAATTAAAATAAGGTTAACTCTTTTGCGCTTGAGACCTTTAGTACTATATATGAAAAATTGAATTGCAAGGTATTAGTGCCCTTAGTACACACTTTCAAGGAAAACTATTATGACTTAAGCCCATGAGAGGAGTCTAACCAGAAAGACTAGTCCATTAGGTAGGAGAGCATCATGACTTAAGTACCACATTAATCTTCCTTAATTACTCAATGTGGGACTTATAAAATTGCCATCTCCTTCTAAAACTAAGTGTCCGCGATGGCCTCTGTGTTAGTCAACTCTCAATGAAAGCACCAATTGTTATGATTTAAGCCCATGAGGAGAGTCCAACCTAAAAGATTAGTTCATTAGGTAGGAGAGTCTCGTGCATTAAGTTCAACATTGAGCTACTATAATTACTTAGGGCATTTTTGACACGACTTATAAGACTTAATAAGATAAGCTTATACAATACATTATGACTTTATCAGTTGTTTGGTGCGACCACAATATTGTATAAGCTTTTTCAGCATATCCCTCTTATACATTAAAATCACATATACCTTAATCAGGCCTTGGGGGTGTGATTATGTCTGCTTAAGTTTTAATGGATAAGTTCATATAAAAATATTCCCTTTACAACTTTCACTTGAACACCAATCCTTCGTTATCTCCTCCTGTGGTCGCTAATGTGAAGCATCCTATGAGATGAGTTCTCAATCTCTTGCAGTCTTAAGCTTCTGTGATTGATTGGTCTCACAATGGTGCTATTTAATCGATTTCCACCATAAAACCAAAATCAAACTACTTTGCCTTCATAAAACAACCCCTGCAAACCTAGAAACAGTAGCCAAACTCACCATCAATCTCCATCTTAATCCACCCCTATTACCACAGACAATTAACATATAGTCATCGTCCCCACCGCAACCACCGCCACACACTGAGACACTATCGCCAAGAGCTCCATCGCGTCATTCAGGTCATAATCGAAGCACAGCCGCCAATAACCACCATCACCGCGAGTTGGATCTGATACAACCAGTCTGGATCGAATCAGAAAATTCACCCACGACCAAACCCAGACAACGAAATAGGCCTATCGCTAGTGAACCACCTCTCGCTGCCATATCCTTTGTCATTGTTGTTTAGATCGTGTTCTTAGTAGGCCAAGAAGGCATTCCGCATTCCCCAGGTTGCGAAGAAAATCGACAACCTTATGTGGCTTCGCAACCTCGAAGACCCTCTCACTCTTCTCTTTTCTGCTCCTTCCTAGCCTCAGCCTTAGTATAACATGATAAATTTGGATGAATATAGTATATTTTTTTATTAAAGGGTATTTTTGTCAAAAGTGTTATTTTTTTTTATCATATCCAGTATTATACAATGCATTAGCAAACATATGATAATATTATCTTATACAGCATAATATCTTATATAATGTCGCGCCAAACACTAGATAGTACTAAAATTTTATCAAGCCTTATACTATCAGACCTTATACTATTAGGTCTAATACAATTAAGTCTTGTCCTATTCTACGTACCAAACGGGCCCTTAGTGTGAGACTCATAACATTAACATATATTATTATATGTTGGAAGATATTCTTTATAAAAAATGTAATTGGCTAGCTGGCATTGATAATAGTTTTGATGATAACAAATATGATGAAGATGATGATAAAACCAAGTCCAAGACCTGCAATAATAGCATTAGGACTTAGACCCTTTTTGTACGAAGCCTTCATGGATATCTCATTGATTTTGCAAGAAAATATAAAAATAGTTTTAAACAAAGAAACCCAAATTTCAAAATGACCTTGAGATTAATCAAAAGGATTTGATGTTTTTGGAAATCACCTTGGATGTTTTCTAAAGCTTTTACAAATGATTTATAACAAGGTTATTCGAATGAAGGTCCCTTTATTCGAATAAACCACGTCTGGAAAAACTGTTTCTCTATCAGAGCAATTTGAATAACTCTGATGGTATTCGAATAAACATTTCAAAATCTTGCTATGCGTTTCTATTTTTTAAAGTGCTATTCGAATAGCACTATTGTTATTCGAATAGAAGGTTTTCAAAATGGCTTTTATAAGATGAGCTATTCGAATAACCCCATGGTTATTCGAATAGACACTATTTCTTTGAAATGGTTTTAAACAGAGTTATTCGAATAACTCTCAGTGTAACACCCTAAATTTCCTATCTCTTAAACAATAATTTTGATAGTTAACAGAATTTTATTGTTTAGTAATTTTTGTGCACTGTAAAATTATTTTGTTTATTCCGTCAGCGTATTTGATCGTTTTGAGTGATTTACTCTGTGCCAGGAAAATAAAAAATTTTTGGCCGGAGAAAACTTTACGTAATTTAATTTTTACCGTTAGGCAATTATTTTACGTAATCTGATTTGATATTTGTGCATTATATAATTTTTGTGATTTTTGTAGATGATTATGAATTTTTTTCTGTTTGTGGTCCCAGGGGGTGTATGTGGGCCCAAGTGGGTCCTGCAAAGTAAAAAAATTTTCTGCACATAGAAAAATTTGTATTGTTTAGACGGAGACAGAGGATCTTACTAAACCTGAATCCGGAAACGCAGTTTTAGAAAATTTCTTGTCTTGTGTTTTGATCTTGTATTTAATTTATCGGCGATAAAAAATACAATAAATATAATTTTGTGGGGTTTTAACATAAAAAAATAATAAATATTATATTACTTAAGTCAATATTGGTGGTTTAGATATCCACCATTGATTTAATTAACGATGGAGACTTGATCTTGATTTAATCAACGGAAGAGATTTGATCTTAAAAGTGAATAAGATCATTTATAACCGTTAGATGGAGATTACATCAATGGTAGAGATTTGGTCTCAAAAAGTGACAAAGCACCATTTATAACCATTGGATTTAGAAGTGATCAAGGGTGGGAATTGGTCTTCAGAAAGTAACAAGGACCATTTATGACCATTGGATTTAGATTTAATCAATGGTAAAGATTTAGTCTTAAAAAGTGAAAAAGACTAATTATGACCCTTGGATTAAAAGTAAGAAGGAGTAATCTTGACTTTTAATTTTGGAGACACATCTAATGGCTAGAATTTAAAGGAGAAAGATCCAATGGCCTAGATTAAGTCTTCTAAAATCAAAAGTCTACCTAAATCCTAACCATTGAATTAATCAATGGCTAGAAATGCTCTAGATGGTGGCTAATAATGATGACAAATAATTAAATGCACAAGGAGAAACATGCATGGAAGGGGATGGTTTTGGATTGTTTAGGAGACAAAGAAACAAAACTTTATGGCCATTATTACATGTCATGGTCAATGGTGTATCATTATTGATCATTATTGATCAATTTGCATTCAAGGAGAATGCTTGGAGGGGAGGGCACGGTTTTGGATGGCTTAAGACCATAGGAAAATGTTTTATGACCATTATCACTCATTATTGATCATTCTTGACCATTCCAAAAACCAAAAGCACTTAGAAAAATTTCTCTCCTTCTCCTTCTATCATGGTTCGGCCATGACACCCAAGAACACCCTCCATCACTCAAAAATTTCATCCAACCTAGTTCTTGAATCCTTACCTTATTCTAAACAACTTTCATGTTGAAGGTTTCTTCAAAATCCAACATCTAGTACTTCAAATCCAAGCTTCAAGTTTCTATCAAAAATGAAAAATTTCATCTTTGTGCTTCAAGAGAAACCATTCGGTCAAGACACTCAAAACCACCATCCAATCTCTTTTAATTTCATCCAACCATAGATCTTGAATCTACATGATATTCTAAGCAACTTTCATGTTGGAGACTTTTTCTAAATCATTCATCTTCATGGACTTTCTTCAAGATCAAAGTTATGGGGTATTTATGGTGAAGTGTAAGGAAACTTCATTTCTTCTTTCTTTTTCATGATCTAAACCATGTTTGATCCATGATTCCTCTTAATCAAGCTTACTATACTAATTTTTATGTATTTTGTTTTGTATTTGAGAAGCCCTTGGTGGTGAAGGACTTGGAAAAAGAAGCAAAACAAGAAGATTTTGAGGATCTTCAAGAGGTAAGAGGGAGATCCATCTCACCAACCAAGCATGGTGGTGAGAGATGGTCTTATATTTGATGGGTGTTGAAACCATGTGAGGATTCATATCCATGGTCATGTAATAATTTATATGTGTTTATGAGCTTTGATTAATTACCTATGCTTAATATGCTTTGCATAAGTTTATGATTTTGATGGTATGCTTATAATATGCATGATGATAATATGACATGTTTTTGATATATATATATATTGTGTATGTATGTGTATGCCATGATTTGATGATGGAAAAAAAATTAATTTTGGTCCCAATGGCCAAGGAAGAGCTACGGTTTTGGTGCCCTTGATTAGGGTTCATGTTGTAAATTTTCAAGAACAAGGAAATTGATTTTTGGGTCCCTAGAACTTAGTGAATTTTGGTCAAGACACCTCAACATAGGTGTTTATAACTTAAGATTTTCATGAAAGATTAAAAATTGGATTGATTTGAAGAGTATGGAAAATAAACAAAGGATATGTTTTTTTTTCAAGAGAACAAGAACATGGTTTTGAAGGATTTTTATTGATTTATTTTGTGTAAAAAGATCCTAAGTGTTTTTCTAAATATGAGTTTTGAATGAAACAGACAAACGTTGATTTTAAGGATTTGCAAAGAAAGTGAAAATGAATTTGAACAAATGGGTTTGGTTTTATGACCATGAATCACACGGTTTTGAAAACAAAATTTTAATGATTTTGTTTGTGTAAAATCATATCAATTTAGAAAAAAAAATTAATAGTTTCAATAGTCATGTCCACGTTTTTTTTAAGGCTAGTAGTGCCTTGATTTTTTTAATGAACAAAGTGGTTTTCAAAGTGGAAACGTAAATTGATTTGACACAAGGAATTTGAAAAGGGAATCCATTTGTTTTATCACTGAGAAAATTTTGTAAACGAAAGATAAAGTTCAAATTGATTTAATTCTTTCAAGTAGAAGGTTGAAAATGTTTTAACTCTAATTTATTTTGAAGAGAATTGATTTTAAAATTGATTTGAGAAAAATGGAGAATATAATGGTGATTTGAGAATTTACTAACGATAACTTATTTTCAAGTTTTGGAGACATTAGGAAAATTTAATGAAAAAGTGAGTTTGTGAATTATTTTTCAAAAGAATTTCTTGAGTAAAGAATTGTGGAAAAAGATTATCGTGAGTAAGAAAATATATTAAATGAAGATAAAGTTATATTATTTTGAGAAAAGTTAAAAAGGAATTTTTAAAGGTCAAGAAATATTTTCTGTAATGAAATTGTGGTGAAAAATTATTTACGTATCTTAAAAACGTGATTTTTAAGTTACGTGATATGGAAAAATATTTCTATGTGATTTTAAATACGTTGAAATATTTATACATGATTTGAATTTACGTTTAAATATTTTATGTGATTTGAACTACTGTTGATAAATCACTACGTGATTGAATAACGATAGAATATTTTTTACGCGATTTTGAAACAGTGGAAAAATACTATGCGATTTGAGAAACGTGTATTTTTACGCGATTGAGAAAAACGTTAAAACATTTGTACGTGGTTTAAAAGTGCAACAGAAGAGTTGCGATATTTTGAAAATGTAACAGAAATGTTACGAAATTTTGTAAACGTAACATTAATGTTACGGTATTGTGAAAACGTAATAAAAATATTTTGGAATTTTAAAAACGTAACAAAAGTGTTACGGTATTTTGAAAACGCAACAGAAGTGTTGTGGAATTGTGAAAACATAACGGAAATGTTGCGTAATTTTGTGAAAACACGACAACAATATTTTATAACTATGAAAACATGATAAAATGATTTTGTTATTGAAAAATACTTTCAGTATGATTCATTGTTGAACAGTGTCCATCCCAAAATTTGTGAAAACAACGAAGTTTTACTTGTTATTATCATGCACGTGGTGCATTTTAGATGCATTGGAATATATATATATATGCGTTGAGGTATATGATTTAATTGAACAAATGAATTTGAAAAGAATGGCCCTTGTGGTTGGACATGAATAACCGATATATTCGTGCATTGTATAAACTATATTGAACGAGAAATTATGAGATATACTTGTGATTGGTATTATACCGTGATTAGTATTTGGTGCATTATACATGCATTGGAATGGTCCGATAAGGACTAGATATGGCTGATTGCCTAGGAGAAACACACCTCTTGAGTGAGTGCGATATGCGTAGTGTAAGTCACTTGTTGACCTTGGGGGCATCGGGGTGCGGGTTGCCAACACGGGTGGTTGGTCGCGCTTCTTCCCGTAGGTTAGACCGATGCAACACATTGATGATCCTGACCGAGACACTATTCTTAATCAAGATCTGATAAATACTGTCGTGTATATGCTAGATGTGCAAAATCAAAATGAGGATTATAGCACGTGGTCCGAGGCATGTGGGTACCGACAGATCTTTTCGATCATTTCTCCGACCCGAGTTTTAGCTCCATGGAGTAGGAAATCGAGTCTTGTGTACATGCATAATCCGAACACTTATATCCGTATGATATATTAATTGAGGAATATTAGCTATGACAACTGTTTTGAATACTTGGATTGATATATGATTGGATGATGATAGTTGATTAATATTGAATATATTATTGGAAGTCCGGTATGATATCCTCGTGTATGATATTGTTGTTTGTGTTATCTCCGTCTTTGCCATGTTGGTATTGGTGTAGGTGATCTCACCTCTTTGTTATGTTGTTTTGCTATGTCTGTACTGTTAAAATCAAATAATAGAAGGATCGAGTTATCTTAGACATAACGGGTGATAGATACTCTGAGATTGGTGACAACAATAAGGAGTGGACATTCAGGACTCGAAGGTGTGCAGTGTTGACAAAGAACAGATGTAGAACAAATGTCTAATGCAACAAGATGGATACACAACAGAATAAGTATGTTAAGTTTTAACGTTAGGGTTGTACCATGCTATTAAGTAGGACCCGTCATGGGGTTTGCTACTGTTAAAAAAAAAAGAGTCTGTTAGTTTTATATTTCTCTTTAAATTATGAAATATTAATTAGTGTCAATATTGCATAATGAATAGTTGAAATATGATTTTCAATATTACCTAATATTTTCAGTAAATTTATGTTTCAGTAAAGAAGAAATTTTAAAACCCATATTTTCATAACTCAAACCTTTTACGAATTGATTTTCAGATTATGAGTCGGGAGTCGGAAATGTGATGCCCTAAGGAGGGTGTTACACTCAGGCTATTCAAATAACATTTATCAGAACTGGTTTTGTCAAGGCTTTTCAAAACGTGTTATTCGAATAACACAAAGGTTATTCAAATAAACACGGGTTACAGATTTAGAAACAAATGATCATATTTGCATTTATTACATGATTTAATTATACTCAACGACTCTTTTCTTCAAAGCTCTATAAATAGAGACCTTGTGTCATCTTTGCAACAAGCCTAACAATCTGAATCATTCTTTGCTTGCTTGAAAACGTGATTTATAATTTTCTCACATTTTCTGTGCTCTTTTCGCCAAAACTTTGAAATATCCTTAAAGAACTTTCTTAGTGCTTCAAATTGTATTATTTGCTTTATGTGAGAGTTTCTCTTCATCTACTTTCTGCTCTATTGTAAAGAGGGTGATGTATCCCTCAAAGGTTTGTAAAAAAGGTGAGGTATCCCTCTAAAGTTTGTAAGGGTGAGGTATCCCTGAAGTTTAAGGCTTTAGAACAAGGGTAGAATTTTCCTGTGTATGAAAAGTGCTCTTGTTTGTAAAGGTTGCAAGCACATATTTTTAAGCTTGTAATGATAGTGAAAAATCTCGAATTGTGTTTTGAGGACTAGACGTAGGCCACAAGTGATTTGGTGGCTGAACTAGGATAAATATCGTGCCTGCTCTTCTCATCTTTATCTTTTTATTTTTTACAATTTATCTATCATTGCTTATCTGTTAATTTACTGCGCTTAAAGCTTTTAATTATTTTCTTTATTTTCATATCTTTCTTAATATTTAGCTCCGACGAAATTTGTTTTATAAGCATTTGTGAAAAGTTTGTAATACTTAATTCACCCTCCTCTTGAGTACTGGAGCCACTTGGGTAACAAGTGGTATCAGAGTTAGACTCTTGTATAAATAGCTTAGTCGCTTCAAGAGAACATGACTTCATTAAATGGTTTTTCAGAAGGAACTTCCATAAACTGACCATATTTTTCCAATGGGGATGGTTATGCATATTGGAAGGAAAGAATAAAAATTTTCATTGAAGTTATTAATCTAGATGTGTAGGATGTTATCGAAAACGGCACATTTATACCTACATGAGAGGTCAATGGTGTAAAGACTGAAACACCAAGGAGTGAATGGTCTAATGATGATAAAAGAAAAGTTCAACATAACTTGAAAGCCAAAAATATCATTACCACTACTTTGGGGTATGATGAATTTTTTAGAATTTCAAATTGTAAAACTACTAAAGAAATGTAGGATACTTTACAAGTTACCTATGACAGTACTAGTGAAGTAAAAAGGTCGAGAATAAATTCTCTTACTCGTGAATATGAATTATTTAGAATGAACCAAAGAGAAAGCATTCAGGAAATGCAAAAGAGGTTCCCCCACATTATAAATCATCTTGCATCATTAGGAAAAAGTTTTTCCAATGAAGATTTGATTAATAAAGTGTTGAGATGTTTGAGCAGGATTTGACAGCCTAATGTGACAACTATTTCAGAGTCAAGAAATTTGGCAACTATGACTCTTGTAACTCTTATTGAAAAACTTCAAGAGTACGAATTAGAACTTAACAGACTTGACCAAAGTGAAGAAAATGATAAGAAGAAAAAAGGGAATCGCACTTAAAGCCACCTCCTCCACTATTGACAATGAAGAAGACGATGGAGAAGACACAGATAATCTTGAGCTAAATGAAGAAAATCTCAGTCTTCTAGTGAGAAAGTTTGGAAAATTTCTCAGGAAAAAAAGGAATTCAGAGAAGACCGTTTCTCCCTCCAAAGAAAACCCATCACAAAGGGGAAGGAACTTCTTCAATTCTAACCTGTTACAAGTGCGGAAAATTGGGTCACATAAAGATGGAGTGCCCAATTTACAAAAAGAAGATGGAGAAATTTGAAAAGAAACCCTCTAAGGAAAGAAGAGCCTATATAGCATGGGATGACAATGATACAGACTCCACTGGTAACTCAGATAGCGAGGGAGCCCATTTATGTCTTATGACCAAAAGAGAAGAAGAATAAGAAAGCGACATTGAGGTAATTTCTAACTTTGACTTATCTCTTTCTTATGATGAATTACAAGATGCTTTCGAAGAATTGCATGACGAATCAATAAGGCTCATAAAATTAATTTTTTCATCTAATAAAACAATTTCTTCTTTAGAAAACCAAATTCTAAATGTAAACAAAGAAATTAAAGATTTAAAAACTAAAAATGAAACATTAGGATTAATTGATGCATGCACAACCTGTTCTTCACGCTTCTACATCTTCATCTTGTTCATCTTGTCATGTTCTTGAAAAAGAAATTGAAGACTTAAAGAACACCCTTTCTAAATTCACTTTAAAAAGAGATAATTTAAATATTTTGTTAGTAAAACAAAGAGTTATTTTTCAAAAAGCTGAGATAGGTTATAATCCCAAAAATCAGCAAAATTTTTATAAAAATCTCTTTGTTCATTCTGGTACTTCAAGTCCTTTTATTAAATGTTTTTATTGTAAAAAGAAAGGACATAGTACATCAATATGTAATGCAATAAAAATATCAACACGAAAATTAGAACTAAAATGGTATGGGTTCCTAAGGATACGATACCCAAAACTAACACACAAGGACCCAAGAAGACTTGGGTACCAAAAGTCAAATTTGAAGTGTGTTGTAAGTGTGCTTGAAGGCCAAGAGTTGACTATGGCATTTTGAAAGTGGCTAATGCAAGTACAAGACTGGAAATAATTTCAAGCTCTCTTCCTAGTCTCCGTGAAGCTTGGACTTGAAATCTTTAGATAAGTGAAAACATGTGTTATGCTTTTTTAGCTTTATGTTTTGTAAATATTTCTACATGTCTTAGATATGCTAGCTGAGTACACATCTTATTTGGAATAACCTGTTTTATAGTAATATCTTTGTTCTTGACCATATGACCATTTATCTTTTATTAAAATTCACATGCTCATAAGTATTATGTGTCTCATTGTTTGATATTGCTTGATATTTTCATATCTTGAAAATGATTCATTTTATGCCTTGAACTTGTCGTTGAACTTCTTTATAAGGAACTTAAATCAGGTGTGCATACTAGAAGTTCTTACTTGATATAACTTGTCTAACATGATCATTGTTTGCCCAAGATGCTTATATAAGTTTTGATGATAATCATATGTTTCTTGATAGACTTGAATCATGTCTTAAAATGCTTAAAATATTTTTTTTTGATTCAAGGACATATATACATCATGCTTATATTTATTGCTTAATTATTGATTTATTAATCATGATTTATAACTGACTTGAACACTGGAGATATCCCCAAAATTTATTTTATAGGTAAACCATCATTGTGTAAGCTTCCCGTTCTTAAATTACAACTCTGAACGTGATTATTTATGAATTTTTGATAGGTTTATTCAAATAAACCTATGGTTATTCGAATAAACTAAGTCAATTATTTAGTAATAAGTGTTGCATAACAACTCTATTCAAATAAAATTCAATTTATTCGAATAAACTATATATCCGCAACCACAGTTATTATGTCTGTTATCTGGTCTATTTGAATAGACCTTCCCTTATTCAAATAACATGTTCTTTAAATTTATTCCTCATAGTATTTGGTTTTATCTTATTCAAATAAACCATGTTTTATTCGAATAAGTATGTTGCATGTGCTTTTGTGCTTTTATGTGTGTATTCTAATAAAGAAACCTTTATTCGAATAACTTGAAGATAGCAACATCAGCCTGTGTTTTTCTTGTTTCTGATCTATTCGAATAACCAAAAGGCTATTCAAATAAACCTTGGGAGAAAGCCAAGTTTATAGGTCTGATCTCTGTTATGTTTTTATTGGTTGTTTTTATACAATTGGCTATTATTTTGATGAATATTTGTACTTGACTAAATTGATCAATGAAATGAAATATCTTTTACCCTTGTGAACTCATTTGCTATTTTGTCTTATTATTTTGAATGCTTATTTTCTTATGAGTTTGACATAATGACTAACCTCTATGGATCCAAAAATTGATGGATACCAAAGAAAAGTTCTTTAAATTGTGTTGTAGGGTGATAACTACCTCAAGAAAACATTTAAATGGAAAAAGATTATTCAACTTGAGAGAAATAAATGAAGAACAGAGGACCAATAAATGAAGAACCTTCTGAAGAAGCATCACTCTCTTCCTAACTCAATAAGTATCTTTATTCTCAAGCTATTATAGTTTTTTTATATGCTATGAATTGTAAGATACTTGTTGATAAATTGATATTAAATGATTAAATGTTTTCCTTACATGAATAGTATGCTTAGCATTGACAAAGCGCCAAAGTAAATATTAACTTGCTAATTTTGTCATTGCATATTGGGTAAATAATGTTACTTCTATACCATGCTCTGATCCCTATAACATATTTCATCAAGCTAAATGTTTAATATATATGATTTTCTTGATCTATAGCAAATACTAAGAAATTGGCAAATATAATTAGACTGCAAATGTAAATGATTGTTTTGATGACTATAAAATATAATTGGCTGATCGGTGAATGAATATATGTTCTTCTAAACTTGCTTGTGGTTCATGTGCTGAATAATGTGTTCACTTTGCTAAAATTATAATACTATACTTTGTTGCTATTCTAGTATGCTGTGAATGAATATATCTTGTTAGACTGGAACATACTCTGCTTAAGCTCTATGCTTTCACTTACCCCACTTTTTTGTTTATGGCAAAAGGGGGAGAAAAAATTGAGTTTATTTGAGAAAAGACAGGTAAAATTAAAAAGAGAAACATAATTCCAAAAGTAAGAGGGAGCTGCACATATCTCTGATATAATCATCTCTTACAAAAAAGATGGGGAGTAAGTTTTTCAAATTAACTTTGTGAATTTCAATTTATCTGAACTAATTCTTTTCTCAAATGTTAGTTTGTCATCATCAACAAAGGGGAGAATGTAATTGGCTAGCTAACATTGATAATAGTTTTGATGATAACAAATATGATGAAGATGATGATAAAACCAAGTCCAAGACTTACAAGAATAGCTTTAGGACTTGGAGTCTTTTTGTATGAAACCATCTTAGATATTTCATTGATTTTGCAAGAAAAGATAAAAATAATTTTAAACAAAGAAACCCAAATTTCAAAATGACCTTGAGATTAATCAAAAGGATTTGATGTTTTTGGAAATCACGTTGGATGTTTTCTAAATCTTTTACAAATGATTTATAACAAGGTTATTCGAATGAAGGTCCCTTTATTCGAATAAATCACGTCTGGAAAAACTGTTTCTCTATCAGAGTTATTCGAATAACTCTGATGGTATTCGAATAAACATTTCAAAATCTTGCTATACGCTTCTATTTTTTAAAGTGTGATTCGAATAACACTATTGTTATTCGAATAGAAGGTTTTCAGAATGACTTTTATAAGATGAGTTATTCGAATAACCCCATGGTTATTCAAATAGACCATGTTTCTTTGAAATGGTCTTAAACAGAGTTATTTGAATAACTCTCAGGCTATTCAAATAACGTTTATCAAAATTGGTTTTGTCGAGGCTTTTCAAAACGTGTTATTCGACTAACACAAAGGTTATTCGAATAAACACGGGTTACAAATTTAGAAACAAACGACCATATTTATATTTATTACATGATTTAATTATACCCAACGACTCTTTTCTTCAGAGCTCAATAAATAGAGACTTTGGGTCATCTTTGCAACAAGCCTAACAATCTGAATCATTCTTTGCTTGCTTGAAAATGTGATTTATAATTTTCTCATATTTTTTGTGCTCTTTTCGCCAAAACTTTGAGATATCCTTAAAGCGTTTTCTTAGTGCTTCAAATTGTATTATTTGCTCTGTGTGAGAGTTTCTCTTCATCAACTTTCTGCTCTATTGTAAAGAGGGTGAGGTATCCCTCAAATGTTTGCAAAGAAGGTGAGGTATCCCTCTAAAGTTTGTAACGGTGAGGTATCCCTGAAGTTTGAGGCTTTATCACAAGGGTAGAGTTTTCCTATGTGTAAAAAGTACTTTTATTTGTAAAGGTTGCCAGCACATGTTTTTAAGCTTGTATTGATAGTGAAATATCTCGAATTGTGTTTCGAGAACTAGACGTAGGTCACAGGTGGTTTGGTGGCTGAACCAGGATAAATATCGTGCTTGCTCGTCTCATCTTTATCTCTTTATTTTTTGCAATTTATATATCATTACTTATCTTTTAATTTGTTGCGCTTAAAACTTTCAATTATTTTCTTTATTTTCATATCTTTCTTAATATTTAGCTTCGACAAAATTTATTTTATAAGCGTTTGCAAAATTTTGTTAATACTCAATTCACCTTCCGTCTTGAGTACTAGAGTCACTTAGGTAACAAAAAAATATCAACTTAAAAACTTAATTGAAGTGGGATTTGACTAGTGCAAGTTTTAATCTTCTAAGCCTTTGTAATGATTTCAAAAACTTTATAAGTTTTAACTTTCAAGTTTTAGCTTCAAATATTTAAAATCTCACCAATATAGATCATCTGTCAACAACTATATGGCTATATAGAAAAATCCAAATTACAAATGGACACAAATGGTTATGGAAATCGAGTCAAGTCATACTGATGCCAACTTTGTATAAGTATCAAGTATGGTTCTTTCTAAAGTGATGTCGTCTCCAACTTTTTTATTTCTTTATTTTTATTTTTATTTTTTAGCGAAATTGAAGACCTGTGTTTTTAAATTGATTAAAAATGTAAAAATATACAAACCCCAAGTAAACTTTTGCTTTATCTACCATATCAATGTCTACTTAGGTTGAAGAGCAATAAGTTTAGACAAGTAAAGTTTGCTAGAAAAAAGGGATTCAAATTCTTCAGCAAATTAATAAAATGTTTGATTATGATTTTTTTTACAGTAAAAGTGAAATTAAATTTTTTTATTATGATTTTTTAATATTTTTTATTAAAAACATTTTGAATATTCTGGTAAAAATGATAAACAGATGAAAATGAGTTTCAACTTTAGATTTTGCACTAGCTTTCTCAATTTCATTTGATATATATGGTTAATATTTTAAATACAATGCCATTTCTAAATCCCAATGCCAGTATAAAATAATTTATTTTCATTCAATTTTTAATGATTAATTTTCTAACTGGTCTTAAGTGGAGTTAGCAGTTGAATTGCTACGTAAAAGGTGTATTTATGTTGATAAAATAGAGTTTAAGATGAGATTCATTTATATAAGCATACTTGTCATATCATAACGTTATTCGTATTGGTTTTCCACACAACCATACAAAACAAAATGTGTTAACTTATATTTCTTCCTTTTATTCTACTCATCTAGATGTGAAGTCTCATTTTTCTCTTTTCTATTTTTTGGTCGTCATCATCATCAAGAAGGGCCATGAAATACCCGAAGCGGTGATCATTGACCCTCTCATTTTCCTCACATTTAAACGTAGTTTTGTGTCGACGAGGTTTGAAGATGCATTCCAAGAAAAATGACAATATAATAGATAGTAAGTAGTTGAATCAAACATTAGGCTTATTATCTAATTTAATTCAAGATTTGCTGCGCATATGAATCTTGCTAAAGAAGAATGAATATTTTAGTAAGAAAATATAAATTATGTTATACAAAATCTCCAAATGGAAATGAGTTGTGCAAATTACATATTTGTTCCGAAATTATCAATGTCATAGTTGGATTTGTATGGCCATAATACTTAGCAGGTTGCTTGCACTGCCAATCTACTTACACCGTTGTTATTGGCCGTTATACTTTTTAGTTTACTTACACCATTGATACTTGTTATACCAAATGCTTCTTTTGTCACTGTAAACCCACATCCCTCTTTTCCAACGCATGCTGCTTCCACTATAGATTTGCTGTTTGTAGCTTCCCAGGAGCCTTGCTTGAAAGAACCACACGTACCCTCCGGGTTTCCAAAGCTAGCAAATTGGATTTCTGAGATTACTTGCCCACCTTGACATGACAGCTCTAACTGTGCACCTTCATAGACATGAGCGCAAATGGTTCCTGTTGTGACTGTTTGGAAGGAAACGTTCTCAGGATTTCCACCTATTTCTTCAAACAAAACCAATGTGTTCTTGTCATTGTTCAAGAATGACCTTGGCACATGGTACCACCTTTGTGATGGATTGCCACAATTGGTGTTGCACTTTTCTGTTTGGTATTTTCCACGGTAGTCACACGTGTCACTGCATCCATTGGTAGTAGTAATCCAAGAAGGCCAATAACGACCAATGCTGTGCCCATTCACCCAAGCATGTCCTTTACCCAAGCCTTGCAAGTCCACCACCACAGGGTTTGTTCCAGAAGGAGCTTTGAAGTCCGCCTTATACCAAGTCATGGGTCTTCCAACAGGATAAGGTTTGGATGAATCATTGATCCATGACACGCCAATGCGTGGTTGCAGATCATAGAGGCGTTTCCTCTCACCATTCAAGCCAACCTTGTAAGTCCAAAGGTTGGTTGATAAATCAATGGTCTCATTGTTCTTTCCAACTAATTGAACTGGACCGCCTACTATACCAGTCTTTATCTTATCGAACCCTACGCCATAATTTGCAAGCCCAACGGTGGCACTAAGCAAAGTTATGATGTTTGTTCCCTTCTTCAAAGAAACATCTTTCTCGTATGTGAAATCTTTTCCCCATTGGCTAAATTGGTATCCTGCGCGCTTCTTGTTAACATAACCATGAAGAGTATGACCCTTAGTGTCCACGCGAAGAGTTGCATTGTTCCAAATAGAAGTGTCATTGATATCGACACTAGTCATGTACCATAAGTAATCACTGGCATCCAAAGTTAATTCCTTTTGCTCGAGAAGCTGGTGTGCCTTGAGTTTGCCCTGTCCTCGCAGGGTGTCTTTCATTGCCTCCGGTGTCCATGACCAAGTGAGCTTAGTAGATGCATCATCACTATTCTTCACCATTATTGAAGTCTGACTATTAACCTTTGCAGTGTTGAAAACTTCTTTGTTGCAACCATCAAGAATGGTCACTGACCAAGCGGGGACAAAGTACTTACCATCCTGCTGTAAGTCAACATTAGCGTCATTGTTACTGTCTATATTGCTCAAGAAACAAAATCTTTCCCCTGTGGCATTGTTGTTGTATGTCGTTAGTGTGACTTGATTGCCAAAATCCTTGTCAGTCCTTGTTCCGTTAGTGAGGACCTTTTCCCCTAATTTTATTGCTGCATGAAGCTGCCTAAGATGTCCCCATTTGGGTTGATTCAAATTCCCATACTCATCAAGTGGCGCATCATAGTCATAAGATGTTGTCATATATGGACCTCCTGCTGTGCGACCAAAGTTGGTTCCTCCATGGTACATGTAGTAATTATTTAAAATCCCGCCGTTCTGGAAAAAGCGTGCAACCGAGAAAGCTAAGTCTTCGGCACTTCTATGGGGAACCCTTTCACCCCATTTTTGGAACCATCCAATCCAATTTTCAGTGAACATTTTGGGACTTTTGGGGTTATTGGGTGTGAATTGGTCGCAATAGTACCCATTGCAAGTGTTGATGATAGGCTGGGGAGCATCTTTTTGCTGGCACATGATCCATGGGACACCGATATTTTGTGCTAGAGCCATTTGTGCACACCATTTGACATAAGCCTTCCCTGCATCTCCGTAACCCCACATGATATCTCCATATTCATTCTCAATCTGAGCAAGGATAATGGGTCCTCCTTGTGATGCAAACAACTTTGCTTCTTTGGCCATGTTCACAATCTTTGTAGTGAAAATTTGCATTTCGTTCTTGTAAACCGGGTTATCAGTTCTCAACTCAATCCCTGGCATACTGTGTAGCCACAATGGAAAGCCTCCATAGTTCCATTCTGCACAAACATAAGGACCTATCCTTAGAATGCCATACAGACCAGCCTCTTGGATGAGCTTGAAAAATTTGATAAAATCCAAATTTCCTGAGAAATCATAATTGCGCCGAACAGGTTCATGGCGGTCCCAAAATACGTAAGTTTCAATGGCATCAAGCCCTCCGTCCTTAGCTTTTTGAATAATGTCAGGCCACATCTCCACTGTGCTTCGAGGATAATGGACAGCACCAGAAAAAATAATGCGTCTTTCTCCGTTAAGAATCAGAGCATTGGAATCATAAGTAACCTCTATGGCAGAGCATGAGCTTAGCAAAGCTAAACTCAATAAAAGAATCCCAACCCAAGAAGAAGAAGAACCCATTGTAAGCATATGATTATTCATTTTTTTTTTTGCCCTCATTGAAATTGAGCACGAGGTTTATATAGGAAAGCAAGTTAGTTAAAAATTTAAAATACCTTGTCAATAACTAAATTCGGTTCGTCAAGCTGGTAATTATGAAACAAAAAGGTGTAAGAATGGATAAACTCTCTGCAAATATTGTCGAAATGGCTTTTGACTCCTTCAATCTTTATCCATGACTAATTTTTCGTGAGAAGTGCGGTTTGTGCCATTTAAGTTATATTTGTAATTTTGTCATTCTGTTAATATCTACATCTCCATATTCTTTGGCCTATCTGGTATAAAACTTATTAACTTAAATCCTAGTGTCGTTGTTGCTTTTAAGATATCAAAAAGTCTAATCTTGTACATGATGTGATGTTATTGTTGTAAATGACATGGCCTGAGATGTGATATTAACAGAATATGCTAGTAATTTTTCTTTTTTTGTCTTCAATTACTGCTACCATTCCAGCATGTTCATAGTGTCAAGTTTATGACATATTAGTTATGTTGCCATTGTGTTTCTTGTGCGTTTTAGGTGAATTGTACAAGTTGTTTTATATTAAGTATATATATAACAATAATTTTTTTAGTTAACGAACAAATATTTAAAGTATATTTTATTTTATTTTATTTTATTTACGAAAAAGCCTATCGTCTATATAAATTAGTAGGACCAAGTTTAGTGTCTTTTTATCTAATTATTTTTCACAAAATCTTGTTATTTGAAAAATTCACACGAAATAATCCATTCTCATACAATTTGAATTAGTAATGGGATCCTCGATTTTGTGTGAAACTTGAGCTAGTAAAGACAAACAGTTTTGCAATTGAAAACCCCAGGGAATTATTTTTGTTGTTTTAGTGCATCCAACCAAATGATCAATGTATATTAGCTTTCTTAGTAAACTCAATGGGTTTAGAAATTTACTTTTCCAACTTTGTTGTGACTTGTGAGAGGTTATTTTTCATGGGAAAGGATCATCTGTGGTACTTAACCCCCTTGCAATGGGAGAGCGAATGAGACATAGAAGTGGAAAAAAAATCTACATTTAAATAACAAAAAAACTTGTTTTATTTTTCTTTCTCTCACAAACTTCACAAGATGCAGTTCTCCAATAATTTTAGAGGATCTTGATCCATTTTTCATAGGCTGGGTTAAACACTTGGACTTATCTTTTGATATTAATTTTTCAAATTACTCTTCTAAAGTCCAAGTTATTATTTTGGAATATGTTAGATGGAGGAGTTTAGAAAAGATGAGTGACGAGTAAATTTTAATTATTAGATGAAAATCTAAATTATTTATAAAATTAAATAAATAATGACTGCAGTTTTACATAATATTTTATATCACAATTTGTTGGTCTCAGATAAAACAAATTAAATAATAAAATATTTAATTATAATTAAAACTTATTGTTTCCCACCTTTATGTCTCAAACTCCTCAAATCAAACATAGTATTAAGTTAATGAATTGAAATATTATATGTTCACATGTAAAAGTCGACACAATCTCATGAGGGGAGTCCAACCTAAAAGACTAGTGGATTAGGTAGGAGAGTCTCATGGCTTAAGTACCACATTAAGCTTCCTTAGTTACTCAATGTGAGACTTATAACATTGCCACTCCCTTCTAAAAGCAAGGATCTGCGAGGGCTTCTGCGTCAGCTGGCTTTTAATGACAGCACCGGGTCTTATGACTTAAGTCCATAAAGAGAGCCCAACCCAATAGATTAGTCCATTAGGTGGGAGAACCTCATGCTTTAAGTACTACATTGAACTTCTATATTTACTCAATGTGAGACTCATAACATTAACATATATTGTTATATGTTGAAAGATATTCTTTATAAAAAAAAATATCAACTTAAAAACTTAATTGAAGTCGGATTTGACTTGTGCAAGGTTTGATCTTTTAAGCCTTTGTGATGATTTCAAAGACTTTATGAGTTTTTACTTTCAAGTTTTAACTGCTAACATTTTTAATCTCACCATAGTTCATATATCAACAACTATATGGCTATATAGAAAAATTCAATGTACAAATGGATATAAAATGGTTATATATGGAAATTGAGTCAGGTCATACTGATGCCAACTTTGTAAAAGTATCAAGTATGGTTCTTTCTAAAGTGAAGTCGTCTCTAGCTCTTTTTCTTCTTATTTTTATTTTTATTTTTATTTTTTTGTGAAATTGATGACCTGAGTTTTTAAATTGATTAAAATATAAAAATACAAACCTTAGGTAAACCTTTGCTTTATCTACCTTATCATTGTATACTTAGGTTGCTGAGCATTAAGTTTGGACAACAAGTTGAGATTGTTGGAAAGAGGGATTGCAATTCTTCACCAGATTAATAATATGTTTGATTATGATATTTGTTTACCATAAAAGTGAAAACTTAACTTTCTAAGGCACGTTGACAAGAAAGAATGATTGATTTCTTTCAAAAATGTTTTTTGTACACCAAATATACGATACCCGCTTGATACATCGTGTTACATGTAAGTTTGGCTCCCTGTTCTCGTATACCATATGTTTGGCTATTGGATTTGCACCATATCCACATTTGAGTGAGGTGTCGCATTTCAGATGTTGAAATAACGGAGCTCAATTTCTTTTGAATTAACATGTCTCTAGAAGCCAAAATTTCACTCGTGACAAATTAAAAGATTTTAACCAAGAGTAGGCTATATCCCATCATCGTTGCGAATGCTTCTAATTGAATTGGTGTATATTTATAATGTGTTTGAATGGGTGCGATTGTAGAAGAAATCAAGGGAGGAGTAACTTGTTATTTGCTTTTAAAAAAACTAAAAAATGGTTTCTTTTTATCAGAACAGATATTTATAAAAATAAATAAGTGGTGATCAAAATGTTATGGAATAATATGGAGAATATTCTTTTGAAATAAAAATTTGTCCTTTCCTTTTTCTTATATTTCAAACTCCTCCATTCAAGTATGGTACTAAATTTTTTTCCCTGAATATGTAGTAAAAGATAGTTTTTCTAGCTAAGGATATAGGGAATTTGGATTTGAACGTGGGCTAACTACTTTTCTGAGAGACCTTTGAACCATTTGTGTTGTGTGTGTTGTGTTATACTATTGAGAAATTTTCCATCAACTAATATCAATATATATGTAGACAATAATTTTTTATTAAACCAGAAATAGAATGTATCGTCAATTCAATAATTTATTTTTATTGATCACTTGTGAAAATGTTGAACATATGAAAATGAGTTTCAGCGTTAGATTTTACACTAGCTTTCTCGATTTCATTTGATATATATGGTTAATATTTTAAATACGATGCCATTTCTAAATCCCAATGTCAGTATGAAATAATTTATTTTCATTCAACTTTTAATGATTAATTTTCTAACTGGTCTTAAGTGGAGTTAGCAGTTGAATTGCTACGTAAAAGGTGTATTTATGTTGATAAAATAGAGTTTAAGATGAGATTCATTTATATAGGCATACTTGTCATATCATAACGTTATTCGTATTGGTTTTCCACACAACCATACAAAACAAAATGTGTTAACTTATATTTCTTCCTTTTATTCTACTCATCTAGATGTGAAGTCTCATTTTTCTCTTTTCTATTTTTTGGTCGTCATCATCATCAAGAAGGGCCATGAAATACCCGAAGCGGTGATCATTGACCCTCTCATTTTCCTCACATTTAAACGTAGTTTTGTGTCGACGAGGTTTGAAGATGCATTCCAAGAAAAATGACAATATAATAGATAGTAAGTAGTTGAATCAAACATTAGGCTTATTATCTAATTTAATTCAAGATTTGCTGCGCATATGAATCTTGCTAAAGAAGAATGAATATTTTAGTAAGAAAATATAAATTATGTTATACAAAATCTCCAAATGGAAATGAGTTGTGCAAATTACATATTTGTTCCGAAATTATCAATGTCATAGTTGGATTTGTATGGCCATAATACTTAGCAGGTTGCTTGCACTGCCAATCTACTTACACCGTTGTTATTGGCCGTTATACTTTTAGTTTACTTACACCATTGATACTTGTTATACCAAATGCTTCTTTTGTCACTGTAAACCCACATCCCTCTTTTCCAACGCATGCTGCTTCCACTATAGATTTGCTGTTTGTAGCTTCCCAGGAGCCTTGCTTGAAAGAACCACACGTACCCTCCGGGTTTCCAAAGCTAGCAAATTGGATTTCTGAGATTACTTGCCCACCTTGACATGACAGCTCTAACTGTGCACCTTCATAGACATGAGCGCAAATGGTTCCTGTTGTGACTGTTTGGAAGGAAACGTTCTCAGGATTTCCACCTATTTCTTCAAACAAAACCAATGTGTTCTTGTCATTGTTCAAGAATGACCTTGGCACATGGTACCACCTTTGTGATGGATTGCCACAATTGGTGTTGCACTTTTCTGTTTGGTATTTTCCACGGTAGTCACACGTGTCACTGCATCCATTGGTAGTAGTAATCCAAGAAGGCCAATAACGACCAATCTGTGCCCATTCACCCAAGCATGTCCTTTACCCAAGCCTTGCAAGTCCACCACCACAGGGTTTGTTCCAGAAGGAGCTTTGAAGTCCGCCTTATACCAAGTCATGGGTCTTCCAACAGGATAAGGTTTGGATGAATCATTGATCCATGACACGCCAATGCGTGGTTGCAGATCATAGAGGCGTTTCCTCTCACCATTCAAGCCAACCTTGTAAGTCCAAAGGTTGGTTGATAAATCAATGGTCTCATTGTTCTTTCCAACTAATTGAACTGGACCGCCTACTATACCAGTCTTTATCTTATCGAACCCTACGCCATAATTTGCAAGCCCAACGGTGGCACTAAGCAAAGTTATGATGTTTGTTCCCTTCTTCAAAGAAACATCTTTCTCGTATGTGAAATCTTTTCCCCATTGGCTAAATTGGTATCCTGCGCGCTTCTTGTTAACATAACCATGAAGAGTATGACCCTTAGTGTCCACGCGAAGAGTTGCATTGTTCCAAATAGAAGTGTCATTGATATCGACACTAGTCATGTACCATAAGTAATCACTGGCATCCAAAGTTAATTCCTTTTGCTCGAGAAGCTGGTGTGCCTTGAGTTTGCCCTGTCCTCGCAGGGTGTCTTTCATTGCCTCCGGTGTCCATGACCAAGTGAGCTTAGTAGATGCATCATCACTATTCTTCACCATTATTGAAGTCTGACTATTAACCTTTGCAGTGTTGAAAACTTCTTTGTTGCAACCATCAAGAATGGTCACTGACCAAGCGGGGACAAAGTACTTACCATCCTGCTGTAAGTCAACATTAGCGTCATTGTTACTGTCTATATTGCTCAAGAAACAAAATCTTTCCCCTGTGGCATTGTTGTTGTATGTCGTTAGTGTGACTTGATTGCCAAAATCCTTGTCAGTCCTTGTTCCGTTAGTGAGGACCTTTTCCCCTAATTTTATTGCTGCATGAAGCTGCCTAAGATGTCCCCATTTGGGTTGATTCAAATTCCCATACTCATCAAGTGGCGCATCATAGTCATAAGATGTTGTCATATATGGACCTCCTGCTGTGCGACCAAAGTTGGTTCCTCCATGGTACATGTAGTAATTATTTAAAATCCCGCCGTTCTGGAAAAAGCGTGCAACCGAGAAAGCTGAGTCTTCGGCACTTCTATGGGGAACCCTTTCACCCCATTTTTGGAACCATCCAATCCAATTTTCAGTGAACATTTTGGGACTTTTGGGGTTATTGGGTGTGAATTGGTCGCAATAGTACCCATTGCAAGTGTTGATGATAGGCTGGGGAGCATCTTTTTGCTGGCACATGATCCATGGGACACCGATATTTTGTGCTAGAGCCATTTGTGCACACCATTTGACATAAGCCTTCCCTGCATCTCCGTAACCCCACATGATATCTCCATATTCATTCTCAATCTGAGCAAGGATAATGGGTCCTCCTTGTGATGCAAACAACTTTGCTTCTTTGGCCATGTTCACAATCTTTGTAGTGAAAATTTGCATTTCGTTCTTGTAAACCGGGTTATCAGTTCTCAACTCAATCCCTGGCATACTGTGTAGCCACAATGGAAAGCCTCCATAGTTCCATTCTGCACAAACATAAGGACCTATCCTTAGAATGCCATACAGACCACCTCTTGGATGAGCTTGAAAAATTTGATAAAATCCAAATTTCCTGAGAAATCATAATTGCGCCGAACAGGTTCATGGCGGTCCCAAAATACGTAAGTTTCAATGGCATCAAGCCCTCCGTCCTTAGCTTTTTGAATAATGTCAGGCCACATCTCCACTGTGCTTCGAGGATAATGGACAGCACCAGAAAAAATAATGCGTCTTTCTCCGTTAAGAATCAGAGCATTGGAATCATAAGTACCCTCTATGGCAGAGCATGAGCTTAGCAAAGCTAAACTCAATAAAAGAATCCCAACCCAAGAAGAAGAAGAACCCATTGTAAGCATATGATTATTCAATTTATTTTTTTTTTGCCCTCATTGAAATTGAGCACGAGGTTTATATAGGAAAACAAGTTAGTTAAAAATTTAAAATACCTTGTCAATAACTAAATTCGGTTCGTCAAGCTGGTAATTATGAAACAAAAAGGTGTAAGAATGGATAAACTCTCTGCAAATATTGTCGAAATGGCTTTTGACTCCTTCAATCTTTATCCATGACTAATTTTTCGTGAGAAGTGCGGTTTGTGCCATTTAAGTTATATTTGTAATTTTGTCATTCTGTTAATATCTACATCTCCATATTCTTTGGCCTATCTGGTATAAAACTTATTAACTTAAATCCTAGTGTCGTTGTTGCTTTTAAGATATCAAAAAGTCTAATCTTGTACATGATGTGATGTTATTGTTGTAAATGACATGGCCTGAGATGTGATATTAACAGAATATGCTAGTAATTTTTCTTTTTTTGTCTTCAATTACTGCTACCATTCCAGCATGTTCATAGTGTCAAGTTTATGACATATTAGTTATGTTGCCATTGTGTTTCTTGTGCGTTTTAGGTGAATTGTACAAGTTGTTTTATATTAAGTATATATATAACAATAATTTTTTTAGTTAACGAACAAATATTTAAAGTATATTTTATTTTATTTACGAAAAAGCCTATCGTATATATAAATTAGTAGGACCAAGTTTAGTGTCTTTTTATCTAATTATTTTTCACAAAATCTTGTTATTTGAAAAATTCACACGAAATAATCCATTCTCATACAATTTGAATTAGTAATGGGATCCTCGATTTTGTGTGAAACTTGAGCTAGTAAAGACAAACAGTTTTGCAATTGAAAACCCCAGGGAATTATTTTTGTTGTTTTAGTGCATCCAACCAAATGATCAATGTATATTAGCTTTCTTAGTAAACTCAATGGGTTTAGAAATTTACTTTTCCAACTTTGTTGTGACTTGTGAGAGGTTATTTTTCATGGGAAAGGATCATCTGTGGTACTTAACCCCCTTGCAATGGGAGAGCGAATGAGACATAGAAGTGGAAAAAAAATCTACATTTAAATAACAAAAAAACTTGTTTTATTTTTCTTTCTCTCACAAACTTCACAAGATGCAGTTCTCCAATAATTTTAGAGGATCTTGATCCATTTTTCATAGATTTGGGTTAAACACTTGGACTTATCTTTTGATATTAATTTTTCAAATTACTCTTCTAAAGTCCAAGTTATTATTTTGGAATATGTTAGATGGAGGAGTTTAGAAAAGATGAGTGACGAGTAAATTTTAATTATTAGATGAAAATCTAAATTATTTATAAAATTAAATAAATAATGACAGCAGTTTTACATAATATTTTATATCACAATTTGTTGGTCTCAGATAAAACAAATTAAATAATAAAATATTTAATTATAATTAAAACTTATTGTTTCCCACCTTTATGTCTCAAACTCCTCAAATCAAACATAGTATTAAGTTAATGAATTGAAATATTATATTTTGACATGTAAAAGTCGACACAATCTCATGAGGGGAGTCCAACCTAAAAGACTAGTGGATTAGGTAGGAGAGTCTCATGGCTTAAGTACCACATTAAGCTTCCTTAGTTACTCAATGTGAGACTTATAACATTGTCACTCCCTTCTAAAAGCAAGGATCTGCGAGGGCTTCTGCGTCAGCTGGCTTTTAATGACAGCACCAGGTCTTATGACTTAAGTCCATAAAGAGAGCCCAACCCAATAGATTAGTCCATTAGGTGGGAGAACCTCATGCTTTAAGTACTACATTGAACTTCTATATTTACTCAATGTGAGACTCATAACATTAACATATATTGTTATATGTTGAAAGATATTCTTTATAAAAAAAAATATCAACTTAAAAACTTAATTGAAGTCGGATTTGACTTGTGCAAGGTTTGATCTTTTAAGCCTTTGTGATGATTTCAAAGACTTTGTGAGTTTTTACTTTCAAGTTTTAACTGCTAACATTTTTAATCTCACCATAGTTCATATATCAACAACTATATGGCTATATAGAAAAATTCAATGTACAAATGGATATAAAATGGTTATATATGGAAATTGAGTCAGGTCATACTGATGCCAACTTTGTAAAAGTATCAAGTATGGTTCTTTCTAAAGTGAAGTCGTCTCTAGCTCTTTTTCTTCTTTATTTTTATTTTTATTTTTATTTTTTTGTGAAATTGATGACCTGATTTTTTAAATTGATTAAAATATAAAAATACAAACCTTAGGTAAACCTTTGCTTTATCTACCTTATCATTGTATACTTAGGTTGCTGAGCATTAAGTTTGGACAACAAGTTGAGATTGTTGGAAAGAGGGATTGCAATTCTTCACCAGATTAATAATATGTTTGATTATGATATTTGTTTACCATAAAAGTGAAAACTTAACTTTCTAAGGCACGTTGACAAGAAAGAATGATTGATTTCTTTCAAAAATGTTTTTTGTACACCAAATATACGATACCCGCTTGATACATCGTGTTACATGTAAGTTTGGCTCCCTGTTCTCGTATACCATATGTTTGGCTATTGGATTTGCACCATATCCACATTTGAGTGAGGTGTCGCATTTCAGATGTTGAAATAACGGAGCTCAATTTCTTTTGAATTAACATGTCTCTAGAAGCCAAAATTTCACTCGTGACAAATTAAAAGATTTTAACCAAGAGTAGGCTATATCCCATCATCGTTGCGAATGCTTCTAATTGAATTGGTGTATATTTATAATGTGTTTGAATGGGTGCGATTGTAGAAGAAATCAAGGGAGGAGTAACTTGTTATTTGCTTTTAAAAAAACTAAAAAATGATTTCTTTTTATCAGAACAGATATTTATAAAAATAAATAAGTGGTGATCTAAATGTTATGGAATAATATGGAGAATATTCTTTTGAAATAAAAATTTGTCCTTTCCCTTTTCTTATATTTCAAACTCCTCCATTCAAGTATGGTACTAAATTTTTTTCCCTGAATATGTAGTAAAAGATAGTTTTTCTAGCTAAGGATATAGGGAATTTGGATTTGAACGTGGGCTAACTACTTTTCTGAGAGACCTTTGAACCATTTGTGTTGTGTGTGTTGTGTTATACTATTAAGAAATTTTCCATCAACTAATATCAATATATATGTAGACAATAATTTTTTATTAAACCAAAAATAGAATGTATCGTCAATTCAATAATTTATTTTTATTGATCACTTGTGAAAATGTTGAACATATGAAAATGAGTTTCAGCGTTAGATTTTACACTAGCTTTCTCGATTTCATTTGATATATATGGTTAATATTTTAAATACGATGCCATTTCTAAATCCCAATGTCAAGTATGAAATAATTTATTTTCATTCAACTTTTAATGATTAATTTTCTAACTGGTCTTAAGTGGAGTTAGCAGTTGAATTGCTACGTAAAAGGTGTATTTATGTTGATAAAATAGAGTTTAAGATGAGATTCATTTATATAGGCATACTTGTCATATCATAACGTTATTCGTATTGGTTTTCCACACAACCATACAAAACAAAATGTGTTAACTTATATTTCTTCCTTTTATTCTACTCATCTAGATGTGAAGTCTCATTTTTCTCTTTTCTATTTTTTGGTCGTCATCATCATCAAGAAGGGCCATGAAATACCCGAAGCGGTGATCATTGACCCTCTCATTTTCCTCACATTTAAACGTAGTTTTGTGTCGACGAGGTTTGAAGATGCATTCCAAGAAAAATGACAATATAATAGATAGTAAGTAGTTGAATCAAACATTAGGCTTATTATCTAATTTAATTCAAGATTTGTTGCGCATATGAATCTTGCTAAAGAAGAATGAATATTTTAGTAAGAAAATATAAATTATGTTATACAAAATCTCCAAATGGAAATGAGTTGTGCAAATTACATATTTGTTCCGAAATTATCAATGTCATAGTTGGATTTGTATGGCCATAATACTTAGCAGGTTCCTTGCACTGCCAATCTACTTACACCGTTGTTATTGGCCGTTATACTTTTTAGTTTACTTACACCATTGATACTTGTTATACCAAATGCTTCTTTTGTCACTGTAAACCCACATCCCTCTTTTCCAACGCATGTTGCTTCCACTATAGATTTGCTGTTTGTAGCTTCCCAGGAGCCTTGCTTGAAAGAACCACACGTACCCTCCGGGTTTCCAAAGCTAGCAAATTGGATTTCTCGAGATTACTTGCCCACCTTGACATGACAGCTCTAACTGTGCACCTTCATAGACATGAGCGCAAATGGTTCTGTTGTGGACTGTTTGGAAGGAAACGTTCTCAGGATTTCCACCTATTTCTTCAAACAAAACCAATGTGTTCTTGTCATTGTTCAAGAATGACCTTGGCACATGGTACCACCTTTGTGATGGATTGCCACAATTGGTGTTGCACTTTTCTGTTTGGTATTTTCCACGGTAGTCACACGTGTCACTGCATCCATTGGTAGTAGTAATCCAAGAAGGCCAATAACGACCAATGCTGTGCCCATTCACCCAAGCATGTCCTTTACCCAAGCCTTGCAAGTCCACCACCACGGGGTTTGTTCCAGGAAGGAGCTTTGAAGTCCGCCTTATACCAAGTCATGGGTCTTCCAACAGGATAAGGTTTGGATGAATCATTGATCCATGACACGCCAATGCGTGGTTGCGAGATCATAGAGGCGTTTCCTCTCACCATTCAAGCCAACCTTGTAAGTCCAAAGGTTGGTTGATAAATCAATGGTCTCATTGTTCTTTCCAACTAATTGAACTGGACCGCCTACTATACCAGTCTTTATCTTATCGAACCCTACGCCATAATTTGCAAGCCCAACGGTGGCACTAAGCAAAGTTATGATGTTTGTTCCCTTCTTCAAAGAAACATCTTTCTCGTATGTGAAATCTTTTCCCCATTGGCTAAATTGGTATCCTGCGCGCTTCTTGTTAACATAACCATGAAGAGTATGACCCTTAGTGTCCACGCGAAGAGTTGCATTGTTCCAAATAGAAGTGTCATTGATATCGACACTAGTCATGTACCATAAGTAATCACTGGCATCCAAAGTTAATTCCTTTTGCTCGAGAAGCTGGTGTGCCTTGAGTTTGCCCTGTCCTCGCAGGGTGTCTTTCATTGCCTCCGGTGTCCATGACCAAGTGAGCTTAGTAGATGCATCATCACTATTCTTCACCATTATTGAAGTCGACTATTAACCTTTGCAGTGTTGAAAACTTCTTTGTTGCAACCATCAAGAATGGTCACCGACCAAGCGGGGACAAAGTACTTACCATCCTGCTGTAAGTCAACATTAGCGTCATTGTTACTGTCTATATTGCTCAAGAAACAAAATCTTTCCCCTGTGGCATTGTTGTTGTATGTCGTTAGTGTGACTTGATTGCCAAAATCCTTGTCAGTCCTTGTTCCGTTAGTGAGGACCTTTTCCCCTAATTTTATTGCTGCATGAAGCTGCCTAAGATGTCCCCATTTGGGTTGATTCAAATTCCCATACTCATCAAGTGGCGCATCATAGTCATAAGATGTTGTCATATATGGACCTCCTGCTGTGCGACCAAAGTTGGTTCCTCCATGGTACATGTAGTAATTATTTAAAATCCCGCCGTTCTGGAAAAAGCGTGCAACCGAGAAAGCTGAGTCTTCGGCACTTCTATGGGGAACCCTTTCACCCCATTTTTGGAACCATCCAATCCAATTTTCAGTGAACATTTTGGGGCTTTTGGGGTTATTGGGTGTGAATTGGTCGCAATAGTACCCATTGCAAGTGTTGATGATAGGCTGGGGAGCATCTTTTTGCTGGCACATGATCCATGGGACACCGATATTTTGTGCTAGAGCCATTTGTGCACACCATTTGACATAAGCCTTCCCTGCATCTCCGTAACCCCACATGATATCTCCATATTCATTCTCAATCTGAGCAAGGATAATGGGTCCTCCTTGTGATGCAAACAACTTTGCTTCTTTGGCCATGTTCACAATCTTTGTAGTGAAAATTTGCATTTCGTTCTTGTAAACCGGGTTATCAGTTCTCAACTCAATCCCTGGCATACTGTGTAGCCACAATGGAAAGCCTCCATAGTTCCATTCTGCACAAACATAAGGACCTATCCTTAGAATGCCATACAGACCAGCCTCTTGGATGAGCTTGAAAAATTTGATAAAATCCAAATTTCCTGAGAAATCATAATTGCGCCGAACAGGTTCATGGCGGTCCCAAAATACGTAAGTTTCAATGGCATCAAGCCCTCCGTCCTTAGCTTTTTGAATAATGTCAGGCCACATCTCCACTGTGCTTCGAGGATAATGGACAGCACCAGAAAAAATAATGCGTCTTTCTCCGTTAAGAATCAGAGCATTGGAATCATAAGTACCCTCTATGGCAGAGCATGAGCTTAACAAAGCTAAACTCAATAAAAGAATCCCAACCCAAGAAGAAGAAGAACCCATTGTAAGCATATGATTATTCAATTTATTTTTTTTTTGCCCTCATTGAAATTGAGCACGAGGTTTATATAGGAAAACAAGTTAGTTAAAAATTTAAAATACCTTGTCAATAACTAAATTCGGTTCGTCAAGCTGGTAATTATGAAACAAAAAGGTGTAAGAATGGATAAACTCTCTGCAAATATTGTCGAAATGGCCTTTGACTCCTTCAATCTTTATCCATGACTAATTTTTCGTGAGAAGTGCGGTTTGTGCCATTTAAGTTATATTTGTAATTTTGTCATTCTGTTAATATCTACATCTCCATATTCTTTGGCCTATCTGGTATAAAACTTATTAACTTAAATCCTAGTGTCGTTGTTGCTTTTAAGATATCAAAAAGTCTAATCTTGTACATGATGTGATGTTATTGTTGTAAATGACATGGCCTGAGATGTGATATTAACAGAATATGCTAGTAATTTTTCTTTTTTTGTCTTCAATTACTGCTACCATTCCAGCATGTTCATAGTGTCAAGTTTATGACATATTAGTTATGTTGCCATTGTGTTTCTTGTGCGTTTTAGGTGAATTGTACAAGTTGTTTTATATTAAGTATATATATAACAATAATTTTTTTAGTTAACGAACAAATATTTAAAGTATATTTTATTTTATTTACGAAAAAGCCTATCGTATATATAAATTAGTAGGACCAAGTTTAGTGTCTTTTTATCTAATTATTTTTCACAAAATCTTGTTATTTGAAAAATTCACACGAAATAATCCATTCTCATACAATTTGAATTAGTAATGGGATCCTCGATTTTGTGTGAAACTTGAGCTAGTAAAGACAAACAGTTTTGCAATTGAAAACCCCAGGGAATTATTTTTGTTGTTTTAGTGCATCCAACCAAATGATCAATGTATATTAGCTTTCTTAGTAAACTCAATGGGTTTAGAAATTTACTTTTCCAACTTTGTTGTGACTTGTGAGAGGTTATTTTTCATGGGAAAGGATCATCTGTGGTACTTAACCCCCTTGCAATGGGAGAGCGAATGAGACATAGAAGTGGCAAAAAAATCTACATTTAAATAACAAAAAAACTTGTTTTATTTTTCTTTCTCTCACAAACTTCACAAGATGCAGTTCTCCAATAATTTTAGAGGATCTTGATCCATTTTTCATAGAGTGGGTTAAACACTTGGACTTATCTTTTGATATTAATTTTTCAAATTACTCTTCTAAAGTCCAAGTTATTATTTTGGAATATGTTAGATGGAGGAGTTTAGAAAAGGTGAGTGACGAGTAAATTTTAATTATTAGATGAAAATCTAAATTATTTATAAAATTAAATAAATAATGACCATTTTACATAATATTTTATATCACAATTTGTTGGTCTCAGATAAAACAAATTAAATAATAAAATATTTAATTATAATTAAAACTTATTGTTTCCCACCTTTATGTCTCAAACTCCTCAAATCAAACATAGTATTAAGTTAATGAATTGAAATATTATATTTGACATGTAAAAGTCGACACAATCTCATGAGGGGAGTCCAACCTAAAAGACTAGTGGATTAGGTAGGAGAGTCTCATGGCTTAAGTACCACATTAAGCTTCCTTAGTTACTCAATGTGAGACTTATAACATTGTCACTCCCTTCTAAAAGCAAGGATCTGCGAGGGCTTCTGCGTCAGCTGGCTTTTAATGACAGCACCGGGTCTTATGACTTAAGTCCATAAAGAGAGCCCAACCCAATAGATTAGTCCATTAGGTGGGAGAACCTCATGCTTTAAGTACTACATTGAACTTCTATATTTACTCAATGTGAGACTCATAACATTAACATATATTGTTATATGTTGAAAGATATTCTTTATAAAAAAATATCAACTTAAAAACTTAATTGAAGTCGGATTTGACTTGTGCAAGGTTTGATCTTTTAAGCCTTTGTGATGATTTCAAAGACTTTATGAGTTTTTACTTTCAAGTTTTAACTGCTAACATTTTTAATCTCACCATAGTTCATATATCAACAACTATATGGCTATATAGAAAAATTCAATGTACAAATGGATATAAAATGGTTATATATGGAAATTGAGTCAGGTCATACTGATGCCAACTTTGTAAAAGTATCAAGTATGGTTCTTTCTAAAGTGAAGTCGTCTCTAGCTCTTTTTCTTCTTTATTTTTATTTTTATTTTTTTGTGAAATTGATGACCTGAGTTTTTAAATTGATTAAAATATAAAAATACAAACCTTAGGTAAACCTTTGCTTTATCTACCTTATCATTGTATACTTAGGTTGCTGAGCATTAAGTTTGGACAACAAGTTGAGATTGTTGGAAAGAGGGATTGCAATTCTTCACCAGATTAATAATATGTTTGATTATGATATTTGTTTACCATAAAAGTGAAAACTTAACTTTCTAAGGCACGTTGACAAGAAAGAATGATTGATTTCTTTCAAAAATGTTTTTTGTACACCAAATATACGATACCCGCTTGATACATCGTGTTACATGTAAGTTTGGCTCCCTGTTCTCGTATACCATATGTTTGGCTATTGGATTTGCACCATATCCACATTTGAGTGAGGTGTCGCATTTCAGATGTTGAAATAACGGAGCTCAATTTCTTTTGAATTAACATGTCTCTAGAAGCCAAAATTTCACTCGTGACAAATTAAAAGATTTTAACCAAGAGTAGGCTATATCCCATCATCGTTGCGAATGCTTCTAATTGAATTGGTGTATATTTATAATGTGTTTGAATGGGTGCGATTGTAGAAGAAATCAAGGGAGGAGTAACTTGTTATTTGCTTTTAAAAAAACTAAAAAATGATTTCTTTTTATCAGAACAGATATTTATAAAAATAAATAAGTGGTGATCTAAATGTTATGGAATAATATGGAGAATATTCTTTTGAAATAAAAATTTGTCCTTTCCCTTTTCTTATATTTCAAACTCCTCCATTCAAGTATGGCACTAAATTTTTTTCCCTGAATATGTAGTAAAAGATAGTTTTTCTAGCTGAGGATATAGGGAATTTGGATTTGAACGTGGGCTAACTACTTTTCTGAGAGACCTTTGAACCATTTGTGTTGTGTGTGTTGTGTTATACTATTAAGAAATTTTCCATCAACTAATATCAATATATATGTAGACAATAATTTTTTATTAAACCAGAAATAGAATGTATCGTCAATTCAATAATTTATTTTTATTGATCACTTGTGAAAATGTTGAACATATGAAAATGAGTTTCAGCGTTAGATTTTACACTAGCTTTCTCGATTTCATTTGATATATATGGTTAATATTTTAAATACGATGCCATTTCTAAATCCCAATGTCAGTATGAAATAATTTATTTTCATTCAACTTTTAATGATTAATTTTCTAACTGGTCTTAGGTGGAGTTAGCAGTTGAATTGCTACGTAAAAGGTGTATTTATGTTGATAAAATAGAGTTTAAGATGAGATTCATTTATATAGGCATACTTGTCATATCATAACGTTATTCGTATTGGTTTTCCACACAACCATACAAAACAAAATGTGTTAACTTATATTTCTTCCTTTTATTCTACTCATCTAGATGTGAAGTCTCATTTTTCTCTTTTCTATTTTTTGGTCGTCATCATCATCAAGAAGGGCCATGAAATACCCGAAGCGGTGATCATTGACCCTCTCATTTTCCTCACATTTAAACGTAGTTTTGTGTCGACGAGGTTTGAAGATGCATTCCAAGAAAAATGACAATATAATAGATAGTAAGTAGTTGAATCAAACATTAGGCTTATTATCTAATTTAATTCAAGATTTGCTGCGCATATGAATCTTGCTAAAGAAGAATGAATATTTTAGTAAGAAAATATAAATTATGTTATACAAAATCTCCAAATGGAAATGAGTTGTGCAAATTACATATTTGTTCCGAAATTATCAATGTCATAGTTGGATTTGTATGGCCATAATACTTAGCAGGTTGCTTGCACTGCCAATCTACTTACACCGTTGTTATTGGCCGTTATACTTTTTAGTTTACTTACACCATTGATACTTGTTATACCAAATGCTTCTTTTGTCACTGTAAACCCACATCCCTCTTTTCCAACGCATGTTGCTTCCACTATAGATTTGCTGTTTGTAGCTTCCCAGGAGCCTTGCTTGAAAGAACCACACGTACCCTCCGGGTTTCCAAAGCTAGCAAATTGGATTTCTGAGATTACTTGCCCACCTTGACATGACAGCTCTAACTGTGCACCTTCATAGACATGAGCGCAAATGGTTCCTGTTGTGGACTTGTTTGGAAGGAAACGTTCTCAGGATTTCCACATATTTCTTCAAACAAAACCAATGTGTTCTTGTCATTGTTCAAGAATGACCTTGGCACATGGTACCACCTTTGTGATGGATTGCCACAATTGGTGTTGCACTTTTCTGTTTGGTATTTTCCACGGTAGTCACACGTGTCACTGCATCCATTGGTAGTAGTAATCCAAGAAGGCCAATACCGACCAATGCTGTGCCCATTCACCCAAGCATGTCCTTTACCCAAGCCTTGCAAGTCCACCACCACAGGGTTTGTTCCAGAAGGAGCTTTGAAGTCCGCCTTATACCAAGTCATGGGTCTTCCAACAGGATAAGGTTTGGATGAATCATTGATCCATGACACGCCAATGCGTGGTTGCAGATCATAGAGGCGTTTCCTCTCACCATTCAAGCCAACCTTGTAAGTCCAAAGGTTGGTTGATAAATCAATGGTCTCATTGTTCTTTCCAACTAATTGAACTGGACCGCCTACTATACCAGTCTTTATCTTATCGAACCCTACGCCATAATTTGCAAGCCCAACGGTGGCACTAAGCAAAGTTATGATGTTTGTTCCCTTCTTCAAAGAAACATCTTTCTCGTATGTGAAATCTTTTCCCCATTGGCTAAATTGGTATCCTGCGCGCTTCTTGTTAACATAACCATGAAGAGTATGACCCTTAGTGTCCACGCGAAGAGTTGCATTGTTCCAAATAGAAGTGTCATTGATATCGACACTAGTCATGTACCATAAGTAATCACTGGCATCCAAAGTTAATTCCTTTTGCTCGAGAAGCTGGTGTGCCTTGAGTTTGCCCTGTCCTCGCAGGGTGTCTTTCATTGCCTCCGGTGTCCATGACCAAGTGAGCTTAGTAGATGCATCATCACTATTCTTCACCATTATTGAAGTCTGACTATTAACCTTTGCAGTGTTGAAAACTTCTTTGTTGCAACCATCAAGAATGGTCACTGACCAAGCGGGGACAAAGTACTTACCATCCGCTGTAAGTCAACATTAGCGTCATTGTTACTGTCTATATTGCTCAAGAAACAAAATCTTTCCCCTGTGGCATTGTTGTTGTATGTCGTTAGTGTGACTTGATTGCCAAAATCCTTGTCAGTCCTTGTTCCGTTAGTGAGGACCTTTTCCCCTAATTTTATTGCTGCATGAAGCTGCCTAAGATGTCCCCATTTGGGTTGATTCAAATTCCCATACTCATCAAGTGGCGCATCATAGTCATAAGATGTTGTCATATATGGACCTCCTGCTGTGCGACCAAAGTTGGTTCCTCCATGGTACATGTAGTAATTATTTAAAATCCCGCCGTTCTGGAAAAAGCGTGCAACCGAGAAAGCTGAGTCTTCGGCACTTCTATGGGGAACCCTTTCACCCCATTTTTGGAACCATCCAATCCAATTTTCAGTGAACATTTTGGGACTTTTGGGGTTATTGGGTGTGAATTGGTCGCAATAGTACCCATTGCAAGTGTTGATGATAGGCTGGGGAGCATCTTTTTGCTGGCACATGATCCATGGGACACCGATATTTTGTGCTAGAGCCATTTGTGCACACCATTTGACATAAGCCTTCCCTGCATCTCCGTAACCCCACATGATATCTCCATATTCATTCTCAATCTGAGCAAGGATAATGGGTCCTCCTTGTGATGCAAACAACTTTGCTTCTTTGGCCATGTTCACAATCTTTGTAGTGAAAATTTGCATTTCGTTCTTGTAAACCGGGTTATCAGTTCTCAACTCAATCCCTGGCATACTGTGTAGCCACAATGGAAAGCCTCCATAGTTCCATTCTGCACAAACATAAGGACCTATCCTTAGAATGCCATACAGACCAGCCTCTTGGATGAGCTTGAAAAATTTGATAAAATCCAAATTTCCTGAGAAATCATAATTGCGCCGAACAGGTTCATGGCGGTCCCAAAATACGTAAGTTTCAATGGCATCAAGCCCTCCGTCCTTAGCTTTTTGAATAATGTCAGGCCACATCTCCACTGTGCTTCGAGGATAATGGACAGCACCAGAAAAAATAATGCGTCTTTCTCCGTTAAGAATCAGAGCATTGGAATCATAAGTAACCTCTATGGCAGAGCATGAGCTTAGCAAAGCTAAACTCAATAAAAGAATCCCAACCCAAGAAGAAGAAGAACCCATTGTAAGCATATGATTATTCATTTTTTTTTTTGCCCTCATTGAAATTGAGCACGAGGTTTATATAGGAAAGCAAGTTAGTTAAAAATTTAAAATACCTTGTCAATAACTAAATTCGGTTCGTCAAGCTGGTAATTATGAAACAAAAAGGTGTAAGAATGGATAAACTCTCTGCAAATATTGTCGAAATGGCTTTTGACTCCTTCAATCTTTATCCATGACTAATTTTTCGTGAGAAGTGCGGTTTGTGCCATTTAAGTTATATTTGTAATTTTGTCATTCTGTTAATATCTACATCTCCATATTCTTTGGCCTATCTGGTATAAAACTTATTAACTTAAATCCTAGTGTCGTTGTTGCTTTTAAGATATCAAAAAGTCTAATCTTGTACATGATGTGATGTTATTGTTGTAAATGACATGGCCTGAGATGTGATATTAACAGAATATGCTAGTAATTTTTCTTTTTTTGTCTTCAATTACTGCTACCATTCCAGCATGTTCATAGTGTCAAGTTTATGACATATTAGTTATGTTGCCATTGTGTTTCTTGTGCGTTTTAGGTGAATTGTACAAGTTGTTTTATATTAAGTATATATATAACAATAATTTTTTTAGTTAACGAACAAATATTTAAAGTATATTTTATTTTATTTTATTTATTTGAAAAAGCCTATCGTATATATAAATTAGTAGGACCAAGTTTAGTGTCTTTTTATCTAATTATTTTTCACAAAATCTTGTTATTTGAAAAATTCACACGAAATAATCCATTCTCATACAATTTGAATTAGTAATGGGATCCTCGATTTTGTGTGAAACTTGAGCTAGTAAAGACAAACAGTTTTGCAATTGAAAACCCCAGGGAATTATTTTTGTTGTTTTAGTGCATCCAACCAAATGATCAATGTATATTAGCTTTCTTAGTAAACTCAATGGGTTTAGAAATTTACTTTTCCAACTTTGTTGTGACTTGTGAGAGGTTATTTTTCATGGGAAAGGATCATCTGTGGTACTTAACCCCCTTGCAATGGGAGAGCGAATGAGACATAGAAGTGGCAAAAAAATCTACATTTAAATAACAAAAAAACTTGTTTTATTTTTCTTTCTCTCACAAACTTCACAAGATGCAGTTCTCCAATAATTTTAGAGGATCTTGATCCATTTTTCATAGAGTGGGTTAAACACTTGGACTTATCTTTTGATATTAATTTTTCAAATTACTCTTCTAAAGTCCAAGTTATTATTTTGGAATATGTTAGATGGAGGAGTTTAGAAAAGGTGAGTGACGAGTAAATTTTAATTATTAGATGAAAGTCTAAATTATTTATAAAATTAAATAAATAATGACCTGCAGTTTTACATAATATTTTATATCACAATTTGTTGGTCTCAGATAAAACAAATTAAATAATAAAATATTTAATTATAATTAAAACTTATTGTTTCCCACCTTTATGTCTCAAACTCCTCAAATCAAACATAGTATTAAGTTAATGAATTGAAATATTATATTTTGACATGTAAAAGTCGACACAATCTCATGAGGGGAGTCCAACCTAAAAGACTAGTGGATTAGGTAGGAGAGTCTCATGGCTTAAGTACCACATTAAGCTTCCTTAGTTACTCAATGTGAGACTTATAACATTGCCACTCCCTTCTAAAAGCAAGGATCTGCGAGGGCTTCTGCGTCAGCTGGCTTTTAATGACAGCACCGGGTCTTATGACTTAAGTCCATAAAGAGAGCCCAACCCAATAGATTAGTCCATTAGGTGGGAGAACCTCATGCTTTAAGTACTACATTGAACTTCTATATTTACTCAATGTGAGACTCATAACATTAACATATATTGTTATATGTTGAAAGATATTCTTTATAAAAAAAAATATCAACTTAAAAACTTAATTGAAGTCGGATTTGACTTGTGCAAGGTTTGATCTTTTAAGCCTTTGTGATGATTTCAAAGACTTTATGAGTTTTTACTTTCAAGTTTTAACTGCTAACATTTTTAATCTCACCATAGTTCATATATCAACAACTATATGGCTATATAGAAAAATTCAATGTACAAATGGATATAAAATGGTTATATATGGAAATTGAGTCAGGTCATACTGATGCCAACTTTGTAAAAGTATCAAGTATGGTTCTTTCTAAAGTGAAGTCGTCTCTAGCTCTTTTTCTTCTTTATTTTTATTTTTATTTTTATTTTTTGTGAAATTGATGACCTGATTTTTTAAATTGATTAAAATATAAAAATACAAACCTTAGGTAAACCTTTGCTTTATCTACCTTATCATTGTATACTTAGGTTGCTGAGCATTAAGTTTGGACAACAAGTTGAGATTGTTGGAAAGAGGGATTGCAATTCTTCACCAGATTAATAATATGTTTGATTATGATATTTGTTTACCATAAAAGTGAAAACTTAACTTTCTAAGGCACGTTGACAAGAAAGAATGATTGATTTCTTTCAAAAATGTTTTTTGTACACCAAATATACGATACCCGCTTGATACATCGTGTTACATGTAAGTTTGGCTCCCTGTTCTCGTATACCATATGTTTGGCTATTGGATTTGCACCATATCCACATTTGAGTGAGGTGTCGCATTTCAGATGTTGAAATAACGGAGCTCAATTTCTTTTGAATTAACATGTCTCTAGAAGCCAAAATTTCACTCGTGACAAATTAAAAGATTTTAACCAAGAGTAGGCTATATCCCATCATCGTTGCGAATGCTTCTAATTGAATTGGTGTATATTTATAATGTGTTTGAATGGGTGCGATTGTAGAAGAAATCAAGGGAGGAGTAACTTGTTATTTGCTTTTAAAAAAACTAAAAAATGGTTTCTTTTTATCAGAACAGATATTTATAAAAATAAATAAGTGGTGATCAAAATGTTATGGAATAATATGGAGAATATTCTTTTGAAATAAAAATTTGTCCTTTCCCTTTTCTTATATTTCAAACTCCTCCATTCAAGTATGGTACTAAATTTTTTTCCCTGAATATGTAGTAAAAGATAGTTTTTCTAGCTAAGGATATAGGGAATTTGGATTTGAACGTGGGCTAACTACTTTTCTGAGAGACCTTTGAACCATTTGTGTTGTGTGTGTTGTGTTATACTATTAAGAAATTTTCCATCAACTAATATCAATATATATGTAGACAATAATTTTTTATTAAACCAGAAATAGAATGTATCGTCAATTCAATAATTTATTTTTATTGATCACTTGTGAAAATGTTGAACATATGAAAATGAGTTTCAGCGTTAGATTTTACACTAGCTTTCTCGATTTCATTTGATATATATGGTTAATATTTTAAATACGATGCCATTTCTAAATCCCAATGTCAGTATGAAATAATTTATTTTCATTCAACTTTTAATGATTAATTTTCTAACTGGTCTTAGGTGGAGTTAGCAGTTGAATTGCTACGTAAAAGGTGTATTTATGTTGATAAAATAGAGTTTAAGATGAGATTCATTTATATAGGCATACTTGTCATATCATAACGTTATTCGTATTGGTTTTCCACACAACCATACAAAACAAAATGTGTTAACTTATATTTCTTCCTTTTATTCTACTCATCTAGATGTGAAGTCTCATTTTTCTCTTTTCTATTTTTTGGTCGTCATCATCATCAAGAAGGGCCATGAAATACCCGAAGCGGTGATCATTGACCCTCTCATTTTCCTCACATTTAAACGTAGTTTTGTGTCGACGAGGTTTGAAGATGCATTCCAAGAAAAATGACAATATAATAGATAGTAAGTAGTTGAATCAAACATTAGGCTTATTATCTAATTTAATTCAAGATTTGTTGCGCATATGAATCTTGCTAAAGAAGAATGAATATTTTAGTAAGAAAATATAAATTATGTTATACAAAATCTCCAAATGGAAATGAGTTGTGCAAATTACATATTTGTTCCGAAATTATCAATGTCATAGTTGGATTTGTATGGCCATAATACTTAGCAGGTTGCTTGCACTGCCAATCTACTTACACCGTTGTTATTGGCCGTTATACTTTTTAGTTTACTTACACCATTGATACTTGTTATACCAAATGCTTCTTTTGTCACTGTAAACCCACATCCCTCTTTTCCAACGCATCTTCGCTTCCACTATAGATTTGCTGTTTGTAGCTTCCCAGGAGCCTTGCTTGAAAGAACCACACGTACCCTCCGGGTTTCCAAAGCTAGCAAATTGGATTTCTGAGATTACTTGCCCACCTTGACATGACAGCTCTAACTGTGCACCTTCATAGACATGAGCGCAAATGGTTCCTGTTGTGACTGTTTGGAAGGAAACGTTCTCAGGATTTCCACCTATTTCTTCAAACAAAACCAATGTGTTCTTGTCATTGTTCAAGAATGACCTTGGCACATGGTACCACCTTTGTGATGGATTGCCACAATTGGTGTTGCACTTTTCTGTTTGGTATTTTCCACGGTAGTCACACGTGTCACTGCATCCATTGGTAGTAGTAATCCAAGAAGGCCAATACCGACCAATGCTGTGCCCATTCACCCAAGCATGTCCTTTACCCAAGCCTTGCAAGTCCACCACCACAGGGTTTGTTCCAGAAGGAGCTTTGAAGTCCGCCTTATACCAAGTCATGGGTCTTCCAACAGGATAAGGTTTGGATGAATCATTGATCCATGACACGCCAATGCGTGGTTGCAGATCATAGAGGCGTTTCCTCTCACCATTCAAGCCAACCTTGTAAGTCCAAAGGTTGGTTGATAAATCAATGGTCTCATTGTTCTTTCCAACTAATTGAACTGGACCGCCTACTATACCAGTCTTTATCTTATCGAACCCTACGCCATAATTTGCAAGCCCAACGGTGGCACTAAGCAAAGTTATGATGTTTGTTCCCTTCTTCAAAGAAACATCTTTCTCGTATGTGAAATCTTTTCCCCATTGGCTAAATTGGTATCCTGCGCGCTTCTTGTTAACATAACCATGAAGAGTATGACCCTTAGTGTCCACGCGAAGAGTTGCATTGTTCCAAATAGAAGTGTCATTGATATCGACACTAGTCATGTACCATAAGTAATCACTGGCATCCAAAGTTAATTCCTTTTGCTCGAGAAGCTGGTGTGCCTTGAGTTTGCCCTGTCCTCGCAGGGTGTCTTTCATTGCCTCCGGTGTCCATGACCAAGTGAGCTTAGTAGATGCATCATCACTATTCTTCACCATTATTGAAGTCTGACTATTAACCTTTGCAGTGTTGAAAACTTCTTTGTTGCAACCATCAAGAATGGTCACTGACCAAGCGGGGACAAAGTACTTACCATCCTGCTGTAAGTCAACATTAGCGTCATTGTTACTGTCTATATTGCTCAAGAAACAAAATCTTTCCCCGTGGCATTGTTGTTGTATGTCGTTAGTGTGACTTGATTGCCAAAATCCTTGTCAGTCCTTGTTCCGTTAGTGAGGACCTTTTCCCCTAATTTTATTGCTGCATGAAGCTGCCTAAGATGTCCCCATTTGGGTTGATTCAAATTCCCATACTCATCAAGTGGCGCATCATAGTCATAAGATGTTGTCATATATGGACCTCCTGCTGTGCGACCAAAGTTGGTTCCTCCATGGTACATGTAGTAATTATTTAAAATCCCGCCGTTCTGGAAAAAGCGTGCAACCGAGAAAGCTGAGTCTTCGGCACTTCTATGGGGAACCCTTTCACCCCATTTTTGGAACCATCCAATCCAATTTTCAGTGAACATTTTGGGGCTTTTGGGGTTATTGGGTGTGAATTGGTCGCAATAGTACCCATTGCAAGTGTTGATGATAGGCTGGGGAGCATCTTTTTGCTGGCACATGATCCATGGGACACCGATATTTTGTGCTAGAGCCATTTGTGCACACCATTTGACATAAGCCTTCCCTGCATCTCCGTAACCCCACATGATATCTCCATATTCATTCTCAATCTGAGCAAGGATAATGGGTCCTCCTTGTGATGCAAACAACTTTGCTTCTTTGGCCATGTTCACAATCTTTGTAGTGAAAATTTGCATTTCGTTCTTGTAAACCGGGTTATCAGTTCTCAACTCAATCCCTGGCATACTTGTGTAGCCACAATGGAAAGCCTCCATAGTTCCATTCTGCACAAACATAAGGACCTATCCTTAGAATGCCATACAGACCAGCCTCTTGGATGAGCTTGAAAAATTTGATAAAATCCAAATTTCCTGAGAAATCATAATTGCGCCGAACAGGTTCATGGCGGTCCCAAAATACGTAAGTTTCAATGGCATCAAGCCCTCCGTCCTTAGCTTTTTGAATAATGTCAGGCCACATCTCCACTGTGCTTCGAGGATAATGGACAGCACCAGAAAAAATAATGCGTCTTTCTCCGTTAAGAATCAGAGCATTGGAATCATAAGTAACCTCTATGGCAGAGCATGAGCTTAGCAAAGCTAAACTCAATAAAAGAATCCCAACCCAAGAAGAAGAAGAACCCATTGTAAGCATATGATTATTCATTTTTTTTTTTTTGCCCTCATTGAAATTGAGCACGAGGTTTATATAGGAAAGCAAACAGCCTATGAATAACGAAATTGGGCTCGTTGTCATAACTGAATTAACTCATGTGGGTTGGTAATTATGGAGAAGACATATAAATATGGATAAACTCTCTGCAAAATATTGACAGAATCCCATTTGACTGCTTTAATTATCCGTATCTATTATCTGTGACAAGTGCGAGTTGTGCCAACTAAGTTATATTTGTAAATTTGTCATTCCATTAATATCTCTATTTCCTTTTTCCTTGGCCTATCTTGGTATATAATTTAATTAACTCCAATACTTCTTTTTTTTTTACTAATAACTCCAATACTTGTTCCACTCTTATCGTTATAAATGATAAGGAATAAGACGTGATATCCATTCGGATAAAAAAGTTAATTCGTAGACAAATGAGTAAGTTTATTTATAGAGTGGGTGATTAATATTAGTTGCGAACATGTAAAGAATTACAATGTAAATAAAATTTTTTTTAATATATTGTCAGTATAGAAAATATTTGCACTTGCATTTAATTATGTATTGACACATTAATTATAAATGTGATTATGCATGAGATATCAAATCTATTAAATAATATGTCAGCATATTATTAAATATAAGTGTAAATGCAGGTACTCACCTCCGCCCATCCCGCATGGGACAAGTTTAAAACCTTGTCACAACAGGGTGGGATGGGTGTTGGTTTAAGGTCAATCCATCCTACCCCGCCCTACCTTACATTTACATAAATATTGTACTTAATTTAGTTAATAATAATTTTTTAATCATATATTTTCACTAGTTTAATGTTTATTCTTAACATATTTTTTAGTTTATATGAGATGATAAATTAGTTTTAAGATAGTGGTTTGTATAAATCTGCTTTAAAATATACATAAGTGTAGGGCTAGACAAGGCGGGACAGTAAAATGCGGGTGGGAGTTTTGATATTTTTCTTGCAAGGCATGTATTAGTTTTAATCTTAAGAATGTGCGACGAGATTGAATTGAGCAAAAACTTACCCTTACCTGTCCTATTGCCAAACCTATCTCTTGTAAGGCTTTTGTATTCCAATTTGTTGCAAAGGATTTGTGTTATATATTAAAACTCTTATATTAAATTACTAAAAGATATATATATGAAATGATTAAAAAAATTAATTAAAAGTAAAATAATATTTATTTACAACTATGAAATGATCACATCAGTTTATAAGCAAAATGCTTAAATTATAACTTTTGAAAAAGAAGAAGTTATTTTTAGTGTAAAAAAATAATTAATAGCTATTAATTTAACAAGTCAAATATGTTATCAGCAAATAAGTAGATTAAAAATTCATATATGTTATTAACTCTGCTCAGACTTCTCAAGAGTATTTAGTTAGGATTTTGTTTTATTTTCCCTCTATTTCTGTAATAAACAAGCTTGAAGATTTATGTAAGAGTTTCATCAAGTCTGGAAACCTGTTTTCACTTCAAAATTTTGAAGATCTTTAGTTTAGATAATTTTTTTTGGTCAACAATTGAGATAATATTCAAAGTGAATTCGCATGCAGCATATTCTGCTCAAGACTGGTTTATTACATCCAGGGAGTAGTGATGAAAACAATAAGCCCAATCTTTGTAACAACGTTTACTCACCTGTGCATGGTAATTGTTGCTATCATTGGCTCCTTCATTTAGCAAATGTACCTGGGAAGGTATGAGAATCAAGTACCAACCAAAACACATGTGACATGCCAAAGAACTAATCTTTTTTTGTTTTTAAGAAAAAAATAAGATTAAACTAAAAGAATCTAATAAATTCTTAGGTGTTTTCTGAATAAAAGATTTTTCTTACTCTCATCTACGTACCTACTTGAAGCATCGATTGATATGAACCATCTTCTTGGATTCGAATGCCAGGGGGATCTATTTCAATAGACTTGACAAAGGAACTACATTGTCTATTCTAGTGGGTCTACCTTACATCTTAGCTTAAAATCTTAGATAGTGTTTGAAATCAATTAAAATAAAAAATGATTTTATTTGATTTAAAAATTAAATTTTGTGTTTAAAACTTACTAAAAAAAGATATTTAAATTGATTTAGAAATCAAATTATATATTTAACTCATTAAAATGAGTAATTAATTTGATTCGATTTTATTATTTTATATTTTTAGTCTTATAAGAAGTTGTTAGAGATAGTTATAAAGGTAAAATAGTTTATTCATTTAAAATCAAATCAAATTTTAATAAATTCTATCAAATTTGATAAAATTTTCAAAACAAAAAGAATGAAATCTATAGAATTTTAGAAATCAAATTATTTTTTATTTTTTAATATTTCAAATACAAAATTTAATTAGATTTGATTTACAAATTATTTTTTATTTTTTTTACATTCCAAACACGCTAATGTATTAGATTCTGAAGTCCTTCTACATTATATGATCTTCACCTTATTTATTCCTATCTATTGTGAGACTTCTTCACTCACTTACATTATACTCACACTTAAATTCTTAACATTATATACCATTAAATATTTAACACATCAACTTTTGTAGGTCATCCATGTCTCACATAATAACTATATTTTTAATGTTATAATTGAAGTGTTAAATATTAATTTAATGACATAGAATAATAGAAATCTTTTATTCCACAAACATGTAAGAATTTCTGTTTATTAGGTAATCGATGCCATTGTCATTATTTCGAGGCTGTACCTTATGGTGTGGGGCAAAAACAAAGATTACGTACGAGTCACCAAATCCAATTATTAAAGAGCTTCTATTGCTGGCTAAGCAAAATTGTAGCTGAGAGCAACGCCAAAAAAAGATCATTATACTCATGAGACCATCTGTATCACTAATTTTGGTGCAGGAAACATAACTAGAGATGAATAAGTACCTGATCGAAAACATACCAATTACAATCTAAATTGCAACTATCCTAGGACATTCCAGCTACAATGCACCCTCCAAATGCCTATTAAACAACGGCGCAACTATATAGGTTCCTAGTTGTTTGATCTTCAATTATGATGTACGAGTAGAGGTTTTTATTGTAACAATAAGGTATTTATCTCAATAAGGCAGAAGATAGTGCCACTATGAATATACATTATATTGATGCAGAGCTGGATGTCAAGTATTGATTTCACAGGCTCACAGCACCAAGAAATTTCAGAGGTTGGAGATATATTCCAATTGAGTAATACTAGATATACACAATTACACACAAATCATCTCACATTAACATAATTTTAATTGTTTGATTATAATTGATCTCATATCATTTTTTGCAATTTCACTATGCTTCTGCCACATCATCCTGAGAGGAATTGATGTGAAGGAAGTTTTATCCATTCCAATCAACTCCCTTAATTTAAAACTTTAGAAAGGCACCATCGAATTTACACTATGATGATATATAATTAACTATAATCTGTAAATTCAATCATTTTGATTGGGCTTAATAATTCACTAAACCTTTGCATTCAATAGGACATTATTGAATTTTTGTGGAGTTTTGAGTTTGAGATACACGTTATATGTTCAGCTAAAGCAATCAATTCGCAGGTAAATGAGTAAATTTATTTACAAAGTGAGGATTAATATTAGTTACGAAAATGAAAAGAATTACAATATAAATAAAATGTTCCATATCTATTATATTAATCAAAAGAACTCTCAATCCTCATTGCATTTGATTTGATGGAAGAACAGATAGATACATGAATAATAAGCTTGGTAAACTCACTCAACAATACTTACCCTCCTATTATTATAAGAAACCTATAGTATATATGCTCAACTAAGTGGATCAACCACTTGTGTTTTGATTGCACTAGCTATGCAATCTCATTATCAAGCATGTCTAATTGGATAACGAATACTAAGCAATTTTACATCATCTATGACGGGTCCACAAAGTGAACCAGAGTTATCATTCTTCATGGTGTAATATGTGCTTAAGAACCTGATGCGAGTACGTGTTGACACAGCCTTGAACCGAAGCTTGCCTCTAATAAACCCTCCTTTGCCCTTGGATTGATATGGGACTTGGACAGTGTCTCTGCCAGCAAATGCTTCTACTACCATGGAACCTTCACATGCATTGTTGGCATCACCCACAGCAAAAGTGAGGTCATAAACCTTGTTAATCGTAGTGATGACCACTTGTGCAAGAGCACTCTCTTTCCCTGCAACAAGTTCAATGGCTCTTTTCCCCTCAGGCACAGCGAAGTGATCAGAATCAATGTACTTCACGGCTTTGAGAGACTCAACTATCCATCCTGACAAAGGACTGTGAGCATCCTCAATGTGGGGTGGGATCAGGACCCCCCAAGATGCGTTGGGGAACACATATGGGCCTTCTTCAAAGTTCCCATTCTTCAGCAAATTGGCTGCACCGACATTGCAAAATACCCAGTTTAGTCAGCTTTGTAGGTTCAAAATCGGTATTTGAGAGAGATTCTTACGTGAATTTAGAATAGTCAAGTGTAAATTAATCACATTATTATTAATTATTAATTAAATATAATAATTATTTATTATTTAATGATATAATTAATCGAGTATACACAATTTATATGTTCTAAGTTTATATAAATTTTTTTTTCAAACCAAACTTTTACCAAAATTTGATCTACTAATATATTATATACTACTAGATGAACACTTGTGTTTATGCACATGCAATACATGTGCAATGCTCTTTGAGGTAATATATTATATAATAGATACTTGTGTTTATAACAAATGCAATCGAAATATATAAAAAATTATATAAACAAATAAAATAAAAAAAAATAAAAAAATTAATGTATGATTGTCTCAAATTCAAATTTTATAAATGAAAAAAATTAATGTTAAAAAATTTTACATTTTTTGATGACTTGACTTAATTTGATTTCAGATTAATCGAATTTAATATGATTTTTAAATATCGAAATTTATACAAATAATAATAATAAAAATAAAAATAAAAATAGAAAGTTTAAAAATCTTATATTTTTATTTAAAAAGAGTATAATTAGATAAAATAATTAATTTTATAATAATTAACTCAAGAATTTTTAAAAAAAAAATCAAACAAAGTAGATGTTTAATGCATTTGATATCAAAATGACACCAATGACAAAACATCATAGCTAGCTAGAGAGAGGGGCAGCAAAGAGAGATAATTCACCTCTGGTTCTTTTGGGTGGGTTCAAAACCTTCAGGGCAACCGAATCAATAAGTGGGCCACAAGCTGGATCCTCTTCCACACCCGGGTTATGGATCACAATTTCTCCTTCTGGGTAATCTGCTCGGAACCCACAAGCAAAAAATTCCCAACCATTGCTACTATACATAGTCTGAATGGGGATCACTCCCCAATCGCTCTTCTCAGTAGTTGGCACCACGGACACGTTGAGCTTCTCCTCTTGTGCACATGTGCGAACGGCACTGAATGTGATGGAGTAGAACAAGCCCTTAATGAACTTGACCTTTTGCTTAATGGAAGCTTCATTGCCAAGCCTAACAGCGTAGGAACCCTCAGGCACAACCAGCAGCATGTCACCTTGTTTCTGCCCTGATTTTATATATTCAACGAACCCCGAAATTGTCCAATTGGGAATGCCATCGTGCCCTCTCACTACGGATCCCTTCAATTGTGATGGTTTTGGGCCAAGCTCGAAGCCGCCATTGGGCAATAAACCTGCAGTTCTAAAGCACTTAGTGTGTCACTTATGCATGAACTATGACCCAAAGAAAAATATGAATATTAATAATATGTTTTTTTAGATTTTTTTTTAATATTTATTTTAAATATTTAAAATAATCAATAATAAAAAAATCTAAAAAAAATATGTTACTGTCCTTCCTCAAAGAAAAATAAGTAAAGTAACTTCTTTTTAAGTCCACTTTTTGGCCTTGTTCCATGTGATAAGGAACATGTTAGTGCGAGCTGTAAGCACATGAAAAAGCGTGTAAGCCATGTGAAGAGATTTCCAAATAGTATTGTTCTTGTGGATCCCGGAGTTGTCGGCATATTTTTTTATGGATCTTATCATTGGCACATTATATTTTTAAATTTTTTGCATTACTTTAATTCTAGTATTATGTAAAAAAAAAAAACCATAAAAATGATATATGCCTATGTAAATCCTGTGCAAGAATTAATCCTTATAGAAAGTTTTAATACAAAAAATGTTATGTAAGTGAGAAATGATTTCCTTTTCTTAATAAGAGTTATATATGGTACGTTTGGCAAGTGACAACTGTGACATAAACAAAATGAGTTTTTTTTTTTTTTTTGGAGTTCAAACGATAGCGTTTAAGTACCATATGAAAATATTTCCATTCTATCTTATACATGATACGACGTAGTTTTTACAACGATTATTCGATACTCGATAGTATGATTGAACGAGGAATTGATTAACTATGGCCAATTGTTTTACATCCAGCACAATGGCCATAAGGCCCCCGTCGCCAAATTTTTTTTAAATAAAAAAGAAAGAAAGAAAAAGAAAACTTGAAGGCTAATTCTGCCATGTTAAAAATATTATTTAAACGTATAAAGAATAATAGAATGCCTTAAGATCTGACGAAAGAGATGTAGCGGATTCAGACTACACAGATTGCAGAGCAAAACGACTACCATTTCACATGTCTGCGGTTGAGTCACATGCAAAGTTCTAAATCCTACGTAATATATTAGTATAATACTGTGTAAATTTATTTGTGAACTTTTAGGCATAACATTTGTAGTATTGTGAGGAAGATAATGATAATCATATACAAATATGTAAAAGAAATTATGCATATATAATCAGGTCAAAAAAAAAATTATGCATATATAAACTGTTACTGAAGAGTGAAGAGGTTGTGAACAGTGCTGAAATATTCTAATTGTGTATGTATAATTAACAACCTTGTTAAAACGGTTAAATTTAAAATTGGAGCAACTCCTGCATAATATAAACTCCTGGTTAATTTTGAGACTTCAAATCTGGATGCTTTGGCAATTGAAGTACAAGGAAGGAAGGTCAATTCCAAAGCTTTGTGTGAGTGACCATTGGAGATGATGAGAAAAATTTGCATTGAATAGTTGGATTCTCTCGTAGTACATTAGTAATTAATTGATATGATGGTTCTAACGTTGACGAAGAAAAATAATTCAAGGCCAAACACCCTTGCATTACCATGCATGTATATATAAGTGGCATTAATTAGAACTTACCATCTGTGATGGACAATGCAGCGTGGCAGGTTGAGAGGAATATCACTAGTAGCACTTTGAGCTTCTGCATTTTCATGAACCACAAAACAGATAAAGAGAAAGAGAGAGAGAGAAATGTGACTTGGGGTTGTGATCCTTGGACGAGAGCACTCGGTTTTATTTGAATCATTACATGAAAAGGCCACTGAATTTGAGTAAAACTACATTAATGCCACTGGAATTATCCTATTCCTAACTAAATAAATTCCTAAACCATTAGGAAGAGATAGCTTTGTCCCAGAGACATGTTAATATAGCCAAACAAATCTCAAAAGCGACAATGTTAAAAATTAGTTCATTTATATTTTATAATAAAGCTCATTTATTCCTTGTTCTTTAGTAACGAGATTGACACCAGATTTTGTTATTCTAATTTCTCTAAGCGACAATTTTTATTAGAATTATCTACTTTTACATAGAATTTTACTCTGTTAAAAAAAATCTATATTTTAGGGTTTACTGTAATTGCTTCTAAAATAATTCATATTCAACACATAGTTTAGTTGCGAAATTAATACTATAATTTTTTTTAATTTTTATAATATCTCTCACTTGATAAGTGAAAAATTAATCTTTCAAAATACAATCAGGAATTTAAACAAAAATTTTTTATAACAGTATTATTTTCATATAAATGAATTTAAAAATCAAACACAAAATCACATCATTAAATAATCTAAACCACTTCTACTCCAACTAACATGAAAATAATTCATATTCAACACAGTTTAGTTGCCAAATTAGTACTATAATATTTTATCCCATCCTAAAATTGAAGAAAATGGTTTTGACGAAGCAAGTAATTATTATTATTATTATTATTATTATTGGTCTGAAGCAAGTAATTATTTCAGCCAGCAACATTTCCATAGTCCAAAGAAAGGAATTTCTCGATCTAAGTAAATATATCGACGCGTGTTATTTATGGAGACATGGTTTTGCATTTGTAAGGGTTTAACATTAAAAAAAAAAGAAGAAAAAAAAATCGAGTGCAATATTCAGTTGCTTCAAATTTCAGGCAATGATTTTATGGGGAAGATGAGACAAAACCATTAAAACCCACATGCTCTTCCAATCCAGAAAATACATTGTCGGTCACGAGAAATTTTTAAGTGTTTTGAGATTAATATACTTAATGATTGAGATTTAATGTAAAAATTATATAATAATATTTCAAACTTAACCTATGTATAATTATATTGTCATTATTATATTTTAATAGACAAAGTGTAATATTCTCACAGTACATAAAAATTTCTCGTCAATCATAGGCCATTTTTGTCTTTTTATCAGCTAATTTTATACATGCACCAACTTTTTTTTGTCCCTTCAAACTTTTTTTTATGTGATCTCCCAGTGGGTTTGTTTCACCACCATACAACATCATACATGAACAGCTTGAATAAGTTTTAAAAAAATAATAATAATGACAGATAAATGACCATTTTAGTGTCGTTGTACCATCATGCCAATACACATGGCTTTGAATTTGATCATGTTCGTATGGATCTTCTGAGAAGGTGGGTTGGGTCCAAGATCTCTAAAACCAAAGGACGAGATTACCCCTCAATTATTTGAATTTGTTGAATGTTGTATACCAAATCTGCATGGTTTAATGGATGCCCTCGTGGGGACTCAGAAGAGTCCATCAGATCAGCATCAAACCTGTGCTGTGATTCAGAAATCATGGAAATGGGAAATGAAAAGGGGATCAATCAGATCCTATACTAAGCAACCCATGTGACTGTAAGGGGTTTTCATTTCAACGTGCCTTCATCTTGCCTACATATTTGTGGCTATTCTTTATTTCTTTACTTTTCTTTTTGTTTCTGTTCCTTGTGGTCGGCAATAATAATTCTATAAATTTTATGGAATGAATAAATTGGCTATTAAGAAAATGACAATGACTTAGGGTTTGAGAATAATTGCTTTTATGTACAAATATTAGGCAACAATTAGCATTGTCGCATGTGGTTTTGTTCGCATATGTGCGGATTTAGATTGAAATATATGATTGACTAATGGAAGTTAGTTTAGAACTTCAGATAATAAATTCTTTGGTTCATATTTTGTTATATCAACTTTCAATTCGTTAAGACATATGAGGTTATGAAAAGTAAAATTTGCATCAATTCGCTAACCTAATGTGGAAAAACTCACTTGGACTGACCAAAACGAAAATTTTGTACTATGACTAAGACACGTTTTCGAGGGATCTTAGGATAAACCTATGATCGATTCTAATTTTATTTAGGCTTTATAATTTGGGCAATTAAGCTTTTAATATGTAGGGCCGTTTGATTTTTTTTGTGGGCCTTTGGGGAAGAGCTAAGGAGGAGGAAAAGGTGATTAAATTTGATGGGCCAAGACTGAATGATTCAGGACTAGACTGGATCATTGTTTCAATAGTTGCTCATCACCAAACAGAGGAGCCCATAGATAATGGATCCAAACCCCTCCTCCCTAAAATAAAGGACCTATTGTTCATAATTTTTTTTTTACGTGAAGTGTGAACCCATTGTTCATACTTCATAACTTGAATCTGTTTAATTTCTGTTGACCAAGAAAAAAAATATCTGTTTAATATCTGCTTAGAAAGATGTACTCTCTGCACATATTTTAATAAGATAAGGCTCCTCTAATAACTAAGAGTGTATTTATTATTAAATTTTAGTGAGTTAAAATTATGATAACATTTTAAATTGAACAAATGGTAGATATACTTTACTTGGTCACTTTGAAAACATTTTCACTTTTGAAGAACTTTTTACACTTTTCATGCAAAATCCTACTCTTCACCCTTTAGGGGCTATTCATGTTTGTTACCTATTGCTCCTTTTTGTGCAGTATTATAGATGTTATGATCTTTCACAGCGACAAACTTTTCAGGAACCATCACTTGAGGAATACAACAATACAATTAACTAGAGGAAAAGCACTTTGAAGTTTGAACGCTAATTAGAGTACATACTTATCTCTATTAATTTTCCAATTTTGCATCCAAATTCCACCAACTATGACTAGCCAAACCACTTAATTACAGCAGCTTGAAAATGTCTAGATTGCAAAACTTGGCCTTCACCTTTATATGGCTATCATCTTTTCCTTTCTTCTAGAGGAGACACTGTGAATGTCATATCCCTTCTGCGCGGATTAGAACAGTTGTCATATAATATCATGTTCATCACCTTTCCCTATCGTTCTGTGAGTGTGGATCCATTTGACTCACCTTTTCATCAGGATAAACCTGCAAACCCTCAGCAATCAAACAAATACAATACACTTTAGTGAGAGAAAGAACAAAAGTATTAAGCTCCAAATCAAGAACAGTTGAATTATGGTTACCTGGCTATGCCTTTCCTCACTAAAGCTAACAGTTCTGACCTTCAACTCCCCTCTGTTGGTAGTTAACTCATCTAATATTTCAGCATTATCCATTTCCCTTGATCCAACACTAGGTGATTCTATCTCCTGACAACAAGTAAAGAACCTCTTTTATATCCCGAATTGGTGTGTTAAAGATGTTGGAAACCATGATAGAGCTGAGAGAAAATTAACGAAATAAGATTTTACTGAATGGTGAAAAGTGTGTATAATAAGACAATGGTGCTGCTTATATAGAACAATAGAGAGTAACTATTAATAACCATCTTGCTGACACATCAAACCAATCTAACTTCTGAATAACATTAACCCACACTCTAATCATACACTAATTACGGTAATTATAGAGAATTAAATATTGATAAAATTAAGCATGGCATACCCTGAAAGATAAACTGAAACTCAGTCTTGGAGCACCAGCTATTTCTTCATATTCAGCTGCATCTAGTTCCCTTAGATGGTGAGGATTGAACAGCTTGGGGAGTATGTGCTGCCTCAATGTGATCAGCACAAAGAAAGGCAAGGGGAACAATATTCCAGCTATGGGAATCCATGTTACTCCAAAACAAACCAAGAAATATACACATTGGAAGAGTGTGAATAAGACTATGTATTTGAATGGTACTGACTCAACAAAGGAAGCATGATCCCCTTCCAACAACCTGCCAAAATAGGTTGGCATTAGAAAGAAAAATGAATGAAATCACTGACAATGGAAGTTTCATGATTTTGTGAAAATGATGAAATTACAGTAACTTTTACTTACTTGTACCACCTACTAGGTGTTACAAAGAGTAGTAGTATCCTTTCCCAGAACTGATTCCCTGGAAGACTATCAATGGCCATGTAAGCAAAGTATCCCCACAGAACCGAAGTTGGTATCTTCTTTATGGCAGGCATAGCAAAGACTGATGCTCCTACAAGGATTGACTGTAAGAGATTGCTCACTCTTTGCTCGTTTACTCTGACAGGCAGATGTGCATCAATGTGTTTCTCAGGATCAAATGTACTCTTATTGTTGTCTCCTTTATCTTCACCATTTAGGACAGCCTCTTTCAAATCCTCTAGTTCTTTGACCACTGAATGATTCTGCAAAACAACCATATTCAGGACCAATAAGGAACTTGGCTACTCCTCAATTGGCTTTATTCGGGAAGGGGAAGAAGATTAAAAGCCTATGATTACATCTAGACTGCTCTCCATTTCTATGAACACTGCTTGCATCTTCCCATAGATTTCAGAGTTGCTAGCTTTCTGCCTTATGCTTTCCTTGGCACTTTTGACCATCTTTCTTCGGATCAACTGCCACTCAAAACTCACCATATCAAATATCCAATTTAATCATAATACTTACTACAAATTCCAATTCTCATTCACCCACCTGTTTCTTGAGAACAGCAAGGCTCTTGGTGTGCATAGGGGATTGAGGCAGAACTCCATTTGAAGGGGGTAAGCCAATTAATCCACAAAGCAAAGTCTGCATTTTTTTTTTACCCGGAGCAAAGCATTAGTTCCAATACCATTACTAATATGAAAAAGAATTAAACAATTCCCTTCAGGAGAGAGATATACCATGAATCCTAGCAACAATATGTCATAGTGATATGCAGAAGGTTTCTTTAGATTGAATTCCTTCTGTTGTGCCAACTGGGAAGCAACACTATGGTCGAAGAAGTAAAGCCCCGCTACCATTAAGGCAGGAATAAAAGCAGCAAAAACATATGCTGGAGAAACCTTCCCCATATCCTGCAGCAAATGTTATATCAGTAATTTCCAAAACTACAAAAGCAAGAACTGGTGTGACTGTATATGCAATATGGATTACTTTGATTACTGTCCAATGATGTAAAGATGTAGGTTCCCAAGCCAGAGGAGCAATGAGCCTTCTGGGAACTCCAGAAGGCACTTTACTTGGTACTATGAATGATAGAGCTGTCCACATCACCACCATGAAAGGCACCCCATAGTCTGCAATGAAACTTCTGAAGCACCCTGCTCAATAAACAAAACTATGTTAGATTCCCCAGGCCAACCATGGTACTAATGCCTCAAATCACTTGGAATTCATTTGCAAACCTGCCCCATATAACCATGACCTCGCTCTTCTGCTTTTTAAAGACGTATAGAGAAGGCCAAAGGTGAATATAATACCCAGCAATCCATTTGCATACAGCCAATGAAATTGGTACTTCTCCAATGTTGGGTCTCCCTTTTTAGGAACTTCAAATTCACTTACCATTCCCTGCATTACCAAAAAACTTGTATCAAAGTTATTTTCCCATGTGTTATGCCAAATCATGTTTCATTTGATACCTAACCTAATATAACACAAACTGACCTTGATAGCCTCTTGAATGAACAAGACTGTAATCAACATTCCAAAAACTTCACCAGCAATCCTTGTAAATCTATTGATGACATTGCCAGCATTGAATATTGCTAGAAGAAACAGCAAGAGAGCAGTCCATACACAAACCCTGAGATGTTGTTAATAATATCAATTAGACATTGGTTAATTGAAAAATGAACTTGGGGTTTATAGACAATATTTTTCTTACCATCCTGCCCAAGCCAAAAACAGTTCTCTTCCTAAACCATCCTTATCTTTGGCAAAGTTGTACAAATAGGTGTACATAATGATAGTGGGTTCTGCAACTCCTAGTATTAGGAGAGGTTGACCACCAAAAATTGAGTGTATGATTCCACAAATGGCTGTTGAAGCCAGTGTTTCTACTGTGCTCAAACTTCCATCTACATACAAACAAAAAATTATTCAATCACATAGCCAAAATAAAAAAATATCACTATTTTCTATTTTGTCCAGGTATAGAACATTCCAAATTATGAGTTAAGACATGCAAGGGAAGAAGATGAAGAACCTGTGTCTCTACTCAGCTGCTCACCGAAGGCAATAACAGGCAGAGCAGAAGCAAAGAAAATATAGGCAGTTGGGGCCAATATCCTGTCATTAAACAGCGAGTGCTCATTACATTAGAGAGTTCTAATTTTTCAAAGAAAAGTGGCTTCATTACATAATCTTCTGATAAGAAACTTGCCCAATTCCTGAATAGAGAGCAGAAGTCCAATCTTCTTTATAATGCAGTGCTCTTCCTCGAATATCGTTTACAACACCCTTGAAAGGTGTTTTTAAGCTCTCCATTTCTGCATCAGAGGGGCTCATGAGTCATGACAAAAATTTTCATATTGCAACATGTATCCACACAATCATAGAAAATGTGAAAAGTGAAAACACAACAGGAACCGAGTAAACACGACAATACACGCCTTAAGTTTTTTTTTTTTTTTTTGCTTTGATTTTCTTTTCACCAACCAATTTGATTGAAAAACATAGCACATGTCATGAACTAATAATGGGACACCCAAAAAAATGTAATAGAATAGAAAAAGACGAAAATCTATGGTTTCACACGTTCAATTTCGAAGTTGTATTTTGTTGGTTTCTGAAATTTTTTTCTGTTTGATCAGCAAGAAATAAAAAACGAAAGAGCAGTAACATAAAAACATAAATGAGACTCATCATGCTTCTGAAGACAGCAAACAAGAAATCAGAATAATTCTTGTAACACACAAACACGACGACTGCAAAAGAAAACCAACGAATTCACTGCACCGTCTTTACCATACACATTTCAATAACAAAAGAGGTACATAACTACATATCATGCAGATTGAGATAGGAAGCCATGGTTAATGCATCAGATTTCATAAAAAAAATGACGTGAACAAAATAAAAGAGAAGATAGAACACCCGTGATGTTGAATAAGTACAGTACCGGAGATGTTGTTTCTGACCACAGTTAAGGGTTGGGGTGGCCAAATGAGTATTTGGTATGTATTTGTTTGTAGAAGTATGTTTCCTCTCTTGTATGGTTTTGGTTGCTTCTTATTGCAGAACAATGGGAGTCCAAAGTCCACGTCTTTGAACGACCCCGCGATAATCCTAAGTGGTCCCAGTTGTTCTCATGCCACTTCTAAGGCTACCAAAGTGTGAAAACCCTTTAAACGGATTAGGAGGTTTCCACAATCAGAAATGCTAGTGAACTATGAGAGTCAGAAAATGGGAAAATTGAAAAGCAATGTGAAGGTGATGGTCATTTTTGCTATGAAATCCTTCATGATTGGTATATGCATGAATTTGGCCATTGTTATTTACTGTACATCAGATATCAAGATCATCGTTTGTACTGAAGAAAACAAAAGAAAAAAGATATCAAGTTCAACTTTGATACGTTGAACGATTAATTCTTTGATGAAGTGTAAGTGTAAAATATTTTATACCATCAATTAATTATATATTATTATATGTATGATTTTTTAAGTAATTGTTATGAAAATTAAATATTTTTAATGATATAATAATACATAATTGAATGATAATATAAAAGACTTTTATATTAACAATGTATTAAAATTTAATTCTCTAATTATTGTTGTGTGAATATAACAGGTGGTAGATTTCATGTTTTGTAAGAATTATTATACGTTTAGAATTGTCAACAAATTGTATTCATTTTTTATATACCATGAAAAAAAGTCATTATTATCTAATTATGCATTGATATGTTATTAAAAGATTTTGATTATAATAAAATTTATTCAAGAGGTCAAACTCTTTTAATGATGCATTAAAAAATTAAACTAATAATAAATTAAATATAATTTATGTATTGTTATATTATTAAAAGAACTTTGGCTATAATTAAAAAAATTAATTGAGAGGTTAAACTTTTTCAATTATGTGTTAATAACATGAGTGAATGATAGTATAAAGAAAATTATATTGAGAACGCAAATAAAATTTAATTATTTTTGAAATGTAAAAAATATTATCTAAATTAAATTTATTGTTCACACTTACAAATATAGAAATTTATAATTATTTATTAATTACCTTGACATATATACTTTTGCATATTAATTTATATTCAAAAAAATTAAAAAAAATATCACTTATCTTTAGTTAATCACATTATTAATTATTTTTATTGGTAACTAATCTTAAAATCTCAAAAATTTTATCAGATCGATCGATACCATCTATGTATATATATATATATTGTCACTTAAATTAATTATATTTTTAAATTACTGTATTTATTCATATATAATTATTCTATATTATTTACAAAACTTCAATAAATACATCACACAAGAGTGGAAATATTGCATGAAAATATAGTAAAATTAATTAAATATAATTTATTATAAGAAAACTAAGAATTTATTAAGTATTTTTTAAACTAAGAAAATATAGTAAAAAAATTTTTTGGTATACTATTAACAATAAGTTGATAAACCATCCAAATCATGTAATCATATAATATAACATATAATAATCATATAATATACTCACCAATGCACCCACAGTCGTTAGTCATTTTGTTTGAGCACTTGTGAGATTCATTTTTCACAAGCACTTTACTGGTTTGGTTTTTTTTTAGAGAGATAAAACGGGCTTTAGAAAGAATATAACTTTTTAGGAGATGAAGAACATTTTCTTTAGCAAAAGCTCAAATTCGTTGATTGCATGAAAAAATTTATCAAATAGAAACTCATGTAAAGTGCTTGTTAAGAGGAACGTTGTCAACACATGACGTTATCAATACTTTATTGTCAATAACCTGTGTATAAATTTCAAATTTTTATTTATTTTATAGTCTTTCAATTTTTTTTTTAGCATGACATGATTTTTTTAATGTAACGATACATGTACACTTTTCATTTAAATTGTAACATGATATGTCACATGACAGTTATTGAGAGTACGTATTTGTCACATGACAGCATTTTATACATGCACTGCCATATCAGAATAACACATGTCATGATTTGAAGACATGTACCTTCTCTTTTTATATATTACTAGTGTTTGTATCCATGCATTGCACGGGAGAAATTAAGAAGAAAATAATTGTTAATAAAATAAAATAAAAATTTTACAATTTAACTTCAAAATTTCTTTTGATAAAATTACATGAGTATAAAAATATAGTTTCAATCATATATAATGATTCTATATAGGTAAAGTATAATGTTGTTCCATCAATCGTTGAAACCTGTAAATATGTAAAAAGAATTATATAACTATCAGTGAACAAAATATAAATAATATTAAGATAAGAAATTCAACAGTATAGACCAAACGAATATTAATATTTTCAAATTACTCATTGATTTAATTAAATCAATAATCATTATTTTCAAACTACTCCTTAATTTAACTCTTGAGATTGCATCATAAAATTGACCAGTAAAAACAAGTCTTGATAAAAAGAATAATCTCACATGAGAGAGAGGTTGTTCTTGACTCTTATTTATATAATCATTGCAAAGCATAGAATTAATGATAATTGTCTTCTTTAAAACTTTAAAGGGATTTCCAAGATTTGAAGATATTAAACTTAATTTATAAATTTCAATCTTGTCACCATTGGTACCAATTCATTCACAATTAATCTTGTTCCATTGCATAATTTTATTGCTTGATCAATATTTTTAAAGAGCATAATTGGAATTCCCTTTTTTACTACCAATATGTGATTTGAGATTCTAGAACCTTTAATTTCATGTAAAAATTCAATTGTAAATCATTCAGATTCAATACTAACATCTTCATCCACTACAGAAATTGAATCTAAACTAAGATATTGTTTTTCTTCTTATGAAAGAATGAATTCATTGACTTTCTCAACAATTTCAAGGGTTGGAGTAAGAATTGATATATCTTCAAAGAACTTGAAATCTTTCATATTTGTAACTAAATCAGGATATGCAAAATCAACATATTTGAAATATGATTGTTAGAATTCAAAATCAAAAGATTTTCAGGGATTTCAATTTCAGCTTCACCATCATTATCATTTCCCGAATTATCATCGTCGTCAATGTTAATAATCCAATCTACAAAATGGAATTAGTTTCATATAAGTTAGATATGGTAAATGCATATTGTAACCTCATATTCTTAGTCAATCTTATGACTTTGCAGTGATTCCACAATTTTGATGAATTAATTGTTACTATAACAATATCTTATCTACTTGCTTTTGGAATTACTGATACTGACAATATTTATCTAAAGTCTCATCCAAGAACAACTATTGTTCCTCAAAATAGATGTTCAATGTCTTTGTCATTAAAAAACCTAAAAATGTCTCCTAAAGTCCTACCAAATGCCTCAAAAGTTAATTTGTTTATTATTGGTACTTCATCCTAAAAATATTCAAATAAATTCAGGGATTTAGAACCATAAATAGGAAAATCTCACATTCAAAGAGTCTTGTCATTTGGGATCATCGAAGAAAGAAATTAAAATCATCTGAACCTGCAAACATCTTTCTTGAAGGATTATGATAATGAAAATAGCTGGAATGATATATTTTGTTAAGTATAGAAGCTAGGGTAGTATAAGAAATATTTGTTTGAAAAATTTAGAAACTAAAACATTGCAGATGATTTAATAAATAAATACTCAATAAATGATTTCTATCACCATTATCAGAAGAAAAGAGTAATAAAAGAATTATATGAGATTTAAAAATTTGAAAGCAATATTTTATTTAATAAACACTTATTGAATTCTTAGTATCCTCATAATAAAATATATTTAATTAATTTTACTATATTTTCATGCAAATTTTCTACTCTTGTATGATATATATTTTGAAGTTTTGTAAATAATATAAAATAATTATATATGAATAAATATAGTAATTTGAAAATATAATTAATTAATTTAGGGCAAATGCACATATACAACATAGATGATATTAAATACCTACGAAAATTTTAAGATTTGAAGATCAATCACTAATAAAAATAATTAATAATGTAGTTAACTAAAGATAGGTGAAAATTTTTTAGAATATTAATTAATATGCATAGGTTTATATATCAAGGTAATTAATATGTGATTATAAATTTTTATATTTGTATGCGTGAACAATAAATTTAATTTAATCCTGACGATACGTGTATACATTCCTTTTAAATTACAACATGGAATGTCAAATGTCAATTATTGAGATCATATATTTGTCACATGCATGGTAAATTTTTAAACATATTATTTTATATCAGAATGACATATGTCTGAATATGAAGACATATAATTTCTCTTTATATATAATTATATAATATGATTAATTAAATGTTATCTATCATGAAGAAACTAAAAAATTATTAAGTATTTTTTAAGCTAAGAAAATATAGTAAAATTTATTGGTATAATCTTAATAATAAGTTGATAAAATATCTAAATAAATAAATACATAAAATTAATATTAAAAGAAAAATTATAGAATAAAAGATTAGAATTATCTAAAACTATATAAACTAATTATTTATTGAGAGGTCATATAAAAAATATTTATTGAGATGAACTATATAGCCAGATTATCATAGCACGTAAAGAATTAGTTAACGAAAGTAAAAAAATAATTTTGAGTAGATTTCAGTACAAATTTAACTAATTATAATTTAATTAAATTCATCTAAATCATTCGGGATATTATATCTGGTTAAGTATATATTTTATTATTTATTATAATTTTTTTAATTTATCATATATTATACACGAATACCAAACACTAATTATTTAGAAATGGAAGAAGCATAAGATTACATAATGTAATTAATTAATTTAATTACAATGAATGCTAGAAGTACATTTATGTAAAACAATTAATTACAATAAATCTAGAAGTACTTTTATGCAAATAACTATTTGCAATGAATGCTACAAATACTTTACATAAGGACTGATAAAGTTAGAGAAAAGGAATACCTAACTCCTAACCAAAATAAAGAAGAAAACCCAATCAGGAAAAAAAAAACAAGAAAAGGAAAATCTTAAAATATTTATACTTTCTCTAAAATCTGATTTTTGTTTTCTTAAAAGGTAGATTACGTTTTCTTTTCAAAGAATAAAAATCATCTTACATTCTTAAAAAAAATGTAGATATTATTTATATTTTTTTAAAAAATATGATTGAATGAGAAAAAATAAAAAAAAAATATGTATAATAAATAATATTAATTGATATATGAAAAAGAGATGTATGCACAATTTGATATAAGAATATAAAGATTACTTTTCAAATAAGCCACTGGGATCAGTCTAGTGATAAGATACTTCGATAGTTTGTATGAAGTTATAAATTTAAACATCATTATTATTATTGTACCAAAAAATATTCCCTTCCTGAATTTCATAAAATTACCAGAATTTATCTTAACTTAAAAAAACTTATATACTTTTTTTATGTATATGTAAAAGGTGTTGAATCTTAAAAATAAAAATAAAAGGAATATTTGTCAGGTAAACATTTAAAATAAAAAAAGTCTAATTTTATCTAATTTTAAGACAAGTTTAATTTTGGCCTAAGTCATCCCATGGACAAGTTCTCAAATAATCTTCTAGTTGGGTCTTTTTTCTAAAAAAAAATCTCTTCTAAATGAATTTGTCTTTAAAGCTAATAAATAAAAATATGTTCACCTTTAATTTAATTTAAAGTTTATCGTGATCTTTAACTAATGAAATTTTAGGTTTAATTGCAATTTTAGTTCCCTTGTTTTAGCAAAACAAATAATTTGATCCCTCTATTTTTATAAAATTAGCATACAAGTTAACGGAAGTTGATAGTGTAGTATCTAATTTTTTTTTTTATTCTAAATAAGCAATTTCTTTTGGATAAGCAATTTAAATGCATGTAACATACACATAACTTTTAAAATACCTAAAATAGCCTTACATACAAAATTAAACAATAATAATACTCAACTTAATATCTCTCATTATTTAAAGACATGCATATATGATAGTTTTATTTGCCCATACATGATTGTTTTTAGATTTTATTAAACTCACACAGGTTTTAACTGGATCCACTTCAAAACAATTTAAGACAAAATTTTAAAAAGTGCCTAACATACACTAAATCATAAAAACAAAAACAATTTTTTGGGCATTTGTTCACCATTTTTATGATTTAGGTTATATTTATTATTATCATCCGATGTATTTTGTTGTAAATTTTTTTCTACTTTTTTCATTAAAAAATTTATTACTACTTTTTTTTACGATGGTCTATATTTACAAATCTAATCTAATTTTTTTTTTGCCGAAAACAATTTTTTGGAAAATAAAATAAAGTAAATTTTTTAGATATAAATAAATTAGCATTTCTAAGTTAAATTAAAGTTATTTTTTAGTATTTAGAGAGTCATGTGTATATTATATAGACTTAAATTGCTTATTTGAAATAAATAATTAAGTTTTTAAATGTTACATCAACAACTTTCACTTTATTTTTAATATAATATTAACAGAAGGACTAAAACTGCTCATTTTGTGAAAGTATAAGGATTAAATAATTTATTTTAAAATTGAAGGAACCAAATCACTCATTTTGTTAAAATAAGATAATCAAAACTGTAATTAAGCCTCAAATTTAATGATAGATAAATTTTACTTATTCACTTTAAAAACAAACTTATTTTAAAAAATCTTAATATTTTTAATAATTAAACCTAAATTTTATCAAGTCAGCCCAACTCGATGTAACAATAACTTTGATCTGAACTTTATCTTATTGCCAATTACCTTTTACTAACAGAGATTTTATACCGCTGCAAAAAAATAGAAATTCTATTTGCACATCTTTTGTCAACATCAAATATTTACATTTTTTTCAGAAAATAAAATGACAGAGAGTAAGTTTTGAAAAATGAATTTCCTTCTTTTTATAGTTTTTATTACTTAAAATAGAAAGATATAATATTAGGAATGTTACTCCTCTGTCTCTTTGTATCTGTTTTTAAAATTTTTGTACAAAATTAAGAATATTATTAAATAACTTTGAATATAGAAAAATATAATTTAATATGACTAACTTACTATTTCTCTCACTCCATTAATATATTCTCTCTCCCCAATTACCTAATATGTGTAGTTAGTGGATTTAGTTGAAATAATAAATAACGGATGTTGCTATTGACACTTCTAATTGTCTAATTAAATTTTCTCTCATTAGTTACTTATAATATTTTTTTTAAAAAAAATTAATTGATAAATAAGGAATGTAAATAAATATTTAAGAGTGTTAATAGCACCACCTTAAATAATGAATAAAATTAAAAAAATTAATTAATATTTTTTTAATATTTTTAAATGACAGATAGTAAGACAGATATAAAAAGACGGAAAAAGTATGTTATTAAAAAAATATTTAAGAGAATATAACAATACTCAAGTAATTATTAAATTATCCGGCGACTCTTCCCACTCATTATCAGATGCTTGAATATCATCCTACTGCTCATCTTAATGCTGAAATAATATCTTTCGGTAACAGGGATTTAATGCCACTGAAAGAAAGAAAAAAAAAACTGAAAGATTCAGGTAACTTCATAAAAATTACTCCAAATAGCAAACACTATCACTGGCCACATCAAGCAAATTACATTCAATAAAGATGCCTGCGTGTAAGCAACTATGAATTCAACCTAACATTTGGCCACGGGCTATCTACATTATGCTATCATTCTCTGAAAAAAATCCCTTAACAAGAAGCTAAGGTTAAGAGCGAGTGCTATATTCTATACGACGGTTATTTATCTCCTACGTACTTTCGATTTTCATTCAAATGGTCCCAAAATGCAAGTCTTTACTTCCTTCGTGGTTGTATATATATAAAAACTTATCAATAATGTGTACACCATCTATACTTAACTACATAAAGAGAACACTTTCATACGTAGAGTCATGAGAGTTTGAACTCATTTGGTTGTGCTTATTTTGATAAAATTTTTTTTTTTTTTTTTAAAAAGTACTTTTTACATTTTTTTACTATGTTTAAATTATTTTTAAACAAAAACAAAAGTATTAAAAAACTTTTTTCATGATAGATTTTGGTGCTTCTTAAAAATACTTTTTTATAACATAAAGAGTTGTTTAAATATTAAAAGAATTTTTTTAATATTATATCCAAATATAAAATAATTACTTTTTTTAAATGATCATTTTAAAAAAGATCACAAAAAAAAAATCTTATTTTAAAAATTCATCTATACGAGCCCTTTATCCCACCGTTTGAGCTATACGATCAGTATCACCAACTATTTTATTCTCCCAAGATAAGGTATAATTATGTAATTAATTAATGTCATGCTCTAATTAACCCTAATCAATAATCAAAATGCTTTATTAATTGATCAATCTATATGTTTTAGATTGCTACTAAAGAAAGTGTTTTGTGGTAGATGGCGTAGACGTGGAACAATTTCAATGGATGTGACTTATTTACCAACCAAACTATCAGAACTTGAGTTCTGCAAAAGGATTGGATCCTGTTCACTCATTCGGAAATATTGAACGTCATCGTGGTGTGTGGGAGCAAAGTTGACTTATCTGTTCGAGGGGGGTTACGACCTTTTGTTATTTTTCCAATGTCCAAATATTATTATTGATTTATTTTCTTATTCAATTTTTTTATTAATTTTTTTAATTATTAAATAAAAAATATTAAATATTTTTTATATTCTCAATATATTAGATATATTTATTTTTTTATTTAATATTTTTTATTTAATATTTAAAAAATTATTAAAATAATTAAATAAAAAAATATAACATTACTCTTATTCTATTCAAACACGCGAAGTTGAACAAGAAGATTCCTAAAGTTCAGACTTCTTTTGTTTTACTTGAAAAAACACGTGGAAAAGAAAATTAACTGAAAAACGATGTGTTGAGAAAAAGAGTTCCCTTGAATTGAAATTGCCATCACATTCAACTCTTGATTTAGTGTAGCTGTCTGTGTGATAGAAATTGGTTGTGAAAATGTGTGTTGCGCTGAATAGGGGACAACTTTAACACGAAGCTTGGGACAGAGGTATATATAGACATTTCTAGCTTCTATTGATTTCGAGGAAGCAACAACATCAACACAGAAATTGATGAAATCGAAAAATTAAATATCATAGGGTATCCTTGGCTGTGAAATTCTGCTACTTGGTAATCAGACATTGTGATCGAATATGCTTATTCATGTATGTAATCACCGCAAGTGGATGATTGAGAAGGATTTGTTTGGACGGGGAAAAAAGGATGGTTTGTTCATTTCTATGTTTAGCAAATGGCTGCAGCACTTGTTCGAGAAAAAAATACTACAATTTTTGGGTTCTTAATTTTCTTTCATCTAAAAAAATAATAATAATACTCTCTCCATTTATTTTTATTTATCTATTAAGGTTAATGTGCACAAATTAATACTTTCTCCATCCATTTTTATCTCTCCATCTAATTGTTCGAGAAAAAAAAATACTATAATTTGTGAGTTCTTAATTTTCTTTCATCTATAAAAATAATATTATTATTTCCATCTACTTTTATATGTATGTTAATATTAATGGGCACAAATTAAGTTAAATTTATTAAATAATAAAAAATATGATTTAACATGATTAAATTATCTTTGAGAAATGATTTATTTTCTTATCTAAGATATTAGATATATTTACTTTTTATTTAATATTTTTTTCATTTAATATTAAAATGATTGAGTAAGATGATATAATATTACTCATTATCTTTTCTCTCACTTAATTAATATTTTTTCTTTTTTTCTCTAGCTTCATTAATCTTACATTCTCTCTCCCTTTCTCACTACATAAAATATTATGGTAATGTTGAAAAAAAGATTAATAGATATTCTTTAATTTTTTAAATAGACAAATAATTTAGATCAATAAAAAATTTTAAATGAATAGATAATAGTCGACAGAGTGAGTAATAAAATAAAAAAATCTCCTTCCACTTGATTACAATTATTTCATGTCGTGGAACCTGTAGGACTTCAGGACCATATTAATGGGAGAGTCCTTGGACAATATTTGTTAGGGTCTCGATCTCGATCTTAAATCTTATATATATTTTAAGAAAATGTTCATCTTATACTTATTTTTTTTATACACCACTTTTAATATTATTATTTTTAATTAATCATGTATATTAATTGATTAATATAAATTATATAAAAAATAATTAGAATTTAAATTTATTCATTAATCAATTAATACATATAATTAATCACGTATTTATACATTATTATTTAGGTGTGAAAAATAATATTTAAAAAATGATGTAAGAATATAAGAGTTGTATATTTTATGGCTAAGTTTGTCTTATAAATTAAAAAGGAAAATGTTAATTTCATCACACTTTTTTCTTATCATACTTTTTATTATTTTTTTTATAATTGTGATTAAGTGAGAGAAAATGATGAGATAAAAAAGTAATGTAATTAATAATATAAAAAGTAGTGTAAAAAAGTGATATAAAAAAATATAATAAAAAAATCAAGATTAAATTAAAAATAACGACAAAGACAGAGGGAAAAGCCAAAAAAAAAAACCAACAAAATGGGAAGCGTTGAATACCTGCTGCGTTGGGTTGTACTGCTTAAACGGTCCAAATTCTCTTCAGTTGTCATTCGGGCTCCCGTGCTGGCCCAGACTGCACATTCTATTGGGCAGGCCCATTTTGACTTAGTTTATGAACGCTTTTATGCTAACTAAGCTAGATTTGGACGGCCCAAATAAGCACCAGTGACGCTGCAGAGCTCCTTGTTTGTGAGAATGTCTTTTATATTTGGTTTTGGGCTTTTGGCATAGTGGCTTAGTGCGGCACTGCGAGATAGAAGGACAGTCTGGCGGCTGCAACAGTAGTTGGAGGATGAGAGGAGATTTAGGAGGTCAAACTAACTAGAAGGTAAAGCCCCTGTGCTCCCCCATATCCTTATGTGTCCCCATTTTCATGCATGACTATATAGTAATATATACTAATTTGTTCAGACTAGGATTATTAACATGTTTTCCATTCACTCCTAATATTTTCATATACCGTGATTCAGCCAATTAATATTATGCATCAATTCAGATTGGTCAAACAAGTTGGGTTTGCAGAGAAATTTTGAGAAAATATACAGACTAGTAATTCAATTGCATGAAAAGATTAAATTGTAGGTTTTTTTATTCCTTTAGGATTAATTATTATGATAAAGGGAATATAATTGAGCTAAAATAGAAATGTAAATTAGTACAAAATTCAAAGTAAAATATCAGTATTAGGGGTGTAAATTAGTTCGGATAACCCGATCAATTCGACTAACCTGAACCGAACCAATTAAATTGGTTTAATTTGATTCCGATATATTGATTGGTTCAGGTAAAATCAAAACTAAATAAAATTTAATTGGTTCGGTTACCGAATTTGAAATTTCAAATCTAAGAATCAAACCAAATCAAACTATATATATATATATATATTCTCATTGATTCTTTATTTTTCTAATATTGCACCTATTGACTTCAGTAACTTGATGTTATTGAATGTTATATGAACCTGATCCACATGTATTAGATTGAGTATTGAACTTCTTATTTCAAGACTCTCTATCTGTAAAAGTCACAGTTACTGAAGGTAATATATTAATGTTTAATCATTAGTACTGAGTCATATAATTAATTTGATTATAATTTTTTTTCTCAATTCTCTCTCTACAATTTACTGTCTAATCTTATTTATTCCTAATCGGCTGACCTCAATCCACAATTGTCGATGTAATTCATCAATTCCATTTTCTTTATTATGGTGAATGTATTCTTTCAAGAAATTATCGTTGATTTTTGGTGACATTATAGTTCACAATAAAGTTTCTTTTGTTATTGAAAGCAAAGTCGAGAAGCAAGTCTTGGTTTTGACTTCTTAAGCTTACAGAGTGTCAAAATGAGTCAACCGATGAAATTAATCAAATAGCCATTAGACAAAATAGACGGGATGAAATGAAGAAACGTCAACTGAAACTTACATTATTGAATGGTAACAGGGCAATTTGCATTTTTAATACTACATTTAAATAAATGGGTGAAATTAACAAAATACTACCGAAACTTACATGACTTGAATTCTTAATTTACTTAAATGACCGATAATGCGAATGGTCGAGTTAGCCGGGTCGTTTTGACACTCCTAGACTTACGGTGGATGTATAATAAGATATGATGAGTTATACTGTCAATTGACATTTGATAAGATAAAACAATAAGAGGTGACAAGATAGGTAAGTAATTATTCATAAGACAGATAAGTCAAGGTAGTATTGAGAGTGGTCTTGGAGAACCATAACGTTTCCATTGTTAAATCCTTAGACATTGGTTATTAAAATGAAGATGAATGACCATAACGTTTTCATTTGCACTTATTGTAGGATGTAGATGAAGTTCAAAGATAAATTAGATTTGATGAATGATATTTGATGAATCATATTTTTTTTTTAAATGTTTAGATTGTTTAGATTAAGTTTATATTGACTTTAGGTGCTACCCAATATTATGTTGTATACTTGTGTTTCTTTTTAATTATGTTTGGACTAAATTTAAATATTATTATACACTTTTTTAGTAATAATATTAATTGTTACGTATATTTTAATTATATTTATTTTTTTAAACTTTATCTATTTATTGTACTTTATAATTTGTTTATTGAGATAAATAAATTTGATTATTTTAGAAAAAAAATTATATGTTTATTTTTATATATATATATATATTATATGAAAAATTAATTATTTAATTAATTTTTGTGTAAAAAAAAATTAACTCGATTATCCAAATCAAATTAATCTATAAATGTTCAATTCGATTTGGTTCGAATTTAACTATCAAAAAGTACAAAAATCAAACTAAACCAAACTAATTAATTTTAATTTATTCGAATTTATTTTTTCTTAAAATCTGAAACAAACCACTCAAGTACTGAATAAATCGTCTGCTGAGATACAAAGGTAGGTAAGAAACTCAGGAATGAAAATTGGCAATCAACATCATGCTTGAAGACATGCATTGCTGCCAATTTACAGTGTCTCCATTCCTTTTCCCACTTTTTATTTCGCAAACAAAGGACAAGAAATTGCCATAGAGAAAATATTGCATACATTTACACTGAAGTTGTTCAAAAAAACAATACACTAACATTGAATGCAAAAATTGATACACAGTTGGAACATTTGAGTGGATACCATATAGGTTGGATTGGACCCTACAAAAAAAGGGGGACGGAGGTTGAACCCAGTATGCCTACAACTTTCCTTGTACCTGCGGAAACATAACTACAACATGCTTCTCTATCAAAATTCTCAAAAATTTGTTAGATTGCTATTCAAAAGAGTCAAATATTAGATTAAGAAATTTCTTTCGTCAAGTATGATTTAACTATGAGACATTATTAAAAAAATCCCTGTTCATTTTAACTTTACTCTTCTCAGCTTGTATCTCCTTCATTTGTTCCTGCAAAGAAAACGGATTAAGTTATACCATCTAGTCTAGACATAAGTTGGTTCAACAAGATTGTGGGTGACGCATTGGCAACACAAGAAATATTTTTTCAGGATGCTCAACCACCTGACATAATGCATTCAACCATGTATCAGACTTCTTATATTGCTGGAGCCATTCAATGGCCAACCCGTATTCTATTGTGTTGGGCTGGGCACAATGTGATGTTGATACTGCATTTCTCTATAAAAAGTAAAGAACACATAATGTAAATCATATTGTTCTAATTTGTGGGGACAGAAGGTAAAATAAATCAAGTAGCTAGGTGAGTTAGGCTACCATCTCCTGGCGTTGCTTTTGAAGTGCAACTCTGTCAATGACCAAATGACCAGTGAATTTGCTTTGCTTGCCTGGTTCTGTTATAGTTCCCTTCTGGCCACAGACAACCCTGCAAGCGGGACAGGGTTTTCATATTGGCTAGGTTTTCAACTTCATAATATATTTTTTTCTGGAGGTAAGGGGTGTGTTAGATGTCATCCAAGTTCCTAAACAGAACCAGATGATGTCACTGAAACGAATATCAATCATAAAAATTATAAGAGAAATTCAACATGATAAACAAAGCAATGAATGAAGTACCTCCCTTCTCCAAGAATAAGGCATCTCTCGTTCAACTTGGATATAGCAGATTCAGCTGCATCTTTTGTCTTGAAAATAACCAATGCTCTACCTGTCAGCAGATAAGAAAACAAAATCATTGGATGAGCTAAAAATAAAAAAAGATTTATTATGCACTATTGAATTTGATACTTTTCATCACACCAACGAAAGACCAACAGTAAAATGACACATGGTTATAAAGGTCAATCTGTAAATACCATAGTATGTATTGGAAGTCAGGCTCCATTCTATCATCCTCGCCTCAACCTTTTCTTTGAGAGCATACCAAACAAGATCCTGAACAAGAATTGAAGAAAAAGAAATTAAGAAACAAGACCATTAAACACAACCACCAGATTAATTTAAAATCTAAACCCAACCTTCCTCTTAGGTGGGAAGAATAACTATCATCTCACATCAGATTGTCCCATCACATCCATTAAACTTACAATTACATAACTCTGAATCCATGCAAAACTCAACTCCACACAACATATAGCATATTTTAAATATGTTCTGACTTCTGAGGTACTTCTAAAACTATATCAGCACATAGATTATATCAGCACATAGAAAAGTATTCAGCTGTCGCATTGTATAACAATTCTACAAAAATTCATATTAAGCCTCTGCTGATGCTTAAAATTCCATAAAGTTGATCAGAATCATAATGGGTTCAATCTTTAAAAGTTCAATGAGCAAATAAATTAGACATCAATAATGATAGTACAGTGTTTATCATAGCATCATCTTAAGAAAAAGAAAAATTATAAGCAAGCTCTCTTCGGTAGAAATAAAGAAACACAAAGAAAGGAGTTGAAAAGTTGGATCATATATACCTCTACTTCATCTGACGTGTAGGATGGATCCAGATTATTCAGTAAAACAAGGGTGTCGAATTCTTGAGCTATCCGTAGTCTTTCGTCCCAAGGCTAAAATTATTAAAAAAAAAAATCATGAATAACAATGATTTCATTTTATATCCTTATGGTAGCAATATAAATTTGCAATTACTCTCTCTGGATGTTATTATAACTTGTAGTATATATATGATCTGTTTTAAGCAAATATGGTTGGAAGCAAAGATAAGATAGGAATCTTTATAGTGACCACTGAACAGGAAACTTCTTTGAGGTATTGGTCATTTCATTCATTCTGTTCTGTTGTTAAAAAGTACTTCTTTTTGTAGCAGTTCAAAAACAAAATTGCTTGATCATAATTTAAGATCTAGAAAATCAATCATTATTAATTTTAAAGTCCAATAAGAACTGCGCAGCTTATTTTAAACCAATCTAGGCCAGTTCCAAGTATGCCAAACAGGCCCAAAAAATTTAAAAGTAGCTATATACAATTGTTATAATATGACATTTACAATTGGCTTTATTCCCATAAGTAAAAATTATGCCACGCAAATAATTCAGTAAGTTTTCAATCATTATCACAAGGATGTAGACTGGCCACTCTAAGTTAAAAGGATCTCATTTAAGATTTTATTGAAAACAATAATAATCATAGAAGAATGATCAAAATGCAAGAGATCAACCAAGAAATTGTTTCTTATAGAAGAGAGTAAACACAAAATTATACAAGCATTTCACATGGAAAACTGATTTCTCTGAAATTCTTAACTAGAAAACAGCCTGATAATTTCAAGCAAAAGTCAACTTTGAAAACGATTCTTTAGCAGGTAGAGAAGCAAATGTGGGAAAAACTAACTAGAACTTTGCAGATGATTAATGTCATTATCATCCCCTAAGATCATTGATGTAAGAACTGATAGATATTCATTTTAAAATTTACTCAACAATGGAAAATGAGGGTTTTTCACATTAAAACAAGAGAAATACTAGCAACACACTCTTTTGGACACTCCTTTTAACACTTGCCTTACTAGTGGTTCACTTCATACACTTAAAAGGATTATTATGAAAGGAATGCTAGCAACACTTACTTTTGGACCAATAGTAAAGCAAGTGTTGAAAATAGTGTCCAAAAGAGTAAGTTGTTAACATTTCTCTTAGAATAATACAGATAAATATAAGTAAAGACAAGCACAGTCTACTATAACGTCAGTACTTTAATCATTCAAGAGAAGAGATCAACAGTACACGTGATGAAAAAAAAATTAATAAAACTAAAAAGCTACAAAAAAAAAAAACTGCATATAGTTTTAGATAATAGATCAGGAAATCATAGATAAAGCAAACTGATTTAGATCCTAGAGTACAAGGTGCAGAATTTCCAAAGGACCTTCAACTTAAACGCTGTTTATATATTATTTTAGGTACAGATACCAGCTTCTTTTTCTATTGTTCAAATAGGAAAAAACTATCTGCTAGATAAACCCAAACCTTGAAAGTGATCAAAACCTAAACCAAGAATCCACAATAAATATAAATATGAACTCACCATTTTCTTAAACCACCTTCTTTTCTCCTGCAATGATGAAAATGGAGGGGGAAAAAGGATTAGAACAGTGACTGGGGTCATATATGAAACCGCATCTACAAGTTACAAGATTGTGAAAATTTGTTTTTGCTACCACCAAGATTCTCAATCTTTTAATCTTGCTTTAGAAGTCAGGTTCTCAAGTTGAATCGTTTATATCTAGAGAAGAAGGAACATTCTACATTTAAGGAGTGAGTGATGAAGGATTCCTATCATTGTGTTCAAATAAAAGAGGGGAAAAAATGAACTTCGATATCATAAATATATAATGATGATGAACCTTTCATATTTCTACAATATTTGCATCAGCATGGTTATTTTTCACAACACACCAAAGAAGCAGATAACTTAAGTAATAGTATATCTGATTCGTTTACCCCAAATCTAGTATTAGTCTTTTAAGAAAGAAGTTAAAATATGATAACCATCATGGATGAGACTTACTGCATCTGGCCTCCTAGTCACCTCAATAACTTTCCCGCATGTTTTGACTCTTTTATCCTGTCTGAGTTTTGCCACCTCCTCATCAAATTCCTCTTCCTTAGGGAATTTGCTACTTTGACTAATGGTCAACTTCTCTTCTACAATCTTCTTCTTTTTATGTGGAAAAGAATGTAATGAGCTCTTTGGCAAGACATTCTCAGAAGTTCTCACTTCAGCTTTATCTTCAACTTGACAGCGCAACATATCAGAATGATCAGTCCTAGTCTTAATCACAATTTTAGGTCTTATTTTTGTCCCAACATGCAGAGGGTTACTGGTTTTTTTATCCCCCTTCCTGTTAAAGAACTGCTCCACTGCAGAACAGTAACACAATGAACTAATGTATATGGGTATGCTAATTTATGGCAACTACAGGCTGCTGTATTCAAAAAATTCCAGTCATTGCTCCAGATCAACAGGTCAAATATTTTCTACATGTTGTGTTTACAATTTTAATTCATGAAGATAGCAGGTAAATAAATACCGGACATGGATAACTGACCTTTAACTCCATCAATCTCATCTGCAAATTTATCAACTATTGCACGCCTCCCAACATCAAAAGTATGATTGAAGAAGAAGTCAGCCATCTTTAATTCTGTTTCAGATGGCTCATGATTTCTCTTGTCCTTTGAAGTGCAAACAACACTGCATTTTCCAATAATTGATTCCTGAAAACAAAATTTTGAATCAAGGAGATAGCATCAACAACTTTTACAAAATGAAAAAGACTCACTTTTCAACTATATCAAATTTTATATACTACAACATTAACGTTTAAGACAAAAAGAAGCATTAGCTCTTCACAAAATGAAAATGACAGAAAATTACAAAAGAGGAAATTCAGAATTTGTTAGCTACAATTTAGTTTATAAAAACTTACATGAACATTGTAACCCAAGCATGCCAGCAAGCACGCATGCATATCTTCAATAATATAACATAGTGCATGGTTGATAAGGTAACAGTGCAATGAAGCAAATCAAATATATTAACCATTTCAAATCTTCTAAAAGGGAGTCTAGTATCTGCATGATTGCAGGCAAATGCACCTGCTTTCATTCATTTTTCCACTTCCAGCCAGTGCCAAAAGGCTTGCATAATGACCATTTTCAACCTACCAATATATATATATAGGAGGCATATCTAGTGAGAGGAGTTTTTATGAGAGGATATATATAAATATATACAACCATATGGATGGTCAAGATAAAATATTTAAAGGTCATTACCTTAAAAAAGTTATGCATTTATGTTTTAATGACCATTCATGTAAGATCCAATGGTTAATATTTACTCATTTCATCTCTCATAATAAACACTCCTCTCACCAGAGTAAGATCCTATATATATATATATATATATATATATATATATATATATTACCTTTAAAGATAATTCCCTCATGATATGCAGTCAGTCTGTCATCACCCCAAACATTTAGACCCCTTAAACACCACATTAAACTATAACTTCTCCTCTGAATTATCCTTTCACACTCACCCAATCTTTAATGAATGCTATAAATAATACTGTACATGATCATATGTAGATAATATCAGGAATTCAGGTAATTAATTAATTAAATTACCAGACAATTGATATTGGAAACACCTTTGCCCACACCAGACGCCAAAAATAACTCATTCCAACGTGGCTGATAACCTCCCAAGAAATTACGAATTTCAGAAGGACGAAGAAACCAGACAACTTTCACAATCTTTTCATGATTTGGTTTCTCATATATCTTCACAAGCTTACCAATAGAAGTTTCAACATGATCAGTGTGGTAAAAGTAGACACAATCATCTAGAAAGTACTCCACACCCTCGTAAACAAATGAATCATAGAACTGGATGTCTTTATTTTTCAGACCAACTCCCCTCTTAATGCCCCACTTAAAATCCATCAAATCTCCAACATTTGCCCCTGATGGGTGTGACATGGCTTATAATGTTCTTGTCACAAAGGTAGGAGGAAAAACCTGAGATAAATAAATAAATTACATATTTAAAACGTTAAAGCATTAAAAACAAAAAATCAGATAAAGTGCAAGATGTCAACCAAAGAGAAGATCAGAAGTAAAATGCTACAGGATTAGTGCAGCAAAATTGTTAATACAGCAACTTAGGAATTAACAAAAAACATGATTACAAAAGTTATTGCAGAAAACAGGGGGCCATCAAACTCAAACTAGAGGGCACTATTACAAAATAGTGGACAATGGGGTGGTATTTAAGCATGTTTAAAATTGAAATAAAAAAAAAAGGGAACAATAAACAAGTTTAACTTTAATCCCCTCTCCCGAGAGAATAATAAAATATTAGAATGGAAGAGTTTTGAAGATTGTCATGTTTTCAATAATCTATAAAGCTTGAAATCACCTGTATCATCACCTTTGCTTCCAATCCATCATGCACAAAATACTAATAGATGTAATGGAAATGCAAAGTCATCCTAAAAATGAAAATGAAAGTTAAAGGCTTTAAAAAAATGAGCTTGTTTGTGTGGTATATTTACTGAAATAATATCATAATGCACTTTAAATTAAATTAAAAATAAATACATTCACTCACTTTTCAAACAAACTACTTTTACTTCCAAAAACGAGCAAGTAATTTGAGGAAAAGAAAAATCATGCAATAGAGAAACTCAAGGCATGGAGTAGCATAGAAAACCCATACAGGCATGAGTAGAAAAGTTTGAAACAGAGAAGCTGAAAATGAAAAGGGGTATTACCCACTTGAAAATGAAAATGGGAGTTAAAAGCGTTGGGGGAAAGTGGAAGAGAGTAGGGCTTGTGAAAGGTGGCAAAACCGACACTGCAGAAAGAATGGGTTTGCTAATGCAGTGTAGGAGCATGAGGAAGAGGAAGAGGGCACTGTGAAAACGACATCGTTCAACCCGTTTTACAGTATCCGTACAAGGTTGGTTCTCACGTGAAGGTGGTTCTCACGCCTTCTTCGCTTCTCAGTCCTACTAGACTACTAGTTCTTCCCTGCTACTATCATTTTTCTCCTACCCCGCTGACCATATAACAAATATAAGGAAATGTTTGATCTATATTAAAATATATATATATATATATATTGTATTTATTTATATTATATTTTAACTTAAATTATTTATATGTAATTATATTATTTTTATATTATATAAAATAATTTTATAAATTAATTAAATAAAATTAGATATATTTTAATTAAACTGTATAAACATATATGCAAAGACGTATGTTCAGACAAATTTTTTTTATCCTACAACTGGTACAAAGATAGATATAAAATACCAATATGGATATGAATTACCTTTCAAATGCATCGGTGCTATATAAACTCGTATGATCTTTGAATACTTTTCTTTTTTTGTTAGAAAAATATTTGAGAACTTTTGAATTTGATAGTTGATACTTGATACATTCATCTCATGTTTGGCTTAATGATTTTTTTATGAAATGAGAATGAAAATAGGAATAGAATAAAAAGAATTTGTTTATTTTTATATTTTGTTTGATAAATCAAATGATGACTCAATTTTATTTTTATATTTGGTATGTTATAATAAATTATAATAAAAATTAATTTACAAATATTTTTGAAATCAACTTGGCTCAATCTAATTTGGGCCAATCAAAATTTTTGGACGAGATTGGACCCGTGTCAACCTAAGCTCTTTTTTTTAACCTAACAAACATGGCTTAGCTTAAAACTTCAGGACTAAATAAGTGGGACGAATGAGCTCTGCCATTGTTTTTTTAAGAATTTTTCTCACCTTATAAGTTAGAGCTTAATTTTTTTGGAGTATATTCAAGTATCTAAGAGAAGGTTTTTTTATAGAATTATATATATATATATATATATATAAATTTTATAATTAAATTTGAAATTACATGATCAAAAGACTCAATTTTTTTTACTCAAACTAATACATGTTAATAAATTATACCATTTTTTACGGTTACATTTCATTAAAATAAAATAGAGATTACATCATTTTTATATATCTAAAAGAAAATTGTATCTTAGTCATAATAAGCACTTCTATATCTCTAAGTGAGAGTAATGTCTCAAAAATTTCAGATAATACATGCATAAAATATAAAGATACTGACTGGGGGGCATAATGATACTGACTGGAAGATACTGTCAGATTTCCAAAGGTTAGTAGAAGTCCGCCATAAAGATCACAAGCATTCCATTAAGTTGACACACTGACACGAAGAGCTAGAATAGCATATTTCCTTTTCTATTATAAATACCGACATATTTGTAGGCCATTTCCTTTCTTTGCGTATAGCTTCAACTATTTGTGAATAGCTCCACCGTCCGAATTGAGTTTTATCCACCCCTCCTTGGGGAATCCAAGAAATGCAGCTGCAATATATTTTATCTGAATTTTATCCAAGAAATTTTAATAGACACGTTGTTTTGTAAAATGGGGCTTCTCACTGTAACTGAATTTTCAGAAGCATATTTTGGAATCACCTTGTGGGGATTGTGAGACCCATAAAAATCTTCCTCAAACAGTTTATTTCTCATTCCAAAGAAAAAAATATAAATTTCTATTTTTTTAAGTAATTAAAAGAAGGATTTTTTTTCTTTTTCTTTAAGTCTTACTGTATGTTTGAAAGGATGATAAGAAAAAAATGATAAAGAATATAACAACAATAACAACTAACTTTTTTTTTATTAAGTGAGGTAATTACATGGATCAAACGACATCTTATTATGTCTATCACGAATCCAAGTCTTTAAAAATCATTCAAATTTAGATCTTTTTAACCGTTTTACATATATAATCTTTCTTGGCCTTCCTCTACTTTTAGTTTTGACTATTCTCCACCCGATCTACTCTTCTTACGAGGATTTAAGGTCTTTTCCTTACATGTCTAAACCACCTAAGGCGAGATTCTTTCATCTTTTTCACAATAGGTGTTACCCCTACTTTCTCTCTAATGCATTCATTCTTAATCCTATCGTGTCTAGTATGGCCACACATTCAACGTAACATACTCATCTCTGCAACACTGATCTTGTGCTCTTATTGACTTTTTACTTTTTACCGCCCAACATTCAGTACCATGCAACATTGCAGACCTTATAGTTGTGCGATAAAGTTTATCCTTAAGCTTGAGAGGTACTGTCCTATCACAAATAACTCCTGAAGCACTCCTCCATTTCATCCATTCAGCTTGAATCTTATGGTTTACATCTCCTTCTATCTCTCTGTCATTTTGTATGATGGATCCAAGATACTTAAACTGTGTAATATGATAAAATTTTATAATAATGTGTTTAAGAGTTATTTTAAAAGAGACAATAAAATAATAAGAGAGAGTCAATGAATCTCTTTCTTGTCACTCAAAATTTTCATTTTTTGTTCTTCTAATTTGAGATATCAAAAAAGGAATGACATAATATTTCACCATTTTCCCTCGTTAACTTATTAAACTATTAAATAATGAAGTGACATGTTTTTTTTTTATTCTATTCCTATTATGAATCATTCTTTCCATTCTCTTTAAGATTATATTTAGACAACAACAAGATGGGTGAAATGAGATAGAATAAAATAAATTTATTATTGTATTGTTTGAATATTTTATGATAGAATTAAATAAACTTTTTATTCAATTATTTGAAAAATAAATGAAGTGGTAAAAGTTATAACTTTATTATTTTTATATTATCTTTTTTCAAACACACTAAAATTTAATTATTTTAAATTAAAAAAATATTATTTTCACATATTATCTAATGATGATATTTATTAAATAATATTTTTTCTTAAATTTTTATCTTTTTTTTGTTAATTTTTTAAATCTCATATTTTTAATTATTTTTAATTTTGATTATGTGAATACCAATTTCAATCTTGTGTTATTGAGCTGCATAATTTGAAATTATTTGTAAACAAGATTTGGCTTGATAAATACCAATTACGTGAATACTCAAAAGTTAAGCACATCTCTTGATTTCTGCCATTAATTTGACGTAATAGCTCATGGATTACTGATTTTAATTTTTGGTCATGTAGTTGTGTGGCAACATATTAGTGAGACAACAAAGCTGGAAATTTTTTTAGTAATAAAATTGTGATACCAATTGAAAATTATTTTTTAACATAACGATCGAGTCTTATATGCAAATATTTACATATAGCAAATTTTAGAGAAGTTGGATCAATTCTTACACAAAAATTAGGTTATATTCTAAATGACCTCTACTACTTCACATTCCCTTCTAATTGTGACAGTGAAGCAATGAGAATGAAGGAGAAAAGAGGCAACAACAGGGATGTGAAATAATGAGCAAGAGAGGAGAGGCAACAACATGGTCTTCACTTCTAGTTAGGGTAAGAGGATAATTTTATAATTTGATAATTTTAACACTAAAATTTTATGGTTCTATCCTATACCTCCAAATTGGGAATGAAGAAAATTGAGAATTTTTTAAAAAATGAAATGAAATACATCTTATTCACTTTTATTTCATTCAACCCTTTTTTAACAAATCCAAACAATGATATATATCTCAATTCTATCATATTTCCCTCCATTCTATCTCATTCAACTAATTCAAAGAATACCCTAAAACTTCAAACATAACCTTAAGAATTACTTTATAAATAGAGGAGTTTTCTAACGAGGTTCTTGGATGACCTCCCAAATGAGTTTGAGAAGAATGCGCGGTAGAGATGACATTTTTACAAGATAGGAGTCGGGAGTACCTCTTTACTTTCCGTCCGTGACACCCCATTACTCATTGTCCCTATTCTCAATCCTCGTTATTGGGTGTTTTTTTCTCATCCCTTTTTTTTGCCTTCTTGCATGGATTTGTGAAGGCCTTCGAAATTGTTTTAAAAAAGTCTGAAAAATATTAAAAAAACATTAAACACAAACAATTATACACCAATTCCAATAGAGATTAGATTAGGTTATGCGCCTTTTATTCTTTTATGTTTAAAATTAATATAAACATTAATTATGAGTGAAATGTTCAAAAGAGACAAAGGTTACGTTTTTATATACATTAATTATGATTGATTCATGAGCTTTGTGGGAGGTGATGCCATCTGATATAGGATGCATAATATGCATATAATTTTTATATTCCCTTGTGTTTTAATGATTGAAAATGCTTGAATGATGGTTTTTAATTATGTTTTGTATTTTTTTGAAATAGATTGACGAACCCAATCAAAATGAGCTTGGAATTGGATATGTAGCCTGATCTGAGAGAAACCACAATTCTTGAATGAATTTTAGAGTCTAAGAAAGGAAGTGAACCAGCAGAGCTTTTTGCGTAAGCCGTGGGCACGCCTTCTTGATCTGTGCAGTCCTGGAATTTAGGTGTGATAAGGATAGGAAGGGAGATAAGGGTGACAGCTGGAAGTTTTACTTAATTAGGTTTAGTGATGGGAAGGACAACGCTCCTTCCCCTCTTTTCTTCAACGTATTCTCCATGAATATGAGTAGCTAAATATTTTCTTCCGGTCTAGGATAATTGAAGTTCTGGTTCTTCAAGAAATTTTCATTGTTATTTTCTTCTTAGTATTTATATATCTTCTGAACTTCTTGAGATTATTATTCTGTTGATTGATGCAAAAAGGCGTATTGTTCAATTATCAAAATAATATATTGCCATTTAGAACTTTAAATCTGTAATTGTTTGAATGTTCTAATGCTTGTGGTAAAATAACATGGTTGATTACAGAAAAGATATTCAATTTATGTTATGAAGGTATATAATCTAGTCTATACAGACTGAGCTTGTGTGTTTGTTGGCTAGAACTAGAATTGGTAATCTCTCTAATTTTTAATGCAATTGGTGAATTAAATCCTAAGAATGTGTTTGGGATTATTTATCAATAAGAAGAGTAATCAAAGAGCTTGTTTTGGTTACCGAGAAAGTAAGGATAGATAGGTTACTAGAGCTTGGTAATAACTATAACCAATTAATTGAGGAATGAAAGAAATTATCTTTGCATCAATGATCAATTCCAGGAATTAAAACTGAAATTATACCTCTGGTTGGATATTCGTTATTATTGGCTTCTCATTTAATTGCATTCGTGTTATTAATTAAATTTTATTTTTGTTGGATTCGACACCCACCACCATCGGATGCAATGGAGTTGCTTTGTGTTCTCTTATACATGGCATATGGATTGACAGGAGGAACGAATTGTGCTTCATGAATGAGTTAATCCAAGAGGTTTTAAATGAGTTTCATGAAGCAAATGGATTGAGCAATATGTTAATCCAGCCGTGATGATGCCATCTGTTCATGATAAAGGGCCCCCCAGTGCTGGGCCGGTGGTCTCCGTCAAGTTAAATTTGGATGCTGTAAAAGATGAAAATGGGAAGTGGGGGAGCAGCTTTCTGTGATGATGAGGACCATATTTTGGCTGCTGCTACATGGAAATTGCCCAACGACTTAAGTCCATCAGAAATTCTAAAATTCTTTCACAATATTAGTTTAGGAAGTTTTATAACCATTTAATTTTAATTTAATAATATTTTATTTTTTATTTCAGTATTATATTTTGATTGAACTAGTATTGCTCTCTTAAATATATACAAGAATTTCTCTGTTTGGAAGGAGATTGCCTTGAAGTGGTGTCATGTTTCAACAAGTCGAAGCAATCAGGTAATTAATTGATGATTGTAGGTTCCTTTCTCTAGGATTTAGAACTTTTAATGTATTTCATGTAAGTAGCTCATGAGTTGGCAAAATTCGCCCTCTTGGATTCTGAGAAAGAGTGGGCTAAAGAGGCACCACAGTTCATTTATAATTGGGAATTTTTATAGTATTTTGATAGGTTTGGTATTTATAATTATTGTTAAGTATTTATTGAATGTTAAATTTATAATAAATATTTAAAAATAATTAATAATTAATAAAATATTTGACAACTTAATCTTAAAGTCTAAAAAAAATGAGTACTATAAAAAATCTCCTTTATAATTTGGTGTTGAAGGGCTTTTTAAGTTATGAGTAATGATGTTCATCATTTTCTAATAAAATAGAAGAGATAATTATCATAGATAATTAATATTTTCTTTTACATAAAATGGAATTTCAGGATGGTTACATGGACGGTAGAGGTGAACTCCAATCTATTTGTTAAAAAAGTTATGAAATCAGGTCAATAGTATTCGAGTTTATGACTGACAACTAATCATTAATCGAATATGTTTAATTTTATTGAGGTACTCAGTCTCAAGGAGGGATGGACTCAAGTAAAAATGAGTAAGGACTCATGTTTTTACTTAATTTATAATTTTTTTAAAATTTTATATATATATATTTTTTTATTTTATATATATATATATAAATAATTTTTATTTTCAATATTTAAAATAATATTGATAATATTATTTTTATCTTTATTATCTAAAATTTGAATCCATCACTAATCTCAAACCTATTCATCAAGTGGTTAGACTCAAGTTCGAACTTGAACACCTCACATATTTAGCGTACGTTATTACCACTTTAATCACAACACACAATGATTAATCCTATATAATTATCTTAATTAATATTATAATTATATATAAGAAAAATTTTGCTAACAAGTACTTTTAAAAAAGTTAAAATAAAAAATTTTAAATAAAAAAAGATAAATAATAAAGTTTTTTTAATTTATAATACATTAAATATTTTAGTTTTATTTAAAATTTTCTATTTTTATTACCTTAACAGGTATATTTACAAAACCCAGGAATTTCTCATGAGTTCTATTCTAGCATTTCCGAGTATGAAAAGTTGGAAACCTCACTCATAAGCTCGTTAAAGTAGCGAGAGAATTGAGAAACCCAACAAGAGAAAGGGAAAAAGTTTTGGTCGATGCTCTGGTGCATTAGAAAAAGAAGTGTCACCGGTGACTTTAGAAGACCATCCAATACGTTTTTGACACATAATTTTGTTTTTGTCTTTTCTAAGAATTTACGTGATGTCTGCTTTACGAACCCAATTTCTACTTTTTAGTATTCACCACTTTACGTTACTTTTTTTGATTTGTTATTTACAAATTGTTGTCCTTGCTTTTGACAATTGAAATTTTATACAAAACTCTAATTGCTACGTGAAAGACAATTTTAGCCATTCTTTTTTTTTTAATGTACCTACTTATTTTTTTGCTTTTTCTTGATTACATGTCCAATATTTTTTTATGATAAAAATTTAAATAATCACATTCAAATAAAATAAATAAAATATCAAAATAAAGTCGATGATAAAAAAGTTGAAAGAAGATTTAGGTGTCAATCATTTAAATTTTTCTTAATAATCTTAAGACTTATCGCTATTAGATTTTATTAAGTGAGTTGGCTTAATATAATCTTTTCAATAAAATTTTTTTTTTCTTACATTCAACTTTAAATATAACATCAAACGAAAATCAAATAAAATTTTAAAATACGGTCAATGACAAAAAGTTGAGAGAGGATAGTGGTGTAATCATTTAAGTTCTTCTCAATAATTGAGGTTTATCTTCATTGGATCTTGCCAAGTGAGCTAGCTTGATCCAATTTCTCAAGATTTTTTTAATAAAACAAAATAAAAAATAAATGTGAAGAAATTTACACATCTCAAACTTTTTTATTGTGATGAGTTAAATTTTTACTTTTTATAAAAAAAATTGGAAATCACTAAAAAGTGAGTGGTAATACACCACTTTGAACCACTGTGAGAATGTAGAAATAGGTTGTTCTTCAAATCTGTGTTCTTATTCTTTTGAAGGGATTTCATCATCTCCAACATCTTAGGCATCTATTCCCTTAACTGAATTACCTCATTTTTCTACTCTTCTTGAGTTTTTTCATGCTTTTCTGCAACCATAATCCTTGCTTGGGATCGAGTCCAATAAGGGTGCTTTTGAGATAGCTTTTTTTGGTTTATTTATTCTCTTTAATAAAATTTAAAAATGACCTGAATAATGCGAATTAAAAATATGCTTAGATGTATGAACACGGTCCAAAATTGTAAATATTGTCATTAAATGTCATTCATTGCCACACCAAACTTTAAAGAAAACATAAAATGTTCCTCTTAATAGAAACTTCCAAATAAATTCAGATTTATGAATAGTCCATGAAATAATTATTGCTCTTAACAAGAGAAAGTAGCTTCAATAGAATTTATCGATATAGTTAAAGTTTTTCCTGATATCAACTAAGAACTCCTGAGCTTCACCATGCAACATCCTTGCTTCAACTTATTTCGTTTCTCTTGCTCTCTTTCTTGCTATCTCAGTTACCACTTGGACATCTTCGAGTAAGTCACAAGTCTTATTCAATAACTCTTGGTTGAGAAGGTTGTTTCTACTTATTCATGTTCTTGAGAAAGTCTGCATGGCTATTTGAGATTTAGCGATACTTTTACAAGATTGGACCATGAATGCAAATGCAAAGTATGAAAAAAACAAAGACAAAAACAAAAAAGAAATTAGTAAAATAAAAAATGAATGATAATTAAAAAAACGTAACACATCAAATTCCCTCAAGTGCCCTACAAAATAAGGTTACCTAGGTTGGATACTTGATCTAAAGGACCAGTTCTATAGACAAGGGTGACTTAAAGATTATTCTAAGTGACAGGTTAAGCTCTAGACACCTATTAGGTCAAGGTCCCAAATTGCCCCTACTGTCGCCAATACTTTGGCTAGTAAGGGTCCCCAATCCTCACCCATGATAGGCTACAAATGGAAAGGGTTCAATTCCTCACCCATGATAGGTTACAAACGGAAAAAGGTTCAATTTGAGCAAGGGGTTTTCATGTGTCTATACGAAGACCGAAGGTCTTTCAAGACAACATTACTTAACTCTCTATCTAAGCCTACAAGGTACACGAGCAGGATATAGGGCTCGTGTGTGTGTAAGTGAAGTGTAGTGTGTGTGAGGAAACAGTCAGACAAAATAAATTATAACATTCAAAGTACAAGAATAATAAAAGAAACAAACAAGGACCAAAGAAAATAAAAGAAACGATAACAAAAGATTAAACAATAACATAACCCTAAAAGTCCCTAAAGTAGAGTCGCTAAAAGCTGTCATAACGTCCTCTTGGCACAATGCAACACAAGAATTTAATGCTTGCAAATGAATGCAAGAACAAAAAGAATCGCCACCAATCGATTTATCCATTAAAAATAGAAAGGTTCGATCGAATACCTAAAAGATGATCTATGTTTCATAGTTTAGGTTTGGAGGTTGATTATGGATAGGGAATGTTATTACGTTGTCATTCCAAGAATGGTTACCTATTTAATTTAGTGTTATCCTTTAAAATTAATTAAATTGGTCCTTTATTGTTTATTTGTAAAATTATTTTTATTTTTATTTTATTTTAACACGTCCCACTTTGTTAAGTATATTATCAAGAGTGATAAATGACTTGGACAAGGAATGAGTGGTTAAATAGCCATTTTTGTACGAAACAAATTTTAATCCCATAACATGTGGTATGAAAGTTGTGAATTAAAATATTTTTTTTTGAAGAACGAATTTTCAAAATAAATGGTCAAATAAAATATTATATTTAAAAAATAAGATTTTAATTCAGGAAAATATGTTTAAGTCAAGAAAATATTTTTTAAAGTAAATGGCCAAATAAAATCTCATTCAACAAGAAAATATTTTTGGGTATAATGAGATTTTTTTAGTGACTTTCAATTTTTTTATAAAAAATAAAAATTTAACTCATCACAATAAAAAAGTTTGAGATGTGTAAATTTCTTCACATTTATTTTTTTATTTTGTTTTATTAAAAAAATCTTGAGAAATTGGATCAAGCTAGCTCACTTGACAAGATCCAATGAAGATAAACCTCAAGATTATTGAGAAGAACTTAAATGATTGACACCACTATCCTCTCTCACCTTTTTGTCATTGACCGTATTTTAAAATTTTATTTGATTTTTGTTTGATGTTATATTTAAAGTTGAATGTAAGAAAAATATTTTTTTATTGAAAAGATTATATTAAGCCAATTCACTTAATAAAATCTAATAGAGATAAGTCTTAAGATTATTGAGAAAAAATTAAATGATTGACACCTAAATCTTCTTTCAACTTTTTTATCATTGATTTTATTTTGATATTTTATTTATTTTATTTGAATGTGATTATTTAAATTTTTATCATAAAAAATATTGGACATGTAATCAAGAAAAAGTAAAAAAATAAGTTGGTACATTAAAAAAAAAAAAAGAATGGCTAAAATTGTCTTTTACGTAGCAATTAGAGTTTTGTATAAAATTTTAATTGTCAAAAGTAAGGACAACAATTTACAAATAGCAAATAAAAAAAGTAACGTAATAGGTGAATAGTAAAAAGTAGAAATTGGGTTACAGAAACAACATCACGTGAAATTCTTAAGAAAAGACAAAAACAAAATTATATGTCAAAAACGTATTGGATGATCTTCTAAAGCCACCGGTGACACTTCTTTTTTTAATGCACCAGAGCATCCACCAAAAGTTTTTCTAGTTGAATCTTGTTTGAAAATATTTAATATTTATATCCAGCATTGAATATTGTCAGAAACCTCACATCAACATTTATCTTGGCACACGAAATGGAAAAATATTTCTAGAGATTTTATCTAAATAAGTTATGTAAATAAATTAATTAATAATTAACATATTATTATTTTTAATATAAAATAATTATGTAGTATAAAATTTTATATATTTATTCAAGTATTAATTGATTTAATTTTTAAAATTATATAAAATATTTACACAAATATTTCTCTTTTAAATGACCAAATGTTTTTTCTTTTTGCGATATTCCAATATCTGAAGTCAGGTGTTCTGGACAAGAGAAAGTTGTCATTTGTGTGTTTTGTAATAAAAATATTAATGTTATCAATATTAATCACTAATGTTCAAAATTATTCCCTTATGGTTAATGCACATAAATTAAAAAATTATTAAATATATTAAATAAAAAAATTGATTTAACATAACTAAATTATTATTTTTTTATCATATTTATCTTCGTTGATCTTACATTCTCTTTTCTTTTCTCACTCAAGTTATTATAGTAATTGATTTTAGAAAATTATAAAAATTAATTAATATATATTTTTTGAGTTTAATAAAAATAATAAAAGATGAAAATAAAATTTTAAAAAATTAATAAATACTCTTTAATTTTCTAAATAAAAAGATAATGTTAGACAAAATAAAATTTTTAAATAAACAGATAAAAGAGAGTACACATCAATATTTATCTATGTTATCAATATCCAATGTCGTCATTTCAATGTTTTTGGACTTCATTAAAAGCGGTTAATATTTATTGTCAATTTTTCTTAGGATGAATATTATCCAATCATTTCAACATGACTCTCACAATGTGAATGAATCATTTTATGTAATTTTTAATATGATAAAATTATGTAGACAAGAAAGATAAATAAAAAAAATTTATTAATAAAATTCAATCAAAATTTACAATTTTTTTATTTTATATATATATATATAGAGAGAGAGAGGAATGATCAATTTACATCAGTGTAAGTCTTTTTTGACTTACACTCATTTTTAACCGTTAGATTCACTTTTATCTAATGGTTACTTTTAATGAAATAATCTCAACCATTAGATGAAAGTGATCTCATGGTTAAAAATAAGTATAAGTCAAAAAAGACTTACACTAATATAAACCGATCCCCTTATATATATATATATATATATATATATATATATATATATATATATATATATATATATATATATATATATATATATATATATATATATATATATCTTCTCCATATAATATTATCATAAGAAAAATTACGTAAGAAAATTCATTCCCCTCTCGCAATAGAGAAAAACATTAGGAAATTCAACATTTTCTAAACATTAATGAGGTGAGGTGATCGGCCAATATTCAACCTAAGAATATTTATAATTTTATTCCTAATAATTTTTATTTATTTTCTTTTCTCCATTGAATTTTCCGATCTCTGAATATTGTCATTTAAGAGTTTCTAGACCTTCTAGACTTCTGACAGAGAGAATATTTTCATTTATCAATTTTGTTGGTAATAAAAAAGTTCAGAAAATTAGTAACAATTTTGCCAACAAATACTTTTAAGAAATAAAAAATAAAAAATATTATATAAAAAATAAAGTCTTGAGTTTCTAATGCATTAAATACTTTTCTTTTTATTTAATACCTTTTTTTTATTTCTTAACAAATATTGTTAAGACACCCATTAAACAAACTCAATTATTAATTATAGGTGAATATTAGGAAACTTGTCCACACGACTATTGTTGGCAGTTCAAATGATAAAAAGTACATATGATTTTGCGTAGAGAAAATAAAATTGATAAACAAAAGGAAGAAAAGAAAAACAACATGTCCTAATCTATAATCCGGGATTAATATTTTCGAAGTCCACAAACTGTTTTAAATTCATTACTGCATTTTTAATTGTTACCAAATTATAATCTTAAATTGTAGCATTTTAGTGTCAAGTACTGCGTTGCATACATTCGTGCTTTACATATATTTAGATTCTCATTTTAGATGGTCGAAAATGAAAATGGATAGTGTTCAGCAACCGGAAACAACCGTGCTAAATTATATTCATTATCAATCTGATGATAAATTAAATTTACAAATGTATGTTATCTTCCCACTTCCTTTTAGTGGGAAATGACAAGCAGCTCAAACGAACATAAATATTGACAGCTAAAAAAAGAAAAAGAAAAGGGGTGGGGAAGATACAGGTTAAAACCTCTAAAGCTAGCACCATCAAAAACAGCCAAGAGAAGCGATGCCTTTGATCTCTTTCTCTTGCTTAGAAAGAAAGGAAAGAAGAAACCAAGAGAAGGACAAGGGCAGGGAAAAGGAAAAGGAAAAGGAAAAATGAGAAAACAAAGCGCCCTACAATAGATTGAGTCATTGACCTATGTATATTCAACTTGAAAAGAGATGACCTATTGGCTTTGCGAGTCATATACAGAAAAGAGTCCACTAATGAAGGGTGATATAGCTGCAAGCAACGCCTTTGGACACTCTTCATGGGGTAGATGGCCACATCCAGATATTGCAACCAGCCTCTGCAAATGCCATGAAATGGGTAAGCGAAGTATAAGGAAACTTTGAAAAGGAAGAAAGCATATGCCATGATAAATGATTCGGAAATTAAAAATGTGGCGGAGGAAAATGAAGGAGTGGAAATGAAAAGGTATTTTCCACTCCTACCAAGCACACCCTAATTTCTCATCCCCAAATTGTGGAGAATGAATGAATAGACGGGGACTAGGATACTTACAGAATTTACAAATTTTGAGGCCATAGCTTGACAAGATTTCAGAGAGACGAGGGAATCTTCAGCACCAGCTATGACCAAAACTGGAATGTCTTCTGCAGCTTGTATCAATGATTCTGCATTTTTTACTGAAAGGATGGTTTCAGATGACAATTTACCAATCTCGTGAAGTGCTTCATCCCATCCTTCTACAAATAGTGGTGCCTAAACACATATAAGAACAGTCACATGTATCACAAGTCAATAAAAGCATGACAAACCATCACCCAGAAGGAAAGTAAAGAGAGGCAGAAAGATCACATAAAAAGGTTGTAGGCCAAAGTTATAATCAATGAGCAAACTCTACCATGATTTACCAGGATAAGAAAAAATTGAAAAAAAGAAAAAGATTCTCTATAGTCACACTCCCTCCAGAAAAATGTACAACGCAAAAAGAATATACGTCAAACTAATAAAATTATATATTCAATATGTCAAACCACCTAAGCAAAGCATGAAACACAAGTGTTCTTAGGCACTACAAGTTTATGAGACTTCATTATACAGTATTTATCTCTACGTTAAGCAATAATTTTCCATTCCATACAATTAATTATCTTTGCAGTTTGAAACTTACAAAAGGAAAGAGCAGTTCCTATTCATATCAACATGTAGCTTAAGGTACAAAAATACCTTATAGAGATTCAAAACTTCTGTTGTCAGTTTGGTAGCATCATACCATGAACGCCGATTCACCACTTGAGTGATTTCTGTTCTTAGTAGAGGGCGAACCAAATGCTTCTTTCCAAGTGAGGTATGCAGAAGGATTCTGGCAAACGAAGGAACTACTTCCCTTGACAAGCTAACATTTATCAATACAACCCCTTTCACGGTAACCTGAAAGACACAAAACAGATCTTAAAGACTTAATCAAATGTGAATGCACATTAACTACAAAACTTATAACCTCAATCATTAACAATTAGCTTGCATGGGACAACTTTACTGAATGTGAGTAACATGACCAATGTAAGTTTATCTTCATATATACCCAAATAACTATATACCAAGTTATCTAACCATTAAGTACTTATTCCTTGTCCATGGAATCCAGATTTTTCCTCTGTCTTGATCAATTTGTTGCATAATTTGCAACATGATAGGCATATATGAATATGTATGCTAAAGCCAATGTTACATGATCCTGAGAAAGCAATAAATGAAAATAGTTTGCTAATAAAAGGGAAATTTAATCAAGTGTGCAGGTTATACTTAAACTTTAAAGTACAATAGTTAAGCAATGTGACTGATACCCACAGGCACTGAAATTATAAGGTTTGAATTGCTTATAGTACAAAGGCACAGTAAGATACAAAGCATAACCATACTAAAATCAACCTGACTTATAACTCATGGTTTGAGGCATCATTTAATCCTTTGTCCATTAATTGCCATCCATATTCATAATAAATGTTTCGAATCTACTCACATTATAACAGCCTAGCAAGGTGCAATTACATTGATGAGGATTCAATTGTGTATGTGATCACACATACAACAACAATAACAACAAAACTTTATTCCCATTGAGTAGGGTCAACTACATGGATTCTAGCATGCCAATATGATCACACATATCATGACTCAAAATAAATCATTGAAACTTTAACTAAAAAAACACATTATGCTATTGCTGAATTTCTTTCTTAGCCCATATTGTTGTTTGGATGCAAAAGTTATAGGAATGTTGATATTATAATACATCAAATAACTTCATTAGTTGATTAGGCCCACTTTACAGGCAATTCCAGATAAAAGCTCAGCTGCACAATGGGGCTAATTAAATTGATTAAGTTATCTGCTTAGCACAATAAAGCAGGAAGAAATACCCACATTGAAAGAATTCATTGACGTTTGAACTCTTTGTGCAGCCATCAAAGCAAGCAACCCTCCATCATCATGACCAATTAGCACCACTGAAGAAAATCCAATCTCAGAACAGAAAGATAAAAGCAGGTCAACCTGGAAAACAAAAATGCATCAGATATACGATTTCAGATAAAACCTGGATCCAAAACTAAACACTCAAGTAAATATATCAATGCAAAGGCTGTTGGTTGTATATAAACTGAAAGCTCTAGGCCTTGGAAGCCATAAGTAAACTCTCCCCTTCAAAGGGAAGCAATCTGACCATACCCCCAGGCCCCAGATAGATAATGAAGCTGGGACATGCCTTAAGACCTGTTTAATCAAAACTATGAAGCATAAAATAGCGAATATCTTCTAATACAGTTCACACTAATGGTAAACAGTTATCACCTGACTTTCAAGTTTATACGGATTAGGCAGCTCTTTTTTCTCCCAATCCTCCCGACGCAACCTTGAAGTTAATCCCCAACCAGGCCTATCAAATGCAGCAACTGTGCGATTACTCTGCCGAGCTAGAGATCCCATTACATGCCGCCAAGAGAAGACTCCTCCACCAAACCCATGTATTAAAACAATACCTACTTGGCCAATACCCTCTAAATTTTGCTCCAAAGACAAAGATTCCAATTTAATTGTTTCATCGTCTTCACCAATTTCATCTAGACGCAAAACAGGGATATCTTCAGAAAGAAGGGGAGAAGTTACTGGACCATCTAAAAGAGGAGCATATAGAGATGAGCCATGGAATTGATTGCTATAGCTCCTGTAGAGTTGTCGCTGGATTTTTGGAGACATACATAGCAAATGTCTATTAAATTTTGCCAACCCCCCAGCTGTTGATGAAGTGCTGCTAATAGAACTAGATAGTCTAGATTCAAGGAAAGATGTTGAGGACAAGTAATGTGGAGGTGAACCAGGCAGGCTGAGCTTGTAATGGAGAGTAAGCCCTTGGCAGGTGATGAATAAGCTGTCTGAGTCTGCAAGTAATCTGGCTGGCAGTTCTTCATCACGAGCTGCTGCAAAAGGTCTCCGCCTCATTTCACTGTCACTTTTTGGGGTTCTCCCTCCAGAAGGAACAGGAGAACGTGGGACCTTCTGATAGCCAGAGAAAACATTTTTGCATGAAAGGACCTGTGTAATTAGGCAGAAATAAATAATTTTTTTTTGTTACAAGTGTTTCATCAAAGTAATTAAAAGTGACCAATTCAAGTCTTGTGAATTCAGAAATTTTCTTTTAAGCTGGAGCATAATATCACAAGTTCACAACCACTTAATTCTAAAGAATTAAAACTAAAGAAACAACATACTAAGCACTAAACTGAGAAGTTACTATGATACTAGATAACATACAAACTTACAGCTTCAGGGTCAACTCGATGAAACAGGAGCTTTCTCCTTGCTCTGCAGCTGGTTCTATAAGCAACCACAGTATGGCCAAGGGCAAACACAACTGACGAGAGAAATAAGACAGGCATTCCCCATGACTTCTTCAAATGGAGTCTCTTCCTTGTGAGGGAAACTGAAGCTTCCGCTTCAATCTGGGAATTTACACTGAAAACACAAGCCTTGACTGAAAGGAGAACAACTGACAGAAACGAAGACAGAGTTACAATTCCTAGGTAAGGACCATCTGAGAGAGCAGGGCCATCACAAATGGAATAAACACCTGCATTCATGGGGAAAAAAAAAATAAACACAAGCCCTATATGAGAACCAAACTTTTTTTTTTGGATAAAAAACTACACTAATTAACATGTACAGATTCTGTACACACAGAATACAAATTGAGAGAAGTAGGATTCATTCTGTAATAGGACCGTAGGATAAATGAGATACTACTACTTCAAATTTAACTCAAGAAATATAGTATTTCTCATTATTTAGAGGGGGGGGGGGGGGAAGAAAATAAGATATATCACCCTGCAATCCCTGATAAACTACAACTTCATTATTTGATGTACAGCAACTGAACATAAGATTTATATCGTAAACAACATAAGATGAATTATAAACATGCCCTTTATCTTTGTTGAAATACAATCTGATTTTTAAAAATATATATGCATCATGGAAAGGAGTGAGAGAAATGATTTCAAAGAACAATCTGATTAGAAAATAAAATAAAATAAACGAACAAACAAATGGCTCGATAGACAAATTAAGCAATGTATCCTCCACCTTGAACACAACACCCTCAAATGAGAAAAATGAATTGTTCTAATAAAGATTAGAAGCACTATCGAAGATTCCTTCAAACACCAGCAACAGAAGGATCATAATCACCATATCATAATGCAAGCAAAAAGCGAACCAAATGATCGAAAAAGAGGGATGAGAAAAGAGAATAATGGATCATACAGATAATGATGAGGGATCTTATGACTGAAACGAGAGGAATATCCGTCAAGGAGTTCTTGAAAGCGTATCGACGCAAATGCTCCCTGAAGCTATAGCACCTAACGCACGTGAAGCTAGAGATCAAAACGCACGGCACAAGCACGTCCACTACCGCCACCAGCACCGGCAGCGAAGTCACCAACAGCGACGCCACCAATGCCGCCACGAAGAAAACCGTCCGAACGCACCTCCGAACCTTCTCGAAGCACTGACCTCCCCTCGCCATCATAGGGATCCGGTAGCCGGTAACGTTTTCCGGATTCGGCGAGCGGTTATGATTTTTTTTTATACGAAAAAGAAAATCGGTTAATTAGTTAACACTAGAGATAGAGAGATCTCCGACTCCGATATCCAACTGAAACCTTATCTTATTTAAACTGAACACTGTGTTCGCCGGCGGCGGAGGCTCACCAGCCATTCCCGGCGGCGGAAGTTCAAGGTCGCCGGAATGATTGCCTGGGAGGTAAGAAGAACGCAATGGGCGACGTTAGGGTTCCAGTGGGAACGAACGCAGACACAACAGAGAGAGAGGGTGTAACGATGAAAAGCCCTCTCTCTTTGAATTTTCACAAGTTTTGAGCACAATTTCCCCTTGCCTTTCTCCTTCTCCAACCTCTTTCTTTCTTAATTTCCCTTCCTTCTTCTCTCTTTTTGTTTTTCCCCTCCCCTTTTTATATTTTTTTTTCATTTTTGTTTTTTTGGTGTACCGCTATTTAAATCCAAATTTAAAGTAGGTATTTTTTAAAATTATTATTATTATTATTATTATTATTATTATTATTATTATGTAATTATAAATGCAGATTTTATTAAATAGTAAATAAGAATAGATTTTTTGTGATTCTTTGTTATCGTTGATTAATAATAATCACTGGCAGTGTTGGCAGACAGGAAATCATCATTAGTTTAATTAGAATGATTTTATTTGACATTTCACACTCTTGATTCTCAGCCTGTTGCAAGCCTGGCACCATTTGCTAATTGCTGACATATTGCTCCATGTTCATGTCTATGCCACCCGTTTATACTTGATATGTTTATACAATATGGCGGGTGCTATTATGCACCCTGCCAAGTTTGGGTGCACCATGCACCCAAACTTTTACCTGCAATAGCAGGTTTTTTTTATTTTACAGTTTTTTTTTCAGGTTGGTTATATTTTTTTTTTTTTTTCAGGTTGTTTTTTTTTTTTTTTTTTTTTAGGCCACTATTTTAAGTCACCACCGGCACCGCTACTTTTTGCCGGCCACATTAAGAAATTGCCAGCTCTTTGCCACTGCCGCATTTTTAGAAGCCACCCCTCAGGTTGGTTATTATTCACTTTTTAAAATTACATAAGAATCGTGTAAATAATACGTTTTGTTAAAATTATATCAATTTTTTTTTTATAAATAAGAAAATGTACATAACTTGAAAATATTTTAGCGATAATATTTATGGGCTTGGTAATTATTCATTATCGTTCAATTGTTATTATTTGATTAAAAGGAGTCACTTTGAACTACATTTTTTTAGCATTATCTTTTTTTTAAGATTTATAATGTGTAAATAATACAAATAAAAATTAAGAAGTTAAAATTAATATTTATATTTTTTCATAAATAATGTATTGTACATACTAAAAATTCTACCGATTTTAATTGATAATATTTACATACAATAAAATTTATAAAATTTATAATATGTTAAGATTATTTATAAAAAAAATATAAGGATTAGATAATTTTAATTAGTATTATTTTATCTACTATTGGTATTATTTATACACTTTCGTAATTTTAAAAAAAATAAATAACATGCTGTTAAGCGAGAAATCCGGCATAAGCAGTGAATTTTTATGAACAGTGATTACGGCACGGTGAGCGATAATTTTAGAGGTGAGCGTAATTTTGATAAGCATGTACGCATACTTTTAGTAGGTGAACATACTTTTTCCGATGAGCGATATTTTTTGTTAAAATGAACGACCCAAAATTTTTTTAAACCCAAATTGCATTGCATTGGTCGATTATCTTGATGAATAGAATTTTTTGACGGGTTTTTTGAAGTTATTATAGTCGTTCATTATTAGATTGATGTGTTTTTCAACACTTCAATAAATAGGTTATAACTTTTAATATGTATGATACACCCTATTTTAAAGGGTGTACCATAGAAATCACCTATACAATATTAGATTGATATGTTTTAATGGTTTCAAACTCAAAAGCTTATACGTCACTTGCTATATAAAACTTTAGAGGCCTCACATTTTGTATAATTACATATTTCGAGATATCTTATATTGATTTTTTTTCTTTTATTATTATTATTATTTACTTTAATTATTATTTGAATGTTAGAATAATTTTACATATAACTCTTATATTCTGTATCAAATAATATATATACTCATTTTATATATTTTATCTAATATTATTTATTATACATATTTTTTTTATTATTTTTTTCATTCAATTACATCTATTAAAAATAGTATAAATAAATTTACACTTCTAAAAAAATATAAGATAATTATTTTCTTTTTATATATACATCATTAAGAAATTGTTATTATCAATCGATGTGAAAGCTCTTTGCAACCTCAAACATTTTTAGAACCATCCACTTAAGTAGAAGACGAAACACATACCAATTTCATTTTCTATATTTGTTGTGTTGCTTTTAAAATTAACACTTTATTGAGAGAATCATGACATTCAATACGTTTTAGAGTTTAATTTTACTTAGCTGTTAATATAAATTTTTATATTATTATTTAAGAAAATGCTACATAACTATAGAACATAATTTAACTAGATATATTATTGGATTTAGCTGGGCTTGTTATTTATACATTATCGTTCAATTGTTATTATTTGATTAAAAGGAGAAGAACTTTGAACTAAATAATTATTAATAGCATTAAAAATCGTGTAATTTTTTTACGATATTGAAAAATGTGTAATTAAAATTATTTATTTCTTGAAAGAAAATAAAAAGAATTGTTTCCTTCATATTCTTCTAAGCTTTGACTCAATTTGATAATTTGAAATGATATACGGATAAAAAATGTATTGTTTATACATGTAGCAAAATAATAATTTGCCAGTTTAATTTTTCGAAGATCCGCTCTGTATCTGTTAAAAAAAATAAGATTTTGTTAACAAGTGTCTTAAAAAAATTGTTAAGAAAATTAAAATAAAAATTTTTAGATGAAAATAAGATAGAGAATAATTTTTTTAAATTTTTAATACAATTAGAGACCTAATTTTATCTAAAAAAATTTATTTTAATTATTTTTAACATGTGTTTTAAAGACACTTATTATATAAAAAAAAACACATATAAATGCAGTTAATAAAAAAATGTGTTAGAAGGAGGGCTGAATAAGTCCAATTAGCTTAGCAATTTTTAAAATAAACAGAGAGTACAAACGGCACGATCTTCTTGAGCCAAGAAACGGCCACAATTGATTTTTTTATTTAAATTTAACAAGTACTTAGCCACGCATGCATGTTAACAAAGGTTTATAAATTTAAAACTAGTCATTGTACGCCATAATAATAGTAGACTTTTGAGAGTGGTATTTACTATTGTATGCATAGATTACGAGGGTTCCAAAAGCTGCGTTTTCAATATTTTTTTAAATTGTAAATTATTTGTGGCTGTTAAAATTGACTTGTTTAAACCCAAATTGCATTGTTAAAATTGACTTGTTTAAACCCAAATTGCATTGCATTGGTGAGTATGTTTTTTTTATTTTTTATTTTTTATTTTTACTTGGAGTATGTTTTTTGAATTTTTTTTGACGGGTTTTTTGAAGTTGAATACTATAGAGTTCATTATTAAAAAATAGTACACCGAAAAAACAATGTCTTAACAATAAATAGTTTTTTTACCTGAAACAATTAATAGTTAATATTTAATCATATATCGCATTTATTTAAAATGTATAAAAATACAATAAATTTATATTTATATTTTAATTAAATAAAACATGTGATATATAGTAACAATTAATTATTAAGGGTAACAAATTCTACCGAAAAATATCCTAACTGTAATATTGGGTTGGACTTGCATTGGAATAAATAGGGGCGGCGAGTTCTCCGAGAAGGAAACGGTTAGGGTCAGGCAGGTGGTCCGGTCTGGAGTGGAATCGGGACCAAAAATCTAAGAGTAAGCCGAGCCGGACCCCACTCTGGCCCGAGTACAGTGGAGTCACCATCAACACGGCGGAGAGATTTTTAACTGTTTTCGAAATAAGAAATTTTTTACTTTATATTATTAAATGTACTTCTGACTATATGAAAATAAATTCTCTTTAATCTTATTTAACTATATAAATAAGAATAAAATTTACTTTTGACTATATGAAAGTAAATTCTCTTTAATCTTATTTAATTTATTATCATATATTATATTTAATTAAATTTAATTAAATTAATAAACACATGATAATAAATTAAATAGAATTAAAAGAAATTTTCTCTTCTTAAATTAGACTCAAGTTTTATTTTATAAATAATTATTTTTTTGTTTAAATTATATTTTTAATATTATAATTAATAAATTACATATTAAAGAGTTGTACTGAGAGCACTTAAAAAATTTTCCTTTATGCTGTCATTTACGTGGGTTCCACACCTTGCTCCAATTTTCAGTGGCTGCCACCTGTGAGAATCATTTTGCATGTTTTCCTGTCTGTCTGTCCACTCCCGTTAAACAAAAGATCCTGTTCAGTGGCTCATAATAAAAATTTTTATTTAAATATAATGTATTATAATTAAATGTGTTAATTTAATTAAAATTTAATATTTTTATAAATTTTAATGTCTCATAATTAATTTTATAATATTTTATAAAAAAATTAAGTCTTAATTAATTTAATATATCTAATTAAATATATCATATTTAAATAAAAATTTCTTTTCTCACAAACTATAATAAAATAAGGATTTCAAAAATTAGGGGCTTTCTCCCTCCTTTCTATAAAAAAACACATAAGGATTTCAAAATGATTCTTTTTTTAAAAGGCTTTAACGGTGAGGTTAATGGTTTTAATTTAAAGTTTGAACTATAATGCTGTCCCTTGGTACATCAACGGCTCTATTTTTAAATAATAATAATAACATAAGAGATTAGGTATGATTTATTATTTAAGTAAACTGTTTTGTTAATTTTAATATGAGCATGGCTATATTACATGAAAACTCATTCCATGAATGAGGAAAAACGATTTAACATACTGCACATACAAATTCATCATGGATATATTATAAAATGTATATACAAATTAATATTAATGTCATTTTTCAACTCATGTGTTATTTTACAAGTTTTCTTTTTGTGAAAATGAATACATTTCTTTTATATATTTTTAAGGATTTAATTTGAATACAATGTGAGTATAAAAGATTTTTATATTATTATTTAATTACGTATTATCGCGTTATTAAAAATATTTGACTTTTTCAATAACTATCTTAAAAGTCACTTTACAACATCAAAATTAAAATTTTTTTATCTGATCTTTTTAATATATTTTATATATGTGCATTTTGCTTATAACATCACTTAACACGTATTATATTATTATTAAGTTATATAGTTATCATTATTTCCAATTTTAATTTTTTAAAAATATTTAAGAAACTAATTATAACATTAACTATACATTAGTCATAATTAATACTAAATAATTAAATGGAATTGCTGAAGTTGGATATATAATATTCCATATAAATATAACAAAAAAAATCGAATAACTTTTACACTATTTTTTTAATAAATCTTGAAAATATTTATATTACTATTTATCGTGTATTATTTTATCATTAAAAAAATGTGATTATAAAAACTTAAAAAGTTCAACTATTTCATAATGTGATGCACAAAAAATGTATGATAATGATAAATTAAAATTACACTTAAAAAATAATTCACGTGATTTTCGTTTCTCACGATTCACCCAAAAAGAAATTTATTTGAATTTCGTTTAAATAACATGAGGATTATTATCAAACCCTTGCCCTGGTTCTCAGGCTGCCGTTTGGACTTCGGATAGTCCATAAAACCAAAAGCAACAGAAAAAAACGGTAATTTCAGCTGACAAAAAAAGCTAATTTCTGTTTTATCTTTTCTTTTCTATTTTTAAACATTCAATATTCTTTTCAAAAGAAGAAGAAGACAGAGAATTTATTTTATTTAAAATATTCCATTAAAGAGGAGAATCAGGAGAACCACCCTTTGGTAGGGTCCCTTCCCATACCTCAGGCTAGGTTTTAACTTTTACTTTTGCATGCGCCAGAGCAGAGAAGCATGCGTATTCTCTCAACTATGGTTGTTGTTGTTTTTTTTTTTTTCAATGATGTTTTCATGGGCTAGCCTGGTGATATGGATCATCGATCACGTGCAACCTACTAGTATAGCTCATAGCTTATTAACAATTAGTTGTCTTGATCATGATAGTGATTGCGTTTTAATCTCCACTTGATTTTGATCCATGTGTCTCATGCATAATTTGCAACAAAATGTTTTCTATATATTATTTAAAAAGAGTGGTTTTAACTTTTAACTTTTAAATTATTATTATCATATTCATTTTTATTTATGAAGTATGAAGTCACTTTCTTTGTCAAAGAGCCAAACATTTTGCCAGCAAGTTTTTTATTTTTATTTTCTTGCGAGAGAGATTTTTTTAATATATTTATATGGAAATATAACATTGCATGGCTTGGTTAAGGGAATTGCCAAACCCCATTAATCAGAGTCTATATCAGAGAATGACACAAAGGGAAGCAAGCCGAAAGAGAGAAGCCCAGAAAAGGAATTGATGTGCCTGCAATTTACAAGCTTTACAGGAAAGGTTCTCGCTTTATTTTTTCCGTATGAAAAATGGAGTTGGACCCCATTTGCATTCTGAAGGCACATCACAGCAGATAGGCAGCATAGCAAGTACCAAGGTATCCAGCACAACCTTGTCAGACAAGGGAAGCAATTAACCGATTCTTTTCCTTTTGCCATAATTATTTTTAGGTCCATACATGGAAATGGAAGAAAACAGGGGGATTGGTTTGCTCATTTGACTGCCCAAATAAACGTCATGGGTGATTCTTCTTCTTCTACGGTTATATCTCTCCATGTGCCTCTTGTTTGAGGTCGTCAAAAGAAGTGGACCTTTTCCCCCTCGCCCCGTGTGAGACAAAAGGGAGGCTTAAACTGTTTAAATAATGGAAATGGACACTAGGGCAACTCAAAAGGTAGGTGATCATATACTGATAATTTGAGTGAGTACACATAATTATTATGTATATATTATTTTATATTTACACAATTTTTATTATTTAATCACATTTAATCTCAATTTGTTATCACATATATATATATATTATTTCATATTTATATAATTTTTATTATTTAATCACATTTAGTCCAATTTCATTGTTGCGCGCCTCAACTCTACTATGATTTTCTCACCATAAGTAATGTGAAGAGACGTGTATTTTACATATGGGTAACATTAGTCTATTTGAGGCACCTTTAGTCAATCCAACCATGCTGCTGGAGGTGCTATTATGCCCCTGCTAAGTTTCCTGCACCATGCTAAACTTTTACCGGTGCAATATCCTTTGCTTTTTATTTATTTTTACAGGTTTTTTCTTTTTTTTCAGTTTTTCTTTTTTTTTTTTTCAGGTTGTGTTTTTTTTTTGGTTTTTTTAGGCCACCTCACCATCTTCTGTGATAACATAATAGTGGCAAGTTGGGAATCTGCCTCTTTCCTTTCTCGGCCAATAGCTTGGTTATTATTCACTTTTTAAAATTAGTGTGGGTGTAAATAATCTTGTTAAAATTATATAATTTTTTTTAATTACCATAACAGACAAATATATTTTGATAATATTTAAATATAAAACCATTCGCGATCACCGATTATGTATTTTCCACAATTTTTTTCGTGCGCAAACTTATATTCAAACTTTTTTGAAGTTCTATAAACTGGTAAATAATAAAATAAAAATTATCTGGGTTAAAATTAATATTTATATTTTTTCATAAATACACTTAAAAATTTATGATTTTAATTGATAATATTTATATACAATAAAATTTATAAAATTTATAATATCTGCAGCATATTATATTTATAAAAAAATATAAGGATTATTATAATTTTAAAATATTATTTTATTATTTATAAACTTTCGTAATTTAAAAAAATAAATAATATTTTGTTTTATAGCAAATGAATTTTTATGTGATTGATTGAGGCGGTGAATTAATTTTCCGGAGGTGAGGGAAACTTTTGCATCCGATACAAGTTGCTGCCTTTTTGTAATGCTTTTAACGAGGACATTGGAATTTTTTTGAGTAACTTTTGATGCAGATTTGATGAATTTTTTCTGATAAAAGGTTGCAGTCATTTACACAGTTGATGTGTCATTTCAACACATTCAATTATATAATTTAATGGATGTATGACTATAATTTTAAGTACTTGGAAATCACCTATCTTCTGTGATAACATAATAGTGGCAAGTTGGGAATCTCTCTTTTCCTTTCTCAATAGCTAGGCTATAGACTATAGTGTGGGGCCAATAATAAAAGAACTGTAATTTAGGCTTAATTACCATAACAGACACATAATTTGTAATTAAATATAAAACCAACGCGATGATTATGTATTTCCCATAATAAATTGCTGAATTTTAAACTGGTATTACATGTTATTTTATAAAAAATAATATTTTTTGCACACTTAAAATATATATATTATATTTATATTATAAATTTATATAAAAAAATATCAAATCAAACTATATATAATTATAATATTTTTATAAAATATAAATTAAATTTATAAATAAATTAAAAAATTAAAATATTTTTTATAAACAAATAACGCTGTGATTTTACAAAGTGTGTGGGAAACTGCATCCGAACAAGTTGCTGCCTTTGTAAATAACGAGGACATTGGTTTGATTTGATGCAGTTTGTTTTTTTCTCTTTGTTACACAGTTTGTGTCATATTTTTCATTCAATTATTAGAGATTAACTATAATTAAGTACTTGGATTCTCGGCATGAATTGATTGTTTTGTGGATCATATTGGGTCATTCATATTTTGTTTGTCGATATCAAAATTATATGATCGAGATAAGGTGATGGCCAAATGGACACAAAAATCATAATGGTTTTTTATAACCACCACTAATCTAAAGTGTAATTTTTTAAAAAATTAATAAAAAAAATCGTCTTTTTGAAAAGTTAATTCCAGCTATAGTTCATATTATATGAATCGCCATCAATAAAAATTAGGAGGTTTCAATTGAAATTTGAAAGTTAAACAATCATATCCTTATTTACAAACATAAATAGGTATTTTAGAAGATAACAAAAAAAAAAGTATATCAATTAATATTTCTATACTCAAATACATTTGGTGCATCCTAAACCATTCTTTATCAAATAGCATGTTTTGGTGTAATTACATAAATGACCATATTACTGCAACTTAGTAAAATGACTTTTTCTAATAAAAAAATTATCTATGTGAATAAAACGAATAATTATAACCGATTTTTTGCTCTGATATAATTATAAATATGAGTATAATTTCCATTGGTGTGGGTAGGTAGGTTCGATGCAAGTGTTGCTGCTATATCATATTATGAAATATAGAATTTTAGATAATATTATTTATATATTTAAAATATGTATATTATATTTATATTATAAATTTATGTGAAAAAAATATCAAATTAAATTATATATAATTATAATATTTTTATAAAATATAAAATAAATTAAAAATAATTAAAATATTTTTAATGAACGAATAATGGTATAGTAGAATCTGTTACTTTATGTATTATACTTCCAAAGTTGATTATTCTAATTTTTGCTGGAATCAAGCAAATTTGCAGTAAGTATAAAATATGAACAAAGAACAGAAAAAGTCAAGTGAACAGAGTACTATAGAAGAATTTTGAGCCGGTGTCAGAATGAGTCTGTTTTTCAACCATGGCATAAGATTAATGCTATAATTTTTTATAAGTTTTTTTTAATATTTTTTTAATATTAAATAAAAAAATAAATACATCTAATATTTTAAAAATATAAAAAATATTTAATAATTTTTTATTTAATAATTAAAAGAATTAATAAAAAAATTAAATAAAAAAATAAAACATTTCTAATGACATAGTATTTCTTTTCCACTTCCAATGCACAAAGTTTCAAACTAGAAATAGTCTTTAACATACAAACAAGACTGAGCTGTATAGTTATTATAATTTAATTCAAGAGATATTTTAATCTACGCTCTTGTTTATTCAAAGTTTGGAATTTGGGGACCCAGTCCCGAGCCACACAAATTGTTGAAATTAATGTTTTAAAATTCAAACAGAATCGATTGGTCGAATTAGTTGAATTATAAATTAATCATATTTTTAATTTAAATATTTTTTAATTTAATTATAATTTAATTATAAATTTAATTAATTAAACTAATTGAATCATAATTCAAAAACTTTGCTACCTTAATTTTTAGTTTAATTTTTAAAACATTAGTTAAAACAATAGAAGGATCTTTGTCCATTGCATTATATACGAGCAATGAAACAATGATACCCTTAAACGTTTAGTTATTCATTAACTAATATCTGTTTTCTCTTTCCATCTCAAGGCAAGCAAGAAGCTTACAATGCAGGCAACTTGCACCTAGAGTATTTGTGTCTGGTGTGGTCCCCTTGGTTATAGGCTTTACAGCCACCAACTGCTATGATATCCCCACCACAGCAAGCCTCCATGTCTGTCAGCACTCCTACCTGTTTGGATTGTTGTGTTTTGAACCGGTTATATTATTGAAATATTCTTCATAATAATGTTCTTAGTAAAGACACATACAATAAAATGATTCCAAAACAAAGTCCAGCTTTCTCTTGTGCAGGGAATAATGATGGACGATGCGCCTCATTTTCTGTAATGTCTTCATCATAAAGCATAAATTGTTTCAGCTTATAATCACAAGAAATTGAGACATATGAATGGTACTCAAAATAGTTACGACCTTCAAAAATCAGCCTTCAAAGTTTCACAATGCTTTTGCGTTTTTAAATTATAAAAAAATTTAAAACATTTTAGGTAAAATTGAGAGAGAATAAGTTCTGTGCACTTCATAGATGGAATTACAAATACGATAAGTCCAAGTAAGTTTATTTTAATAAGTTTTTCTCGCCTTATAAAATAGCCAAAATGGCTCCTGCAGTTAGTCCTCGTGCATGTTGAAAAATGGGAACTCTAGAAGATGACAAAGTTCAAGCACCTCAATATTGGCCTGTTGATGACAAATTATGTCCCAAAAGACAGCGTATCTAAAGACCAGCAGCTTATTAGTTTTTTAAGCTTGTTTTAGTTTTTTTTTTTTTTGGTACTAGGCCCCACGTGCTTAAGGAAGAGTAGGGCCTAAGGATGCTCCACAATAGACCTCAAAGGAGAGAGGAGGAAGAAGGGGAAGGAGAAGTGACATTAGATAGGAATCGAATTTGTCTCCCCTTACATATAAGCAGCAACAGGTGCCAATTGAGCTAAAGGTTCATGGGCCCTTATTTCAGTTTAATGAGTCATGTTCAGTTTCTCATGTAAAAGGAAGACGTATTTCAATATATAACTCAACTAGATTTAGCTAGATTCATAACATTTGAACAATTTACTTATATTTCAATATTATTATTTTGTAGGCTCTATTTTCAATGGCATTATTATAAAAAATGTAAGTTTTCTGTTTAAGGTCTATGGGGATAGGAAATGGCACTTGTAAAGATTGAATTCTGCTACTTTTCTTTTTATATATTCTTAACTCTTATTAATCGAGTTATTAATACAACAATTATAAATGTAATTTTACACATAAAAAATTATACAGTTTTGTTAGTATTTTCTATAAACCATCAATGAATTATTTACGGAAGTAAAAAGGCTGTCACGTTATAAAAAATTTAAAATACTTAAAACCACGAGAAATTAAGAATCCAATACACAGATTTATTGATGAATGAAGGAACAGTGGGGAGTGGGGAGTGGGGAGTGGGAACAAAGACTGGAAGAGAAGGGATCCAACACCAGCGATTTATAACGAAATTGTGTATATTCCGAAATCTAGTGATCTTTAATCTTGCTGATTAAGTTCTTGGGTTTTCAGAGTCATTTTCTATCTCTATCGCTTTCAATGATTCAAAGAACTCCCAGTCCACCCTAGCTTGCACAGAAACGAATACCCCCACTCTCCCCAACCAAAAAAAAAAGAAGAATAAGAAAATTCAGTGTCAAATTCACCAACCAAAACCTGTTATCGTCTAAGACTTGGTGCTTAGTGTAAGTGTAAGAGAAGGAGTGATCATGTGGTTGAGTTGGTTTGAAGTAATTTAAAGCATTTTGTCTTTAGGATTCGGTTGTTGGGAACGTTTGTGTCATCATTTTGTAGTTTGGATTCTAGTCTATAGAAGTCATAGATGCTAAATTGTGGCCAAAATAGAAGAATTTCCTACTAGAAGTGACATTAGAAGGAGAAGGTAATGGGCTAACAAATTACGATTGCTACTCTCCCTCGCCTGCAGTGTTCTCATATATAGTCCTTAATCTTATTGATTCCCACCTTGCTTCTTTAGTATGGGTAGCGCCGTAGCGGGTTGTTCGACTAGTGTTAGAACTTAAAATTCATTAACCATCACAATGGGTTGTACTCTAAAATATCTAATATTAGAAAATCGTGTTTGAGGAAGCAAAGATTAAATTTTTATCTAATTCCAATATTAATAATTAAACTATAATTTGGTAATTGAAATGAATCATTTAATTATTGTTAAAAAAAATTGATTGATTAGTTCAAATACTACCAAGTCTTCTTAGAGACTGCTTGATCTCAGGATCGAATCAGCCAGGCTGCTTTACCTAAAATAGTAAAATTTAACTTACCATCTCCTCTCCACACTAGATCATAAACTTCTTTTAAAGAAAAAAAATGATTACTATATTATGATTTTTGCAATACATATTTGTAATATTTAATGATTTAATTATTGAATATCCAATTAAATTTTGTTATTACATGTTTGACACATCGATGTGAATTTTATTTTTCTAACAAGAAAAAATATATACCCGCTACTGATAATTTTAGCAATTCACACCTCATTCTGCATTTGCTGCTTAAATTTCCCTCCACCCTGTCTGTTGCGCCCTTCTACTTGCTGCATTGGTAATTAGAATTTGATTTTGTGTTGTTCTCTTTTATTGGTTTTCAGCATCTTGATACTCTTACAATTCCTATGCTTGGCCTATTTAAGAAAGTATTGGTATAAAAATAATATTTTTTGATTTAGTACAATTTCAAGAGTATAGTATAAGATTTAACATGAATACAATTCACTGTGAACTTATACAAATTCTAACTTAGATTGGAATCGAAATTGTAATAAAAACTTAAAACTATTGAAGTATTGATTTTGATTTAAAGACAAAGAAAGACCATTTTGATCTCATACCAGGAGTAGCAATTTCGAGTGGATATTGAAACATTAGATTTGAATAGTAACTACACTTAATCAAATTTTGAAAACTGAAAGGATCTCAACAAGGAGCCAGTAAGAGTTCAAAGATTCAAGTTTGAACTCAAAAGAAAAGATTTGAATTTGAAATAAAAGTTAACAACAGTTATAAGTATAAGATCAAGATAATACAATAATTATTGACAAAGATTGAACAGTTACTTGTAGTACGAGGATTGTTGACACGGATTTGGTAGTTACTTGACAAAGATTACCAATCATTTAGTAGTTATATTTGTTATAGACACTTGTCAAGATCTTGTAAAAAAGATAGTTACTTAGGAAGTCTAAAAATATTAAGAGGATGGAAACATTTAGGGGTTGAAAATTCTATACTCAAGCACTTGTAACTCACGCTCTCAGGTTTTTGACATCTCGAGCAAACAGTTAGTCCAGTATGTTTCCATCCACTTTCATTCCTGTACACTTTATAAATTCAATGCAATTTTAATTATCAGTTCATTTATATTCAGTCATTTACTTTTCTGCAAACTCTTTTCTACTACTGATTAAGTGATTTTTTCAAAGATCATTTGAATTCTTTTTAATTACTTTCGTTTACTTGCTTTCATTACTTTTTTCTGCACATTCACTTTATATACCTACAAGTTTATTTCTTATTGTCTTTTTACATTGCTTTACTTTAACTCATGCTCTTTAATTTCAGTACTTTACTTTACTTGTCACATTGACTTCAATTGCACTTTTACTTCTGTTATTTACATTTTGTGTTATTTAACTTGTCTTATTTTATTGATTTTCTTACTTTTCAAAACAAAGTTTCTTTTATTTCTACTTATTGTCACTAAGTTTCATATTACGCATAAACACTTCGATTTCGATTTACGCAAGTCTATTCAAAATTATCCTTTTACATTATTAAAAGATTCAGTCTAGGAATAGGAGAATCCCAAGAAGAAGCGATTCTCTTTTTCGAATTGAGATCAAGAATCAACTTTGTCTATAGACAAAGATTTATCATAGACAAATTGACATTAGTTGAAATATTTTGATAAACATAAAGTCATCATCTTTCAAATCCACATTTATAACATTCTTCTAGCTGGATATATAGCAAATTCTAAATGGATTTTTCCAATCTTTTTGTCTACAAAGTCATGTCTTTATATTGTTTCCTTTCTGTTTTCCCTGTAAACTAGAACTAGTGGTGATTATCTCTCTCTGGCGGGTGTGTAATCCCATTCACTTCCCACTTCATGATGTATTTGTTTGTCATCTTATTAACTTGAGACTTAAAATTAGACATTCACTTCTTTTCCTAAGAGTTAATTGATAGTCTCTATCACATCATTATATTAATTTACACAATGTTATCGTAATTGTACGGATCAAATAAGTAATAAAAAGTTAGTAGAATATCATTTTTACGAGAAATTAATTTACTAAGTACTACTTCTCTAATATTAACCAATAATTAAGGTGATTCAAAATAATTAAAGACACAAAATTATAAAAGACAAAAAAAACTCAAGAACACTTGAAATTAAGAGGGAAAAAAAGATAACAAAGCACATGAATGCAAATCACACTAAAGATACAAACACATGAAATTAAAACATTAAGGATCCGACTTCACTTAATTCAATAATCTATCATAAATAATAGGATAGCTTTGAGATCTTCATTCTAATTAATTTCTAGTCATTCAATTGAGCGGTGGAGAATACCTTAATTAATTAAAATCAAATTCCTTGAAGAAATAATTCTCTTTAATTATCAAAGTCTGGTCAATTCCTTAATTTAAATCGTAACTCTTAGAGGCATAACTTTTGCTATATGGATTCTCATGGAAATTACTACAATTCTCTCATGCAACCTATAACCTCATAAATTATTATAAACTATGACACTTATTATTTATAGTCAAAGTCATATACAAACATTCTGATTCTACTTACATCTCACAAGATCAATTTATGAAGGATGTCTAATTCATAAAAGCATTAAGAACCATAATAAATACTCAAATTGAATAGAAAAGAAATCAATTAGAAATTCAATCTTAATACATGCCGATTGAATAAAGTTACATCTTCACCCTAGAAACACATGAATTTAGCTATTCATGACAAAAGAGAAGAAGAGATTAGAAGAGGAAAGAGAATTCATCATGATAGAACCGTAGAGAAGAAACCAAAATGCCTTCAATGATGATTCGATCTCCAACTCCATGAGAGCTTCATGATGACTCTTCTTCCTCCTCTCTTAGGGTTCGTTCCTTTACTGCCTTTGAGCCTCCAAAACTCTGTATTTTCTGAACTAAAAGAGAGCTCATTTGCTAAATTCGTTTTTCTCTTTTATGAAAAAGCTGACAACTTTTCATATATAACTTGCACAATTTTCTTGCCCTCTATATGACTAAATTTACCCTCGAGCTCAACAGAGAAGTTGTAGGATTTTTTGTAAGTTTTCCAACGCCATAAAACAGTGCATTGATCTGATCTCTGTAGTTTAAGATATGACTCAATTATTGATGAATGATCAGAATATTATGAGAATTCAAATTTTGCTCCAAATTTAATATCTTTGAGAATCCTTATCAAATTTTAAATCTAATCCTTATTTAAGTTTTTGCGTCCAATTAGAACTCTAATTGGTATCTAAGAATAGAATAAGAATTCTTCAAATATTTATTTTCAATAATTTCTTATTTTTACACAATATTTGATAATTTATTTTAAAAATTCAAATATAATTACGTGAAGAGATGATTATTTAAAATTAAATAAAAATTAATTAAAAATTCTTATAAATAAACCCAAAAAAATGAGTGTATTTTACACTCATCATTAATCTTGGTTAACTTATTTTCTTTGGTCAATGGTCAACCAGAACTTCATTCCATATCTGTTACAGCCTGGGACCTTGTGTATAACTTCTTGCACATTGCTTATGTTTTCACTTATTTCTGGCAATGAAAACTTACATAATTTTAATGACTTCACTACATTGTACTGTCTGTGAGCATTTTATGTGGAATCTGATTTAATTCAAACGTGCAGCCGTATTTATGTCCTTACATTAAATGTTTTAACCTCATCTTATTCAGGTAAAACAACACGCAACTTCACCAAAAAAAAAAACAGAAAGAAAAACAGCATGCAACTTCTGCTTCATTTTTTTTGTTTTTTTTTTTTCTAACTCTTTGGAAGCAGGACACGATGGAGCTTGAGCTCTTCACTCATAGAATGTAAGTAAAATAGGCGTTGCAATCATTCTATTAGTTGTGCAATTGGTAAATAGTGGCTCAACAAAGTTGTAAATAATGTGTGGTATACAGGGCCCAATTACACAGCCGGAAAATTAACTGTGGAGTTGTATTTGAAGGGTCCCGTGAGCAAGGCTCAATACCATTCGAGTCCAGAGAATTCGTTCATGGGTTAATTCTTTAACCGTTGCCCCAACTCTCTAACGAAAAGGAAAATTAACTATTCTGACCAAAATCCAAATTCTGGTATGGTATCAAAAGAAAAAGAAAAATATGTGTCAAGAGTATTATTGGATCACCAGTCTCACTCACCAATCATAGAAAATTCCATAGCGGCAGTGGTGAGACTCAACTTAAAACAGGTTGAAGATCATATTTATAGTGTCCAAATCAGAGGATGTTTATTGTATCATGCCACTCAATGGTGAGCACGATGATCGTGCCAAAGTTGTTTTGACATGATAGAGTTGGTTGATCAGGGGCTCCAAATATAAGGGCCTATCAGATCTCAATGCTCGTAATTGGGTTGGATCAGCTCATAACCCAGTTAGAATTTAGAAGATGTGTCTTGACATGTTTACCATTCTATGAAGATTGATCTCTTGCAAATTCTATTTTTTTGGGATTATTTTGTAAAATTAATTATTAAAAAAATGACACTTAACATGTCATCACTACTATTCTACGTGGTTATTTATTATTAGTTCACGCATGCATGAATTTTGAAACCCAAACTTATGTATGGTTACATAAAATTTCCCTTCTTTTTTTTTTTTTTCAAAAGAATTTCAAGACCATTGAGGAGGGAGAGGGCACGTTAAAATTGAAACAAGGTGGCTTTAATGGGATTCCATCTCGAGATTAAAGAATTCCTGAAGACACTTTGTGTCACAAAAATGACAAAAATACATTATAGTGTTTATTGCTATAGATAAACCCAAATAAATTGAAAATAAGCTGATAAAGGGAGCCTTAAAGCTAAACAGACTCTTTGGCTGTAACACAATTATTGTTATTTTAGAGGGTAATTTGCTAAAACATGATTTTTGGAAAGCAAATTTTGGTAGCAAATCAATTTTTTTCTTGGACGTAATAATATAAGAGAAAGAAGTAATGAAACTGAATAACATTTTTGTTATTGAATAACTTGATTAATGAGATACAAGAGGAGTCCTTATATAGCAATTGATAAAGAAACTAAAATAACTAACTACATCACCTAACAAACTGACAGAAAAGATCTTATCTAATAACAACCAAAATATCATAAGGTAACTAACTAACATAATAACTAACATAATAGAATTTAACCAACTTCAGCTTTTAGGTCCAATACCCCCCCCGCAAGCTGATGAGTGGATGTTAAGCACTCTCAGCTTGTTAAGTAGACAATGGAAATGAGTAGAATCAAGAGGTTTTGTCAATATGTCTGCTAATTGGTCAGTAGTAGAAATAGGGAGAAGGTGAAAGAGTTTAGATTGAAGCTTTTCTTTGATAATGTGGCAATCAATTTCGATATGTTTTGTTCTTTCATGGAAAGTGAGATTTGCAGCAATGTACTGAGCATATTGGTTATCACAATATAACATGGCTGGTAAAATGAAAGGGAGCTTGATTTCTTGTAGAAAGTAGGTTAACCATTGAATTTCGCAAACAGTAGAAGCAAGAGCTCTATATTCTGCTTTGGAAGAGGATTTGGAAACAATTGTTTGTTTCTTTAAGCACCAGGAAATTAAGGATTCTCCACAAAAAATGCAATAGCCTATTATTGATTTGCGAGTGGCAATACAGCTAGCCCAATTTGAATCAGAAAATGCCTTTAGTTGAAGCTTGGAATTGGCAGAATAGAAGAGACCATGAGCAGGAGTAGACTTAATGTATCTGAGCACCCGAATGGCAGCTTGATGATGAGCAGAGGTAGGACAACTAATGAATTGACTGAGTTGGTGAGCTGAATAGCTGAGGTCAAGTTTGGGTACAATAATTGTCCTATGAGTCGTCTATAGGCACCTGGATCATCTAGTAGTTATCCTCCTGCTTTCTGCAACTTGGTATCTTTGGTCATAGGAGTAGAAGCTGGTTTTGAAGCTAGGAGTCCCATGTCTGATAAGATGTCAAGAGCATACTTCAGTTGGCAAATATGTATTCCATGTTGTGATCTAGCAATTTCGAGTCCAAGGAAATATTTCAAATTTCCAAGATCCTTATTTCTGAATTCTTGGTTGAGGAATTGTTTGACAGCATTGATTTCTTGTAGGTTAATTCCTGCAAGAATCAAGTCATCCACATAAACCAATAAAGCAGTAAAAGAGTTATTATTATGTTTAAGAAATAGAGAATGATCAGAAGAAGATTGTGTATATCCCTGAGATAAAAGAGAAGAAGAAAGCTTGGCAAACCACTATCTACTGGACTGTTTTAGACCATACTATCAGAGAAAGAAGTAATAAAACTGAATAACATTTTTGTTATTGAATAAATTGAATAATGAGATACAAGATGAGTCCTTATATAGCAATTGATAAAGAAACTAAAATAACTAACTACATCACCTAACAAACTAACAGAAAAGATCTTATCTAATAACAACCAAAATATCAGAAGGTAACTAACTAACATAATAATTAACATAACAGAATTTAACCAACTTTAGCTTTTAGCTCCAATACGTAGAACCAATTTCATAGTTTGATCAAAATTAACTCTAATATTTGAAAGAACTTATACGTTATAGCAATTTTCAATAATCAACATGCAAATGCATTCTTCCAAATATTGTTTTACAGGTGTGTTTAGATTAGTTGTGAAAAAAAATTATTTCAATAATTGATTAACTGCGTAATCGATTTTTTTGGTCATTAATTATGATAAAATCAATTTTATGTTTGGATATGTTAGATGAAAAAAGATTTTAAGATAATTTATTTCATTTGAATTGTATAAAAAGAGTTACTTTTATGTATTAAATTTCTAAAAATGATATGAATTGATTTTATTTATATTATATTATATTTGATGCTTTAGGGTTACTTTGGTAAAAAGATAACATAATCTACTTTTGAAAAAAAATAATCTAAAAGCTTTTTTACATAATGTCCAAAATCGAGCTTAAGATTAAAAAAAATGCTTTTCTATGGTGCAAAAAACTTTTTTTTACTATTATCAATTTTACCTAAACAATACTTAAATAATGGAAGAATCTTTTATCTAAAAAAAATTTTTTAGTCAAAATTTAATCTCAACCAAACACAAATGTAGTATGAAAACAAAAATTTCATGGTCAAGTTTTTTTTTTCTTTTTTTGGGTCAAGCTTTGTTTGGGGTGTGAATGTTGTGGCCATATATGAGCCCATAAGTTGTAGCTCAACAACTACGAATTTGATTTTTCGTTCTTCTTTCTCTTATCTAAGTTATTCACTGCACTGCAACTTGACCTTTGTTTGACTTGCTCGTAATACTTTGTCGTGTTTGTCACTAAAACTGGACTTTTTTTTACCCTAATTTATTTATTATTTAAAATTATTTTCCAAAAATTTGTTTGGTTAATTTTTATATAGGGCAACATCTGAAATCTTTTGTGAGTATCAGTTATAAAGTCATACACCAGGGACTGATCTTTGGTGGATCATTTTTGGTATTTACTCGTGGTCTTCTATATATATATATGCACCAAGGATCTATACATCTTTGTAAAAAAGAGGGACGAGATAACAACGTTAAATAGTTTGACTGATGTCAAAATATATGACATGATATTTTTTTCTACTTTGCAAAATTTAACCTGTGAGATGTGATTGGAGACGAGAAATTCTAACTTACTCTAAGAGTATTATTTTGGATAATTTTTTAACAATTGAAATTTAATTTAATAATATTTTATTTTTCAATCTAACGATATGTATAGTTATAAATGACATGTGCAAAAAAATAGAAAGGAGATTTGATTCCATCATTTAGACGTATGAAATGAGAAATTAAGATCATTGACGCGTAGACTTTTGACAATGTTATCATATTTGAATCCGTCTTTGTTTTTTTTTCTCCAACGATTCACAACTATGTTATCATATTTATCTATTAATGCACATTTTCACTATAGAGGAACTAGTTAGCTGTGAAAAAAAAATACTTCAATAATCGATTAACAGTGTAATCGATTTTTTTTTATAATCAATTATGATAAAATCAGAATTATGTTTGGATATGTTAGCTAAAAATTTTTTTAAGATAATTTGTTTCGTTTGGATTCTATAAAAAGAGTTACTTTTATGTATTAAATTTCTAAAAATGATACAAATTGATTTTATTTATATTATATTATATTGATCTTTGTAGGGTTACTTTGGTAAAGAGATAACATAATCTACTTTTGAAAAAAGAATAATCTAAAAGCTTTTCTACATAATGTCCAAAATCGAGCTTAAGAATAAAAAAGCTTTTCTATGGTGCAAAAAACTTTTTTTTTACTATTATCAATTTTATCCGAACGATACTAAAATAGTGGAAAAATCTTTTATCTAAAAAAACTTTTTTAGTCAAAATTTAATCTCTACCAAACACAAATGCAATATGAAAAAAAAAATCATGGTCAAGTTTTTTTTTTGTCAAGCTTTGTTTGGGGTGTGAATGTTGTGGCCATATATGAGCCTATAAGTTGTAGCTCAACAACTGCGAATTTGATTTTTCGTTCTTCTTTCTCTTATCTAAGTCATTCATTGCACTGCAACTTGACGTTTGTTTGACTTGCTCGTAATACTTTGTCGTGTTTGTCACTAAAACTGGACTTTTTTTACCCTAATTTATTTATTATTTAGAATCATTTTCCAAAAAATTATTTGGTCAATTTTTATATAGGGCAACATCTGAAATCTTTTGTGAGTATCAGTTACAAAGTCATGCACCAAGGATTGATCTTTAGTGGATCATTCTTGGTATTTGCTTGTGGTCTTCTATATATATATATGCATCAAGGATCTATATATCTTTGTACCAAGGAGGGATGAAATAACAACGTTAGGTAGTTTGACTAATTTCAAAATATATGACATGATATTTTTTTCTACTTTGCAAAATTTAACCTGAGAGATGTGATTGGAGACGAGAAATTCAAACTTACTCTAAGAGCATTATTTTGGATATTTTTTTAACAATTAATATTTAATTTAATAATATTTTATTTTTCAATCTAACGATATGTATAGTTATAAATGACATGTGTAAAAAAATAGAAAGCATATTTGAATTTGTCATTTAGACTTATGAAATGGGAAATTAAGATCATTGACGCGTAGACCTTTGACAATGTTATCATATTTGAATCCGTCTTTGTTTTTTTTCTCCTACAATTAAAAACTATGTTATCATTGTAAACACCGAATTTTGTCCAGGGACATTTTGTAAATAAAATAAATAAAAAAATAAAAATATCCAAATTAATCCATTAACCTACCCATTGACCCAATATTCATCCAATTCATTAACTTACCCATTGACCCAATATTCAACCCATGACCCATTATCCATTATCCAACCCACAACCCATATCCTAAACTAACTCAAACTCACCATAAACAAACTCATCAAAAACAAATCCCAATACTAATCCTATACTAACCCCAACACTCATCCGAAACAAACTCCATCACTTATCATTAACAACTCCTAATCACACTACAACTCAAACACTCCTACCTAAACCCTCCCTATATTAACCCATAACCTTGACAAAAAAAAAAAAACACTTGGAGCCTAATAATTTTAACTTGGACTTAGCACTTTAGCACAAAAAAAAAACTAATTTTTTTGCTCACGAAGCCGATTTGCCTGCAACAGACCCCCATCCCTTCCCCTTCATCATCATCCTCTCGCAAACTCTTCCTCACCTATCGGAAGGCCACCCCACTATTCATCATCTCTTCCAAACCATCATTACACTCCCTTAACCATCACCATTCCCTACTCCTTCCCATAGCGAATACCCTTCCATTCCCTCCGTTCTCTTCATCTTTAAACTCTCCAAACCAAACCCAACAATCACTTTCACCACAAACCACCCAAACAAAACCACCGTAACCACCACGTGCAGCCCCACCATCAATCCGCCGGACCCCACCGTGCCACGCGAGCTCTCGGCCGCACGGCTCGAGCTAGCTCGCCGTCTCGCGTCAAGCTTCTCTTCGGCGGCGACGGACCCGGATCGGCGCACACCATTCTTTGTTTGAACCAGACCTGATCCGGCGAACCACCATCTCTGCGAACCAAGCCGCCGCTCATTCCGGTCCCTGCTGCGTGACCCACCGTGCCGGAGCCGATACCCGACCCGCACAAACCAGAACCGCCAGATCCGGCGCCGCAACCCACAGCCTAGATCCGCACAACTCGCACCCCCGCCAGCGGCATCATGTCGTCGATCCGGAACCGCCACAAGCCCTGCTCGAACCGGCACCCTCGAACCGGACCCACGTAGGGTTAAGCTTCACCGGCAGCGCCGCTCTATAGGGGGCTCCTCCACCAACCCAGCCACCGACCTTCCTTGATTGGTTCTGCAAAATATCCTAAAAAGACCCCTTTTTGTTTATCTTTCCTGTAAGCTCTTATTTTTTTTTTTTTGGGTTAAATTCTGTAAATTTGGGAGGGGGGGAAGAAGGCCTAAGCCAATGGGCCATTGGGCCAAAACGAAATTAAAACGAAAAAAGTAAAAAAAAAAGGGTAATAATGATAAAAGAAATTTAAAAGGGTAAAAATATAAATTAATTTTTTATATAAAAATAAAGAAAAAAAAATAGGATTAAGTTGTATGACATTGTTAATCTCATAACTATTTTGGATCATCCGAGTTGTGACAACCTAATAATTCAAATTATTTAAAAAATAATAAATCACTATTTAATAAAGACTCAAAATTCATTTTTTATCATTTTTATTTTTTAGATATATAAAAAAATCTCATTTAATAGTAATAAATTCAATAATCGGTGGGTGACGGACGCTCTAAAGCAGTGACGCTTGAGCTTCACCTATTCAAACTTTAATTTAATTAACAGTCGCGACGATCTGTTAATTTAAATTTTTATAAAATAAAAAATTAAATCTTTTCTTTAGAAAAAATCAATTAACTCACACTTATTTTTTAAAGAACTACGTGACTTTGAGTTCCTCATTGCACCTGAGGGTACGTAGGAGCGGAATTTCTATTTCGTCAAGCCAAATTTTATATTTTCTCAAATTCTTTTTTTTTTTTAATTTTTTAAAAAAAGGGTAAAACAAATATATTATAAGATTATTAAGTTTTTGCATAACTAATTTAGGGTAACCGTTTAGGATGGATGTATTAGGAGTGCTGTGGGGTTAAGTCTCCACCATTCTCTATGCATAACCGACTCCCGAATCCAATCTGATTCCAAAGACCATTTTTTAAAAGGGTTTTTCAATTTTTCCTAATTCAAATAAAATTGGTGGCGACTCCTAATCAATTTATTTTGTTTCGCCGCTCCTATCGCGATTACGATCATGATAGATGGCGACTCTGCTGGGGATAATTGAGAGTCAAGCCCATATAAGTTTGTTGTGCAAAATTTTGTAATCTTTATATATTTGTCTTACCTTTTTTTTCCTTTTTAATTATTTTTGTTATTAAAACCTTAGGATAGAGAATTTCTCTTGGAATTTTTGTTTGTTTTTGTTCTTGTTTTACAGGATGCGGGTAGTCTTTAGGATAATGAAGGTTTGTAAGCTCCCTACACCCACTACACCTACACATTTATCACACACATTCATGTGGGGCCCTATACCCGGGTCTGAGTGAAGCTTAAGTTAAGAAGAGGTTGTGTAGTGATAGCCATTTTGGATGTACATCCTGTTTGGGTATTGCAAAAACCACATCTAGAGTGCGTCTTTTTCACAAATGTCCCACACCTAGTGGTTTACCCACTATTTCATGATCAACATTTTGAAATGGGACTTGGCTCTAGAGACCTTTAAAATAGAAGAGCCACCTAATGAAAGTTTTCACGATTCAGTAAAGACCTGTAGATCCTCAGGATAGAAATCCCCAAGTTAGGGAAATCCTATTAGGACACAAAGGGAGCGTACCTTTCATTATCTTTTGACTTATCTGTATTGTCTTGTGAGTTGTTTAGTCCCTTAATGTGATGAACCATACTGGTGTCCCTCTTGATAAAAAAAATAAAAAGTTTTTTCCCAAAAAAAAGAGGCGAATCACTTTTAAAGGACTAACAACTCACTCATTATTAAATTGTAAAATCATTTTTTTAAACCATGCATTGATAATTCTTCATTCCCAGGTTTGTTGGAGAACCATTTGAAATTCAGTGTCTAAGGACTAGCAGTGAGTATCTTTGATTAAAAATGAAAAGTGACATGGGATCAGATCACAAGGAGACAATTTTGAAAAAGACCCTGCAACTTAAGGCCAAGATAATGGATACAGAGAGCTTAGTGGGTTTGGGCCGAATGTTGAAAAAGATACAACGCTTGACCTTCACCGCAAGATATGGGAAAATTTTGAATCTATTAGAAGTGGACGTGCAAACAGAAGTTATTATTGCACTAGCCTAGTATTATGATCCACCATTACGTTGTTTCACATTTCAAGATTTTCAGTTAGCCCCCACATTCGAGGAGTTTAAGCAGATCTTGGGCTTATCATTGGAAAAGGAAAAACCATACCAATATAATGGTCACTATGCATCATTGCCAACCATAGCAGAGGTCTTGAAAGTTCATGTAAGGGACTTACAAAAGGCAAAGTAAAACAGGAAAGGAATAGAGGGTTTCCCAAGTAAATAATTGGAAGAGCTCATGCGCCACCTAGCCAAGGTTGAAGATTGGAATACTTTTATATGTACTAGCCCTCGCAATTTACGGTAGCATCATATTCCCAAATAGTGAAGACTTGGTAGGTTTCGCAGCAATCGATGTGTTCCTCGCTCGACGAAATGATGCCGCTAATCCTGTCCCGGTCATTCTTGCCGATGTTTACTACACCTTGAATTTATGCCATGAAAAGAAGGGTAAACGAATCTTATGTTGTCTACTGATGTTGTTTGTATGGCTAACCTCTCACATGTTCAAGAGGGGTTGCGAGGATCCATGTCCCATTACAAGTCTCAAGATGCTCCAATTGAAGACCAAGAACGGTCGTGAATGGGCCAAGGAATTAACTAAGCTTGAAGATGGAAAGATCGTATGGTACCCATGGCATAAGGAAGGGCAAACTGTGATTTATCAGTGTGAGGGTTTTCCTAACGTTCCCCTAATGGGTACTCAGGGGCGCATTAACTATAACCCCACGTTAGCATTGCGATAACTTGGCTATCCCATGATGGGACCACCCTCGGAGTTGGAAATTACTCCTTTTATTTATGACATGCAGACGAGGTGTACCGAGACACTTGGGAGAGTGGAGACGCTTGGAGGAAAATCATCAGAAAGGGTAGAGAACTGGGAGTCAGAAGTTGTGGAGTCAAAGAGAGCTACAGGCAGTGGGTCAAGGACCGGGCTCAAGAAGTCAAGTTACCCTTCAAAATTTCAGCTAGTAAATCTTTGCCTCTGGCTCCGATAGAAGACGAAGAAGTAAAGGAAAAGCTAATAGAGGCCAATGAACAAAAGAGGAAATTAGAAGCAGAACTAGAAAAGGTTCGCCAAGCATGTGCAGTCTTAAAGCGTGAAAATTCTGAGAAAATTCACGCCCTTGAAAGAGCTAACAAGAGGCTAAAGACAGGGCAAGAACAGATATCAAGGACCAGAAGATGCCTGGAAGCTGCAAACAAAGAGTTGGGACTCAGAGGGCAAGAAAGAGATAGGGCTTTGGCTGAAAATCAACAACTTAAAGAACAACTCATGAATGCCAAGGCAACACAAGTGATGCTCTTCAGCAAGTGGATAGTATGAGGCAGCAAATGAAAACGATGTCTTTAAGATACGAAGACATGATCAAAATTGAGAGGTTGCACACTGCCAAGGAAATTGCAGAGTATGAAGCAGCATTGTGACAGGGACAGGAGGACTTGCAGAAAATGATAAATCTTATAAGGCAACAAGACAAGGACATCAATGAATGGAAAGAAGAAGCCCACTTTTTGAGAGACCGCTTTGTGAAACTAGCAGGCCTAGCCAACAAGGCAATCGCAGACATTCCATATTATTTAAAGGTGGCAGATAAGATGGTCGATCCTCTTAAGACTCCGGCAGAGATTAATGACTTCATTGAGTATTGCAGGAATCTTGTTGGACAAATGAAAGAGATGATCAAGGCCCGCTCAGTTGAGAATGGTGAATTAGACTAAACAATGATGTATTTCAAATAGAGTGAAAATGATGTACTCCTCTCAAATGATGTTGATGACTTTTTCGAATGAATAAAGTATGCATTATTATTGTTCTGATCCTATAGAGACCCATTTCTTTTGAACGAGACGTTCTAAGCAATAATCATGACGAAAAAGATCAAAGATACTTACTCAAGTTCATTCGGCACAAATTAATAATGGTCTTCTAACAAACAAATAATAATCATGGTGGTTTCTAATAAATTGTTCCTTAATTGTTTATAGGAAATTTAGAACCATTACGCGACTAAGGAAAGAAGACATCAATCAAATCCGAGTTCACAACACAAGAGCTCGAATAAAGCTTTTGGCAATGGCAGCCGAAAACGAAGGAAGGAATCTAAGTATGGAAGTAGAAGAAGTGAAATGAAGGGTGAATGAGATTACGGAGTCTCAAAGAAGAATGGAAGATATGTTGTTAGCCATAAAGGAAAGCCTCACTTTGATGGGGGCAGCTAGAATTACAGGAGTGATTGGGACACAGTTACATAACACTTCCATGAGGACAAACCCTGCAGTCACTACTGCGATACCTGTTGTAGGAGGAACATCAAATACTGCATCATTAGTACTCCTTATCGGAGAAGGATATCATTCCTTGGAAGGAGCTCAAAATGAAGTTCATGGCAATACTGAGTGTGCATGGGAACCACCACATATGTCTATTTCGATGCCAACAGGATTTCTTGTTGGGACGGGTCATGCGACCATCCAAAATGGCAAGATAAGAGAAGAATGGATGGAAAAGAAGGAAGAACAAATTAAAGCGATCAAGAGTCTAAGTACTTATGGACCCCTTGGGATAGAAGAATTATGCCCTACTGCTAATATCATCATTCCCAAGGATTTCAAAATGCTAGAATTCGTCAAATACGATGGAAGCACCAATCCTTTCTTCCACTTGAAAACATACATTACTAAAATGTCAATATGGTCAAAGGATTGGAAGTTTCTTGTCAGCTTCTTTCATGAAAGTTTAACTGGACCAGCTTTGGAATGGTGCATCCAACAGGACCTTTCCAAGATCTCTTTATGGGATGACTGGGCAAATTTGTTCATGGGACAATATCGATTTAATCTGGATACGGCCCCAACCCGAGAGCAGTTGGGAACACTGGAAAATAAAAATGAAGAGACATTCAAGCAGTATGCCCAGAGGTAGAGAGCTCTAGCTGCACAGGTGCAACCGCCATTGACTCTGACGGAAATATGCTCGTACTTTTTGGGGACTTTAGGGGCTCCTTGTATTGGGACAATGGCGGGCACCGCTTACCGAGACTTTGCTGATTTAATTGCAGTTGGAGAAAGGATTGAAATTCTAGTAAAAGCCGGAAAATTGCCCACTGGCAATAATGAAAGTGGTTTCAAGAAAGGGTTTCTCCCTAAGAAAAAAGAGTCGGGATTGAGTTACGTGCAAAATTTGCAACCTTTACAACCTCGATATTCACCTTCCTACCCTGTAAACCGAGCACCCCCATATAACCCAAACACTTACCCGTCTTATCAGATATCTGCACCGCCTCATCCACCTAGCCTAACCGCCCCTCCCACAAACGCACCTCAAGCCCAGCCATTCCAAATCAACAATGTTCCTGTACCTCAACCATACATATCGACTCGCCCAACCTACACTCAATACCCACCTCCACCTTCGTAAAATTTCCCACACTACCCACAACCTCGACCAAACTTCCAAAATCAAGGTCGTTTCCGTCCCCAAAACTTACCCCCTTTCCCAAAACTGTCTATTCCAAATGCAGATTTATTTCAAAAGTTGTTTGATGCTCACCTCATTTCAGGAAATCTTGTACGTCCCCTACAACCACCATTTCCAGCATGGTACAACCCAAATTTAACCTGTAAGTACCATATGAATGTCCCAAGGCACTCGATCGAAGACTGTGAATCTTTTAAGACTGTGGTAAGGAAACTTATCGCTTGTGGAAAGCTGGATATTCAAGAGGAGGCTGGACCTAGTATTATTAAGAACCCAATCCCTAACCATGGTGGAAGGAATGAGGCGAATGCTGTAGGGATTGAAGGACCACCAATAAAGAAGGTTATGAGCTTACGCATGCTGATGACTCAAATATTTGAGGGATTGAAGAAAGTAAGTTATGTTATCACCGCGCCATCTTCATCAATGAAAAAAGATGTGAGGTATGATGAAGAGTCAAGTTGCGCTTACCATTACGGGGGAATAGGACACGATATCGAAAACTGTTGGGATTTTAAAGTTCGAGTCCAAGGTTTACTCACTTTGGGAGTAATACAGGTCAGGCAAGGGGTAGCTTCCTCTGAAGAGGTTAATGTGGTTGAACGTTTTGTACTCAAAGTGCCACCTCTCAACCAAGCCCCGGCACCAGGAAAAGTAGTGGTGACCATCAAGAAGCTAACACCATTCACTTATAATAATACTCACTCAGTGTCATGGAATTATGAAACAAAAGTAGAGATGAAGGGAGTCGAGGAAGAGACGTCAAAGGCTCGAGTAGCTAAAATACACCAGGATGAAGAGTCTTTGACAAATATAATTACAAGGAGTGGGCGATGCTATGGCCAGGTAGAAACAGAGAAGAGGAAAGAGGGAAGTTGAAAAGAAGATGAAAGAGGGAAAGAAGAAGAGGAAGAATTTCTGAAGATCATGAAACAAAGTGAATATGATGTGATGGAACAGTTGAAGAAGACTCCAGCAAGGATATCTCTTCTATCACTCGTTTTGACATCTGAATTGCATCAGAAAGCATTGCTAAGAGTACTAAGTGAGGCTTATGTCAAACCCGATGTAACCCCTGAGAATGTTGTCAGCATGGTAGACCCAGTGAAGCGCGTCAACATGATTGTATTTATGGATGAAGAGATCACCTCTCGGTCTAAGAAAAACCCACGGGCCTTACACATAACCCTTAAATGCAAAAGGTATATAGTTGCAAAAGTTTTGATCGATGGGGGGTCTACACTGAATATCCTACCAAGGTCTACTCTAACCTCATTGTCAATAAGTGAGGATGAACTGTCCCCTCGAGACATGGTGGTGCGAGCCTTTGATGGAAATATAAGAGGCATTTTGGGAGAGATAACATTACCATTAGAGATCGGTCCAAGTAATTTTCAAGTATTGTTCCAAGTTATGGACATTGAGTCTGGTTATACTATGCTCCTGGGAAGACCATGGATCCACGTTGCTAGTGTTGTTCCTTCTATACTGCACCAGAGTATTAAATACATTGAAAATGAGTCGGTCATCACCATACACGGAGAAGAAGAAATCATGTTGATAAAACCAGTTTTGGTGCCATATATGGAAAGTGCAGAGAAAGACGAGGAAAATTTGTGGCACAGTTTTGAAATAATTGAGACTAGACTCGGTAGGAACGAATCCCCGACGCAAAGTGTAAATCATGTGGTGGCTCGAATCATGGCTAACAACGGGTACCAAAAAGGAAAAGGCTTGGGCTTACAATTGCAAGGTACTAGGACACCGGTCTCATTTCTAGAAAAGCTAGACAAGTTCGGGTTGGGGTACGAAGCATCTCTAGAAGAGAGAATAGAGAATATGACTTTGGGAAAAAGGAGTGATAAGGACAAAATAAAGCACATTCCTCATCTAAGGGAAACGTTTCTGACACCAGCTGAGGTAATCATGCCTGAAGAAGTCCTTTGTCCCCAATACCGTCTCACTATTAATGCACTGTATGAAGAAGGCCCAGAAAAGTGCAAAGCAATCCGTCCTTTTGTTGATGAGGAACCACTGAAGAACTGGCAATCCAAACCGATGATTGATGTTATTGTTGCCAAGTAATTGTCTAGTCATACTGTAATGAGTAGATATTTGAATCTAGCTATATTTTGAGCTTATATTTATGTTATTTGAGACATTAACTAAATAAAGTTGCATGTTTATTCAGCATTTCTCCTTATCACACTTTTGGCTTATTTTCTATATTTCCGCTTAAAAAAGAAATCTCTCTCGCTTTCGCTTTATTATTTCTATTCTTTTTGCCTTTCCAACTCCACACAAATTGCTTTACAGGAATTTGAGTCTTGTAGAAGGTCTGCCTCATGAAAGGGACCTTGAAAACTTGTCAATTGATTCCCTTGCAACGCTTGATGAGAAAAACCCTGGATCGGATGAAGAGGAAGAAATGGTTGAAAAATTTGAAAAGATACTGGAATACTTAGAAAGAAAATTTGATGTGGATAATGAGGTAATTGAAGTGATTAGCATGGGAACTGAAAAAGACAAGAAGGAGTTGAGAATAGTAGATAATCCTGAGTGTATGGGAATGATGGCACTACTTAGGGAATACCTGGACGTGTTTGCATGGCCCTACAGAGATATGCCTGGATTAGACCTTGAGACAGCGTCGCATAAAATCCCATTATATCCAGATGCAGAAGCGAAAAGACAGAAATTGAGAAGGATGCATCCTGACATGTCACTAAAGATCAAAGAAGAAGTGACTAAACAGTTAGAAGCCGGATTCATAGAGGTGTCGAGACACTCAGAATGGGTAGCAAATATTATGTCAGTACCCAAGAAGGATGGGAAGGTCAGGATGTGTGTAGATTATAGGGATCTAAATAAAGCCAGTCCGAAAAATGATTTCCCGCTCCCTCATATTGATGTTCTTGTTGACAATACAGCTGGAAATCATAGGTTCTCATTTATGGATGGTTATTTTGGGTACAATCAAATTCCCATAGATGTCGACAACAAAGAAAAGACGACTTTTATTACCCCTTGGAGAACTTTTTGTTACACAGTAATGTCCTTTGGATTGAAGAATGCTGGGGCTACATATCAATGTGCTATGGTTGCATTATTTCATGATATAATGCACAAAGAAATTGAGGTTTATGTGGATGATATGGTGGCCAAATCTAAAGAAGGGGAAAGTCATGTGGAGGTCTTGCGGAGCTTGTTTGAAAGGCTCAGAAAGTATAAGTTGAGACTCAATCCTACTAAATGTGTCTTTGGAGCATCTACTAAAAAATTACTCAGGTTCATCGTTAGTAGAGATAGAATAAAAGTGGACCCGGATAAGGCGAAAGCAATACAGGAGATGCCTCCTCCTAAGACTGAGCGTTAAGTGAGAAGTTTTCTCGGGAGACTTAATTACATTGCTAGATTCATTGCCAACCTCATCAGCACATGCGAGCCCATATTTAAGCTGTTAAAGAAGCATCAACCTGGAGAATGGAATGAAGAATGTCAAGGAGCTTTTGACAAGATAAAAGCTTATTTAATGAATCCTCCAGTGTTAGTACCCCTTACGGCGGGTCGTCCTTTGATATTGTACCAAACTGTACTGTCCACCTCAATGGGAGCAATGCTGGCACAACATGATGAATCAGGAAAGAAAGAGCAGGCAATTTACTATCTGAGTAAAAAGTTTAATGACTGTGAAGCTCGATACATAGCGATGAAAAAAACATGTTGTGCTTTAGTATAAACCTCAAAATGACTAAGACAGTATATGCTCTATTACACTACTTGGCTAATCTCTCGAATGGATCCTCTGAAGTACATATTTAAAAGCCCTCATGTCTCATTAAGAGTCTCAAAATGGCAAGTGATATTATCGGAGTTTGATATCAAGTACATGACTCGAAAATCCATCAAAGGGAGTGCAATTACAAATCATTTAGCTGAAAACCCTCTGGAGGGTGAACAACTAGCAACGTCCGAGTTTTCGGATAGAGAAATATTGATGGCAGAAGGAGAAGAAGAAAAAGAGGAGTCTGTGTGGAAGATGTATTTTGATGGGGCAGTCAATATGTATGGTAGTGGCATAAGAGTCATTGTTGTTTTGCCAACTAGAAAACAATACCCAGTCGCTATCAAGCTGGATTTTGAATGCACCAATAATGTTGCAGAATACGAGGCCTGTGCTAGTGGTTTACAAGTGGTAATTGATTTGGGGATCAAGCAGTTAAAAGTATTCGGAGATTCGTCACTTATCATTTATCAAGTAAATGGTGAATGGCAAACTAAAGACCCGAAGTTAGTGCCTTATCAAAAGTATTTGACCAAGTTGACCGAGAAGTTTGAAAATGTGACCTTCTCCCACCTAGCTCGAGACATGAATCAGTTTGCAGATGCTTTGGCCACTTTGGCTATAATGATCAAGTTGGATATCCACAATAATGTCCAACACATCCAAGTAAAGATACATAGTAAGCCCGCATATTGTGCCAATGTGGAGGGCGAGCTAGATGGTAAACTTTGGTATAATGATATCAAACAGTACATCCAGCATAGAGAATACCCAACTGGGGCAAGTGAGACGAATAAAAAGACTATCCGCCGGTTGGCAATGGCATTTTTCCTGAACGGGGAGGTTTTATACTAGAGAAGCCATGATGGCACCTTGCTCAGATGTGTGGATGCTTGTGAAGCTCGTTTAATCATGACTGAAATCCATGAAGGAATCTGTGGGACTCATACTAATGGTCATATGATAGCACGAAAAATTCTAAGAAATGGTTATTATTGGTCCACCATGGAAACAGACTGCATAGAATATGTTCGAAAGTGCCATAAATGTCAGATATATGCAGATCGAGTTAATGCACCTCCATTCCCCTTGCATAATATGGTATCTCCATAGCCTTTCTTGATATGGGGAATAGATGTCATTGGACCAATTAACCCCAAAGCTTCCAACGGTCATCGCTTCATCTTGGTGGCAATTGACTATTTCACCAAGTGGGTAGAAGCGTCCTTGTATGCCACTATCACTCAAAAGGTGTTTCTAAAATTCCTCAAGAGGGACATTATCTGCAGATATGGAATTCCAGAAGGGATAATCACGGATAATGCTGCTAATCTCAATGGTGTTGAGATTCAGAAGTTTTGTGAAAATTTCAAAATCAAGCATCATAACTCAGCTCCCTATAGGCCTCAGATGAATGGTGCAGTCGAGGCAGCAAATAAGAACGTCAAGAAAATTGTGGTTAAGATGGTGGTGAACTATAAGGACTGGCACGAAATGTTACCCTATGCTTTGTATGCATATCGTACCAATATACGATCAAGTACTGGGGCAACACCTTTCTCTTTGGTATATGGAATGGAAGCTGTTTCTCCCATAGAAAAGGAGATACCTTCTTTGAGGGTTTTGATGGAGGCAGAACTAGAGGAATCTGAATGGGTAAAGACTCGGTATGAGCAGTTGAATATCATAGAAGAGAAAAGACTGGCAGCTATTTGTCATGGACAGTTGCATCAAAGCAGAATGGCTAGAGCCTTTAACAAAAAAGTTCATCCCAGAGAATTCTGTTCAGGAGATTTGGTTTTGAAAAAGATTCTCCCTAATCAAGAGGATGCCAGAGGAAAGTGGGCTCCGAGTTATGAAGGCCCTTACATAGTCAAGCATGCCAAGACCATGGACGGAGAAGAATTGCCAAGACCCATAAACAATGATGCCGTTAAGAGATTTTATGCCTAAAAAAAAAAAGAGAAGTCTGTTAGGTCGAAAACCCGAAAGAGCGGCCTAAGCAAAAGTTAGGGCAAATAAATTAGCAAAATCTCAAAGAAGAAAGGTATAAAGCTCCTTGAAATATTAAACTGGGCCAATTTTGATCTGCATTCAATTGGCTATACTGGGGCAATTTTTATCTACATTCAATTGGCTAAACTGGGACAAAATGGCTGAAAGATTAAGGGAAAGATGTGCTGAAGAAAGTAGCAATAGAGACAGTGGTTGAATTATCAAACGATTGCTGAGAATCAATTGAATAAGGAACAAGGAACCAATACTGGGGCAATTTTTATTTTCCTTACAATTTTCTTCTATGCTTTCATCTTTCAAGCATGTGTCTTACTTAATATTCTTGTACAATTGATTACCAGAGAAATAAAAGGAAGTTTGTTCATTCAACGAATTTCTATCCATTCATGAATGCATGTTTAACTCACTAGGTTATGTCTCAAATAACATAAATTTAAGGTCAACAGTTTAATTTGGACAATTCTAGAGCGATGCTCTAATGATTGAGTCAGATAAAAGATCTCGGTAGTTCAAAAGTGCAGATTGCAATAGGACACGTGCTGGAAATGGTTTCAATGCCTCTCGCGTAAGCCTTTGTTGATAAGAAGAAAAGGAAAGGGCGAATTAAGTTTGAAAAAAAGAAAAAAAATGAAGAATGAAGAAAGGAAAATAGTAAGTCAGGAGGACTCCAAACTAACCAAAGGGCCTGATGAAGAACAACATGTGAACAAAGGGTTTGATTGGTCAAAACTTTCTAAAGTCGTCGCTGGTTTGTATGATTAAAAAAAAAAGATTGTCTAACTGTCACAGATGTTTTTCTGTGCACTTTAAGTTTTGAGCGCATCGGCTCATTGCATTGCACTTTAAGTTTTGAGCGCATCGGCTCCTTACATTTTAAGTTTTGAGCGCATCGGCTCATTACATTTTAAGTTTTGAGCGCATCAGCTCGTTGTATTTACAATTTAAGCGCATCAGCTCATTGCTCCTTGCATTTTAAGTTTTTAAGCGCATCAGCTCATTGCACTTATATTTTAAGTTCGAGCGCATCGACTCATTGCATGTTTAAGTTTTGAGCGCATCGGCTCGTTGCATTGCATGTTTAAGTTCTGAGCGAATCGGCTCGTTGCATTGCATATTTAAGTTCTGAGCGCATCTGCTCGTTTCATTGCATGTTTAAGTTTTGAGCGCATCGGCTCCTTGCATTTTTTCTTGAGCACATCGGCTCTTTGCATTTTAATTATTGAGCGCATCGCTCTTTGCATTGTGTTCTCACATTGTTCTCTGTTTCTCCCAAACAAAATTTGGGTTCATTTCTTTACTCGTTCCTCACTATGATAAAATGAAAAGCTGCAGTTATTCTTTTTATCTAGTAAAAAACAAGTAAAGAAGGGCAACTGTAAACACCGAATTTTGTCCGGGATATTTTGTAAATAAAAAAATAAAAAAAATAAAAATATCCAACCCAATCCATTAACCTACCCATTGACTCAATATCCACCCCAATTCATTAACCTACCCATTGACCCAATATCCAACCCATGACTCATTATCCATTATCCAACCCACAACCCATATCCTAAACCAACTCAAACTCACCATAAACAAACTCATCCTAAACAAATCCCAATACTAATCCTATACCAACCCCAACACTCATCTAAAACAAACTCCATCACTTATCATTAACAACTCCTAATCACACTACAACTCAAACACTCCCACCTAAACCCTCCCTATATTAACCCATAATCTTCAGCAAAAAACACTTGGAGCCTAATAATTTTAACCTGGACTTAGCAGCTTTAGCACAAAAAAAAACCAATTTTTTTTTGCTCACGGTTGATTTGCACAATGACCCCATCCCTTCCCCTTCATCATCATCCTCTGCAAATTCTTCCTCACCCATCGAAAGCCACCCCACTATTCATCATCTCTTCTAAACCTTCATTACCTCCCTTAACCATCACCATTCCCTACTCCTTCCGAGTAGCCAATACCCTTCCATTTCTTTCGTTCTCTTCATCTTTAAACTCTCCAAACCAAACCCAACAATCACTTTCACCACAAACCACCCAAACAAAACCACCGTAACCATCACGTGCAGCCCCACCGTCAATCCGCCTGACCCCACCGTGCCACGCTACTCTGGTCGCACCGCTCGAGCTCGCCGTCTCGCGTCAAGCTTCTCTTCGCCGGCGACAGACCAGACCGGCGCACACCATTGCCGTTTGAACCAAACCCGATCCGGCGAACCACCATCTCTGCGAACCAAGCCGCCGCTCATTTCGGTCCCTGCTACGCGACCCACTGTGCCAGAGCTGATACCTGACCCGCACAAACCAGAACCGCCAGATCCGGCGCCGCAACCCGCAGCCCAGATCCGCGCAACTCGCACCCCCGCCAGCGGCATCACGCCATCAATCCGGAACCGCCACAAGCCCTGCTTGAACCAGCACCCTCGAACCGGACCCACGCAGGGTCAAGCTTCACCGGCAGCGCCGCTCCGTAGGGGGCTCCTCCACCAACCCAGCCGCCGACCTTCCTTGATTGGTTCTGCAAAATATCCTAAAAAGACCCCTTTTGTTTATCTTTCCTGTAAGCTCTTTTTTTTTTTTGTTTAAATTCTGTAAAATTTTGGGGGGGGGGGAAGAAGGCCTAAGCCAATGGGCCATTGGGCCAAAAAGAATTAAAACAAAAAAGGTAAAAAAAAAGGGTAATAATGATAAAAGAAATTTAAAAGGGTAAAAATATAAATTAATTTCTTTATATAAAAATAAAGAAAAAAAATAGGATTAAGTTTAGCAATTTGTTAATCTTATAACTATTTTGGATCATCGAGTTGTAACAACCTAATGATTCAAATTATTTTAAAAAAATAAATCACTATTTAATAAAGACTCAAAATTCATTTTTTATCATTTTTATTTTTTAGATATAAAAAAAAATCTCATTTAATAGTAATAAATTTAATAATCAGTGGGTGACGTCTCTAGCATTGACACGAGCTTCACCTATTCAAACTTTAATTTGATTAACAGAGTCGCAACGACCTGTTAATTCAAATTTTTATAAAATAAAAAAATAAATCTTTTCTTTAGATAAAATCAATCATCTTACACTTATTTTTTAATAAACTACGTGACTTTGAGTTCCTCATTGCACCTGAGGGTACGTAGGAGCGGATTTTATATTTCGTCAAGCCAAATTTTATATTTTCTCAAATTCTTTTTTTTAATTTTTTAAAAAAAGGGTAAAACAAATATATTATAAGATTATTAAGTTTTTGCATAACTAACTTCGGGTAACCGTTTAGGACGGATGTATTAGGGGTGCTGTAAGGTTAAGTCTCCACCCTTCCCTATGCATAACCGACTCCCGAATCCAATCTGGTTCCAAAGACTATTTTAGAAAAGGGTTTTCCAATTTTTCCTAATTTAAATAAAATCATTTAGATTCCTAACTAATTTATTTTGTTTGCCATTTCCCTGCGATTACGGTCGCAACAATCATATTTTTCTATTAATGCACACTTTCACTATAGAGGAACAACTTAGCTGTGAAAAAAAATTATTTCAAGAATTGGTTAACTGTGTATCAATTTTTTTTATAATCAATTATGATAAAATCAGTTTTATGTTTGGATATGTTAGTTGAAAAATGATTTTAAGATAATTTGTTTCATTTGGATTGTATAAAAAAATTATTTTTATGTATTAAATTACTAAAAATGATATGAAATGTTTTATTTATATTATATTATATTTGATGTTCTAGAGTTACTTTGTTAAAAACAAAACAAAATCTGCTTTTGAAAAAAAGAAATCTAAAAACTTTTTTACATAATGTCAGAAATCTAGCTTAAGATTAAAAATGATTTTCTATGGTGCAAAAAACTTTTTTTTACTATAACCAATTTTACTCAAACAATACTAAAATAATGGAAATTTTTTTTATCTAAAAAACACTTTTTTAGTCAAAATTTAATCTCTAACAACACAAACGTAGTAAAAAAAATGTCATGGTCAAGTTTTTTCTTTTGGGTTAAGCTTTGTTTGAGGTGTAAATGATATGGTCATATATGAGCCTATTGTAGCTCTGCTACTACAAATTTAAATTTTAATTCTTCTTTTTCTGATCTAAGTCATCCGATGCATTTCAACTTGACGTTTGTTTAACTTGCTCGTAATATTTTGTCGTGTTTGCCACTAAAATTAAACTTTTTTACCCTTATTTATTTATTATTTAAAATAAATTTTCAAAAAATTGTTTGGACAATTTTTATATAGGGCAACATCTGAGATCTTTAGTGACTATCAATTGCAAAGTCATGCACCAAGGCCTGATCTTTGGTGGATCATTATTGGTATTTGCTTATGATCTTCTATTAGTTAAATGATTGAGGAATGAGGAGTGATAAAATTTTTCAATCAAGGTGTGGACACTAGACACTAAACACTAGACACTAGATTGTTAATTATGGAAAAGTTAAAAGCATATTATACATTTTTTTATACACTATCGATTGCACGATGGGCTGATCTTTGGATGGAACTTTTAGTGTTTGCTTGTGATATTCAATTAGTTAATCATTGGCACATCATATCATTTTTCAACCGAGTCATTTACGTGTAGAAATGGGAAATTAAGCTTTTTCAGTCAAAAAGAAAAAGAAATGGAAATTAAGCTTTAAGCTTTTTCAGTCAAAAAGAAAAAGAAATGGGAAATTAAGCTTTTTCAGTCAAAAAGAAAAAGAAATCGAAAATTAAGATCATTGACATGTAGACAATAAACAGTGATTGATTACTCTTTATTTTTTCCTCTTACGATTCACAACTATGTTATCATATTTTTTTATTAATACACACTTTCATTACAGAGGAATGATTTAGTTGTGAAAAAAATATTTTAATAATCAGTTAATTGTGTAATTGATTTTTTTATAATCAATTATGATAAAATTAATTTCATATTTGGATATATTAACTAAAAAATAATTTTAAGATAATTTATTTTTTTGAATTGTATAAAAAAAGTTACTTTTATGTATTAAATTAATAAAAATGATATGAAATGATTTATTTTTATTATATTATATTTGATGTTTTAGGTTACTTTGATAAAAACATAACATAATCCACTTAAAAAAAATAATCTAAAAGCTTTATTACATAATGTTTGAAATCAAGCTTAAGATTAAAAAAATCTTTTCTATGGTGCAAAAAACTTTTTTTTACTATAATCAATTTACCGAATCAATACTAAAATAGTGGAAAAACACTTTTATCTAAAAAAAACTTTTTTAGTTAAAATTTAATCTCCACCAAACACAATCGTAGTAAGAAAAAAAAATGTCTTGCTCAAGTTTTTTTTTTTGGGTCAAGCTTTGTTTGGGATGTGAATGATGTGGCCATATATGAGCCCATTATTTATAACTCAACTACTACAAATTTGAAATTTCTTTCTTCTTTCTCTTGTCTAAGTCATTCACTGCACTGCAACTTGGTGTTTGTTTGACTTTCTTGTAATACTTTTTGTATTTGTCACTAAAACTGAATTTTTTACCCTAATTTATTTAGTATTTAAAATATTTTTTCAAAAAATTATTTGGACATTTTTTTATACAGGGCAACATTTGAAATCTTTCGTGAGAATAAATTACAAAGTCATGCACCATGGACTAATCTATGGTGGATCATTCTTGGTATTTGCTCGTGATCTTCTATATATATATGCACCAAGGAGGGACGAGATAACGATGTTAAGTAGTTTGACTGATTTCAAAATATATGACATGATATTTTTTTCCACTTGACAAAATTTAATCGGTGAGATAGGATTGGAGATGAAAAATTCTAACTTACTCTTAGAATGTTATATTGGATAATTTTATAACAATTGAAATTTAATTTAATAATATTTTATTTTTTCAATCTAACGATATCTATAATTACAAACGACATGTCTAATAAAATAGAAAGGAAAATAGAAAGGAGATTTGAATCAATCATTTAGACATATGAAATGGGAAATTAAGATCACTGACGCATAGACCTTTTACAATGTTATCATATTTGAATTTATCTTTTTTTTTCTCCTAAGATTCACAACTACGTTATCATATTTTTCTGTTAATACACACTTTCACTCTAGAGGAATGACTTATTAGCTGTGAAAAAAATTATTTCAATAATCAATTAATTGTGTAATCGATATTTTTTATAATCAATTTTGATAAAATCAATTTTATATGTTTAGATATGTTAATTAAAAAGTAATTTTAAAATAACTGTTTCATTTAAATTGCATAAAATGAATCACTTTTATGTATTAAATTACTAAAAATGATATGAAACTATTTATTTATATTATATTATATTTGTTGTTTTAAGGTTACTTCGATAAAAACATAACATAATTCACTTTTGGAAAAAAAATAATCCAAAAGCTTTTTTACAAAATGTTTGAATTCAAGCTTAAGATTAAAAAAGTTTTTCTAAGGTGCAAATTTGTTTTTACTATAATCAATTTTACCCAAACAATACTAAAATAGTGGAAAAAACTTTTATTTAAAAAAAACTTTTTTAATTATAACTTAATCTCTACCAAACACAAATGTAGTAAAGAAAAAAAAAGTCATGATCAATTTTTTTTGGTCAAGGTTTGTTTGGGGTGTGAATGATGTGGCATATATGAGCCATATATGGAAAATTTGTAGCTCAACTACTACAATTTTGAATTTTTCTTCTTCTTTCTCTTATTTAAGTCATTTACTGCTCTATAACTTGACGTTTGTTTAACTTGCTCGTAATATTTTGTTGTTTTTGTCACTAAAATTAAACCTTTTTACCCTAATTTATTTATTATTTGAAATAATTTTTCAAAAAATTGTTTGGATAACTTTTATATAGAGCAACATCTGAAATCTTTAGTGAGTAACAATTACAAAGTCATGCATCAAGGACTGATCTTTGGTGGAAGAATTTGCTCGCGATCTTCTATTAGTTAAATCATTGAGGAGTGATATAATTTTTCAATGGAGGTGTGGACACTGGACGCTAAACACTAGACACTAGATTGTTAATTATGAAAAAGTGACAAACATATTATGCATATTTTATACACTATCAATTGCACGATGGGCTGATCTTCGGATGGAACTTTTAGTGTTTGCTTGTGACATTCAATTAATTAATCATTGGCGCCTGATATCATTTTTCAACCAAGTCTTTTACGTGTGGAAATGGGCAATTAAGCTTTTTCAGTCAAAAAGAAAAAGAAATGGGAAATTATGCTTTTTTAGTAAAAAAGAAAAAGAAATGAGAAATTAAGATCATTGACGCGAAGACAATAGACAGTGACGGATTTCTCTTTTTTTTTTTCTCCTACGATTCACAACTATGTTATCACATTTTTCTATTAGTACACACTTTCACTATAGAGGAACCACATACCAAAGATACCTCTCCCTTCAAGCCATCCATAGTCCCTTCATTTCATGCGTGATCATGGATACCCCTCCCTCCCGATATGCAATCATTTTTGTGTGGTTACTGTGCGTACCCATGTTCAACTCTGTCACGTGTAGTATGAAGATCCGCTGCAACGAGAAAGACAAACAGATTTTGTTAAACTTCAAACAAGGAGTCATAGATCCATCAGGCCTCCTGTCTACATGGTCCACTCAACCAGATTGTTGTCAATGGACAGGAGTGAAGTGTGACAGTTTGACAAGTAGAGTCACAGAGCTCAGTCTCCATTGTTTTACAAGTCTCTCTGCTTACACAGACAAAGTGGATAAATCACACTGCCTCACAGGTGATATCCACCTATCTTTGCTACAATTGAAATTTTTAAATCACTTGGATTTGAGCAATAATGATTTCTTAGCTCTCCAATCTAATTCTGAGGATAGTCTGAATTGTCATAACCTATCAGTAACTACTCCTCCTTGTCCATGTGGAAACTCATCAGCTCTTCATCATCTTGATTTATCAGATAATGAAAATCTTCTCATTCATAATCTTCAATGGGTTTCTCCCATTTCCTCCTTGAAATATATCAACCTCAGTGGCATTGATCTTCACAAGGAAACTAACTGGCTTCAGTTAGTGACAATGCTTCAATCACTTTCAGAGTTGTACTTGGAGAGTTGTCAACTTGAAAACATTAGTCCCTCTCTTCAGTATGCTAATTTCACTGCACTTGAAGTTCTTGATCTTAAGGGAAATGCTTTTGACTCAGAGTTGCCTAATTGGTTCTTCAATCTCACTTGTGATATCTTTGATATTGTCCTTACCGATACTTCTTTAAGAGGCCATCTACCTAAGTCATTGCTAAATCTTCGAAATTTGGAATCCTTGAATTTGGATGGAAATCACTTCAATGGGACAATTCCATATTGGTTAGGCCAACTAGAACATCTACAATATCTTAATCTTTATGACAACTTATTTTCTGGACCTATTCCCCCAAGTTTGGGTAATCTATCATCCTTAGTTGGCTTGAATGTTAACTCAAATCTCTTGACAGGGGTTGTTTCTGAGAGATATTTTGACAAACTGTCAAATTTAAAGTGGTTGTTTATAGAATCACCAGGCATTATCTTTGATTTTGATTCCCACTGGGATCCTCCTTTTCAACTCACTCGTTTATTTATTGGACCTGTGGGTCCTAAACTTCCTGCATGGCTATATACACAAAGATCTCTTGGGACTCTATCTATCATGAACTCGAAATTTTCATTCGAGGCTCAAGACAAGTTTTGGGACTTTGTATCTGGAATTGAACTGCTCCATTTAGAAGACAACTCGATCGATGGGGACTTGTCCAACGTGTTGCTAAACTCTACATTCACAAGACTGCAGTCAAATAATTTTAAAGGTGGCCTTCCTCGAATATCATCAAATGTGGTCTTTTTCAAAATAGCAAACAACTCTTTATCAGGGTCCATTTCTCCTCTCTTGTGTCATAAGATGAGTGGGAAAAGCAATTTGATGTACTTGGACATGTCTAATAATCATTTATCCGGAGGGCTTACAGACTGCTGGATGAATTGGAAATCGTTGGTTCATATTAACCTGGGAGGCAATAATCTAACAGGCAAGATACCCCCATCAATGGGCTTGTTATCAAATCTTACATCGCTGCATCTGCATGAGAATAGGTTATCTGGAGACATACCTCTCTCACTGCAAAATTGTCACTCCCTATTGATCCTTAATGTTCGTGAAAATAACTTTTCAGGAAATATACCAAATTGGATAGCTCACGATGTAAAGGTTCTCCAATTAAGGGCCAATCAGTTTAGTGGTAATATTCCACCACAGATATGCCAAATGACTTCCCTCACTATTTTGGATTTTGGAGATAACAGAATCTCAGGACATATACCCAACTGCCTAAATAATATTACAACCTTGGTTTTCAATAATGCTTCATTTAGTAAGCTTAGATTTCTATTTGATTTTAATGATGAAAGTTACATTGCCGAAGACAGTCTTATACTGCTTATAAAAGGTCAACGATCAAAATATCAAGAAAACCTGAAGTTTATGCGTTTTGTTGACCTTTCAAGTAATGATCTGACAGGAACAATACCTCCGCAAATCTTTAGCCTCGATGAATTGCATTCCTTGAACTTGTCCCACAATCAATTAATGGGAAAGATACCAAAAGAGATTGGCAATATGAGACAGTTGGAGTCCCTTGATTTTTCAAAAAATCAACTTTCGGGTGAAATTCCTCAGAGCATGTCCAATTTGTCTTTTCTTAGTTACTTGAACCTGTCATTCAACTATTTCACAGGCAAAATTCCATTAGGGACTCAACTTCAAGGGTTTAGTGCTCTTAGCTACGTTGGCAATCCTGATCTTTGTGGACCTCCGCTTTCAAAAAACTGCTCAGAGGATGGTAAATCTAAAGACAAAAATGTTACAGATGAAGATGAGAATGAATCTGAATTTTTATCATGCTTCTATATAGGCCTGCGAGTTGGATTTGCCACAAGCTTTTGGGGAGTTTGTGCGGCCATTTTCTTCAACAGAAAATGGAGACATGCTTACTTCAGACTTATTTATGACTTGAGAGATCAACTTTATGTCATGGTGGTCACAAAGATGAACTCCTTCCGTTGAGATCTAACAAGTTGCCACCTAGGTAAGTAAAAACTTTTCCGTTCCAATTGAGTTACATAATACTATATAATTTTTCGTTGCTATCTAATATGTTTTATTCTTTACAGTTAATTGTTTTAATTCACAAATTCTATTCTCATAAAGAATTTTTGCATTATATATTATTCATGTATTTATTACTGTTAATTAGAACAATTATTAAGATACTCATAACTTTATATATAAGATGCTTATGATTCTACATCATTTAATAGTCCACGTGACGTGATACATACTAATAAGAGGGGTGAGACAATTGACGTAATTGTTTATCTAAACTTCTCTTAATAACTTATAATTGTAATTTCTTAAATTATCTTTACCTAAATAATTTCTTCTTAAATTATCTTTAACTACACAATTTATATTCCAATTTAGTCTTAATTATATTATTTATTATTCACAGTCACACTCCTAATTAATCTTAATTACTTTACCCTTTTTTAGCCAAAATTCTTCATTTCTTTATTTTTTCTCTGACTCTTTATTCCTTTCTTAAAGTGTCGTCGTCTTTCCTTCTCTTCTTTATTTTTTTTCCATGTTGTAACCAATTGCAAATGGTTACTCAAAATTCTCATAGCATATTTTCCCTTGGGCACTCTTAGCATTTGCAATATGTATTTAATCGTTTTCATTTGGAAATATCAGAGGATTTTGACTAATTGGACAATAACGAAAGTAAGTGTGCTCCTTTTCTTTCAAAGTATGACAATTCTGAAAAAAAATATCTAAATATAATGCAATTATGCAAAAGTCCATAACTCATACAGAATATGTCTTAATATAATTAAATTACCTAAATTTAATTAGAAACATAAGGTCATCAAATAATTGTAGCTATATCGTGTTTATGATAAAGAGGAAATACAATAAGTACTTTATTAAAATTTAAATGTGTGGTTTGCAAGCTAACTAGCAAATAGATAAAAGGCTATTTGAATAATATAAATGATAAAAAATAGCAAGATTTTAAATACATAAGTAAAAATATAAATAATTAATATTTTAAAGTATGAATAGATAAATCTTAATATACTTAATTATAGATTAATTTTAATTAAAATAAAATATTTAAATTATGAGTTTTTATGAAAAGTATCTATAAAAAATTGAAAGCGCTAATAAACTCACTCAAGTTAGAGACTTAGGGAATGCCTACAAGGTATTCAAGTTCATCCTATACAAAAATTAATATTTAATACTCATATGTATATAACGAACTATTAGTAATTAATAAATTAATTAAATAATTTAGGAAGAAATAATAACTTGAATTGTCACACACACATATTATTCAAAGTATTATTTGGATCAACTTGCACAAATGAATTGGATGAGAAGAGATCAAAGTACCATTATTAAAAAAAAAAAAAAGAAGAACCATTGAGATTTTTCTGCACGCACACCATAGATATCATTGCCTGTATAATATTCAAACTTCAACATAAGCAGCTTAATTATTTACTTTTGTAACTATAATTTATTTAATTTGCAGGTTCTTTTGGTGCATCCTTCAATAAGACACTTTGAGTTTTCAAGTCCACTGAAGCATAATGTATTGCTATTACAATATTACTAGTGAATCCAGGTTTAACTTTATTTTCTGAAATAAGGTATCAGACAATTATGTTTCTTGTAATGAATTTGTGTCATGTTATAAGTTTGCCAGATAATTATGTTTCTTACAAATAACTAGTGCCCTGTTATAATTAGGTATGTCTAAAAAAATTAAGAATTGTTTCTTTTCACACTAAATTACAGGAAACAATTAATATTGATTTATGAATGATCTTATTTCAAATAATTTAACAATTCAATAAAACTGTTGCAGAAGACATAGTCAAAGCAATCGCCTCCCCTTCTTGAAGTTGTGCACAACTCATTAATAAATTGGCAATATTCATCTACTTTTAGTTGTCTGTTATCCTTCAAGGTGATAGATAGTATTACTATTAATATTAGAATATCCTTCTTTGATGAAGAGCTTGAGACTCTTCCACCCATTTCTCCTCACCCCCAGTACTAGTAGCAACCCCACCTCACTAACAGATAAGAGGAAAAAAAAATGAAACTAAATTGAAAGGCCAATAATTGAATCTGCCAGAAATAATAGAAATTCAATAGTTAGGAAGGGATATACGGTGGGAAAAATGAAGAAAAGCTAAGGAATTTCATAAATGAATCATAGACTAGATAGACGGAGGGAGATAATAGACTTGCCTGGAATTGAAACGGAGAAGTGGAAAAGTAAATTCCCAAATGGCATCATTTGAACTGCACCATTTGCTTCCCTTTTAAGTCCAAAGGCAATAATTTACAATATAGGTGTAATCTTCATCTTTTTTTTTTTTTTGGAAAGAGTACGGGGCACAAGCCCACGATCAGTCACACAAACACTAAACTCGAACTACAAGATTAGAAGTCACCCTGCTAACATCAGTTAAGAGAGGGGAAAATGAGTCTGTATAATGAGAGTAATACTCTCAATTGTTTGGTAACAGTCTAAATTTAATTTAATAATATTTTATTTTTAATCTAATAATCTGTATAATTATGCATGTCCGCCTGTCACATTTTAACTATGCAATATACTACTCTTAAAATATACAAAGATTAGTCAGAGCGGGGGATGGATAAACAAGCAGGAGACTCCACTACATGAACACCAGGCGTGAGATCATGAGTATGCCTAGCAAGGGCGTCTGCACAACTGTTGCTCTCCCTATACACACATGTTGATATTCAACATGAACAATCCCTTCTAAGATGCTCCAAAATCATCCCAAGAACAATGGAACAGGTTTAACGTCCTACTCTAATTTTAATTATATTTTTTATAATAGTATTATAGTATTTTAACTCTAACTAGAATAACACATTACAAATATCTTTTAACATTATCATTAGTTCATAAACACATTAATTTACATAATTTTGAGAGTCACACCCTTCTAGAGTTAGTTAATACATGCATACAAACTTTTCTAAGCGATGCACCTCTTATTCAAAAATTAAAGCTTACAAAAACTTTCTTAAGATGCTATTATTTACAAATATTAACAAAATCTCTAAGCTCCGACCTATAAACTTGTTATACACGAAAATCTATCAAAAACTCTTTCAGTCATCCATATCTAAAATATTACATTATAAAAGGGTGAGATACAATCTCAATAGGAAAGAACAAAAATAATTATACATATTCCACTATTTACAAATCTCTTTCTAAGACCATACATGAGAGTCCAACAAAATAGTAAATTAAACAAATTAATAATATTTGAAGAAAAATTAATAACTTATAAATATTTCAAGATAAAGATAAATAACTCAATATTAAATGAGAAAATAACTCAATGAAAGAGTGAGAATCTCAAAAGAATAATTATCTAAATAAAGAATAAGAATCTCTGTAAAAATAGATCGAGTATAATAAATAATTCCATGTTAAAAATATGAGTAATTTTTCACCATCTCTTTTAAATCATCATATTTTCATCATTTCTTTTTAGATCATCATCTCATTTTTATACTCTCAACCAAATGTGCATCTTTCTCTTCATTAGGGCGTCCATCAATGCTCTCATAATGACCACAGTAATTTGATTAAGGCGTTCTTTAATCCTCTCATCATGACTACAATCATTATTAATGATTAAGACGTCTATTAATTCTCTCATCATTGTCACAATAATTTGACCAAGACGTCTCTTGATCCTCTCATCATGGTCACAATAACAATCTTTAATTGAGGTGTCCCTTAATTTTCTCATCACGGCCACAATAATTCTCTTTTACATATTGATTCATTTTATCCATGGGATGACTTTATAGAAAAATTACATAAAATCAGGCATCATTATAGAAAAATAGGAACTTTCTTTAAATAAAAATCAATAGTTAACACAACTAATATAAAGAATAGTTCATCCTTTAGAAACTATAATTTATAAGACTTTAAATGATACAAAGTTTAAAAAAGTATGATAAAAAGTATTAAAAGAGTAAAGTATGATAAATAGTTGATAAAGAAAATGATTGACGATCAAGATTGACTTCCTGTAAGAGGATTATTCGAATAAGAGAAATGATTATTTGAATAAATTTAATAAAATAAGCAATTTGTATTGTTCCATTAAAGCTTATTCGAATAGATGAAAATTTATTTGAATAAAAATACCAAAATCTTAATATGAAAGCTTTATGTCAAATTTTATTCGAATAACAAAAATTTTGATCAAAATAATTTTTTTAGAAAAAACAACACTAGAAGTATTTTTTGGCAAGGTTTATTCAAATAAACTAAAGTCTATTCGAATAAATCGTTTGAAATCATGTTGCAGAAACCAAAAAAAGCCTTTTTTGCCAATCTTTCTTTCAAACAAAATAGCGTAAATGTCGTTGGTTGCAAAAGGCATGAACTAAAAGATATGGATAAAAGAAATAAAGAAGAAAGAGGGATGTTTTCGTTATTTCCTACCTATTTTCAGTATTGAAACTTGATGAAAGGGTGATTGAAGATGGAGAAGAAGTGTTGCAGCAAACAAAGCTTGTTGGTTTGTGGTTTGGATGGTGTGTGCTATGTCAAAAATGGGAGGATGATGAGGTATATATAGCCATATAAGGTTAGAATTGGGCTGCCTTATGTATGAAAGATACGTTTCCTAAGGAGGTTTAGTCTTCTCAAAGTCTTCCTCTATAATCATTTTTCCTTCCTAACGTGGAGTGGCTTGTGAGTTAAGTTTTTCATCCATTTCCTATTCATTCTTTGATAATTGTCTTTTTGACATCATAAGCTTACTTCACTCATAATTAATATTTTGAACACTTGGCTGTAAGTTTTCATCTTTTCCTTTTATTTTCTAAGCTAACGTTCATCTTTGTGCCATTTGTTCCATTCATTTACTTCATGTGATCATTACCATGATTCCATGAGCTTCCCTTCATGACACTTGTCTATACTTATTTCATAAGTTCATGTCATCCATAATAAATATTTAAACACTTGTTCCTTCTTAGAAATTTTCAATGTGTTAGCTTGATCTTTCACCATTCATCTTCATCATTTTCATGATGCTTGTTCCATATAATTATTACTTTAAATCCAAGCTTGACACATGTTGAGATTAATCATAATTTCTTCCTTAGTCAAGATGACACTTGTCCCTTGCTAATCTCATCTTTCTACCTCATCAGTCTTACTATATCAATTTGGTTTCATTGAAACTAGTTGAATTGAATCTCCATGAGAGAAAGGAATTAGATAAAAACTAAGATTTCTACTTTGTTACAACGTAACAAGTTTTCCATTTAGACTAATGTTTGCTAGTTTATTCGAATAACAAAAATGTTATTCGAATAGACATATTTTCTCTTGTATTTTTGCACAGCATAAACTTTTATTCGAATAATTATCTAATTATTAGAACAAAGAATCTTTTATTTGAATAATTTAGTTGCTATAATATACTTAGGTATAATATTATTTATTATTTATTTTAGGGATGTTACAACAAGAATGCCATTGGGCACAACCTAACCGCATCATCTCAACAGCAACCCGAGAATCAACATCAAGTAACAAATTCCTGAATCCCATATTATAGGCCAGTCGTAGACCATGTACCACACCTCACAGTTCTGCCATGGTGATTGCACAAGCACCTATGTTCATCATAAAACCTGCTATGAAGCCCCATGTTCCTTTCTCCGTAAACCACCATAAGCTCCCCTCTACTCATGAGAAAACTATAAATGTAATTTTACACATGAAAAACTATACAGTTTTGCTATTATTTTCTATAAATTATAAACGAATTATTTATGGAAGTAAAAAGGCTGTCACGTTTAAAAAAATTAAAATACTCAAAACCACGAGAAATTAAGAATCCAATGCACAAATTTATTAATGAATGAATACTGGGGACAAAGACTCAAAGAGAAAGGATCCAACACTAGCGATTTATAACGAAACTTAATATATAGAGCTATTGAACTCTCAATGAGGACAAAACTTCTGTAAAAAATGACTTTCCACAATACGTATTAGTTTTTGAAAGTCTGATTATACGAGAGAAATAAAACGAAAAGACATTACAAAAAGAAAATGTCACCTCATGTATAACTTTAATGCCTTGATTGAAATTAGAGTATATTGCGTTTGTTATATAATATTCACACATTTTATATGTTTAGGCATAAGATGTTTAGATTTATATGATTCTCTCTCCCTTTTTTTTTTTTACTATGATTCTCATATTTAATATAATATTTTAAATACCTAAACTTGTATGATATATATAAATCGAATTGAGCTTAATAATCTTTTAATTAAGCCAAAATCAAAGTTATCATTTTCATTCAAGTAGCCACAATTCTAAAATTTTTCCTCGTTATTTTAAGTACATTGAATACTATCCTAATTCATATGAAATTACTACTATCATAAGCTTACTTCATTTTTTAAAACAAATAAAGATTAAAGTCGCTCTTAATGATCCTCTAAGTAGTCCAAATCTCTCACCTGATCTAAAAAACAACATTAAATACTAACCAAATTGTGAATTTATTATAAAACGTTATTCTTAAAATATTCTTTTAAATAGGTTATTAATTTATAATTATTTAAAAATAATAAACAGAATGATAATGTAAGTGAGATGTGCAAATCTAAAATTATTTTTCATAAATTAAAAAAATAAAAATAAAAAATTAATTAGATGTATTTCAAACCCGTGCCTCACACGGCAATAATAACAAGTGATATATTATATGAAATATATTTAGTAATCTTACAATATCGAATGACTTTAATTGCCTATTGGGCCATAGCATCACCGTCCTTGCCGATCATACCAAAAGCAAGTCTAATCCAAACTCTGGTGATCTATAATCTTGCTGATTAAGATAATTGGTTTTCAGAGTCATTTTCTATCCTTATTGCTTTCATATGATTTAAGGAACTCTTCGTCCACCCGAGCTCGCATATGAACAGCCAAAAAAAAAAATCAGTGTCAAATTCACCAACCAAAACCTGTTATAGACTAAGATTTGGCGATTAGTGTAAGAGAAGGAATGATCATGTGGTTGATTGAGTTGGTGTGAAGTAATTTAAAGCTTCTTGTCTTTAGGATTTGGTTGTTGGGAACGTTTGTGTCATCGTTTTATAGTTTGAATTATAGTCTATAGAAGTCATAGATGCTAAAATGTGACAAAAATAGAAGAATTTCCAAGAAGTGACGTTAGGTGGTAGGGAAGTTTTGTTTTGTTTTGTTTTTTTAAATTACAAAGTGGTAGGGAAGTTAATGGGCTAACAAATTAGGATTGATACTCTCCCTCACCTGCTATGTTCTGATATATACTCCTTAACTTACTGATTCTCACCTTGCTTCTTTAGTATGGGTAGGGGTTTTTTCGATAAGTGTTAAAATTCATTAACAATCACTAGGATCGGAAACAAGTCGAACTGAACCAAATCTTAGTTTAACTCGATTTGATAAAAAATAATTTAGCTTAAAACTCGATTTGAGTTTGATATGAACTATTTTTTATAACTCGAACTCAATTCAAAATAAACTCGCAAACTATTCAATTTGACTCAAATTATATGAATTAAATGTCAAAATGAGACAATATGAATCAAATGAATCAAACTAGCTTATGAATCGAGTCTCGAATTAATATCAAGTTAGTTCAGTTCATTTTCGGTCCAAACAATCACAATGGGTTGTACTCTAAATATAAGAACATCATATATGAGGAACTAAAGATTAATTTTTTATCTAATTCAAAGATTCAAAGATTAATAATTAAACTAGAATTTGGTAATTGAAATGAATCATTTAATTATTGCTAAAAAATTTTGATTAGCTCAAATAGTACCATGTCTTCTTAGAGACTGCTTGATCTCAACATCAAATCAGCCAGGCTGCTTTACCTGCATTGTAGCTTTCTATCTCCTCTCTACAGTAGATTATAAACTTCTTTTAACGAAAAAGATGATTACTATATTATGATTTTTGCAATAAATATTTTTAATATTGAATGATTTAATTATTAGATATCCAATTAAAATTTTTTTATTAGATGTCTGACAAATCTATGTGATTTTATTTTTCTAACAAGAAAAAACATACCCGCCAGTGATAATTTTAGAAATTCACACCTCATTCTGCATTTGCTTTGTAATTTCCCGCCACCATTTCTGTTGCGCCCTTCCACTTGTATTTGCTGCATTGGTAATTAGAATTTAATTTTGTGTTCTCTTTAATTGGTGTATTGAATCTTGATATTCTTACCAATCCATTGTTTGGCCTATTCAACAAAGTCATCATCTTTCAGATCCATATTTACAACATTCTTGCGGGTGTATATAGTTATAGCAAATTGTCTCTCTCAATCTTTGTCAGTTAAATGAACTTTTCCATTCTTTTTGTTTACAAAGTCATGTCTTTATATTGTTTCCTCTCTGTCTGCCTTGTTAAGTTATGGTGGTTATCTCTCTCTGGTGGGTTGTGTGTGTGATTCCATTCAATTCATGATGTATTTGTCAGCCATCTTATTAACTTGATACTTGAAACTCGACATTCACTTATTAATTTCCTAACAGTTTCTCTTGGTTAACTTAGTTTCTTTGGTGAATAGTCTACCAGAACTTCCTTCATTCCATGTTACTATCTGGGACATTGTGTTTACCTTCTTGCACATAGCTTATGTTTTCACTTATTTCTAGCAAAAAAGACTTATAATTTCAATGACTTAACTACCATGTACTGTCTGTGGAGCATTTTACGTGAATCTGATTTAATTCAAACGTGCAGCCATATTTATGTCCTTACATTAAATGTTTTAAGCTCATCTTATTCAGTTAAAATAGCATGCAACTTCTGCCTTTTTTTAATTCTTTGGAAGTATGACACAATGGAGCTTGAGCTTTTCACTCATACTGATATAAGCAAAATAGGTGTTGCAATCACTCTATTAATTGTGCAGTTGGTAAATAGTGGCTCAACAAGTTTCTTTTTTTATTTATTTGGTGATTAGTGGCTCAACAAGCTTTTGTAAATAGTGTGTAGTGTACCAGGCTCAATTGCCCAACACAAATAGAATTTTCAGATTTAGAGACAGAACAAATTTCATATCTAAATGTATAAAATTTCATCTCTAAATATTTAGAAATAGAATCAGAGACGAAAATTGTTCCATATCTAAAATTGTTAATATTGGTAACTAGAGGAAAAAGGAGAATGATGAAGGTTGAATACATTGATTAATCAACACAGTTCTTACAATACAATAATGATCAGTTTTTATACATAAGCTCTAATAAACTATTCCATAACTACCTGCCAGTTGTACCAACTGTAACTATTACATAAGTAACTGCCTAACCAACTCAACAAATAGGTAATACCCCCCCTCAAGTGGGACTATAGATATCCAATAGGCCCAACTTGGACAAAATAGAGGAAAGGAAGTAGAGTATAGAGGCTTGGTAAAAACATCAGTCAGCTGAGAAGAAGAAGGCACAGGCAGTAGGTGAATTAGGCCAGAATTGAGCTTTTCCCGAACCACATGACAATCTAGTTCAATATGTTTACTTCTCTCATGAAATGTGGGATTGTGAGCAAGGTAAATGGCTGACTTGTTATCGCAGAAAACAGAAGCTGGTTGAGGAAAATGAACATGAAGATCATGAAACAAATAATGTAACTACTGGAGTTCACAAGTAAGAGAGGCTAAGGCACGGTATTCAGCCTCGGTAGATGACCTGGATACTGTACTCTGCTTCTTTGATTTCCAGGAAATAAGGGAAGACCCAATCAAAACACAATATCCTGTAACAGAATGCCTAGTGTCCGGGCAACATGCCCAATCAGAATCAGCAAACCCACTTAGCTTCAAGGGACTAGAGGTAGAGAAAAAGATGCCTTTGGCTGGGGAAGCCTTAAGATATCGAAGAACTCTTTGTGCAGCTTGAAAATGTGGTACTAAAGGCTTAGACACAAACTGGCTAAGGTGCTGAACCGAATATGAAATATCAGGCCTAGTGGTGGTTAGATATAAAAACCATCCAATCAATCTTCTATAGGAAGAAACATCTACCAAAAGATCCTCTATGTCAGCAGAAAGCTTGATAGCTGGATTAAAGGGAATGACCGCAGGCTTAGCAGCAAGTACACCTGAATCTTCCAATAACTCAAGTGTATATTTCCTCTGGTTCAATAGAATTCCTGATTTAGATCTTGCAATCTCAAGGCCAAGGAAAAATCTGAGTTGACCCAAGTCCTTGATTCTAAACTTGTTGTCCAAAAACTGTTTAACAAATCTGATTTCACTAAGATCATTTCCAGCCAATACTATGTCATCCACATACACAAGTAAGGCTGTGAATTTGGATTCTGCAGACTTTACAAACAGGAAGTAATTTGCCTGAGATTGTGTATAACCAATAGAGATTAAGGCAGATAAGAGCTTGGAATACCATTGTCTACTTGTTTATTTTAAACCATAAAGAGACTTGTATAATCTACAAACTTGAGAAGGATTGGATAGTGGAAAACCAGGTGGAGGAGTCATGTAAACCTCCTCAGGTAAGTCACCATGTAAGAATGCGTTGTTAACATCCAATTGCTCAAGGTGCCACCATCTTATTGCTGCCAGAGATAAGAGAACCCGAACTGTTGTGATCTTGGAAACAGGAGAAAAAGTGTCAAAGTAGTCAATTCCTTCCAATTGTGTGTATCCTTTTGCTACCAAACGAGCCTTGTACCTCTCTATGGAACCATTTGCATGGTATTTGATCTTATAGACCCACTTACACCCTATAGGAACCTTTCCATAAGGGAGATCAACCAGAGACCAAGTGTGATTTTGATCAAGAGCATGTAATTTAGCATCCATTGCTTTCCTCCAACAGTCCAATTTTGAAGCTTGAGCATAGGTTTTTGGTTCAGAATGAGATGTGATATTGCAACAGAAATGTTTATACGAAGATGAACAGTTGTCATATGTGAGAAAAGAAGAAATAGAATATGGTACTTTACCTAAATACACAGTGGCACAGCTGCTGGATGCAAGGTTGCAGTGATAGTCTTGCAAATATGTAGGCTTTGTTCTAACTCTTGTGGACTGTCTTACTAGTAGGGGTGCAGTAGGAGGAATAGAATCAGAATTGGAAGGAGCAGAATCAGCTGGACTGGATGTAACAGGACAGAATGCATCATCAAAAGTTGAAGGAATGAAAGCAGGCATAGGAGTGTGATCTTGACTGATTTGAGGAGTTTGATCTAGACTGATGTGAGGGGAACACTTAAAAGGAAACTGATCTTCATAAAATATAACATTTCTGGATATAAAGAGGTCATTTGAATTGAGATCATACAAAATATAACCCTTAGTACCCTCTTTAAATCTTAGAAAATCAGATTTCCTGGCTCTAGAATTAAACTTTGTTCTATGAGCTTGTAAAGAGGAGGTATAAGCCAAACAACCAAACACTTTTAGATCAATTAGGGAAGGAGGCTAAGAGTACAAAACCTTATAAGGAGATTTTGATTTCAAAATAAGAGTTGGAATCCTATTGATTAAATGAGTAGCATGCTGAACACAAAAATTTCACATAGTGAGAGGGACATTAGAATGAAAAGAGAGAGCTCTAGCAACATTTAAAATATATTGATGCTTCCTCTCCACTACCCCATTTTGTTGAGGTGTCTCAACACAAGATCTTTGATGCATAATTCCTTTGGAGAGAAAGAAATCAGTCATGGTTACAAACTCACTACCATTGTCTGATCTTAAACACTTCAAAGTGGTATGAAATTGATTTTCAATGAAAGCTATAAAGTTTTGAAGATATTTTCTGGTTTCATCTTTGGTTTTGAGAAAAATAACCCAAGTAAATCTAGTAAAATCATCCACTAATGTTAGAAAATACTTGTGACCAAGAGATGAAGGAGTGGCATAAAGGCCCCAAATGTCAGCATGCAAAATATCAAAGGGAGCAACAGTAAAGGAATTACTATGTGCAAAAGGTAATTTTATTTGTTTAGCATAGTGACAAGCATCACAAGGAGTCATATTATTTTTACAAGAAATGAAAGGAAATTGTTTGGAAAGACATTGAAGACTAGAATCAGAAAGATGTCCTAGCCTCATGTGCCAAAGGTGAAAAGAAGTATTTGTAACTATATTACACAAATTTCCAGTTGTGTTGTGTGGTGTATTGCCTATCACATACAAGCCTCCATGCGACTCAGTTGTACCAATCGTCTTCTTTGAAAGATTCTGCAAAATGGAACAAGAATTCTTGGTAAAAATTAGGTGACAGTCATTGGTTTAAGCTAACCGTGTGACCGAAATGAGATTTACATGAAATTCAAGAAGGTAAAGAACATTATGGAGAGTCAAACAATCTAAAACAGAAACAGTGCCAAAGATTGATGCAAATTTTTTTGAACCATTTGGTAATGAAACAGGGATGGGATGGATATGTTTGAAATCAGTAAATGCATGAAAATTAAAAGAAATGTGGTCAGTGGCACCTGTATCTATGATCCAGGTGTTAGAGGACTTACCATTATGATTTGTGGAATTAATGGTGTAAGCCAAAGGAGAAGTGATTACTGCATTTGTCATATGATGAGGAACAGGTGCAGGGTTCGAAATTGGTGTAGATTGAGATGTGGATGATGAACTTGACAGTTGTGGTAATGCAAGAATACCTTGATACTGCTCTTGAGTAAAACCAAACTGTGGTGACTGAGCTTGAAATCCAGCCTGAAATTGTCCTCGGGTATCAGTGATGGAATTGTTTGTCTGGGACTTGCTCTTGGGTTTATATCCAGGAGGAAACCCATGTTTAAGATAACAGGTATCAATGGTGTGGTTGAACCTGCCACAATGGGAACATACTCTTGTAGGACCAGAATTTTGAGGTTTTGAATAGTAATTCTATCCCCTGCCTCTTCCAAAAGAAATAACATTCTTATTTCCTGTACCAGGACTAGTATAGTTCACTTGTGGAGTGTGAGTAAGAAGAGTCATGGGATTATCAATAGTAACATTTTCTTGAGGAAGAGAAGCCCAAGCAACTCTCGTTCTTGTTGAATTACTAGGGAAAAGGCCCTATCAATATCCGGTAAAGGATCCATCATCATGATGTGAGATTTAGTGTGAGAAAACCTTTCATTCAATCCCTTAAGAAATCGGATTACATAATCTTGCTGCCTAAAAGTTTTCATAGATGTATAACCACCACAAGAACATGCAATTGAACATTTACAGCATGGAAGATGTCTAAAATTTTCTAATTCATCCCAAAGCACCTTCAATTGAGTAAAGTATTCAGAAACACCAAGATTTCCCTGTCTAAAACGATATAAATCTTCTTGAATGTCAGGAATTTAGAAAATGTCACCTTGTGAAAACCTAGTGCGCAGATCGCGCCAAACATCAGCAGCATTATGGATCCAGAGAATGGATTTCAGAATAGATTCAGAGGTAGAACGCTGAATCCAAGATAATACCATCGTGTTGCAGTGAGTCCATGGAGCAAACATCAGATCTGAGATAAGAGGTTTCAGAAGGCTTCCATCAATAAATTTCTCCTTATTCTTGGAAATGATTCAATGTGCATCGATCTCGCCCAAGTGTGATAGTTCTTGTTGTCAAGAGGCGGTGTAACAAGAACCAATGCGGGATTCTCATTGGGATGAAGATAATAGGGATTTGATGCATTGGTAAGAAAATCGGAGTAATTTGGTGTTGCCATGAACGAACCAGCAAGAAAAACTCAAAATAGATCACAAAGAGAAATTTAGTGGAAACGATGTGCAACTGATACCATGTTAATATTGGTAACCAAAGGAAAAGAGAGAATGATGAAGGTTGAATACATTGATTAATCAACACAGTTCTTACAATACAATAATGATCAGCTTTTATACATAAGCTCTAATAAACTATTCCATAACTACCTGCCAGTTGTGCCAACTATAACTAATACATAAGTAATTGCCTAACCAACTCAACAAATAGGTAATAAAAATTGGTGTCTCTAAATATTTAGAGATGAAAAATGAGTTCTGTCTCTAAATTAGAGACAAAAAACGTCCATCTCTAACTAAAAACATTTTGTCTCTAATAGAGACAAATATTGACTTTAAAATATAATAATGATTAAATTAGAAAAGACCACTATTCCATCTCTAAAATTAGAGATGACACTATTCAGTCTCTAAATAATTCAAAATCAGCTTGTCAAAAAATGTTTAAAAAAAGTAGAGACAAACCTCTTCCGTCTCTAATTCTGTCTCTAAAATTAGACACGACATTATTCCATCTGTAAATCCAAAATTAGGTTTCGTCTCTAATTCCGTCTCTAAAATTAGAGACGATACTATTCCGTCTCTAAATCCAAAATCAATTTTTTTTAAAAGAATAGAAAAGAATCTATTGCATCTCTAATTCCATCTCTAAAATTAAATTTTTTAAAATTATATTTTATAACTAAACCTGATGCAATTAACAATCACAATAAGTCATATAGCATAAGAAATCACAATTTCTTAACATCATCACAAATATTTATACCAAAATGCAAAGTAATAATTAATTATCATTACAAATATTTAAATAGTAACTAGAAATATTTAAATTGTCAATGAAAATATAAAAAATAAAATTAATCACAAATTTGGGTTATCATTAACATCGTCATCCATCTCTTCATCATGATGGTCATCCTCTTCTCTAGGTGCAGTATGGGAAGGTTCAGGTTATGAAACTGCAAGTGATGATGCTCTAAATTGACTACCCACAAGAAGAATCTTAAACCTCTCCTCCTATTGTTCTATCTTCTGCTTCATCATATCTTTTGTGATTTTTTTGTGATTTAAAAAAAACAAAAAAAAAAGAAATTGTGTAGTTTTATTTAAATGGTCTCATGAGCAAGGCTTATTAAATTGAACAGAGAAATAGAGTTTGAGAGAAAATGTAATCTTATTTCTCATTTATGTAAGTTGTTGAAAATAACTAACTAACGAATACTAACTAATTTTAACTAAGTAACTGATTGTAACTAACTTTTAACTGACTTTATAATTTATAATAGTTGTAATACTCCCCCTCAAGGTGGGAGGTATATATCCAAAACTCCCAGCTTGGATATTAGATGATGAAATTGAGCGGCTGGCACTGGTTTTGTTAGTAAGTCTGCAAGCTGGTGTTGCGATCTCAAATGTATCAATTTGAGTAGGCCATCATTCACCTTTTCTCTAATGAAATAACAATCAATCTCCACATGTTTAGACCTCTCATGGAATGTGGGATTTGTTGCAAGGTGTATGGCTGATTGGTTATCATAAAAGACCATAGCAATATCTAAATGAATCTCAAAATTTTTGAGTAAGGCAGTCAACCAAGTTATTTCACTAGCTACATTTGTCAATGCTCTATATTCTGCCTCAGCTGAAGATCGGAAGGCAATATGTTATTTTTTCGATTTTCAAGCAATTAAGGAATCTCCTAGGAATACACAGAAACCAGTAGTTGATAGTCTTGTATTGGAGCAACTCCCCCAATCAACATCAACAAAAGCTTTGATGCTTAGAGCAGAAGAGGCAGAGAACAACAAGCCTTGACCAGGAGCATTTTTTAAGTATCGAAGGAGATGATATAAAGCTTGTAAGTGTAGAGTTCTGGGAGAGCTCATGTACTGATTGAGTTTATTAACGGCATAACAAATATCTGGTCTAGAGATGATTAGGTACATCAATCTTCCAATGAGCCGTTTGTACATTGAAGCATCAGGAAGTAAGTCTCCATAAGAATTGTTAAGCTTGAGGTTGGATTCCATTGGTAATGTTGTTGGTTTACACTCCAAGTAGCTTGTGTCCTCAAGTATTGAAAGAGTATATTTCCTTTGAGACAAATAAATTCCTTTAGCTGAATGTGCAATTTCCAACCCAAGAAAATATTTCAAGTCACCTATCACTTTTAGCTTGAACAGACTCTGGAGTAACTGTTGAACAGGTTGTATGTGGGACTAGGTTGCACTAGCAAGGATGATGTCATCAACATATACTAACAAAATCACCAAAGAAGTGCCTGTTCATTTTGAAAAAAAGGAATAATCACTCTTTGATTGAGTGAAACCATGAGACACTAAAGTTGTGGAGAATTTATGAAACTGTTGTCTAGAAGCTCGTCGTAAGCCATAGATGGATTTATTTAATTTGCACACAAGGTTCTCCCCCTTACTATGATAACCTAATGGCAAATCCATGTAAACTTCCTCAAAAAGCTCTCCATTTAGAAATGCATTATTAATGTCTAATTGTAACAGATGCCAACCTTTAATAGTAGCAATGGAAAGCAGAACCCTAACTGTTGTGAGCTTTGCTATTGGAGAGAAAGTATCTAAAAAATCAATGCCTGCTTGTTGAGTGTAGCCCTTGGCTACCAAACGAGCTTTGTATCTCTCCACTATGCCAGCTGGTTTAAATTTGGTTTTATATAACCATCTGCAACCAACTGTATGTTTATCTTTTGGTAAAGGAACCACATCCCAAGTGTGATTGTCCTTCATAGCAAGTAATTCAAGTTCCATGGCTTTGTTCCACTCAGGATATTTAATGGCTTGGTGATAGAAAGTATACTCAAAATATGAATCAACATTCATGACAAAATGTTTGTAAGGCAGACTGAGATTTTGATATGACATGTGTGCTGAAATGGGATATGAAGAAGTAATGAGGTTACAATGGTATTGATTTAGGTATGAAGGGGGTTTGTTGATTCTGGTTGATCTTCGTGGAGTAGGTGACAAAGGAGGATTAATATTGGTTATAGGAATTTCTGGTTGAGGCATGTGAATATGATTTGTGGACAAATCTAGTTGAGGTAGTGGCATGACATGGTCAAGAAAAATATCACTGTGGAAATCGACATGAGGTAAATTGTGAAAAGGAAAAATAGACTCATGAAACTGAACATCCTTGGAAATGAAGAATTGTTTGGTTTCAAGATTGTATAGTCTATATCCTTTGTAGCCAAGAGGATATCCAACAAAAATACATGGAGTGGCTTGAGGACAAAATTTAGTTCTGTTGGAAGGTAATGTTGCTGCAAAGCACAGGCAGCCAAAGACTCTTAAGTCTTAATAACTTGGCTCCTTCTTGTATAGCAACAGAAAAGGAGTTTGGTATCTTAACAATGGTGCAGGAGTCCTATTTATTAGGAATGTAGCAGTCAGTAAACATTCTCCCCAGAATGAGATTGGCACCTTGGACTGAAAATAGAGGGATCGAGCTACATTGAGAATGTGTTGATGCTTTCTTTCCATAACAGAATTTTGTTTTGGTCTTTAGACACATGAGAACTGATGGATATCACTTTTGCTTTGCAGAAAACTTGTTAATGCTAGTTTCTTTGCATTATCTGATCTGAACTTTTTTATAACCTTGCCAAATTGTGTTTCAATCAAAGTAAAGAATTTTTGTAACAATATATGAGCTTCTAATTTAGACTGAAGTAAGTAAGTCTATGTAAATCTTGTGCAATCATCCACCAATTTGAGAAAATACCTCTTATCATTATATGTGAGAATGTGATATGGACCCCAAATAACACAATGAATTAGATCAAAAGGCATATCAGAAACAATATTATTGGAAACAAATGATAATCACCTAAATTTTGCTAATGGACAAATTGAACACAAAGAATCATGTTCAGATTTAGGTAAAACAAAGGAAATCTTATCATTCAATTTATGGAGTACTTTATTTGACAGATGACCAAGTCTAGCATGCCAAGTATGAAATGAAACAATATTACAACTTTCAACATGACTCAGATTAGGTAAATTTTGAAAAACAGATTGTACATAACAATGAGAATTTGATGCATCTTGTAGTGATGATAAGGAATCTGGATCGAAAACATAAAGTCCTCAAATCAATTTACTCCTTCCAATCACCTTCAAATTGCTAAGACCCTGTATGAAGAAAAAATTTCTAGTAATTGAGACTGAGTATTGAAAGCACTTTCACAAAGCACTAAGGGAAATGAGATTGACATGAAAATTTGAAATGTTTAAAACATTATCAAGTACTAAACTGGAATTGAGTTCGACAGATCCAACAGAATGAATTTGGACTTTTGCATGATTTGGAAGATTAACAAAAGCGTTATTTAAACTAGAATGTTGAATGAAATTTTCTAAAGAACAAGTAATATGACTAGTGGCTCCTGAGTCCAAACACCACAAATTAGAATGACCTGACAAGTGAGAAAGAGTAGCAGATAAAATAGTACCTATTGGAAAGGCAGGAGTAGACTCAGGTTGAGGTACAGTAGGCTTGGCAGCTTGAGAAATTTGAGAAGTAATGATAGATAATAGCTGTTGGTATTGCTGTGGAGTGAATTACATTGAATTGATTCCAGCTTGTACAAGAACAGAATTAGAAACATGATGAACAGAAGCATTACCCTTGTTCTTGAAACCCTTTATATAACCATGAAGTTTGAAGCATTTTTCCTTGATATGACCATAAATTTCACAATGTGTACACAATGGTTCGTCTTTTTTACTAAACTTTGGTGTAGAATCTGAACCTTGTCTAGAATTCAAGGATTTAACAGAAAATGCAGTTGGTAAGTCTAAAATTTGAGACTGAGCAAGTCCAATCTGCCTTTACTTTTCTTCTTGTAGAATAAAAGAAAACACCTTATTGACAGGTGGAAGAGGTTCTATTAACAGGATCTGGCCTCAAGTTTGAGAATAAGACTCATTCAATCCCATCAAGAAGCACATCATATATTCAACTTGCATGTGATCTTGTAATGGCTTAGCTCCACCACAGGTACAATGCACTAAGGGACGACTATCACTCAGCTGCTCCCAGATTACTTTAAGTTTGGTAAAATACTCAGTAATAAACATTGCTCCTTGTGAAAGACTTACCAGATCCTTCTTCAATTGGAAAAATCGTGGTCCATTGCATTGCTGAAACTGACCCTTGAGATCATTCCAAATGGCTTCAGCTGAATCTGCATAGATCACACTTGCAGAGATTTCTTTGGAAATGGAATGCAACAACTAAGAATTGACAATGTTGTTGTTGCATTCCCAAGAAGCTAAAAGAACTAGATTACTTCCATATGGTTTAGGGATAGATCCATCCACAAAACCAAACTTGTTCTTTGCACTCAAAGCAATTTTCATTGATCGATTCCATGAATTGTAGTTGTCACTCATCAAAACTTGAGAAACGAGCATCAACCCTGGATTATTAGATGGATGAGGAATGCAAGGATTGGCAAAATCATTACTGAAATTTGCCATAACTGAGACGAAAAGAAGAACAATGAAGAAATCGTGAAGAACATGAAATGCGGAATCAAGAAAATTCAACTGATACCATATTAAACTGAACAAATTTGAGAGAAAATATAATCTTATTTCTCATTTCATCATAGTGATCTATATATATATATATATCAAAATGTAAGTTGTTGAAAATAATTAACTAACGAACACTAACTAATTATATATATATATTATATTTCAACAACTTACATTTTGATTTATAATTAATTAACGAACACTAACTAATTTTAAGTAAGTAAGCGATTGTAACTAACTTTTAATTGACTTTATAATTTATAATAGCTGTAATGAGGCTCAATATCGAGTCCAGAGAATTTGTTCATGGATTGAATCTTTAACGTTTCCCCCACTCTAACGAAAAGGAAAATTTAGCAATTCTTACCAAAAACCAAGGTATCAAAATAAAAAACAAAATGTGTGTCATGAGTAATTGAGTATTACTGGATCACCAGTCTCCGACACCAATCCTTGAACATTCCATAGTGGCATTGGTGGGATTCAACCCAAAAACAAAATCATTTCGCCCAAGGAAAGGCCATTAAGGTTATAATCCCTACAAGTTGAGGAAAATCTATATCAATTATAATGGTTGAGAAAAATGGTAATTGGGTTGGTGGATCAGCACCTAACCCAGTTAGAAGATGTGTGAAGACATCTTTATAGATTAACGAAATTATGAAATAAAAATCCAGTTTTGCATTCAACAACCTATATGTCCTTTCGCATTCACTCACTTAATTTAAAACAAATTACTGGGATTTAAAGGCAGCCCAAGGAGCTCTTGTGTAGCACGTAGGAGTTTGTATCCGTCTTTGAATACAAGGGGGCCTCAAACATGGAACATGATTCTCTGTTTGTCTTTTTGTTCTTTTTTCAAAAGAATTTCAAGACCTAATACAAGGAGGGAGAGCAACGGTTAAAAAGTAAACAAAGTAGCTTCCATGATCTCGAGATTAAACAATTCCTGAAGAGACTTGGTATCGCTAAAATAACCAAAATATATCATAAGTATTTATTGCAGTAGATAAACCCAAACAAACTGAAAATAAGCTCATAGAGGGAGCCTTAAACAGACTCTTGGGCTGAAAGCCTGAAACGATAGCAAATCAAAATTAACTATTATGATGGTTTTGCGTCAACATTCTACCTTGGTAAGGTTTAGGTGGAGTACGAGTCAATTTGAAGTTTAGTGCTTACTAATAGATTTAAGTAAAACAAGTTATACTTTGATTAATAATTATAATTCTTAACTTAGTGGTAAGCATTCGATTTAATATATTCTATTTGATATTAGAAAGAAATGATTCATTACATTTTCAATAATAAACATGCAACTCTTTCAGCAATCCTCTGAATATTGTTTCACATAATAAGAAGGAAAAAAAATCTTTTTGCCAGGGGGTATTACATATAAGTCATGTTCATGTTAACTTTGGGGTGTGAATAATGTTGGCTGTAACTTAACTACTACCAAATTTTTCTTTCTTCGGTTCTTCTTTCTCTAATTTAAGTCATTTACTTCACTCCAAGTTGGACGTTTGTTTGACTTGCTCGTTATCTTTTGTCCGAATTAATGGTGTAAACAAGTAGAGTGAAGTCTAGAATTTAAAGTTTTCAATTTAGCTTGTGGAATAAAAAATTTGAACTTGACTCGTTTATTTAAAATGAGGCAAATTTAATATTTGGACTTGACTTGCTTAAAATATGAAGTTTGAGTTTGACTTGTTTAACTAGTTTATAACTTGATTTTTTTATTTTTTTTATCAAATCCCTTTTTGAAATTTTTTTTTAAGTTTATTAATTTATTATTTAAGAAATATCTTTATGCTAAAAGATGAAGTAAAAAAAAAAACTTTTTTGTTTATTCATAATCAACATTACATAAAAAATTCATAATCTTCTCATAAAAGTTTTTAGTAAGTAATAGCAACAAAAAAATTATTTTTATACTTTTTTTTTTATCTAAAGTTATAATTTTTTCAAATTCAATTTTGATTTTGTATACAATATAAATATAATATATATATATATACAAAATCAAGTTTATATATAAAGCTTGAGCTTGACTCATTTATATAATTGAGCTTAAATTCAAGTTTAAATTTATTTATTTAGTTAAACAAATGAACTTAATCAAATATTTAATAAGTCAAATTTAAATAGTTCACGAATAATTCAACTCATTTACATGAGCTTGATCCAACATTTAACGAATCGAACTCAAATAATTTATAAATAACTCAACTCATTTACACGAGCTTGATCGAGCATTTATCAAGTCAAGTTTGAATAGTTCACAAATAACTCAACTTATTTATACCCGTAATTATGTTTGTTACTAAAAATTGAACTTTCTTAATCTAGCTTATTTATTATTTAAAATATTTTTTTTTAGAAAATTGTTTGGTAATTCTTGTATAGGGCAAGTGGGCAACACATGAAATCTTTAATCAGTATCAATTACAAAGTCCAAGTCATGCATGATGGACTGATCTTTGGTGGGTCACTCTTAGTATTTGTACGTGATCTTCGATTAGTTAAATAATTGAGGCCTGATATAATTTTTCTTTCAGTAGATAGTTAATTATGAAAATGTTAAAATATATAATTGGATTTTATTTATTTATTTAGTATCAATTGCAAATTCCAAGTCATAGGATGGGCTGATCTTTGGATGGAAAATTTATAGTATTTGCTGGTGATATTCAAGTAGTTAATTATTGACGCATGATATCATTTTTTAACCAATTCTTTTAGGGATTGAAATCTCCTATTCCTCTCCATGTTTCTTTTCCCGTCCCACAAGTTAAATTTTGCAAAGTAAAAAAAAAATGCCACATCACTTACTTAAAAATTTGTTAAGCCTTTTAATGCTGTTATCCCTCCAACTCCTCATCACCCTTTGTTCTTCAAAGTTCCAACTTCACCTTAATTTTTGAGTTACATCTCTTAGAATTGCGTAGAGACAATGGAAAGGGAACAAGACAATTTGATATTAAATTTCAGAGTTGCCTGATTGGTTATTCAATCTCACTTGTGATATCTTTGATATTAACCTTGCCCAAAATTTTTTAAGAGGCCATCCACCTAAGACATTTCTAAATCTTCGAAATTTGAAAGCCTTGGTTTTGGCAGAAAATCACTTCAATGGGACACTTCCATATTGGTTAGGCCAACTAGAACATCTACAATATCCTAGTCTTTATGACAACTTATTTTCTGGACTTATTCCCCCAAATTTGGGTAATCTATCATCCTTAATTGGCTTGGATGTCAACTCAAATCTCTTGACAGGGGTTGTTTCTGAGAGATATTTTGAAAAACTGTCAAATTTAAAGTGGCTGTATATGGAATCACCAGGCATTATCTTTGATTTTGATTCCCACTGGGATCCTCCTTTTCAACTTACTGAATTATTTTTAGGACCTGTGGATCCCAAACTTCCTGCATGGCTATATACACAAAGATCTCTTAGGACTCTATCTATCATCAACTCAAAATTTTCATTCGAGGCTCAAGACAAGTTTTGGGACTTCGTATCTAGAATGGAAATGCTCCATTTAGAAGACAACTCGATTGATGGGGACATGTCCAACGTGTTGCTAAACTCTACATTCATAAGACTGCAGTCAAATAATTTTAAAGGTGGCCTTCCTCGAATATCATCAAATGTGGTCTTTTTCATAATTGCAAACAACTCTTTATCAGGGTCCATTTCTCCTCTGTTATGTCATAAGATGAATGAGAAAAGCAATTTGATGTACTTGGACATCTCAAATAATTGTCTATCTGGAAGGCTTCCGGACTGCTGGATGAATTGGAAATCGTTGGTTCATGTTAACCTGGGAGGAAATAATCTAACAGGCAAGATACCCCCATCAATGGGCTTGCTGTCTAATCTTACGTCGCTACATCTACATGAGAATAGGTTCTTTGGAGACATACCTCCCTCATTGCAAAATTGCCACTCCCTATGGATCCTTAATGTTCGTGGAAATAACTTTTCAGGAAATATACCAAATTGGATAGCTCATAGTGCAAAGGTTCTCCAATTAAGGTCTAATCAATTCAGTGGTAATATTCCACCACAGATATGCCAAATGACTTCCCTCACTATTTTGGATTTTGGAGATAACAGAATCTCAGGACATATACCCAACTGCCTAAATAATATTACAACCTTGGTTTTCAATAATGCTTCATTTAGTAAGCTTAGATTTCTATTTGATTTTAATGATGAAAGTTACATTGCCGAAGACAGTCTTATACTGCTTATAAAAGGTCAACGATCAAAATATCAAGAAAACCTGAAGTTTATGCGTTTTGTTGACCTTTCAAGTAATGATCTGACAGGAACAATACCTCCACAAATGTTTAGCCTCAGTGAATTGCATTCCTTGAACTTGTCCCACAATCAATTAATGGGAAGGATACCAAAAGAGATTGGCAATATGAGACAGTTGGAGTCCCTTGATTTATCAAAAAATCAACTTTCGGGTGAAATTCCTCAGAGCATGTCCAATTTGTCTTTTCTTAGTTACTTGAACATGTCCTTCAACTATTTCACAGGCAAAACTCCATTAGGGACTCAACTTCAAGGGTTTAGTGCTCTTAGCTACGTTGGCAATCCAGATCTTTGTGGACCTCCGCTTTCAAAAAACTGCTCAGAGGATGGTAAATCTAGAGACAAAAATGTTATAGATGAAGATGAGGATGAATCTGAATTTTTAACATGCTTCTATATAGGCCTGGGAGTTGGATTTGCCACAAGCTTTTGGAGACATGCTTACTTCAGACTTATTTATGACTTGAGAGATCGACTTTATGTTACGGTGGTCACAAAGATGAACTCCTTCAGTTTCAATTGAGTTACATAATACTATATAATTTTTTGTTACTATCTAATATGTTTTATTCTTTACAGTTAATTGTTTTAATTCACATATTCTATTCTCATAAAAAAAATTGCATTGTAAATTATTCACGTATTTATTACTGTTAGAACAATTATAAAGATACTCTTAACTTTATATATAACATGCTTATAATTCTAGATCATTTAATAGTCCACGTGATACATACTAATAAGAGGGGTAAAACAATTGGCATAATTGTTTATTTAAACTTCTCTTAATAACTTATAATTGTAATTTCTTAAATTATCTTTACCTAATTAACTTCTTCTCGAATTATCTTTACCTAAAGAATTTATGTCCAAATTTAGTCTTAATTATATTATTTATTATTCACACCACTAATTAATCTTAATTACTCTTATCATTTTTTAGCCAAAACTCCTCATTTTTTTATTCTTTCTCTGATTCTTTATTCCTTTCTTAAGGTGCCGTCTTTTCTTGTCTTCTTTTTTTTTTCTTTCATGTTGCAGCCAATTGCAAATGGTTACTCAAAATTCTCATAGCATTTTTTCCCCTTGGGCACTCTTAGCATTTGCTATATGTATTTAATAATTTTCATTAGGAAATATCAGCGGATTTTGACTAATTGGCCAATAACGAAAGTAAGTGTGCTTCTTTTCTTTCAAAGTATGACAATTCTGAAAAAAAAAATCTAATTATAATGCAATTATGCAAAAGTCCATAACTCAGTACATAATATGTCTTAATATAATTTAATTACCTAAATTTAGAAACATAAGGTCATCAAAATAATTCTAGCTATATCGTGTTTCTGATAAAGAGAAAATACAATAAGTACTTTATTAAAATTTAAATGTGTGGTTTGCAGGCTAACTAGCAAATAGATAAAAGGTTATTTGAATAATATAAATAATAAAAAATAGCAAGATTTTAAATACATAAGTAAAAATATAAATAATTAATATTGTAAAGTATGAATAGATAAATATTAATATACTTAATTAGAGATTAATTTTAATTAAAATAAAGTATTAGCTAATATTTTTATCTATATAACTAATAGATTCATCTATTTAGCTAATATGAGAATATAACTAATATAACTTTATTTTTTTTATTTTCTTTTATTAAATCTCTTTTTGAAATATTTTTAAGTTTATTAGTTTACTATTTAGCATATATCTTTACGCTAAAAGATGAAGTAAAAATAAAATAAAAATTCTTTATTCATAATCTACATTACATAAAAAATTCATAATCTTCTTATAAAAGTTTTTAATAAGTAATAGCAACAAATAAAATTGTTTTTAATACTTTTTTAATCTAAAATTATTATTTTTTCAAATTCAATTTTTATTATCTTTACAGAATGAATATATGTATATATACACACATACATTTATAAGTTATTCACGAGTTTTTAAAGTCAAATTTATATATAAAGTTTGAGTTTGACTTATTTATATAATTGAGCTTAAATTCAAACTTAAATTTATTTATTTAGTTAAACAAACGAGCTTAATCAAACATTTAACGAGTGAAATTCAAATAATTTACAAATAATTCAATTTATTTACATGAGTTTGATCGAACATTTAACGAATCGAGTTTGAATAATTCACAAATTATGATGTCCAAGTCAAATAGTATCAATTGTGATGTCCAAGTCAAGCAGGATGGGCTGATCTTTAGATGGAAAAAATTTGTAGTATTTGCTGGTGATATTCAATTAGTTAATTATTGACGCATGATATCATTTTCTAACCGAGTCCTTTAGGGATTGAAATCTCCTATTCCTCTCCCTGTTTCTTTTCCTATCCCACAAGTTAAATTTTGCTAAGTGAAAAAAATGTTATATCACTTACTTTAAAATTTGTTAAGCCTTTTAATGCTGTTACCCTCCAACTCCTCATCACCCTTTGTTCTTCGAAGTGCCAACTTCACCCTAATTTTTGAGTTACATCTCCTAGAATTGCAGAGAGACAATGGAAAGGGAACAAGACAATTTGATCATTTTCCTTTCGCGAATCACAATGTTCATGAACTATCACTTGGATGCACTACATCTCCTTCAATTTTGTTTGCACAATCAACGACTTGTTGCCAAAAGTAAACCCACAAAGGTCACTGATTCCAAAGTAGTAGATTTCGGGTATTATCCATGATGCATTTTGTTGGGTCTCCTGTATTGAATTTGTGGAGACATTTATGGTGCTTCAAGAGTTTTTATTTATTATAATTGGTTAATTAATTTTTTTTTAAATTTTAATATTGTATGTGTAAATATTATTAATTAATTTTTATAATTTTTTTATATGTATAGTTATTTATAATAAAAGATAAGATTGATCTAAATTTTCTGTGTGTGAATTTGTTTGTATATAAATATTAATAATTAAAATTTATAAGATTTTATATATGTAAAATATGAATTATACATATTACATGTTAATCCGGTAAAAAGTAATTAATTTCATCTATTTATTTATTTTAATATTATATTTATGATTACATATCATAGAGCATCTTTCCTCCATAAATTTTTAGGATCACCGTAAACCTGAATTTGTATGCTAACGGTTAAAAGATGGACGAAGCAATGGAAGTTTTTCGCAAGATGCATTAGAAGGATGTAATTTGATGGATAACTATGATACTGGATATGTTCAGTGTAATCGGGCAATAGAAGCTCTTGAATCTTGATGTCTATAGAAAAATGCAAAAAGAGGTACTGGAGATGCATTTGTCATGTTGGGGTGTGGTTCAAGCAAGTGTAAACCTGGTACACTCCAAATAGGGCCTTTCAATTAATGGGTATTTAATTTGCAGAAAGATTCCCATGGCTGTAGTAATTCAAACCAACCTTGTGGACATGTATGTAAAGTTGGGCATTTGGAAATTGCTTTTCGAGTGTCAAGAAAAACCAGTTCGGTGGATCCTTGAATGAAGCGGTGCGGCAAGAGTGTAATTCTAGTTGGGGTTTGAAAGCAGAGAGAAGGAGGGATGAGATATCCACGTTAATTAGTTTGACAGATTTCAAAATATATGACATGATATTTTTTTCTACACGGCACAATTTAACTAGTGAGATAGGATTGAAGACGAGAAATTCTAACATATTCTCATAATATTATTTTTGGTAATGTAATAATAATTAATATTTAATTTACTAATATTTTATTTTTCAATCCAATACGTGCATATTTATAAATGACATATGTAAGAAAAGAAAAAGGAAAATAGAAAGGAGATTTGAATCCTTCTTTTTTTTTTCTCCTACGATTAACAACTATGTTATCATATTTTTCTATTAATACATACTTTCACTATAGAGGAACGACATACCAAAGATACCTCTCCCTTCAAGCCATCCATAGCCCCTTCATTTCATGCGTGATCATGGATACCTCTCCCTCCCGATATGCAATCATATTTGTATGGTTACTGTGCGTAACCATGTTCAACTCTGTCACGTGTAGTATGAAGATCCGCTGCAACGAGAAAGACAAACAGATTTTGTTAAACTTCAAACAAGGAGTCATAGATCCATCAGGCCTCCTGTCTACATGGTCCACTCAAACAGATTGTTGTCAATGGACAGGAGTGAAGTGTGACAGTTTGACAAGTAGAGTCACAGAGCTCAGTCTCCATTGTTTTACAAGTCTCTCTGCTTACACAGACAAAGTGGATAAATCACACTGCCTCACAGGTGATATCCACCTATCTTTGCTACAATTGGAATTTTTAAATCACTTGGATTTGAGCAATAATGATTTCTTAGCTCTCCAATCTAATTCTGAGGATAGTCTGAATTGTCATAACCTATCAGTAACTACTCCTCCTTGTCCATGTGGAAACTCATCAGCTCTTCATCATCTTGATTTATCATATAATGAAAATCTTCTCATTCCTAATCTTCAATGGCTTTCTCGCATTTCCTCCTTGAAATATATCGATCTCAGTGGCATTGATCTTCACAAGGAAACTAACTGGCTTCAGTTAGTAACAATGCTTCCATCACTTTCAGATTTGGTCTTGGAGAGTTGTCAACTTGAAAACATTAGTCCGTCTCTTCAGTATCCTAATTTTACTGCACTTGAAGTTCTTGATCTTTTCGATAATGCTTTTGACTCAGAGTTGCCTAATTGCTTATTCAATCTCACTTGTGATATCTTTCATATTGACCTTGGCCAGAATTTTTTAAGAGGCCCTCTACCTAAAACATTGCTAAATCTTCGAAATTTGAAAGTCTTGAATTTGGATGGAAATCAATTCAATGGGACAATTCCATATTGGTTAGGCCAACTAGAGCATCTACAACATCTTAATCTTTATGACAACTTATTTTCTGGACCTATTCCCCCAAATTTGGGTAATCTATCATCCTTAGTTGCCTTGAATGTTAACTCAAATCTCTTGACAGGGGTTGTTTCTGAGAGATATTTTGCCAAACTGTCAAATTTAAAGTGGTTGTTTATGGAATCACCAGGCATTATCTTTGATTTTGATTCCCACTGGGATCCTCCTTTTCAACTTACTCGTTTATTTTTAGGACCTGTGGGTCCTAAACTTCCTGCATGGCTATATACACAAAGATCTCTTAGGGCTCTATCTATCATCAACTCGAAATTTTCATCTGAGGCTCAAGACAAGTTTTGGGACTTTGTATCTGGAATGGAATATCTCCATTTAGAAGACAACTTTATCGATGGGGACTTGTCCAACGTGTTGATAAACTCTACATTCACAATACTGTCGTCAAATAATTTTAAAGGTGGCCTTCCTCGAATATCATCAAATGTGGTCATTTTCAGAATAGCAAACAACTCTTTATCAGGGTCCATTTCTCCTCTCTTGTGTCATAAGATGAGTGGGAAAAGTAATTTGATGTACTTGGACATGTCTAATAATCATTTATCCGGAGGGATTACAGACTGCTGGATGAATTGGAAATCGTTGGTTCATATTAACCTGGGAAGCAATAATCTAACAGGCAAGATACCTCCATCAATGGGCTTGTTGTCAAATCTTACATCGCTGCATCTGCATGAGAATAGGTTATCTGGAGACATACCTCTTTCACTGCAAAATTGTCACTCTCTATTGATCCTTAATGTTCGTAAAAATAATTTTTCAGGAAATATACCAAATTGGATAGCTCACAATGTAAAGTTGCTCCAATTAAGGTCCAATCAGTTTAGTGGTAATATTCCACCACAGATATGCCAAATGACTTCCCTCACTATTTTGGATTTTGGAGATAACAGAATCTCAGGACTTATACCCAACTGCCTAAATAATATTACAGCCTTGGTTTTCAATAATGCTTCATTTAGTGAGCTTAGATTTCTATATGATTTTGATAATAATAGTTACATCATCAAAGACAGTCTTATACTGCTTGTAAAAGGTCAAGGATCAAACTATCGAGAAAACCTGAAGTTTATGCGTTGTGTTGACCTTTCAAGTAATGATCTGACAGGAACAATACCTCCACAAATGTTTAGCCTCAACGAATTGCATTCCTTGAACTTGTCCCACAATCAATTAATGGGAAGGATACCAAAAGAGATTGGCAATATGAGACAGTTGGAGTCCCTTGATTTTTCAAAAAATCAACTTTCGGGTGAAATTCCTCAGAGCATGTCCAATTTGTCTTTTCTTAGTTACTTGAACCTGTCATTCAACTATTTCACAGGCAAAATTCCATTAGGGACTCAACTTCAAGGCTTTAGTGCTCTTAGCTACGTTGGCAATCCTGATCTTTGTGGACCTCCGCTTTCAAAAAACTGCTCAGAGGATGGTAAATCTAAAGACAAAAATGTTACAGATGAAGGTGATGATGAATCTGAATTTTTATCATGCTTCTATATAGGCCTGGGAGTTGGATTTGCCACAAGCTTTTGGGGAGTTTGTGCTGCCATTTTCTTCAATAGAAAATGGAGATATGCTTACTTCAGGCTTATTTATAACTTGAGAGATCGACTTTATGTCATGGTGGTCACAAAGATGAACTCCTTCCGTTGAGATCTAACAAGTTGCCACCTAGGTGAGTAAAAACTTTTCAGTTTCAATTGAGTTACATAATAATACTAAATAATTTTTCGTTGCTATCTAATATGTTTTATTCTTTACAGTTAATTGTTTTAATTCACATATTCTATTCTCATAAAGAATTTTTGCATTATATATTATTCATGAATTTATTACTGTTAGAACAATTATTAAGATACTATTAACTTTATATATAAGATGCTTATGATTCTACATCATTTACTAGTCCACGTGATACATACTAGTAAGAGGGATGAGACAATTGGCATAATTGTTGATCCAAACTTCTCTTAATAACTTATAATTGCAATTTTTTAAATTATCTTTACCTAAATAATTTATTTCTTAAATTATCTTTACCAAAAGAATTCATATTCAAATTTAGTCTTAATTATATTATTTATTATTCACACTCCTAATTAATTTTAATTACTCTTATCTTTTTTTAACCAAAACTCCTCATTTCTTTATTATTTCTCTGACTCCTTATTCCTTTCTTAAGGTGCCTTCTTTTCTTCTCTTTTTTATTTTTTTTAATGTTGCAACCAATTGCAAATGGTTACTCAAAATTCTCATAGCATATTTCCCCTTGGGCACTCTTAGCATTTGCAATATGTATTTAATAATTTTCACTAGGAAATATCAGCGGATTTTGACTAATTGGCCAATAACGAAAGTAAGTGTGCTTCTTTTCTTTCAAAGTATGACAATTCTGAAAGAAAAAATCTAAATATAATGCAATTATGCAAAAGTACATAACTCATAGTACAGAATATGTCTTAATATAATTAAATTACCTAAATTTAGAAACATAAGGTCATCAAATAATTCTAGCTATATCGTGTTTATGATAAAGAGAAAATACAATAAGTACTTTATTAAAGTTTAAATGTGCGGTTTGCAAGCTAACTAGCAAATAGATATAAGGCTATTTGAATAATATAAATGATAAAAAATAGCAAGATTTTAAATACATAAGTAAAAATATAAATAATTAATATTGTAAAGTATGAATAGATAAATATTAATATACTTAATTAGAGATTGATTTTAATTAAAAGAAAATATTTTAAAAAATTAAAATTATGAATTTTTATGAAAAATATCAATAAAAATTGAAAGCGCTAATAAACTCCCTCAAGTTAGGGACTTTTGGAATGCCTACAAGGTATTCAAGTTAATCCTATACAAAAATTAATATTTAATACTCATATGTATATAACGAACTATTAGTAATTAATAAATTAATTAAATAATTTAGGAGAAATAATAACTTGAATTGTCACACACACACATATTATTCAATTTAAAGTATTATTTGGATCAACTTGCCCAAATGAATTGGATTAGAAGAGATCAAAGTACCATTATTAAAAAAAGAATGAAGAACCATTGAGATTTTTCTGCACGCACACCATAGATATCATTGCCTGTATAATATTCAAACTTCAACATAAGCAACTTAATTATTTACTTTTGTAACTATAATTTATTTAATTTGCAGGTTCTTTTGGTGCATCCTTCAATAAGACACTTTGAGTTTTCAAGTCCAATGACCAAGACCCCACAAATTAGTAGTGTTACTGAAGCATAATGTATTGCTATTACAATATTACTAGTGAATCCAGGTTACCCTTTATTTTCTGAAATAAGGTATCAGACAATTATGTTTCTTGTAATGAATTTGTGTCATGATAATTATGTTTCTTACAAATAACTAGTGTCCTGTTATAAGTAGGTATGTCTAAAAAAATTTGGAATTGTTTCTTTTCACACTAAATTACAGGAAACAATTAATATCGATTTTATGAATGATCTTATTTCAAATAATTTAACAATTCAATAAAACTGTTGCAGAAGACATAGTCAAAGAAATCGCCTCCCCTTCTTGAATTTGCTCACAACTCATTAATAAATTGGCAATATTAATCTATTTTTAGTTGTCTGTTATCCTTCAAGGGGATAGATAGTATTACTATTAATATTAGAATATCCTTCTTTGATGAAGAGCTTGAGACTCTTCCACCCACTTCTCCTCACCCCCAGTACTAGTAGCAACCCCACCTCACTAACAGATAAGAAGAAAATTAAAAAAAGAAAAAGAAAAATGAAACTAAATTAAAAGGCCAATAATTGAATCAGCCATAAATAATGGAAATTCAATAGTTAGGAAGGCATATACGGTGGGAAAAATGAAGAAAAGCTAAGGAATTTCATAAATGAATCATAGACTATATAGACGGAGGGAAATAATAGACTTGCCTGGAATTGACACGGAGAAGTGGAAGAGTAAACTCCCAAATGCATCATTTGAGCTGCACCATTTGCTTCCCTTTTAGTCCAAAGGAAACCATAGATGCGGAGCTGGATTTGCAGAATCTTGATATCTTCCATGATTGGGTCAATCTCCCACACTGTTCGTCCACCCCTGCAGGCTTCCACTAAATCAGTTAAACTCTTAAGTGGGCCCATGCCCATTTTTTTTTTTCATTCTTCACAATTTTTATATGTGGGTGGGTTTGGGTTGGTTGGGTTTGATAGAAACTTAAACCCCATTTTGGAACTGGAGTTGTCGATTGGGTTGCTAATTTGCTATGGATCTGACCAAAAAACTTGCTATCGATGTAGAGAAAAAAATTATCGGAAAATTATAAATAATGATCAAAACAATATTATATTAATTGTGAAGAACTCATGAATTAATCAAATAGTGATTAATTATATTATAGATAAAAAAATATTTGAATCATTATAACGACGGAAGTTGATCATTTATAATAAAAAATACATAATATGATATACTAATAATATAAATTTTGTTTATATTAACAATAAATTAAAATAAAATTACTTTTGTTTTGTACATAAATAACATTACTTTGAATAATCATTAATTAAATATTATTTAAAAATTATATTTCTAATTAATAAATTCCTTATTTCAATCAAAAGGTTAATAGTCTTGTATTTCTCTACACAAGAGTGCGTGTCTATGGAGAAAACTTCTTTAAAGTAAATTTGTTTTTAAAGTGAATAAGTAATAATGTATCCATCGATAGATTATTTAGTAAGTTATGATCATGATATACTTTATTAAATTAAGGATGGATATATTTTTATTTTTTTTTGTTTTAGAGACAAATTCATTTTAGAAGATCTATATTGATATATCATTTGTTCTTTTTTTTTTCTAAAAGAAAAACTTATCTCAAATGCACATAATTTTGTAATTTACAATATAGGTGTGATTTATACCATTATATGCCAACAAAGATCGGTTGTAGTAATTGTAATAATAAATAAGTTGTACTCTAGATAGATAAAAAAGATAGTTGACAAAAGGGCTTTTAGTTATAATTAGGGGTGTTCGTTAGGTGGGTTGAGTGAGTTTAGCAGCGTTTTTAGACCTGATATGCTCACTAAATCAGTGAGTTGGGTTAGGTTAGGTTGGGTTGATGAGATTTTTTCCTTCAACCAGACCTAACTTGATCCGCTCAAGAGTGAGTTGGTTGGGTCAAACTCGTGAGTCTGACATATTTTTTTTTAAAAAAAATCCTAACAAAATTTAAAAATACAAAATCTAACAAATTAATACCATAAGTCTCAGTCTCAAACATAATAGATTTCATATAACAAAGTAATACCACAAGTCTCAACTAACCTTACTCAAACATAATAGGTCTCAATCTTAAATAAACTAAATATCATAAGTCATTAAGTGCATAAAAAATTAACAACTAACAAGTTTTACTAAATTTGAAATAAACTAAATAAAACTAGTCATAACTCAAACAATAAATTAGTCTCATCAATTGAAGTTAGTGTCATCACACATGTCATGTATATTGACAAAATCATTGATTTCACTATCTATTTTTTTTTTCATATATTCTTTATCTTCTAAACGATTTTTTATTAAAAAAATAAACGCATGTGGGTCAGGTTATGCAAGTTAGACGTGTTTTCAACTTACTACCTGATCCACACACTGTGAATTGAAATATTTTTTAATCCAACTTAACTCACAAACCTAATTTAACTTGTATTTTATGAATTATGTTTAGTTAAAACTCACAAATTTGTAAATTAATTTGACTTATTAGACATTCTTAATTTTAAAAATGTCTTAGAATTAATTTCATGGTAATACTTATGAAATACCTACTGAAAGACAAAAATTATGGCATTCTAAAATAATTTTTTAGATTTTATTGAGCACTTATTAAAAAAGTTATAAAAATAAGATAAATAATATTTTTTTTAATTTTTAATACATTTAATATTTTATTTTTATCTAAAAACATTTATTTTAACTTCTTATCAACGCCCTATCAAAACTTTAATTTCTTTGTTATACGGAATTTTTTTGGGGTTGGGACCTTTGGGTGCTTTCTTCCAATTCCAAATATTGGCATATATATAGATTAAAAGAACCGCAGTGTTAGCTTGCCTCTGACGTGTTTGAACAAATCAACGTGGCAGTTTATGTTGCGTATTTGGATTGGAGAAAGGAGAAAGGAGAAAGGAGAAAGGAGAAAGAAGAAACTGAGAAAGATCGTATATGTTAATATGTACCTCGATACTTTCAAATCTGTAGGCTGTTTGAGTTGGCAATGAGGACATATTATTGTCGTCGTTTTGCTTAAAGAAACGTGGACTCATCTCCACCGTCTTTATAGGAATCAAATCAATCAATCACGCGTCTTTTTATTTTGCCTTTTTGTTTTTATTGACGACACCTGCACAACACAATCCCCAACCTGCGTGCAGCTCCGTATATTGTAATTATAGCTGTTAAAACGGATTCATTCAGCTCACTTCGGATCAAATCATTTTTCAATCAGATCAAAGTAGGTTATATGAATTTTGAATTGGTATTTTATTAATTTAATTTATTTTTATATCAAATTATTCAAATCGATTAATCAAATTTAGTTAATTTTAACGGCTCTTATAATTTGCAGTATTCTCATCCCTCCACTATTGCGTTTTGTGCTGTTGCTTTGATACGTGGATTTTTGTTTGTTATCGATATTTTTATGGTTTTTTAAACACATTTGTTAAGAAATTAAAATAAAAAAATTTGTATGAAAAATAAAATATTTAATATATTATTAATTTTTTTTATTTTTTATATAAAATTTTTATTTTAAATTCTTTTACAGATGCTTTTAGAATATTCATTAAAAAAATCTAATTTTATTAGTTATTAGTAAGTTTTTTCATGATAAATATTTAAAAGATTTTGTTAATAAGGAATTAAAAATAGAAACTATTAAATAAAAAATATAAATATTTATTATTTAAAAAATTTAAATAATATTTAATATTTTATTCTTTAAGTAATTAATAATGAATAATAAATATTATTTTTAATGCTTACATGTATTCTTATGACACATATTAATAAAAAGATAAAATTTAAGTTCATTTTTTTATATTCATTACATTTATTTTATTAATCAAATTATGACATATGTATATTTTTTAAAAAAAATATGAAAAAGAACATTAATAAATGCATATCATAATTTAATTTGTATAATATAATAGATATAAAGAAATAGACTTAAGTTTTTTCTCTAACAAAATCATATTTAAAATCAATCAAACATAATTAAGAATAATGATACAAATATTATAAAAAACAATTAATGTCTTTTGGTCTGAGTAAGAGAGTGTAAAGATGTCAATCATTGGAAGGAGTCCACACAATGATGAGTCAGCAAAAATGGAGGAAAGGGGATAACTGGAGGAGTTCGTTGGAGGCCCGGGAATTACGGGAGTGAGAAAGAGTCAAAGAGTGAGAGTAACAAACTCTAGGTGGAAGGATTTTGTGTGAGGCTCAACATATAAGAAAGAGGAGAATGAATAGAGGTGAATGTGAAATGTGTAATGTAATTTCCCCCATCTCTAGATTCTGATCCTCTTCTATCCTGACTCAATTCTTCTCATTCTGTTTTCTGTTGCTGAGCTTTCATTTGCTGAGTTTCCCAATTATATGGTTACTATTCCTCCTAAGTCTATACACTGGGAGTTGATTCGTTCATAGTTATCAATAAAATAGTAATCTCTTCTCAACATTTACTCTGTATCATTACAATTTGGTGCTTTCATTGACGCCATGGTCGACGGCACTCAGACGAAGACGATGGAAACTTTACTAGCGCAGCTAAATGAAATGGTGGCCAATATCGTGCAACCTCAACTAGCTCACCTCACTGAAACGGTGGCTACTCACAGCGGCAACATTACCGACACCGCAATTTCTTTACAACGCATGGAAATGCTCTTGCAGTCGTTATTCCAGAAGTTAGATGCTGCGTCGTCATCCCATGGTGGTCCGAACTCACATCACGACTACGATAAACCTCCATTTTAGATGCGTAATGTGAAACTGGAGTTTCCCAGGTTCAATGGCACTCATGCATTAGAGTGGATTTTCAGAGCAGAGCAATTCTTTGATTACTATGGCACCCCCGATCATGAGCGACTCACCATTGCAGCGGTACATTTGGACCAAGCTGTGATTCCGTGGTTTCAAATGATCCAACGCACGAATCCATTCTAATCGTGGCACGCTCTGACTTGTGCAATTGAGGTAGAATTTGGGCCTTCAGCGTTTGAGCGCCCACGGGCTTCTTTGTTCAAATTGGCCCAGACCAGTACACTCAATGATTATTATATGGAATTCACCTCTTCGGCCAATCAGGTTACTGGATTGACTCCCGAAGTGGTGTTGGACTGCTTCATCAGCAGGTTACAACAAGACCTTCAACGTGAGGTAATATCCTAAGCACCAAATTCTTTAATTCAGGTTGTCTCAATTGCTCACTTATATGAAGACAAGTATGCACCCATTAAGCCACTTGTGTCCCCTATAAACCCCAAATCCTATGCCACCAATTAGTTTTTTCCAGCCCGCATCGCTAGTACCCTATCCTCTACTACACTCGTCAACACCAAGAGCTTATTTCCCCCTCTATTGCCTACACCTATCACTAAACCAAACACTTTCAACCAAAAACCACCCAATATTAGACGCATAAGCCCGACAGAAATGCAAGTGAGACATGACAAAGGCCTATGTTATTATTGTGATGAAAAATTTTCATTCCAACATCGGTGCCCCAACAAGCACTTGCTCCTCTTACAATTGGAAGATGCAAACCCTGAGGTCCCTGAACCCAAGCCACCCGATAAAGCCTATATCAACCCTGAGAGTACACCACCAGAACACCATTTATCTCTTAATGCCATGAAAGGATCCAGTGGGGTAGGAACATTACGATTTACGGACCATGTTGCTGGATTATGTAACACCCCAAATTTCCGTATCTCTTAAACAGTAATTTTGACAATTAACAAAATTTTACTGTTTAGTAATTTCTGTGCACTGTAAAATTAATTTGATTATTCCGTCAGCGTATTTATTCGTTTTGAGTGATTTACTCCGTGTCAGGAAAATAAAAATTTTGGGTAGGGGAAAACTTTACGTAATTTAATTTTTGACCGTTAGGTAATTATTTTACGTAATCTGATTTGATATTTGTGCATTTTATAATTTTTGTGATTTTGTGAATGATTATGATTTTTTCCTGTCTGTGGGCCCTGCAAGGTGTATGTGGGCCCAGGTGGCCATACGTGGGTCCAGGTGGGTCCCATCAAAAGCAAAAATTTTTCTACGCATGTAGAAAAATTTATGCTTGATTTAGAGAGAGGGGGATCTTACTAAACCTGAATCAGGAAAGCATTTTAGAAAATTTCATCTTGTGTTTTGTCTTGTATTAAATTTATCGGATGATAAAAATACGATGAAAAATATAATCCTTTGTGGGGTTTTTAGCGAGATAAAAATAAATATTATTCTACATTAAGTCAACATTAGTGGTTATGACAACTTTTGACGGACCAATAGGAAGCAAGTCTTCTAATATTGAAGACTTGAATATCAACCGTAGATTTAATCAACGGTAAAGACTTGATCTTGATTTAATCAACGGTGTAGGATAAGTTTAATAAAATGGCTATGACCATTTATAACCATTGGATTTAAAATTGATCAAGGATGAAGATTTAGTCTCAAAAAGTGACAAATACTATTTATGACCATTGGATGAAGAATTAATCAAGGGTGGAGATTTGGTCTTGTAAAGTAACAAGGACCATTTATGACCATTGGATGTAAATTTAATTAATGGTGAAGATTTAGTCTTAAAAAGTGGCAAAGACTAATTAGGACCCTTGGATTTAAAGTTTGAAGAAGCAATCTTAACCATTAATTTTGGAGACACATCTAATGGTTAGAATTTAAAGGAGAAAAATCTAATGGCCTAGATTAAGTCTTCTAACCTATCTAAATCTACCTAAATCCTAACCATTGAATTAATCAATGGCTAGAAATGCTTCAAATGGTGGCAAATAATGAAGACAACTTTATTGAATCGCATTATGAAGAAAGTGATGGTTTTGGAGTGTTTAAGACAAAGAAAAAAGCCTTTATGTCATTTTTGCATGTCTTGGTCAAGTTAGACATCATAATGGCTTACTTTTGATTTTTTTGCACTCAAGAAGAATGCAAGAAGGGGGACTACGAATTTGGTGCTGCATGAAGGAGTTTGGAAGACCATAATTGCATGCTTTAGTCATTATTGTCTTCCTTGGTCTTCATTGATTCATTTTGAAGGAAACTTAGAAAATTTTTCTCCATCTCCTTTCTTCTCTAGATTTTGGCCAAGCCCTCCAAGAAAGCACCTTTCATCACTCAAAAATTTCATCCAACTTGATTTTCTAAACCTAAACACCATTCTAAGAACATCTCTACAGTTATGAGTTTTTCCAAAATCATTCATCTTGATCTTCAAATCAAGCTTCAAGTTTCTATCAAAAATCAAAAATTTCATCTTTGTTCTTCAAGAGAAACCATTCGGTTATCTACCCTAAAATCACCATCCAATCTCTTTTAATTTCATCCAACCTTAGATCTTGAATCTCCATGATATTCTAAGCAACTTTCATGTTGAAGATTTCTTCTAAATCATTCATCTTCAAGGAGTTTCTTCAAGATCAAAGTTATTGGGTTTTTGAGGTGAAGTATAAGGAAACTTCATTTTCTTCTCTCTTTTTCATGATCTAAGCCATGTGTTTGATCCATGGTTCCTCTTAATCAAGCTTGATATGTTAATTAACTTATGTTTTGTTTTGTATTTGAGAAGTTCTTGGTGGTGAAGGACTTGGAAAAAAAACAAATCAAGAAGCTTTGGAGGATCTTCAAGAGGTAAGAGGAGATCCATCTCACCAACTAAGCATGGTGGTGAGAGATGGTATTTTATTTGATGGATGTGGAATCCATGTGAGGATTCATATCCATGGTCATGTAATTAATTTGTGGGTGTTTATGAGCTTTGATTAATTTTCTATGCTTGATATGCTTTGCATGATTTTATAGCTTTGATGATATGCTTGATATCTATACATGCATTTATGGCTTTGATGGTATGCTTATATTATTTATGATGAAATATATATGTATATCCATGACTTGATGGTGGAAAGGAAATTGATTTTTGGCTCCAATAGCCAAGGAAAAGCTACGGTTTTGATCCCTTGATTAGGGTTCATGTTGAAAAATTTTAAGAACAAAAGAATTGATTTTTGAGTCTTAGAACGTGGTGGATTTGAACAAGACACCTCAAGCGTAGGTGTTTATAACTTAAGATTTTCATGAATGATGAAAACGGATGATTTGAAGAATTTGGAAAATAAACAAAGGGTTTGTTTTTCAAGAGAACAAGAACACGGTTTTTAGAAGGATTTTTATTAATTTATTTTGTGTAAAAAGTTTTAAGTGTTTAACTAAACATGAGATTTAAATGAAAATAGCAATGATGATTTTAAGGATTTGCAAAGAAAGTGAAAAAGGATTTGTAAAGAAAGTGAAAATGGATTTGCAAAGAAAGTGAAAAATTGAAAATGAACAAATGATTTGATTTTCAAAGACTATGAGTCTTACGTTTTTGTAAAGGATTTTTAATGGTTTTGTTTGTGTAAAACCATATCAATTTAAAAGGAAAAATATTTGATGGTTTCAATAGTCATGTATCGCTTTTTTTAGGCTTGTAATGCCTTGATTTTTTTATGAACAAAGTGAATTTCCAAGTGGAAACGTGGCGGATTTAATACAAGGATTTTGGAAAGGGAATCAGGCATTTATCACTTGAGAAAAATCAAGTTTTTATAAACGAAAATGTTTTGAACTTCAATTTATTTTGAAGAAGGTTGAGTTTGGAAATGATTTGGGAAAATGAAGAATATAATGGTATTTTGAAAATTTTCTTAACGTATAACTTATTTTCAAGTTTTGAAATACGTTAGAAAAATGTTAAGTTTTGAAACGTTGATTTACATCAATGGAAAAGTGATTTTGTGAAGTATATTTTGAAAAAGAATTTCTTGAGTAAAGATCTGTGAAAAAATATTTTCTTGAGTAAGAAAATATATTAAATAAAATATAAAGTTATATTATTTTGAAAAAAGTTGAAGAGGAATTTTTGAAGGTTAAGAAGTATTTTACGTAATGAAATTGTGATGAAAAATGTTTTACGATATCTTAAAAGCGTGATTTTTAATTACTACGCTTAATTTTGAACAATGTGTTAAAAATGATATTGATTTATTTAAGTCAAAATAATGTTTGGAATATTGAGGAATATTTTATGTGATTGAAAAATGTTGAAAAATATTTTACATTATCTTAAAAACAATTTGAAATACTGATAAAATATTTCTACGCGATTTGAAAAATGTTTAAATATTTCTACACGATTTGAAAAGCGTTTAAATATTTTCTGTATTTGAAATATTGTTGAAAAATCACTACGTGATTTGAATAGTGATAGAATATTTTTACGTGATTGTGAAAATGATAGAACATTGTTATGAGATTTGGAAAATATTTTAAATATTTTGAGAATGATAGAAAATGATTTACGTGGCGTAAAAGAATGATTTTTAAGTTACGCGATTTTGAAACAGTGGAAAAATACTATGCGATTTGAGAAACGTATGTTTTTACGCGATTGAGAAAAACGTTAAAAATTAGTACGTGATTTAAAAGTCTGTGAGAAGAGTTCAACATTTTGAAAGCGTAATGAAATGTTACGAAATTTTATAAACGTAACTTGATGAGTGTTACGAGTATTGTAAAAACGTAATAAAAATGTTTTGGAATTTTAAAACGTAACAAAAATGTTACGGTATTGAAAATATAAAAGAAGTGTTATGGTATTGTGAAAACATAACAAAAAAGTTTTTGGATTGTGAAAACATAATGAAATATTACGCGATTGTGAAAATACGGTAAAAGTGTTTTACAACTATGAAAGCGTGATAACATGATTTTATTTGTTGAAAGTACAAGTATGATTCTTGTTGAACCAGGTGTCATACATTTGCATTTGTGAGAAAATGACATATTTGATTGGATTTGGTGCATTATACATGCATTGGAATGGTCCAGATGAGAATTTGGATATGGTGATTGCACAGGAGAAACACACCTCTTGAGTGGGTGCGATATGCGTAGTGTAGGTCACTTGTTGACCTTGAGGCATCGGGGTGCGGGTTGCCTACATGGGTGGTTGGTCGCGCTTCTTCCCGTAGGTTAGACCGTCTGCAACACACCGATGATCCGGACCGAGACACTATTCTTAATCAAGATCGATAAAGGCGTCATCGTGTATATCTTAGATGTGCAAAATCAAAATGAGGATTATAGCACGTGGTCGAGGCATGTGATGCCGGCAGATCTTTTCGATCATTTCTCCGACCGAGTTTTAGCTCCATGGAGTAGGAAATCGAGTCTTGTGTACATGCATAATCTGAACATTTATATCGTGTGATATATTAATTGAGGAATATTGGCTATGACAATTGTTTTGAATACTTGGATGATGATGATGATAATTAGGACATTATCGTAATTGTTGTTTATAATAATTGAATTGATAAATGATTTGATGATGATAGTTGATTAATATTGAATATATTATTGGAAGTTTGATATGATATCCCTGTAAAATATTCTTTGCTTGTGTTATCTCTGTCTTGCCTTAGTATGTTGGTATTGGTGTAGGTGATCTCACCTCTTTGTTATGTTGTCTTGCTATGTCTACGTATTGTTAAAATTAAACAAGTAGAAAGAATGAGTTGTCTTAGACATAGCAGGCGATGGACACTCGAGATTGATGAAAACATTGAGGAGTGGGCATCTCAAGTTCGAAGGTGTTACGAGTAGACAAGGAGTAGAGTTCGATGCAACAAGCAATTTGGATACAAGATAAGGAATGAGTATGTTAAGTTTTAACGTTAGTGTTATCCGAGTGCTATTAAGTAGGACCCGTCATGGGGTTTTTCTTGTTAAAAAAAAAGAGTCAGTCTGTTAGTTTTATATTTCTCTTTTAAGTTGTTAAATATTAATTGATGTCAATATTGTATATGAATCTGTTTCAATATATGTTTTTCAAGTATTACATATGAATTTCGGTAAGTTTATATTTCAACAAGAAAGAAATTTTTAAACCCACGTTTTTAACTCAAACCTTTTATGAAAACATTTTCGGATTATGAGTCGGGAGTCGGACATGTGATACCCTAGGGAGGGTGTTACATTAGTTAGTATCAGAGCACGGTTTGAGTCTTTTGGGGTTTGTGGTTAGGTCTATTTTGTTTGTGTTACGTTCTCTGTGTTATTGTTTTTAGAAAGGAAACAATGTTGCTTATAATGGATATCGGATCCATTGTATTTCGATCCGCACGCCTCGGGAAAAAAAAAAAAGGAAATGGCTCGGGATAGTTGTACTTGTGTGGAAGTGGAACATGTTACTAGTAATGCGATTACAGACTACGGGAGCAATGTAAAAGATAAGCTGCAGGAACTAAGGGAGCGTAATGTAGTTGCAAGAGCTACGGGAGCAACGGGAGCAATGTGGAAGGATAAGCTGCAGGAACAAAGGACCGTTGTTCAGTGGGAAAGAAATGAAAGTTGAGGTTCAGGATCTGATGGAAGAGAATCAGTCTTGGAATATAAGATTTCGTAATGTTGGAACCCAATATTTTTAAGGATATTTGGAAATTGATTGATTTCGACGGAAGATGTATTTACAACCATTGAGGAAACCAAAGGCAGTAAATCATGTGAAAGAAGGTACTTAATGAAGGAATGTACGTCAAGAAAACAAACATTTATTTGAAATGGTTACATCTGGTTTCCATTTTATTTTGATTCGTCCATCTTTGAAGAAAAGAAATGACTCGTGATAGACGTACGCGTATGGAAGCGAGACATAATGGTGGCGATATGACTGCAACTTTGGAAGTAATACAAACAGTGGCTGAAGCAATTATACAGCAAACACAGAAGATTGTTCCCCAACAAGAATTGATTGCTTAAGCTAAGATTTTGTTAGAGTTGAATCAATCTTAGGATGAGAGACCCTGTAACGTTGGACTATATTGGTTACGAAAAAAGGGAAATCGTAAGGTCAAGCGATTCCAACAGAAAACGTACTCGAAATCTCCGGGAAGTCAACACCAACAACAATCTTGTGGAGAAAGTACTAGTAATGACAGGTTTAGTTTTAACTGTGACATCTGCAGCTAGAAATGTAAGAAGTGTGGAAAGGGGCACTTAACGAAAGATTGTACGTCAAGGAAATAATTTGTTTTAAGTGCGGGAAGTTTGGAACACAATCTTTGAAAATAGAGTTCCAATGAAAACAGAGTTTTCTGTTAGTAAAATCTCAGGTAGTAGGAAGTGTTGAGCAAAAGACTTAAACAATGGAGATTGTGTCATTGGAGCTAATCCTATAAACCAAACTGAATATTTCTTTGAGTAACCTATTCTTTATGACATGTGATTGAGTAGATCAATTATATGTTAGAGTTATTCGTAATCCTCTGATTTGTTTTCTTCTGTTTCTATTCTTAGCCGATCAAGTTACTCAAGTTATTCAAATCATTGTTATAGATCAAATCTTGGTGTTAGTTTGATCTGTTTTCTGTTTAAACAGACGTGATCTTTGAAAATGGATTGGTTATTTTCCAACCATATCCTATGAGATTGTCTCAATACGGTGTTAGTATTTCAAAAAAAAAAAAAATCATTCTGAAAATCAGGCAAAATCAAATTCTTGTTGAATATGTTTGGTAACATATCAGATCATTTCGTTACTTTTTCTTCCTAAACCTCTATAATGTTCTTTCATATATTGCATTTGCAAGAAAGAATATTTTACAAGAAAGGATATTCTATTTAAAATCCATGTCATAGTATATGGTATAAAATGCGGTTGAAAGGAGAACTCGGTTAGTAAGACGCTTCCTGTTAAAGAAGCTAAAGTTGGAGAATGAAGTGATATGAGAATAAGAAAATTTTAAGTAATACATTACATTAGTTGGAAGTTTTCGAGAAAAACTATTCTAGGCATGAATGAAGGTTGGTAGCCGCATTTGAATTGATATCGAGAGAATTCATTCTTGAAGATCGAGTTACATCCAATTCTTTCTTGAATATGTTCGATAACATATTCGATTCGTTTTGTTCTTTTTCATGATGTTTTCTTTCATCTACTTCGCAATTGAAGGAATATCTTTGCAGAGAAAAGAATATTCTTATTTATATCAGGGTCGAGTATCAAAGTGGCGCGATTGGAAGCGTGGAGGATTCTTCAAAAAAATTGAAGAATCTACATGGGAAAAGTTAGGACGGTAATGGGCTTAGTAGAAAAAAAAATTATTAAGATATTTGTTTGATCAAGAGAAGTGAACAAGAGATAAAGAACTTTGATGGTTTAGAATCGTTTGGAATAACGTAAGAGGTGAAAGCTACATGGGAAGCTGAAGAAAAGATAAAGGAATAATGTCATTATTTATTCCGAAAGTATGAAATCATGGTCATGAAATTTCGAGGACGAAATTTACGTAAAGAAGGAGTATTGTAACACCCCAAATTTCCGTATCTCTTATTGCTTGATAATTTTGACAATTAACAAAATTTTCTTGTTTAGTAATTTAATGTCTTTGTAAAATTAATTTGATTATTCCGTCACGTATTTATTCGTTTTGAGTGATTTTACTAAAGTGTCGGAAAATAAAAATTTTGGTAGGAAAACTTTATGTAATTTAATTTTTGACCGTTAGGTAATTATTTTACGTAATCGATTTGATATTTGTGCATTTTATAATTTTTGTGATTTTGTGAATGATTATGATTTTTTCCTGTCTGTGGGCCCTGCAAGGTGTATGTGGGCCCAGGTGGCCATACGTGGGTCCAGTGGGTCGCAAAGCAAAAATTTTTCTACGCGTAGAAAAATTTATCTTGTTTAGACGGAGACAGGGGATCTTACTAAAACGAATCCAGGAAACGATTTTAGAAAATTTTATCTTGTGTTTTATTGTATTAAATTTATCGGATGATAAAAATCTGATAAATATAATCCTTTGTGGGGTTTTTAGCGAGATAAAAATAAATATTATTCATTAAGTCAACATTAGTGGTTATGACAACTTTTGACGGACCAATAGGAAGCAAGTCTTCTAATATTGAAGACTTGAATATCAACCGTAGATTTAATCAAGCGGTAAAGACTTGATCTTGATTTAATCAATGGTGTAGGATAAGTTTAATAAAATGGTATGACCATTTATAACCATTGGATTTAAAATTGATCAAGGATGAAGATTTAGTCTCAAAAAGTGACAAATACTATTTATGACAATTGGATGAAGAATTAATCAAGGGTGGAGATTTGGTCTTGTCAAAAGTAAAAGGACCATTTATGACCATTGGATGTAAATTTAATTAATGGTGAAGATTTAGTCTTAAAAAGTGTGCAAAGACTAATTAGGACCCTTGGATTTAAAGTTTGAAGAAGCAATCTTAACCATTAATTTTGGAACACATCTAATGGTTAGAATTTAAAGGAGAAAAATCTAATGGCGCAGATTAAGTCTTCTAACCTATCTAAATCTACCTAAATCCTAGCAACCATTGAATTAATCAATGGCTAGAAATGCTTCAAATGGTGGCAAATAATGAAGACAACTTTATTGAATGCATTATGAAGAGAAAGTGATGGTTTTGGAGTGTTTGAAGACAAAGAAACAAGCTTTATGTCGTTTTGCGTGTCTTGGTCGAGTTAGACATCATAATGAACTTACTTTTGATTTTTTTGCACTCAAGAAGAATGCAAGAAGGGGGACTACGAATTTGTGCTGCATGAAGGAGTTTGGAAGACCATAATTGCATGCTTTAGTCATTATTGTCTTCCTTGCAGTCTTCATTGATTCATTTTCGAAGAAGAAACTTAGAAAATTTTCTCTCCATCTCCTTTCTTCTCTAGATTTTGGCCAAGCCCTCCAAGAGCACCTTTCATCACTCAAAAATTTCATCCAACTTGATTTTCTAAACCTAAACACCATTCTAAGAACATCTCTAGTTATGAGTTTTTCCAAAATCATTCATCTTGATCTTCAAATCCAAGCTTCAAGTTTCTATCAAAAATCAAAAATTTCATCTTTGTTCTTCAAGAGAAACCATTCGGTTATCTACCCTAAAATCACCATCCAATCTCTTTTAATTTCATCCAACCTTAGATCTTGAATCTCCATGATATTCTAAGCAACTTTCATGTTGAAGATTTCTTCTAAATCATTCATCTTCAAGGAGTTTCTTCAAGATCAAAGTTATTGGGTTTTGAGGTGAAGTATAAGGAAACTTCATTTTCTTTCTCTTTTTCATGATCTAAGCCATGTTTGATCCATGGTTCCTCTTAATCAAGCTTGATATGTTAATTAACTTATGTTTTGTTTTGTATTTGAGAAGCCCTTGGTGGTGAAGGACTTGGAAAAAGAAACAAATCAAGAAGCTTTGGAGGATCTTGAGAGGTAAGAGGAGATCCATCTCACCAACTAAGCGTGGTGGTGAGAGATGGTATTTTATTTGATGGATGTGGAATCCATGTGAGGATTCATATCCATGGTCATGTAATTAATTTGTGGGTGTTTATGAGCTTTGATTAATTTTCTATGCTTGATATGCTTTGCATGATTTTATAGCTTTGATGATATGCTTGATATCTTTATACATGCATTTATGGCTTTGATGGTATCTTATATTATTTATGATGAAATATATATGTATATGCCATGACTTGATGGTGGAAAGGAAATTGATTTTTGGCTCCAATAGCCAAGGAAGAGCTACGGTTTTGATGCCTTGATTAGGGTTCATGTTGAAAAATTTTAAGAACAAAAGAATTGATTTTTGAGTCTTAGAACATGGTGGATTTGAACAAGACACCTCAACATGTAGGTGTTTATAACTTAAGATTTTCATGAATGATGAAAAGCGGATGATTTGAAGAATTTGGAAAATAAACAAAGGGTTTGTTTTTCAAGAGAACAAGAACACGGTTTTTAGAAGGATTTTTATTAATTTATTTTGTGTAAAAAGTTTCTAAGTGTTTAACTAAACATGAGATTTAAATGAAAATAGCGATGATGATTTTAAGGATTTGCAAAGAAAGTGAAAAAGGATTTGTAAAGAAAGTGAAAATGGATTTGCAAAGAAAGTGAAAAATTGAAAATGAACAAATGATTTGATTTTCAAAGACTATGAGTCTTACGTTTTTGTAAAGGATTTTTAATGGTTTTGTTTGTGTAAAAAACCATATCAATTTAAAAGGAAAAATATTTGATGGTTTGATAGTCGTATCGCGTTTTTTTTAGGCTTGTAATGCCTTGATTTTTTTATGAACAAAGTGAATTTCCAAGTGGAAACGTGGCTTGGATTTAATACTGAGGATTTTGGAAAGGGAATCAGCATTTATCACTTGAGAAAAATCAAGTTTTTGTAAGCGAAAATGTTTTGAACTTCAATTTATTTTGAAGAAGGTTGAGTTTGGAAATGATTTGGGAAAATGAAGAATATAATGGTATTTTGAAAATTCTTAAGCGTATAACTTATTTTCAAGTTTTGAAATACGTTAGAAAAATGTTAAGTTTTGAAACGTTGATTTACATCAATGGAAAAGTGATTTACGTGAAGTATATTTTGAAAAAGAATTTCTTGAGTAAAGATCTGTGAAAAAATATTTTCTTGAGTAAGAAAATATATTAAATAAAATATAAAGTTATATTATTTTGAAAAAAGTTGAAGAGGAATTTTTGAAGGTTAAGAAGTATTTTACGTAATGAAATTGTGATGAAAAATGTTTTACGATATCTTAAAAGCGTGATTTTTAATTTCTACGCAATTTTGAACAATGTGTTAAAAATGATATTGATTTATTTAAGTCAAAATAATGTTTGGAATATTGAGGAATATTTTATGTGATTGAAAAATGTTGAAAAATATTTTACGTATCTTAAAAACAATTTGAAATACTGATAAAATATTTCTACGCGATTTGAAAAATGTTTAAATATTTCTACACGATTTGAAAAGCGTTTAAATATTTTACGTGTTTGAAATATTGTTGAAAAATCACTACGTGATTTGAATAGTGATAGAATATTTTTACGTGATTGTGAAAATGATAGAACATTGTTATGAGATTTGGAAAATATTTTAAATATTTTGAGAATGATAGAAAATGATTTACGTGGCGTAAAAGAATGATTTTTAAGTTCGCGATTTTGAAAGCAGTGGAAAAATCTTATGCGATTTGAGAAAGCGTATGTTTTTACGCGATTGAGAAAAACGTTAAAAATTAGTACGTGATTTAAAAGTCTGTGAAGAGATTACTGACATTTTGAAAGCGTAATGAAATGTTACGAAATTTTATAAACGTAATAGTAGTGTTACAGTATTGTAAAAACGTAATAAAAATGTTTTGGAATTTTAAAAACGTAACAAAAATGTTACGGTATTGTGAAAATATAAAAGAAGTGTTATGGTATTGTGAAAACATAACAAAAAAGTTTTTGGATTGTGAAAACATAACAGAAATATTACGCGATTGTGAAAATACGGTAAAAGTGTTTTACAACTATGAAAACGTGATAACATGATTTTATTTGTTGAAAGTACTGATATGATTCTTGTTGAACCCAGTGTCCATACAACTTGTTTGTGAGAAAATGACATATTTGATTGGATTTGGTGCATTATACATGCATTGGAATGGTCCAGATGAGAATTTGGATATGGTGATTACTGGGAGAAACACACCTCTTGAGTGGGTGCGATATGCGTAGTGTAGGTCACTTGTTGACCTTGGGGCATCGGGGTGCGGGTTGCCTACATGGGTGGTTGGTCGCGCTTCTTCCGTAGGTTAGACCGATGCAACACACCGATGATCCGGACCGAGACACTATTCTTAATCAAGATCGATAAAGACTATCGTGTATATCTTAGATGTGCAAAATCAAAATGAGGATTATAGCACGTGGTGCGAGGCATGTGGTCTGCCGCAGATCTTTTCGATCATTTCTCGACTGAGTTTTAGCTCCATGGAGTAGGAAATCGAGTCTTGTGTACATGCATAATCTGAACATTTATATCGTGTGATATATTAATTGAGGAATATTGGTATGACAATTGTTTTGAATACTTGGATGATGATGATGATAATTAGGACATTATCGTAATTGTTGTTTATAATAATTGAATTGATAAATGATTTGATGATGATAGTTGATTAATATTGAATATATTATTGGAAGTTTGATATGATATCCCTGTAAAATATTCTTGCTTGTGTTATCTGTCTGTCTTTGTCGTATGTTGGTATTGGTGTAGGTGATCTCACCTCTTTGTTATGTTGTCTTGCTGTGTCTGTATTGTTAAAATTAAACAGTAGAAAGAATGAGTTGTCTTAGACATAACGGGCGATGGACACTCAGAGATTGATGAAAACATTGAAGAGTGGTTGTCTCAAGTTCGAAGGTGTTCGAGTAGACAAGGAGTAGAGTTCTGATGCAACAAGCTGGATACAAGATAAGGAATGAGTATGTTAAGTTTTAACGTTAGTGTTTATACGTGCTATTAAGTAGGACCGTCATGGGGTTTGCTACTGTTAAAAAAAAAAAGAGTCTGTTAGTTTTATATTTCTCTTTAAGTTGTTAAATATTAATTGATGTCAATATTGTATATGAATCTGTTTCAATATATGTTTTTCAGTATTACATATGAATTTCAGTAAGTTTATATTTCAACAAGAAAGAAATTTTTAAACCCACGTTTTTAACTCAAACCTTTTATGAAAACATTTTCAGATTATGAGTCGGGAGTCGGACATGTGATACCCTAGGGAGGGTGTTACAGATTACCCATCCAAATTTTGGTAGATGGAGGCAGCTATGATAATTTCTTCCAACCTCGGATGACCCAATTTCTTAATTTGCCCATTGAACCTACACCTTGCTTTCAAGTTTTGGTAGGCAATGGTCAAACTATGGTGGCAGATGGCAAGATTTCTACATTGACTTTTTCTATTCAGGGCCACGAATTAACAGTGCCAGTTTTTCTTCTACCAGTGGCAGCGGCGGACTTGGTTCTGGGTTCAACATGGCTGGCTACTTTAGGACCACATGTAGCTGATTATGCTACTTTGAGTCTCAAATTTTTTCTTAATGGCAGATTTATTACTCTGCAAGGGCAGAAAGACTCCTTGCCTGCGCAAGCACAATTACATCATATTAGAAGGTTGCAGCATACTCGAGCCATCTGATAATTATTTACAATGCAGGTCATTCACACTGACCATGCAATGAATCCTTGTCTCAAGTTTCCTCTTGACATGACCCCGGAATTAGCTTAATTGTTGATGTTTTACAGCACTGTGTTTCAAGAACCATGTGGGTTGCCACCCCTAAGGGAACAACAACATGCCATTCCCCTCATTGATGAGACTAAAACAGTCAAAGTGTGTCCTTACCGTTACCCTCACAGTCAAAAGGAGCAAATTGAAAGGATGGTCAACGAAATGCTTGAGCAAGGTATTATACAACCTAGCACTAGCCCATTTTCTTCACCCATTATTTTAGTAAAAAAAAAGGATGGCACATAGAGGTTTATTACAGACTATAGGGCATTAAATGCATTGACCATCGATGATAGTTTTCTTATGCCAACAGTTGATGAATTATTAGATGAGTTATATGGTGCTAAATATTTTTCTAAGCTGGACTTAAGGTCTGGTTACTAATAACTCTTAGAAATAAGAGTTATTACTATTCTTTTAGCTTAATCATTGTTCTTGTTTTGATCAATTTTGGATAAGAACTTCAAGTTTTGTTTGATTGAGTAAATATCTATGTTAATCTGATTAATTGCGAAAAGCTGTAAATTCTGATCTGTTATTGCTGAAGGTTTGATTTAGTTTTGAGCAGGTTTTAAAGGAGTGATTGCTGAAGGAATTGCTCTGGGATGTTTTGGAATGCTGCAGCTTTAGGGGAGCGAGTCACTATAAGATAAAATCATTTCCAGCTCAGCTCTTGCCCACTAGAAGAAAAAATACCTGCTGCGTTGTGCTTAAAAGGAGGAGAGAGAATACAATGCAGCAGCTGTGTGTACTTGAGAATTGGGCCAAGGAATATTTTAGTATTTGAATTTGTAAAAGCCCAAAAAGTGAGACATGAGAAAGAGTGTAACCCTATTTTAGGAGCAAGTACAAATAGTGAGTGTGACCTTGCTTTAAGGGAAGCTTTTTGGGTACTGGGCAGAGCCGTCAGCTCCTGGTCTTATCTGTAATTTTTCTTTTTACGCATCATGCATCTAATTTCCATTTCTCTTGCTTACTTTGTCTTCAAGCTCATTATGAGCTAAATTCTATTAGTTAGGATTCTATGAATTTGTAATTGTACTGAAGGGTAATCCAATGTTATGGATGTTATTCATTTTCTTCTTTTCTGCTTAAATGTTTAATTTCGGTTTAGCTTGATCAACTAATCTGAAATATCAACTAATTTCGTTTGGAAAAACCAAGTTAGTGGACTTGATTAGAAGATAAAGATAGAACAATTAATTAGAAAATTAATTGTGTTGAATGAGTTAGGAATAACCTTCAAGTCTTTAAGTAACTGGACGTGCTTCTCTGACAACTGAGGGAAATTAATTGAACTTAGGAATAAAAAGCTTTTAATGAACTCAGTTTTTACTGCTGGAAAGCAAATTTCATTTCCTGGACTAAATGTTGTAGCATCCTGAAGCATATATTACCCTAAAGTTAAGAATTACAAAGGATTAGAAACCTAGCTATTTCCATTTTTGTTTTAAAACACTCATTTATAGTTTTTATTAATTCCTTGCATTTATTACTTACTGCTCTGATACCTCATTACTCCATTTACTTTACTTGCTTAAAAATTTCTCTTTATTTTATTACGTTAAATAGGAAAGGTTAAATCTAGAATTTGTATTCAATCCAATTAAATCCTCGTGAGAACGATCTTTACTCACACTTTATTACTTATTTGACTGTGTACATTTGCACATCTTTTAACAAATCCAACAGTTACCATCAAATTCTCATGAAGCCTGAAGATAAACGCAAAACAACTTTTAGAACCCACCATGGCCATTATGAATGGCTTGTTATGCCTTTTGGTCTCTCCAATGCGCCTGCCACTTTTCATTGCTTGATGAATAAAGTGTTTCAACATGCTCTTCGAAAATTTGTGCTGGTGTTTTTTGATGACATTCTCATTTATAGTCCAAACTGGCCAAGCCATTTGGAACACTTAGAGAAGGTGTTGCAAATTTTACAGTAGCAAGCACTGTATGTTAAGCTGTCTAAATGCTCGTTTGGTATGTTGGAGGTGGACTATCTTGGTCATACTGTTTCTGGGAAAGGTGTGTCAATGGATAAAACTAAAGTGCAGTATGTTTTAGAGTGGCCAAGACCAATTAATGTGAAACAATTTTGGGGTTTTCTGGGGCTCACTGGTTATTATAGACGATTTATTCAATCATATGCTTCAATTGCTTTGCATCTCACTAATTTGCTCAAGAAGGATGGCTTTGTTTGGACAGCTCAAACTGAACAAGCCTTCCTCAAACTTAAGCAAGCAGTGACTTCAGCACCAGTTCTCGCATTACCAGATTTTCAGCAACCTTTTATTTTGGAAACTGATGCATCTGGCTTGGGTATTGGTGCAATGTTGAGTCAGGTAGGTCACCCTATCGCTTTCTTTTCCAAGAAACTAGCTCATACTACCCAAAAACAGTCTGCTTATGTGAGGGAATTCATGGCCATTATCGCAGCTCTTGCAAAGTTCAGACACTATCTTATGGGTCATCAGTTTAGTATCAGGACTGATCAACAAAGTCTAAAAGCATTGCTAGATCAGACTTTGCAAACACCAGAACAACAGGCCTGGTTACACAAGTTTATTGGTTTCGATTTTAAAATCGAGTATAAACCGAGGAAAGATAACCTTGCTACCGATGCTCTTTCTAGAGTATTTTACATGGCTTGGTCTGAACCACAACATCAATTCTTGCATGATTTGAAACAGGAAATACAGAGTCATCTGGAGCTAGTGGAAATAGTTAGGCAGTGTACCGATCAGAAAGGCTACGATTTCCCTTATACCACCAGGGATGGTTTATTGTACTGGAAATGAAGATTGCTAATACCGCAACATAGCCCTTTAATCCCACAAATCTTGTTGGAATATCATGCTTCACCCATAGGTGGCCATTCTGGAGTTGTGCGCACTTTGGCCAGAATTACTTCCCAATTTTATTGGGTCAATATGAAAGAAGATATTAGACAATTCATCCAACAATGCTCAGTGTGTCAGCAAGCCAAGACACCAAATACACTGCCAGCTGGTCTGTTAAATCCATTACCTATCCCTACTCAAGTGTGGGAGGACATTGCCATGAACTTTATCACATGGTTACCACTCTCTTTCGGGTTCACTGTTATTATGGTGGTTGTTGATAGATTAACAAAGCATGACCATTTCTTTGCTCTCAAATCAGATTATGACAGTAAAAGTGTAGCTGACATCTTCATGAATCATGTTGTAAGATTGCATGGCATGCCAAAATCTATTATCTCGGATAAGGATAAAATTTTCACCAGCAAATTTTGGCAACATTTATTTCAATTGCAAGGAACTACACTGGCCATGAGTATGACTTATCATCTCCAATTCGATGGCCAATCTGAAGCTTTGAATAAATGTCTTGAAATGTATTTAAGATGTTTGACCTTCCACAATCCCAAGCAGTGGGTTAAAGCTTTACCATGGGCTGAATATTGGTATAACACATCTTATCATCTTAGTGCAGGGATGACCTCTTTCAAAGCCTTATATGGCCGAGACCCTCCTACATTAACTAGATATCATGCTAGTTCAGAGGATTCTCTAGAATTACAAGCCCAACTGATCAGTAGAGAGGAGCTTTTGTTGCAATTGAAGAACAATCTGCTGCGCACACAGCAGATAATGAAGAACCAAGCTGATAAGAAAAGGAGGCATATGGAATTTGTTGTGGGTGATAACGTTCTAGTCAAGCTGCAACCTTATAGGCAATCTTCGGTGGCTTTGAGAAAACATCAAAAGCTTGGCATGCGGTATTTTGGCCCTTTTCCCATCATTGCCAGAGTAGGGGCTGTGGCTTACAAACTGCATTTACCTCCAACAGCAAAGATCCATCCGGTCTTTCATGTGTCGCAATTGAAAGAATTTAAAGGACCAGTTACTGCACCATCCTTGCCACTACCTCTGACTACGTCAGAATATGACCCAATTTTGCAGCCAGAATCAAGGTTACAACACAGGATTATCCTAAAAGGCACTATACCAGTTCCACAAGTGTTGGTCAAATGGACTGGTTTAGATAATGCTGCTGCTACTTGGGAAGACCGAGCGGAGATGGAACTGAGCTATCCCAACTTCAACCTTGAGGACAAGGTTGCTTCTAAAGGGGAGGGTAATGTAAAGATACCAATCATTGGAAGGGGTCCACACAATGATGAGTCAGCAAAAATTAGAGGTGGTAAAACGGTAGTTGCACGCCTGCCCGCCCGCATTCAACCTACAAAAATACGGAGAGGACGGGTTAGCCTTTTGAAAAAAAAATGGGTTGGAAAGCCAACCCACCCCGCTTTAGTGGGGGTTGGCGGATTTGACCCGTATAAAAAAAAAAAAAAAAAAAAAAAGTAAGTGAGTTGATTCTAAAAAATAAAACAAAATGTATAAAAAATAAAAAAATTATAAAAATTAAAAAATAGAAAAATTATAATTTATAGAGATTAAAAAAATAAAAAAAAATAAAATAAATTTAGTATCATACCATAAAAATATCACAAACACAAATAATAAGACTAATTTATAACATTTTTTTTAAAAAACTCAACCCGACGGGCCAACCCGCACCCGCCCCGCTTAACTCGCGGGTTAAGCGGAGCGGGTTATGCGGGTTAAAAATTAAAAGTGGGTTGAAATCTTGAACTCAACCTGTAAAAAAATTACGGGTTGAACCCATTTTGCCACCTCTAACGAAAATGGAGGAAAGGGGACAGCTGGAGGAGTCCGTTGGAGGCCCGAGAATTATGGGAGTGAGAAAGAGTCAGAGAGTGAGAGTAACAAACTCTAGGTGGAAGGATTTTGTGTGAGGCTCAACATATAAGAAATAGGAGAGTGAATAGAGGTGAGTGTGAAATGTGTAATGTAATTTCCCCCCTCTCTGGATTCTGATCCTCTTCTATCCTGACTCAATTCTTCTCATTCTGCTTTCTGTTGCTGAGCTTTCATTTGCTGAGTTTTCCAATTGTATGGTTACTATTCCTCCTAAGTCTATACACTGAGAGTTGATCCGTTTATAGTTATCAATAAAACAGTAACTTCTTCTCAGCATTTATTCTGTATCATTATAGAGAGATTTGAGTTTCTTAAACATGTGGTTCTCGATTTAATTTTAAAATTTATGTGTATAAAAATAATATCGTTATGAGAGATTCATACTTAGACACTTAATTGTACTTCAAGATATTAATTTCTTATCTATCGAATAAAAAAAACTTTGAAAAATCACAAAGATTGTCAAAAACGAAATTTTCCTAAAAAAAGCTGAAAGATATAAAGAAAGTGAAGTGTTAAAACTTATGGTACACATGTGATGGTGCAAAAGGGGATTCATTGAGATTTCAAGAGAACTTGTTAGAAAGTAAATGATTCCATATAAAAAAGAGTCAAATTATGGTGGTACGCGAAGGAGTTCCTACTTCCCCAGGCCTCCCTCCACCAATCAGTCAAACAAATTTTATTTGCTTGTTAGAAGCGATGGAAGAATAGAACAAGCAACATAGTTTGAAGCAATCACGGCTTTGTACTACCTTCCTTCACGTTCCGAGGAAGCCAGCACAAACTCTCCCGTCTAATGGGAAACCAACAAATAGAAGTGGGTGGTGGTGGTGGATGCAACAAATTAGCAAGAAACAACACGCTAAAACTTAAGATTATATTGTAACTTGTAAGTCACTATAATACCAACCGTCCTCATCATCCTACAAAACCAAATGTCACTTCACCACAAACGCCCAAAAATGTTAAACAAAAATGTTATTTCTCTTGAAGAAATGTTAAATTTTCTTAATGATAATTCTAAATCATTCTATCCAATTTTTTATTAATCATTTTAATTATTAAATAAAAAAATTAAATATTTTTTATATTTTTAAAGCATTAGATATATTTATATTTTTATTTAATATTAAAAAAATTATTAAGAGAAACTTGTAAAAAGATATAATAAAATTCTTCTCTTAAATATTATCATAATAATTTTTTTAAGAATTTTATTATATCTTTCTAAAATATTATTTTAATAATTCTCTTAATACTTAATAGAAAAAATATTAAATAAAAAAATAATTACATTTAATATTTTAAAAATATAAAAATATTTAATATTTTTTTATTTAATAAATAAGAGAATTATTAAGAAGATTATTTAAGAAAAATTAAATTATTCTTTTTCTAATTACTCAATGAAAAAAGTGAAAGACAAAAAAGTTAATAACTTTGACTTTTGAGAGCTTCAAAACATTTATTTTAATTTTTTTTCTTCTTTAAATAATTACTAAGATTATTAAAGAAAAATTAATAATTTTGAGAATTCAAAAACTTCCCTTTCACATGCTTTTTTTATTTAGGTAATTAAAATAATTATTTTAAAAATATTTTGAGAACATTATGAGGCTGATAAATGTTTAATTATCCTATAAAAATCAGCTTAATAACTTTCTTATTTACCTGTAACTCAATTTTTAATTTTTTTTAGAAAAAAGACTGAAGGGGCAAATTTAAAACTAAATGCACCTACCTAATTGTCTTTCCTTTCATTTTTAGGTAATTAATTAATTATATTATTTGATTAACTTTTTTACGATAATTTAACATTTTATCAACATAACTTTTTTTGTTACAATTATTATTATAGTGTTAGGTATACAATTATGACTGAATTTAACCCTTTTTTTTAACCATATATATAATTGAATTTAATTTAATTGATAGTTAGTCTCCTTTTAATGCCAGAGGAGTTTGCATACTTTTTAATGTTTTTTTGTTATGTGATTTACTAATGAACATACTGCGAGGCCATAAATAATTTCATTTTTTATCAGGCACTGCCTCAAATTTGATATACATGCATCTATAAAAGTTAGGGTTATTAAAACTCGGTTTATAAACTCAAATTAATAATTAGTTGTGATTTTAATCATCATTTCTATTCTGATTTAACAACGCAATATATGCACCTTTTTCATCATGTTTATGAAAAACTTGTTATTTAATATGATTTTTTCCTATTTTTTTTTTAAAAAGAGTGTAGTTTATTGATGGTCAACGATAGAGCCGAGGTATAATTAACACATGTTTTTTTAAGTCCCCTTGAACTAATATAGCGCATGTTAATTCTTGAGCATGATTTGACCCTACCCTTATGTTGGACCGATGACTAGCACCGCGGCTGGCCTGAAACTTCAAGCCAAGAGTTGTTAAGCACAAAGCATAACTAAATACATCAGCAAATTGTAATTATTATCAAATATAATAACAAGGTTATGAATCAATTCCACATTTATTGCCAGTCAAATATGGTCTACTTAGTTAATGATTTTTTTTTTGTGAATTAAGCCTAAGGGGCGAAGGTCCAAGCACTTAGTTAATGATTGATAATCAAGTTTTAATTAGAGGTATAGTTGACCAAAAAGAAAAAAATTAAAGGCATAGTGAAGGAAGAGAGTGCAAGTGAATCAAGTAGCAGTGCAATTTGAATACGGCAACAGAGTAGGAATTGCCTTTTAGTTGGGCCACCCCGTGGTTTTTTATCAGCAAATTCATTCATGAATAAGTTCACGTTCCAAGGTTTTTGAATGGCAAATTTTTACTTTCAAGCTTCAAATCCTTGTAAAACTAAAACTAAAGCACTACCGTCATTTTTGAATGTGAAAAAAAAATACCAAGGGCATTTTTGGTCATTGGGCAGAGAGGGGGGAGATTTTGGTAAATCAGCTTGACCTTTTTGCACACCTGTATCGTAATAGAAAGGTCCAAGTCCAACTGATGTTCTTTCTGCCCTTTGCCTGACCTTTTCCTATACACTTTTTCCTTTCTATCCTTTTTTCATTTCACTCCCATTCATTGCCTCACTTCCGCTTGTGGGAATTCCTCATCTGAGACTTATAATCTTTCTCTTGGGTTAAATCATTGAATTTAACCCCTTGCAAGTAGCTGAAGTCACATTTTTTCACATGAATATTGATATATCTTTTGAAATATTTTTTTAATAATCTTTTTATTATTTTATAAAAATTTATTAAATAAAAAATAAATGTAATTAATATCTTATAAAATATTAAAACAATTTAATACTTTCCTTTTTCATATTTTATCATATATATATATATTTTTAATTTTGTTGTCTTCCTCAACCCTTTAGGGTTTGGTAGATTCTTTGGAATATAAAAGGAAAGATATTTGTATCTACCCATTTCTTCCTTTTGAGAAAAACCATATAATCTTCTCCAATCTCCAATTTCTACTTCTCTCTCTTTATCCCTTCTTATCTGTGTCTCTCTTTATGTTCTTCTCTTGAAGTACCAGATTTTTTGGTTTTCTTCAAGGGACCTAATAAGAGAGACATGGAGGCTGTTCTTCAGACCAGAGGGCTTCTCTCTCTCCCCACAAACCCCAGGAATAGGGTCTTACACCCATCTCAAGGCTTAAAGCACAGATTTTTCTCCCCAAAACCCAAAATCCTTGGTGGGTCTTCTCTCACTTCCAATGGATTCCAAAAATTCAATGGCTGTGCCCCAAAAGCTAATGTCTTTGGTCAAAAGGACAGAAATTTATTCATCTGCAGAGCTGAAGCTGCTGCTGCAGCTGATGGGCAACCAGTATTTGGTGAAACAGAAATTGAGAAACCAAAGTTTTTAGGTGTTGAGGTTACCACCCTCAAGAAGATTATACCTTTGGGGATGATGTTCTTTTGCATCCTCTTCAACTACACCATTCTAAGAGACACCAAGGATGTGCTGGTTGTGACTGCAAGAGGGAGCAGTGCTGAGATTATACCATTTTTGAAAACTTGGGTGAACCTTCCCATGGCTGTTGGGTTCATGTTGTTGTACACAAAGTTGGCTGATGTGTTGTCCAAGCAAGCTCTCTTCTACTCTGTTATTCTCCCCTTTATTGGTTTCTTTGGGGCGTTTGGTTTTGTTCTGTACCCTCTCAGCAACTATATCCACCCTGAGGCATTTGCGGACAACCTTCTGAACATCCTTGGTCCGAGGTTCCTTGGTCCACTTGCAATTATGAGAATCTGGAGCTTCTGTTTGTTCTATGTCATGGCTGAATTGTGGGGGAGCGTGGTGATTTCCGTGCTGTTTTGGGGGTTTGCCAATCAGGTAATTTCATTGTTTCAACTTTGAACTGACTTTGTTAGTTGGTATTTGGCTTGATTCTGTTATAGTATATGTTAGTATCATTATGGTATTATGAATTTCAATTCTGGTATCCTAAACATGGCATCAATGTTGCACGTATCTGATATGATACGATACGTAAATATGACAAATTTTTTAAAAAATAAGATACGGGTACGGCAATATATATTAAATAAAATATATATTTATATATGTAAAAAAAGATAAAAATTAAATTTATCTACTTATGATCACCTCATCCTAAGTCCCATGTGTTGTTTAACCCATTTGGTGATAAAGAAAGTATGCTATTCTGTGTGATGATTTTTTGGAGAGTAAGATTGCAAGAGTAAAAATTTGCTTTAAGTGATGTAATTAGTGAGAAAGGGACTTAAATCGATAGCTTGGATTTTTTGGGCAACAATATTTTGAGGATGGTGGGTATTTACAAAAAAAAAAATTGGGATACACCAAGTATAAAGATGCAGAAGTATTATACAAGTATTTGTGTCGGATATGAGTGCAATATGGATAAGTCACCGGTTTTGAAGTATCCGTGCATCATAGTATGACATCTTAATATCATGATTGGCTATTGGATTTTTCAACTTTTCATCTATTCCTTTTTGGCATCTGTAATCTGGTTTTGATTCAGGTTTGAATGTTAATGGTAATTATTCTGCCTCTTTCTCTAGCTTGGCTGCTCGGCTTTTGATTGATGAGTCGCTTATAAGTTATATCTTATTAATTCTGCATTTAACTAATGATCGTTCGATGCTTGTTTCATTTGGAATAATATGCATAAACTCTTATCTGATTAAGAACTTCAAATGCTATCATATGATGGCACTTGGTAGGGTAAAATGTTGTATCTTTGTTTACATTATCCAATTATGAACCGCTTTATGCAAATTGTAATGAATATAAAGCAGAAAGATGAATATGATGTTATGTGGTTCTTCTTCTTTGCCAAGGAGAATGCTAATATCTTGTCTTTTCTGCAGATAACTACAGTTGAGGAAGCAAAACGATTCTATCCACTGTTTGGGCTTGGGGCCAATGTAGCCCTTGTGTTCTCTGGCCGGACAGTGAAATACTTTTCTAATCTGAGGAACAATTTAGGTCCTGGAGTTGATGGTTGGGCCATCTCTCTAAAAGCAATGATGAGCATAGTTGTGGGTATGGGACTTGCAATCTGTTTCCTGTATTGGTGGGTGAATAATTATGTTCCTCTTCCTACACGTAGCAAGAAGAAGACGGTAATCTTTTGAAAGTCAGCTATACTATCGTAGATATAGTTTTTGTACCTAAGGCAGGCTGAAGCATGCTCATTTAAAGTTTATTGTTTTCCATTGTTTCCACTGCTTACATTTTTGTTTCATTCTTGTGTCTACTGATTGAGTTCCTGAGACAACTGAAAGCAAAGTAATATAGCAGTACTCTTTCTAACGTGTCTTTGTTGTTAAATGGTGCAGGAAGCGTTTTGTTTTCATATATTAAAAGTTTTTTATTTCAAAAACTGGCTTTTAATCTAATATTTAGATGAGGTGTCCATTTCTGTAGTATGGTTGATTCGCTTCTTGTGTGTAAGACATTCTCCTAGCTATGAGGTGTTATCCCCTTTGTTTTGTTTTTTGTTTATTTTTATATGTCAGAAAATAGGAAATTCTAAAACACTATTTTTTAATAATATTTTAAATAAGTTAACTGACATTTTACCTTGTTATGCATTTTTCCAGGAGAAGCCCAAAATGGGAACAATGGAGAGCTTGAAGTTCTTGGTTTCTTCAAGATATATAAGAGATCTTGCCACTTTAGTGGTTGCATATGGAATTAGCATTAATGTTGTTGAGGTTACATGGAAATCAAAGCTCAAAGCTCAGGTAATTTAAAACTGTCTTACTTTTGGTTTTATTACTGGCCATTTCACTTTGCTTTTTTTTTCTCTCTCTTACACACACCGCTCGGCAACTGTGCAGTTTCCTAGTCCAAATGAGTACTCGTCTTTTATGGGCGACTTCTCAACTGCAACTGGAATTGCCACATTCACAATGATGCTTCTAAGCCAATTTATATTTGACAAATATGGATGGGGAGTTGCTGCCAAGATCACACCTTCTGTCCTGCTTTTGACAGGAGTTGGTTTCTTTTCTCTTATATTATTTGGAGGCCCGCTTGCACCTGCTTTTGCGAAGTTTGGAATGACTCCACTTCTAGCTGCTGTATATGTCGGTGCCCTGCAGAACATATTCAGCAAGAGTGCTAAGTACAGCTTATTCGATCCCTGCAAAGAAATGGCCTACATACCCTTGGACGAGGATACCAAGGTTTGGACTCTTATCCTCTACTCTGTCATACTTGCACTAAATTGAGATGAAACTTCTAATGGTTTTGATTTTATAAAGTTCAAACACCTCTCAAACTGTGCAAAGTTGTTTTATATATATTTTTGGATTGTTTTTAAATCTCAAAAGTTAGAAGTAGAGGAAGACCAAGAAAAACTCTAGGTGAAACAATTAAAAAGGGCTTATATCTAAGTGGCCTTTCTGAAGACTTGATTTATGACATAAAACAATGGCGTTGTTTTGATCCATATAGTCGACCTCACCTAGTGGAAAAAGGCTTTTGTTGTTGTTGTTGTTAAATCCCGAAATCTTGCGGCTGTATCCACTTTTAATTAACTTGTTTTGATTTGCTTGCTGTAGGTCAAAGGGAAGGCAGCCATTGATGTTGTGTGCAACCCATTAGGGAAGTCTGGAGGTGCTCTAATTCAACAGTTTATGATCTTAACTTTTGGATCACTAGCTAATTCAACTCCATACCTGGGAGGGGTGCTTCTGGTGATTGTTCTTGCGTGGTTAGCAGCAGCCAAGTCCTTGGATACCCAGTTTACCGCATTGCGTCGAGAAGAAGAACTTGAGAAAGAGATGGAAAGAGCAGCTGCTGTTAAGATACCAGTGGTGGCTGAGAATAATGAGGGTGGAAATGGTTCTCTTGCAAGTGTTTCACCATTAAATCCAGCAGCAGGTGACTCCTCAAGTAATCCATCTAAAGCCTCAACTCCTCACAATATTTAATCATGCTTCTTTCTGTAACATTGCCAGACAGGAAGAATAAGAAGTAGAACTCATGAGAGAAGTGTTAGGTCAAACTATTTGTTGTAGGTTATATTATCTCTGCTTATAGAATAAGCTTGCTTCTCACTTTTTCAAGTCCCATTAATTTTTTTGTCCCCATAGATAAATGAGTTTATTCTCTTATTATGAAGGTTTCCTATTTGTAGAAACAATTTTTGTTTTTAATTTTATGAAGAATGAACTTGAATGGTTGAACAGGGAGTTTTGCAATGTTACAGTTAATCACAGATTAGTTGGCATTAGTTGCTTAATTAGGAAATTAGTTACATAGTCAGTTATTTTTGTTACCCATAGTAGTTATAGTTTGTTGCGACTGTTAGTTCACACCACTGTGATACAGATCTTGTAAATATACCTCAAAGTTAATGAGAATACACACTTTACATTTCTCCTAATATGTTATTAGAGACTATAACTTCACGTTCTAAATGTCCAGTCTTAAACATGAGGGGGATGTTACCCACAAAAAAGAATCATGAATAATTAAATAAAAAAGAAATTTACTCTACATGTAATTTTATGAAACGATATGTAATAATATAATTGAGAAAAAATAGTTAATAGTTATGCAAAATAATTATAAGGCTAAGTAATTTTATTTTTTTTAATAAAAACTGGATAAGGTTTACTATGTTCAGTCTGTTGGATTCTTTTGAATTGATGGTAGCATTTCATCGTAAAGTAAAGGATTAAATCTTAACATGGGTCTCATGTTGTTTATTGAGACCCATTAAGCCCATAAAATCGTGTCCTTTTTGAACCGCATCGAGACTGAAATTTTCCAAGCTGGAACATGACATGCTCTGGGGGCCGGTCTCGCTATACTGGATAGAACTATATAGCCCAAAATAGGTTCTGTCGTGGAAGAATGAACTACATTTAGCCCAAGTAAATATTTTTTGGACCATCCACCCTAGTCAAATCATTTGAAAAACTACTCATTTGTGGTCTAACCGTTGGCAATAATTGTGGGCTTGGCTAAATGAAACAAAATAATAAAAATGAAGTGGGCCCATCGTACTCAGAGCTACAGTTGTCTGCTTCGAAAGCAACAAATATTGTGGTTCACGAGCTAGGGTGTGTGACTTTGTTGGGATGCAAAACACAAAACTCTGGCATTTATGTAGGAGTAGGACCCTCTCAGGTTTCCGTTTCCTTCCTTGTCCTTCCAGCTTCCATCATTCTGTGCCAAGCGCAGTGCAGCTCCTGATTCTTATATTCTTCCAAATCAACGACCCCAAGCCCATGACCACCAAGATATTCATATAAGTATGGCATTTTAAAAAAAACAAACAAGCTCCAATGTTTGTTTGTTTATCCCTATTGGATTCCCTGATATGGTATTCTGCCCATGTAAATGGAACAAGTCCAAATCCCTTACGCAATACATAAGATAGAGAGAGAGAGAACAAACGAGTCTCTTTCAAGTTTGAGGGTGTTATATTCAATTACTTTTGTTCTCCATGCTGCATAGAAAGCAATTTGGTTTGAACTTGTCTACATAATTGTGTATACTAAACAAATTAGTATTCAAATAATTACATAAATTTTTGTTTCATACAATAATTTTATATTTAAAAAAATAATGTATCACTTGTTAATTAATTTAATATACACAACTTATATAAACAAGATCTACGTAAATATTTTTCCTTTTAAATAAACTTTGGCATGTGTGAGAGTGGTCCTACTCCTCTCCCAACACCAACTGCTCTTTCTCAATTCTCCAACAAGGCCAAAAGCCTAAAAGAAATGAATTTGATAAATTTTATCATATTTTAGAATGCAGTGAATTTTTTGAGTTTAAATATTGATAAACGTAGATTTATATATCCCACCTAATAAGTGAATGGAGATTAAAATAGAGAACATCAGAATAAAATTTCATATAGCATTTTCAATGAAGTACATTATATGTGCCAAATAATGGCTCTACTTAATTATATGTGTTTTTGACGTGTGAACAAACCTTTATTGTTTAGTAGCTTTGTGATGGATGGAAAGTACTGAGTATGAATATTAAGAGACCCACCTTACAAAGATTTTTTTTTTTTTAATGCATCGTTTATTTTCCACATTATTTCCACCTTGGTTAGTCTCACTATTTTTTTTTTCCTTTTAGCGAAAATGATGTTTGTAGATATTTTTATACATTATTTTTATATTTGATTAACAATGCATAAATATCTAATTAAGAGTATATATTACATGGTTAATAAAGTTAATAATTGATTATTAATAATGTAAAGAAGTTTAATAATATGCTGTTAATCAAATATTTGTATATAAATATAAGAATAAATTATTAAATTGGTCCTTTAAATATTAGCGTGTTACCATATTAGTTTTTCAATTTTTTTATTAAATTAGTTCCTCAAAAATACAAAACGTCACCAGATTAGTCTTAATATTAATCACCAAATAAGTTTTTGAAAAATAAATTTGATTATGATTTATATCTTTGAGAGACTAATTTAATATAAAAAATTTTAAAAGACTAATATGGTGACATGTTAATCTTTAGAGAACTAATTTGATAGTTTACTTTAAATATAAAAATAGTGTACATACTGAAGTTTTTTTTTTTTTTTTTTGAATTTTACACTTCTAAAGTGAAGAAAATACTTTAAGGAGTAAAATGTTACAATTGTTAATAAGAAAATAAAAGAAATAAATAATCACACATATATGATGTATTTTGCATATACTTATATTTTATAAAATTTTGAACCTTTAATTTTTTCATCAACAATTAACCTTTCTTACTTTATAATCTAAAGTAAAATCCATTTTTCTTAATAGCATGTACTATATATGAGTCTCAACCCAAATCAGCAACCAGAGCAAAGAATTGCCCCTGTGCTGTACTCGAGCTTTTTCAGCGAAATGAACAAGCAATCTTGCCAAGAACCCGTCACTACTTTCCCAGAAAAATCTCCATCCCAATTCTCCTCCGAATGCTGGTTGGACGATGCATGCATCCTTGACATGGATTACTTCGTGAAGACCCTTTCAGGCATCAAAGAGAAAGGCGTGCGTGCTGACTTGATTGGTTCCATCATCACTCACTACGCCTCCAAATGGCTCCCTGACCTCTCTGTAGGTGACATGTCCCAAAAGGGTCTCAACCAATTCGAAGGATCATCACCTGAGAGTGTCACAGCTTCATGGATGAAGAAGAGGTTCTTTGTGGAAACCTTAGTGGGTGTTCTGCCTCCTGAGAAGGATTCCATCCCATGCAACTTCCTCCTTCGCCTTCTCAGAACAGCCAACACGGTTGGTGTTGAGGCCACTTATAGAGTAGAGCTAGAGAACCGCATTTCTTGGCAGTTAGACCAAGCTTCACTGAAAGAGCTGATGATACCTTCTTTTAGTCACACTTGTGGGACTCTCTTGGATGTTGAGCTTGTCATTAGGTTGGTTAAGAGGTTTGTGAGTTTGGACCAAGAAGGAGCTAAAAGTGGTGCTGCTTTGGTTAAGGTGGCCAAGTTGGTTGATTGCTACCTCGCTGAGGCTGCTGTGGATGCCAATTTGAGCTTGTCTGAGTTTGTTGCACTTGCGGGAGCTCTTCCAAGCCATGCAAGAGCTACAGATGATGGCTTGTACAGAGCCATTGATACTTATCTAAAAGTATGTCTTTTCATTTAAGTTTCAAATTGCTTGATTACTAGAGTTAATTAATTCCTTTATTTATTAGAGAAGCAATCAATAGGAGATAAATTAATATAAAGAATATTTTTTTTTGATGCAATTAATATAAAGAATATTAAACACACATACTTATACACACATTATCTCATATTTGTACAATTTTTGCAATCTGATTTTAGTTGAGCCCATCTCATGTACCCACATTCTGATTCTGTTACCTATACATATGTGAGATATGTGAGAAAGAGGGTAGTGTGTAATAAATATTTTCGTAAATTAATAAGTCCATTCTAGATGTCCTAGAAAATGTTTCTTGTGTTGTCACCAGCATGTGATTCTTCAGAGACGCATCGGAGTAGGAAATTGAGCAGGGCGCGGCGGGGTAGTGAATTGACATAAATGTCTTTTATGTGGGGCTATAGGATCATAGCTGTAATAAACATTTATCTACATTTGGTTTTTCTCTTGTCCACATACTGATGCATGTTAAAGGTGACGTGACTGTTTTATTGAAATTTAACGTAATCAATAATTACATGAGTATAGAAAAGTCTTCTAATGGCAGATGTTAAAGCTTGGCATTTCCTTCCAACAGCTATGTATATTTATTAATCGTTGCCACTCTAAAACTATAATTGTTTCCTTCTAAATTTAAGTGACCCACCGTGTACATGTAAGCCATCTTAGTAATTAGTCTTTCCACATGTTATTTGAATAATACAATCCTGTCTAGTTTATGATCAGAACTTCATTTTACTATTTAAAAATGCATAAACCATTTTGCCGTTTAATTGCTTGGATAGTACTGGATGATGCTACTAGTTATTGCTCAGAGCAAGAACATGGACAAAATTGATTTCCATTAACTTATACATGCTGATCATGATGTACCAAAACATTCCTAAATTAGATACCGTTTGAAGACTTCTACTTGGTGCAGGGTTAGTAATAAGAAATATGAAAAGAAAGGAAAGAAAAATGGAAACAAAGATAAAGGATTTAAAGTGAATCTTGAGTATTTTGTGTTTTAAGTACTTGATAGTATGTCAAGAAACATGGTTCATGCTCTATTTCTTGTCAGAGACAGAGGTGTTAGTTATGTTGTTGAAACTCTTCAACTCTCATTTTGTGTTATGAGTAGTGCTATTTGCACAACATCTTTGTTACATCATCTTTACATCTTTTCTTGTTTTATTATCTACAAAGGAAATGGGGTAAGAATGATGTAATAAAAATGACATGCAAATAAACATTATTGTTGTGTTATAGGCACATTCGGGTGTGTCAAAGCAAGAAAGGAAGGGTCTGTGTAGGCTGATTGATAGCCGGAAACTCACCCCAGAAGCCTCACTTCATGCAGCTCAAAATGAACGCTTGCCTGTGAGAGCTGTCATTCAGGTGCTCTTCTCTGAACAAACCAAACTCAATCGCCACATGGATTGGAGTGGCTCCTTTAGTGGCTTGAGGAGCCCCATTGGCGGGTTTGACCCTCCAACACGATCCCTTTCAAAGCGTGAAATGAATGCTCAGCAAATGGAGATAAGGAAGCTGAAGGAAGATGTTTACAGGCTGCAAAGCCAGTGCAATGCCATGCAAGCGCAGATGGAAAGGATGGTGGTGGAGAAGAAGAAGGGGTTCTTCAAATGGAAGAAGTTTGGGATGCCTGCTTTTAGTAAAAGCGTGGGAGGGGTGGAGAAAATCGAAGAGGCTGAAGGGGAAGTTGGGTTTGGAAAGCAGACGCCTATGGACATAAACACCAGTCTGGTCAAAGGTAGGACCCCTCACAAGTGGAGGAAATCTATGTCCTGAATGACAGTCTGTGAATAATGAATATAATACATAATTTGTGTTTTTATATTAAGCAGATTAATTTAGTGTCTAAGTTCGTTTAATGGAATTGGACTTGAGAAATAATGTAAGATCAACTCGGTCGTATTTGGAATAAATTCAATAAAGATGTGAGTATACCAAAGTTCTAGATACAATTATGCACAGTAAAAATAACAACACAAGGACAGTGTAAAATACAAATAAGGTGCATTTTATTTTGAATGTTTCCACATTTTTGTACCTTCATACCAAGCTGCATCAAGATTGGTTTTTCTGCTTCAAGTCAGGTTTGATAAACAATGTATATAGGAACAACCAAGCTCATTCTGTTTGTAATTCGAATAAAGTGAATGATGAATAAATAAATTACTAACAGATGCGAGAATTTTCAAATTTCTAGCACAAAGTATGTACAAAGCAGGAAAGCAGAAGAAAGAGAAACCAAATTATTGCGGCAAAAACAAGAAGCTGTTATCACTACTTAGCACATATGTTTGACAACTTAAAAATCTTATACACAAATCAAACAATAGAATGCCTACATTTTGTACAATTATTTTCTCTCCTTTTTTTTTGGGTCATAATAAATTTCACTCACTTATTCAGCTAGCAAGCATCACTCAAGTTGTAAAAGGGTCAAGAAAACATAAAGTACGAGTGCATTATGCAGAGACTAAAAGCCTCAAATATCTATCTATTCATAATTTCACTGCTTTCTTGATTGTCTTGATGGATGACCTCAAGAAGCTGTTTGATGCAGCAAGATCCTCATTATCACCATCATCACCACTTACCACTGACTTCTTCCGAATGCAGTCCACACCTTTTCTCATCCCTAGAAGCAAAGATGGAGAAGATGGGATTCGCCTCAAGGCCCAAGCACTCTCTGATCTGACAAGCTTTTTTTCCTTTTCATGTTGTTCCTTTCTTTCCATCCCTTCAAAACTTGGAGTACCATTTCCTTCACCTATGCAAGCTTCTTCAGAGTAATTTTTATTTCCTGTCAGCATAACACTTCTAGCTTCATTTTCTATTCTATCTTCTTTCTCTATCCAACCATTCTTGTCTTGAAGAAGTTGCTGCTGTTTCTCTTTATAATCAGAACCTGAAACTTTTGAGATCTTTAACTCCTTTTGTGGGAACTTCTGATTCAATTGTTGGATTATTTCTTCAGTCCCACTAGAAGCATTTTCGTTTGTTTCTTGTGGATCCATTCCTTCTTGGCTATTCTCTAAAAGCATTTGAAGCCACTTTTCAACATTCCCTTTGCCACGTTGCTTCCTGGTTTCTTCATCTTCCTCAGCTTCTGTCTCATGAAGAACTGGGAATGAAGCACCATAACTCCTCGTGCCTTCACTGATTTCTAGCTTCTGTAGTCTGTGCTCAATTGAGTTTTCTTCATCAAAGACAACAAGTGATCTGGCATGCTTCTCAAGCTTCTCTTCTGTGATTTTCAGCTCCTCTTCTTTTTCTTCTTGCTTTTGTTCTTCGTTAGCAGATAAGCCAGCTTCAGATGCCCTTTGTTCCTCCTCCAAAAACACTCTGAGCTCCTTGTGCAAAGGTGTTCTTGGCCTCATTCCAGGCAAATAGAGAACAGGTTTACTGTCTCTCTCTTCAAAAGTGGAATCATCTATTCTCGACCTCTTCCTTCCTTGCTCCCATTCAGGTCTTATCTGTTTCTCTATGTCATCTCTTTGTCTATACTTATTGTGAAGCTCTTTCTCTGCAGCATCACAAATTGCTCTTTGTGCTTCAAGTCTAGCCATTAGTGTTTTAGTTGCAGCCTGGTTCAATCTTACCTGTTCCTTGTAAATGACACTCCTACACGAAAACAATTTTTTTATGTTAGAGATATAAAATCATTTATGTGTTTTCACCTAACAGCTTAAGTTTTTGGGAGAGTTGGTTCATGACATATAATCAGGGTGTCTATGACCAAGTAGTCTAGAGTTCGATCCTTAAGCTTTTGGGAGAGTTCATGACATTTTAAAATTAGTTGTTGAAGTCCAAAGAAAATATATATAAAAAAAGTAATCATTTCAATTTTGGTTTTTGGGGCTTACTGGTGCATAGTGTCTCTAATCATCTTTTCAAGCATGGTCCTGTAAGAAGATTGAGCCTCCGCCAACCGTCTGCACTTTTCTGCCTTTCTCCTACGTTTTATGAGTGCCAATTCAAGGTCTTGAATAATGAGCTTTTCTTCCTCATTTTTGAGCTTCATTTCATTCACTTCATTATCTAGCTTCTGTATTTCTGCCTGCATTTTTGTAGTTTCTTCTCTTTGCTTCAGGGAATCTCTGGCCATGACAATGGCTTGGTAGGGGTTTTTAACAAACTCTGGATCTTCATTTTCTTTCAGGAGATTGCCATTTATTTTTCTTGCCCCTACTGAAAAGACATCAAAGGATCAATCTCTATCTTCAAATCAAGATAATTAAATTGCTAATTAATTCAAACTTGGTCTAATAATCATGCTTAAACTAACCTATTGCTGGAGACATAGGCCTTGGCTTCCTATTGTAATCAAGTTGTCTTAAAGCTAATGTATCATAAGGTTCCCTTCGAGATTCTATGATTGCTGCTGGAGCAAGGCCAACTTCTTCTTTCAATCCAATGAAGTGTTGTGGGAAAGAATGAGAATCAACAATTTGTGAAGCATTCAATTCTTGATTTTCTCCTTCAGAGAACAAAAATGAAAAGGCTCTGTGCCTGTTGTTTGCAGCAACAAATATTATAACACCCTCCCCTACTTGATGTTTATGAATTCTAAGATTAAAAAAAAAAAGAAAAAGAAAAGAGGAACAATAAATAAAAAATAAAAAACCTACCTGAAGTCTGAGTTTGAAGAAGCAAAGATGGACAAAAACTGGTTTACAGAGATACCTAATTGGAAATCCCACCATGGGACTAAGAAGTCCAGCTTATTTTTCTTCCTCTTATAGGCTTGCCTCTGTAATATCCTTAGATTGCTCAGAACAGTCAAACCTCCCCCTGCATGTTCATCCCAAAGAAGCAAAATTATATTGTGATACACCTGTTATACACATTGTTACCAGATTCTCTTGATAACCTTGCGAACCGCGTACCACACACCAATTCATGATACTTCACAGTGTAAAAAAAGTTTTATAATTATATAGTAAAATGTGACAAACATTGTACCGGTACCGAGTACAGAGAGTACCGCGAACCTGGTAACTATGGTTATATACATTCTTCAAAGGGAAAGAGAGAGCGAGAAAGTGATTACTTGAACAAGGGAACCAGTGATCGATGTCCCAAGCCATAGAAGAGGCTGAGTCCGCATGAAAATACAGTACATTGCCATAAGCATCCACTCTAATTACCGCAGGGTCAAAACCAGCATTCCTGAAATTTAACAAATCGAAAAAACATTAGAATTTTCACCTTATTTGAAATCTCCAACACTTGTTAATTGAAGTGCATACCCAAGATGGCTGAGCTGCTTCCACAAGATACTAACAAAGATTTTAGGCTTGGTGGTTGGCTTAGCTTTCGGATCGATTACCGGAAACATCTGATCTAAATCCCTTGTTCTCGCAGCCTAAGTATTATCTCAAAGAACACATAGTTGAGCTCAAATGAAGCTACCCAGTAAAAGAAGTGATTTTATAAACAAAACCCAGAATTTGATTTCCCTTAAAGTTCTCTTCTTTACTATAAAACCAAACAAAGGGTGAAAGAGACAGATCCAATTTGCTTACCTCCTCTTCCTGCAAAGCGTAAGGGATGAAAGTGAAGGGAGGACCATGGCTATAGGGACTGGAACCCCGGTCACGGGAGAGTTTTGCGTAGGCTTTTGGGTACCCAAGGTTCTCATTGACAGCCATTTCCTCTGGGGTGAACCCATAATCTTCTGACATTATCGTTTGGTTTGAAGCTTTTTGTGTTTGTGCGGTGATTAAGTTGTTGTGGTAGATGCAGATGCAGGGGAGTGAAAGAGGGGAGAGCCTGTTTTTGTTGATGTTATAGGAGCTAACGGTCGAATTGGTTTTAACTTCAAAGGTTTCAAAACGCAAAAATTAATTCAAAATTTGGGGTTACAGGTAAGAATTCGTTGTGGGAGTGGGGGGTAACGGATATACGGGAGGAAATGTCGTACTCCTCATATACATTTTTTGTAGGACAAAAGTGCCCTTGAAAATTGAGATGTTCAACCTCAAAGAAGTGGCAAAAAAATGAGGATGGTCATGGGATTCAAAAAGAAACAAAAAGAAAAATGTTTGAGGGTGAAGATTAGTTCCAGTTGTTGTGGATTAGATCATGTTAAAATTTGAAATCAGAAAGTAGGAAATGATTCCTAATAAATCAATGTCTTTTGAATAACAAATTGGGATCACTACCCAAAAAAAAGGCTACCAAAAGGTGCCTTTTAGCTCAAGGTACACTCCCAAAAAAGAAACCAAATTGTAATGTTGGTGCCCCAAAGGTCAAGGCCCAAAAGGGTATGTATTCTACAAACTTGGATATTGCCCATGCCCTGATTGTGGGTAACTTTATCCTTTGTTGATCATTAGTGGGGTAAAGGGATAAGTTGCATAATTCAGGTTTCTATATCATTTGAATAAAGTACAATGTCGTTTGAATTAGTGGGCCTGCCGTGCAATAAAAGACTGTCTCTAGTCTCACAATCTCAACTGAAGCGCCGGCTCTGAGTGGGTAGTGTTACAGAAAGTTGGCCCAGCCCAGCTTTGTGCAGGCTACAAAGTAACTGGACCAATTTAGCATTATAGTTTATGCTGGCTATGAACCTATGAAGTACAAACATATCATTTTAGTGTTGTGTCCATGGGATTTTTGACCAATTTGTCTTCAGTGGCAAGTATATGTATCAAAATTTCATCTTTTTAAAATTATTTACCCAGATGTTACCTTTTTTACCACACTGAAATTTTTTAAAATTATTTGTATCACGTAGGATACGCCAATATGCGTGGCATATCCAATGTAGATACGCCAGAACGCTTGGCGTATCCTAGGTGGATATGTGGCGTATCCACGTAGGATATGCCAATCGTTCTGCCATATCCAAAGCGTATCCACGTTGGAAACGCCACGCGTTCTGGCGTATCCACATAGGATACGCTAAGTGTTCTGGCGTATCCAACACATGTGGTCTGTTGTGTTAAAATGAGCCAAATCCAATGAGTCGGCCCGAATAACTCAACAAAATGGATGAGCTGGGCTAGCAAAATGTCAGCCCGAAACTTATATGGCCCGAATGGGTTGAGCCCGAATGAGCCTGGTCAGCTCTCTTTTTTAACATTACATAAGGCTAAATGGGCTGAGATAAGTTAGGAAAATGTCAGCCCGAAACTTACATGACCCGAATGGGCTAACTCGAAAATGACCCGACTTAGAATGAGAAATTTGGTCAAGGTGGCCGAATAAATTTGGTGAATTGTTTGACATAGTAACTCAAGTAAAGCTTCTGACTTTTAGTATGCTTAAGTTAAAATTTTCGACTCAATTAAATCTAAGGCGAACTCAGATTTAGAAAATCGAGTTTATGAAATTATGAAGTTAAACTTAGCCAAATCTAGCAGTTAGCACCGTTAACGTATTGTAATCAAGTTTTACACTTTAAATTGATGGGCTAGAATACTAGCCAAGCGAGCCTAACAAAATCAATTAACTTTAATAGTTTAAACATTACAATTTTATAAAAAAAAATGACAGAATTTTTCCTAAAAATTAGATGTTCCCAAAAATATTTCATCCTGTATAATGAAACATACTTATATATATTGAATTTCATATCAACAAAACACGTATAAGATGCATAAGTATAACAGAAAAATCTAGTACATGTACATACAGTCATCCCAAATTAAGCAAATGTAATAAAATGTGGTACATATACATCAATGAGAAAGGTCAGGGTCAGAATGTGGTGGTCTGTGAGGGGGATCAGAAGAAGGTCCTGGCTATGATAGGTGAGGATATGGTGGGCAACCCATATACGGTGGATATGGAAATGACGGTGTAAGGGCAAAGGTATAAGGATATGGTGGGTAAGGGTAAGTAGGTGGTGGGTATGCTGTAGATGGTGGATAACCTAGATATGACGAGTACAATGGACGTGGTGGCTGAGATGGTTGGTAAGTAGCAGTAGAAGTGAGCGGTGGCTGAGTACTAGGCACAACAGAAGAACCAGAGTCATCTGGAAGTCGTAGTCGTGATCGAGTACTCGCTAACCCTCTCCGTCTACGGCGCGGCCTCTGCTCATCGGAATACTCGGATGGTCTGGGAATATCATCTGCAGGAGGAGCTGAACGAAGGTGATCCAATGTGATGCAATCATGCTCTCTCACTGAAGATAAGATATCCTCTATGGACTGTTGAAGGCTAGCCATACTAAATCCCGAATTAGGGTTTATGACCAACACATGGACATTCTCTGCAATGTCAGCCTAAGATAAAGATATAACAAGTCAATATCAATACAAAATACAAAATGTACAGAACAAATAGTAGAACATATTGGTAAAAAGCTTGCCACAAACCCAATAGATGCACCAGTTTGAGAAATCCAACGCCTGGTAATCCGTCAGTACCGACGCATGTACTCAGACTGCGCAGTAAGGGGAGCTTCCAAAGGCCAACCAATAACACACCGTTCCCTCCGACTGTCCCAGATGGCTATGTGTGCAAGGTGTGTGGCTCGCCAATCCTCGTTGTGTTGTCTGGCTAATGTAATTGAGTGCAACTCATCAGGTTGGTGTGGTCTCCATGGTATTGGTTAGTTCAGACCAAACTGACGCATCATCTTGTCTGACTGGTGCTACTCAACAATGTAAAAAAAGATAAGTGGAACCACTGCCAGAATAATGTCTCTACCAGCGACACCGAATGCTGGCAGTGAAGCCACAATCTCATCCGTATATAGCCGCTATGTTATCTGCAATCACAATTATATAAAGAATTAGAAAGCAAGTTTAAATCAATGTAAATAGATGCTGGCCTCATCACTCTTCATCTAATCAAAGAACCGACGGTAATACAGAAGCACCCCCATTGGGGTTTTAGTCAACACCTTATGTTTATGCCACCTATATATATATCAAGGTCATATGATATCAACACAAGTAGTATATATAACAAACTAATGTACAGATATGTTAAGAAACTCACCGAAATCCTAGTAGACGTAGGGGACTACGGGTAGCAACGTAGGCAGCCACAAGGACAAGATCAGTATCATCCATAAGTGTAGGGACAAGGGGTGGAAATCTGTGTTATGCCCAATATTGTAACAGTATGCAAGCACCTCCAATCTCGTGCACGCTGACGTCTGTGGCCTTGCACAACTCTTTGTACAAATAGGCTAAGACCGCAGATCTCTAGCTGTATCTCCTAGTAGCAGTAAAGTCCTCCAACAGAGGAAGGAACATCATGTACACGTATCTACCAGAATGGTCAGGAAATAGCAATCCCCCAATCAACCAAAGTATATATGACCGTGCATACTGCATCATGTAATCAGCTCCATCAGCCTGGGTAAGTCATCTATAGAATGCGCTCTAGAGCCACAATATATCAATACGTCCACCTAATACGTTTGACTCAGCGACTGCGATCCTAACAAGGTCTGACATAACTGCATCCAATCTCGACGGGATGTACGACCAGTAACTACATCGCCGTCAATGAGAAGTCCCGAGATAATACCTATGTCCTCTAATGTGATGGTGCACTCTCCAGTAGGCATATAGAATGTGTGTGTCTCGAGGCGCTATCTCTCAGCCAATGCCATAATGAGGGAGTGATCGATGGTGCAATATCTCATATGGGCAACTCCTATGAAACTAGACAGCTCTAGATATGGCAGTATCTGCTCATCTGGGTCCATATGTCTGAATTTATGGGCACGTCTGACACGTAGATGACGATCTGGTCTTCCTTGCCATATATGTTATGAAACATGAAACTCCTGCAACTCCAGTACTGACGGGTCCTTTGGGCCTGGGCACAAGTGGAATGCCACGTCTCACGCTATAATCAGGCAACAGACAAGAACATTGGGTAAGTTTTCAAATAATAAAACATATTATAGAATCGAATATACATATTAAACATGAATGTATCGAACATAAATTAATAGATAACAGTAAAAGCATAATATCAAAATGATATTAATAAAAAATAATCACGTAGATTATCAAATTACATATTAAAAATCTTCAGTTACACATAGATAGTTATCCATTACAATACAATGGGTATTAAATTATGTCCTAATCAAGTAGATGGCCATGCTTGGTCATTCCCCAAAGAAGTCAATCCACCACGACGACAACTATGAGAGTTATGTCCAGATTGACCACATTTTTTACATCTTTGTCCCGGTCTTGATTTGCGTCAATCCATCTCATTTCTAAGTCGAGTTGATTTGGGTCGACCTTTAGATCGAAGCAATTGATGATCGGGTACCAATGTAATCGCCGGAGTTGGTAGCCACCATGATTCATCCTTAATGATACCTCAAGTAATCTCATACACCTTGTACAAAGTATGCATTTTATAAATACTATGCACATATTGAAAAGCGTCAAGTCTCTTGGAAGAACATGCTGCTATTGCATGAAAGCAAGGGAAATGCAACGCTTGAAATAGATCACAGTCACACGTGTCTTCTTGAAGGTTTAGGGAATATTTAACTCCACCTTGCTGTGTTATAGGGTTGAATGCCTCTTCGACCAAAAATCTGGTTGACTGTATATCAAATCAACAGACTTGGTGAGAGCTTGCCTTGAGCACGTTGACATTCCAACTTTTCATAAAATCATCAGACCAATCTGCCCCATGAACAAGTTTCTCATTTGCGTCATTCTTTCGATTAACAAAGTACTCTACCAATTTGTAATATGTCATCTGAACAAGTGCTATTATTAGTAGGTTTCGGCCACCTTTCAACACTCCATTCATACACTCAGATAAGTTCGTCTTCATATGACCAAATCTGTGGCGACCATCATATGCTAAACTTCATTGTTTTTTTGGAATCGAATTAATTCAATTTGCCATTTCGGGAGTAGCGGTCAACTTTTGTCAACCTAGCCTTAAATTTGTATGTCATTAGTTCATACCCTGATATTAAAATATTGAATGAGTTGGTGTTAGAAACTAAATTGTAGTTTGATAACTAGTATAGTAAACTCATAAACAATGTGAAATGTTTAACTACCTGTGTTAATCAGATATTTCTTTAGGGCCAGATTGCGAAAGGTACTATTAAAATTGCTACCAATATATCGAATGCAGAAAACATGATGCACATGCAATGACTGCCATCCCAGATGTGGATTCGCCACTGACTGTATGATGCCTTGATGTCGATTAGATATCAAGCACATGCCTTATTGTTGTATGACATGTGTTCAAATCAAGGCTAAGAACCAACTCCAAGCATCCTTTGTTTCCCCTTCAACAATGGCAAATGCAATTGGCAGAGGTTTTCTATCGCCATCCTGTGTTGTTGTAATTAATAGTTTATGACGATATTTACCATACAAATGAGTACCGTCAATCTGAATAATGAGCTTGCAGTATTAGAATCCAACAACACATGGTTTCAAAGTCCAAAACAAACGATGGAATACAAGTTTTGAACGGTCAACTCTATTGGTCTCGACATAATCAACAGTTTGCAACTCCACCACTGTGCCTGACATGTCTCTTTGCATGGCAAGTAACCATCTAGGCAATACTGCATAAGATTTATCTCAGTCTCTAAATACCTTGACAATGGCAATTTGTTTTGCCTTCTAAGCTTTTCGATAGGACACGTCATATCCGAATTGACATCGAACCCTTTCAATAATTAAGCATACAGGTACATCAGGTTTTTGCTTAACCATCTCCAGAATGCAAGAACAGATCATACGAGAGTCTAACTTCAGTTGATCTTGTGACATGACTGAATTGACACAGTTGTGAGGTCCATTATATTTTCTAATTTTTCACATGTTTGATTTCTTGCTTAGAATGACTCTGACCCTCCATTACAACCATCAGCAGCTCTAGGACACTTAACAGTTAGCCACTGTGTATCAGAATCATCAACCTTGTAATTCTGATGTCTAATAATGGAATAATGATTTAGGGCCAAATTGACAGTATCTTTAGAGGGAAATTGTAACCCGACATATAATTCTTCATCTAGACTCCAAATACCACGAGAATCTAATTCAAGCAAATTATCAAGTGTACTCAACGCATCCCAATTGATTTCAAAAAACTGAGGGCATGGAGGCACATACGTAGATTCAGGAGCAACTACCAATGGAGGGAGTAATTGTTGTATATTTACTTCAAGGCCAGATTGATCTTCTTCTAATCAGTGTCTATATCTTCACCTTCAGGCATCTCCCATTCATCATCACTTGTGTCAGATAATGCATATGTTATAAGCGAGTTATCGATTTCAAGGTCCAACCTAAATGAGCTCCCTTCAGGCATTTCAAACGTACCAACTTCTTGAGATTGTACTAGGACAGGAGCATGTGTCATGGAGAATTGAGTGTTGATAGGGTACAATGATTTAGTAAGATTAGAAGGACCATCTTGTAACCCTGTTTCAGAAGGAGTTTCAGCATGCTCATTGTGCTCACTTGTTTCTGTCTCGACATACAACTCCATAGAAGTTAAGTTAGGATGTTGATCAAAGCAATCAATCATGCAAGCAACGTCTTCATCATCTTTTAATGGAAGAGCTATCCATCTTAGAACATTACTCCATTGTGAAAATCTGTACACAACACTAGACATAGCTTGATTTTCTTCGAGCCTTAATTTTAAATGAATTCTCATTTTTAGAAGCTCAATAGTCGTATCACGCTGAATCATAATAAACTTGAGACGAGGACCTTTGTACATTAGACCCTCTTCACCTTCATACGTTCTCCCATTGTAGTAAATGAGAATAACAAGGTGTTTGGTTATCTTACACTTCTGAATAATATCAACACAAATAATTCAATTTTGTATAAACAAATTCCAAAAACCTACTAAATAACAATAAAACATATATAATAAATACACAATTAATAATAATAATAAAACAAATAATAAAAAATATAAATACAATCATAATCAATATAGGTAATAATAATAATAATAATAATAATAATAATAATAATAATAATAATAATAATACAATACACAATTAATATAGAAACTCAAAAACATAAATAATAATTCTAAAAATAAAACAAATATACAAAACATAATTAATATAATAACTCAAAAACATAAACAATAATTCTAACAATTAAAATATTCAGCAATATATATAACAATAATAATAATCTAATAATAGAAATACTTATAAATATGATTCTCTTACAAGTTACAGCCATAAGAGAGTTCGAGAGAGAGTTTAGAGAAGGTGAAATCTAGAAAGAAGGTGAAAATTTGAGAAATGAAGGAAGTTGCCGTGGGAGGAAGAGGGGAGGAGAAGTTATAGGGGTCAATGTAGGATACGTCAGAACGTTTGGCGTATCCAACGTGGATACGCCAGAACGCTTGGCGTATCCAACGTGCCACAGACAATCTTAAAAAATTTCACGGTGGCAAAAAAGATAGCATTCGGGTAAATAGTTTAAAAAAGATGGCAATTTGGTAAATATCTTCACTATTGAGAGTAGATTGGTCAAAAACCCTATGTCCACGTGTCAAAGACATATTTGTCTCGGATACACAATGACACACGTATGACACGCGTGTCATACACATTATTGAGTCTGATTAAAAAAATATTTATTTTAGTTTGGATACGTTGAGGATACTGATGGGATAATTAAAAGTTTCAAATCTAAGTGCGGGTTGTTTCAAGTAGTATATTCTCGGGAGTCCAAGGTTGATCCACAAGGAATTGATGAAGAGAAAATTATTTGAGGTAAGGAGAAGATTTGTCACAATACTAAAGGTAATAAAAGTTGTTCACAGATAAAACGGATTTACTTGGGTTAGGAGATCCACTCTTGGTAATAAATTAAAGACAAAATTATTTCTTTTAATAACTCAATTAAAATCATACATAATGAAGGTTCCAATCAGATGATTTAACATTCAAAGTTCAATTAAGATTATATATGTAATCATATTATAGTTCCAATAATTATCTACCAATACTTGTAAATGGTCTCAAGCATCTATTGTGCCAACATCTTGTCTACAATGAATTAAGATCTTCAATATACAAGAAAAGTTTCTAAATTGATCGGAAACAACATACAACACATATAATGATCACATAAAAATATATCATTTAAGCATAAGAAGGAAATTAATCTAACCTCAACTTATTACCAAAAGCTTTACCATTTCACCAAAGCAAAATGAAAATAAGTTACTCATGAATTAAGAAGAAAGAAAAAGAGAAGAAGATGATGATGAACATAACTTCAATTAAGAACAATAGAAAACTACACAAAGGAAAACTAATAACACAATAGCATAAACTAAACTAAGATCAAAGATAATCTGAATAAGCACCTAAGCTCCCTTTTTTAGAGCTCAAGGAGTGCAAGAAGACAATGGAGTTGTTAATGATGAGAAGTAAATGCCAAAATAGATGATGAATGAGCTGAAATTATATAGTTTCTTATCTCTCCGAAATGTCTCTGCTCTTAGCTCATGGTATGCGTCAGAATTTCATCAAGTGGTCTCATGAAAGTTCTAGAAAATTGTCTTAGCTTTCTATAGACACCAAGTTTAGTCAAATCCACCACCTATAGCCCGAGATATGACCCAATTACTGCTCATGGGTCAGACCCAACTCCAGCACCTCTGTTCTGACTTCCAAGGCCAATATTGCCTTCAAGGAATCCGAATAGTTGTAGATATAGGTCTTAACTTTCACTGGTAAAATTTCAGAATAGTTGAACTCTTATAGCCCGAGATATAGCCTAATGAGTGCATAGATGTCAAGCTGTCAAGTTCAAAACTCTAGATTTTGCTTCAACTCCAATTTGAGTTATCTAAACGTGTGTTCCCGATCTTGAGGTCTTCATAAAAGTTGTAGAAATTTGTCGTAGCTTTAAAACAAGACCAAAATCACATCCATTGGATATTTGTAACTCAAATTATAGCCAGTTTACTGAAAAATTCAAGTGAAAAAATTATACAATGAATGAAATATATTGCTATTAATGTGGCTCTTGCTATCAAGTGATAGTTATTAGAGAATTATCTTAACTTTCCAATAAGACCAGAATCACATTAATCAGATAATTGCAACTCAAATTGTGGCCACTTTACTTAAGAATACAATCACCTAAATTAATAATAATTCAAGTAATAATTTCTTCAATGATCCAATTAAGCTTAATTTCATAAAATGTGACAAAATTAACTTAATTAAGCCAAATTGAATCTTAAGAAGCCTAGTAAGAGGATTATAAATTAAATAAAATACATTGTTATCAAATTTCCTCACACTAAACTTTTACACTCTCGGGCAAAACACATAAAAAAAAACTAGAGAACAAAGAAAAACGACACAGACTCAAAGTTAAAAACTCTAAAAGATGTAATGAAACAAGAAGAGCAACCAGTCATTCAAGGGATCAAATCTTTAATGAGGTAATATTTTTTCACATCTCAAACCAACAAGTAAGGAAACTTCAGTTAAAAAGAACAAATCAAAAATGATAGATTCTCAAAAGATTCACTCTCAATCCTTCAAACATTCAAAATGTAAGTATTTCACTCAATTCAACTTACAAAAAATTGCATTACCATAAGCTTACTTATCTTCTACTTCTCCACTACTTAGAACACATGCACACACAAATCATGAAGACTTTATTCAAGGTTGTAATGGGGTCATGGTAAAGGAAAGATGATAATATGGATATGAAAAGATAAATACCAAAGAGAATAAAAGAGCATTATGGTACAGTTAGAGTGAAGAAGATATTTGAGAACATTCATCATAAAGGACAATGACCAATATTTGACTAATATTTTGTTGAAGATCAATACCAAATTGGTGAGTTGAATTCATTATTAGGCATAAACCTTCTCCTTCTCTTCCTATTGTTTCCAAGCATCCATCTTTATTCTAGGTATGGATATGTCACATGATGTATCAAGAGACTCTGATAATCCTTTGATTACAGCGATGATCAGCTCTCTTTTTTTTTTTTTGAGAACATTTTGCACGCACACCCCCCACTTGTTCAAGAACAAGATCAATGCTCTCTTATTCCCTAAGGTTGAGTAAAAACATATTTTTTTTAAAGGCACATAATGAGCTAAAAATAAGAAATGGTCAAATAAACTCAAAGGGATTACACAAGGGAAAATATACAAGGATTGCTATTTAGTCAAAGTAGCTATTTCAAAATGCCTCAATCATATTTATGTATGCATGTGAAAATGTAGCCTTAAAAAAATCACACAAGAAAGAAAAGAATTGTATAAATGTTCAATCCATTCATCAATAGACTCAAAATCTCACAAGACATATTTTTATCATTTTCAATCCATCAATTCAACATTCATATCCAAGCATGTAATTTTTAAGAAAGAATAAAATTTATGTTATGACCCAAAATATGCTTTTCGTTACTTCTAAAATAATTATTTCCTTAACTAAGATGAGTCTCAAGAGTAAAATTACCTCTAGGGCAAAATTTACTCCTTACTCTGTCATCCTTAATTGGTTTGGTTGTAGGTTTCTGACAGTCATCTCATTAAATATACTTTTCAATTTAAATGCATCTCAGGAGTAAAATTACTCATTACTCTATCATTATTAATTGGTTTAGTAAGTTCATGACAATCATATCATACTTCTATACTTTTTTTTGGGTAACTATCCTTCCCCCCAACCAGATCACAACATTATCCTCAATGTTTAAAATATAGATGAGTAAAGGATAGAAGATATTACCTGTTTGGAGAAATTTGACACAAATTTAAACAGAAATAAAGTACGATAAATAAAATCAAAGGTAAATGAAAGTTATAAACGAAGTGTCAAGTCTGGCTTTCTTTTCTTGCTGCTTCCCTTACTGCTTTCTGTTGTCCAATCTATCTGAGCTATTGTTGAATCGGGTTTATAAACAAAAGCTTCTAATTTATCAATCAACTCATCAATAGCGGAAGCAGAGATAAGAAGTTGTTTTGCTGACGGTGTGATAAATTTCTATTCTACAGCATGGTAAAGAAAAAGTAACAAAATATCAAAGAAATTATTTACATTCAACAAACCTATGAGTTTCTGGTGGATGTTCAGTTAGGTCCAAGAGGAAATTTGAAAAATTTCTTCTAAAGTACCAAAATCACTTGGTAAGGCAATAAATGCATCAGAGTTGTCAAGCATTACCTTCATTTGTTCATGCATAAATGATACCTTAAGTTCCTCCCCAATTGTCTTTCCAGTAATGTTCTGTTGAGTGAAAGATCCAGGAATGACACCTAAAACCTGACTATCTCCTATAAAAGCAACAAGTGATACAGCTCCTATTAACCCACAGCAACCTCCCTCATATACAACATGAATATTTCTCGCAGTAAGTGATCAACCAAGATTAGTAGTTGTGTTTACAAACTCTAAACCCTTCCCATATTTAGACCCACAAAATACACATATATTTTTAAGTCGACGAGCAGAAATACCTTTCATTTCCATACTCACCTTTTATTTGAATGATTCTGAGTTAGAGGAAAGTGGAGAAAATGAAATGTATAAATAGGAAAAAGAGTAGAAAGGATAATAATAGCACCTATAAGGGTAGGTTGACTGTTGTCAGAAAAGTTTGAAATTAAGAAACACCAAATCTTTTTTTTTGTGTTTTTTTTAACTTCAAGAAAACCATCAGGGTAAAGAAGTCTAGAAACCCCTGAAGGACCCTGCTCAAAAGATCGTCTGTCAAAAAAAAATACAATAAAATCATACAAAGATAATAAATGAGGACATACCTGTATGTACAGTTTTCATAGCGTATCTTTATATTGCGCGTTATGAGTGCAGTAGTGGCATGTCCATTTATTCGAAGAAAAGAGAAAGAAGAAACCATCGTGGGTTTCCATCCTGGGTCTGGAACCTGGAGAGCTCTCACTTGGGCTCACAACATCAATAAAGATGCTAAAATCTGAAACTTGTAATGTCCACGATCCAGAACGTCTCATCCCAGAGCGCTGAGAGCCCCTTCTAATAAAAGAGAGGATTAAGCTCAGATGCCTCATGCGCTTTGGTTGCTGCGAGTTACTTCTCACTAATAACCAGAGTGGGACGCTTCTGCCTGTCCATTAACTCCACAGTGCCTAGATGGTAAACATTAGGTTATTGAATGCGGCTCTCTACAGAGCAAGGTACACGAACTTTTTTTAAAGACCAGCGTGCAATGGTCCACCCAAGTTAATGACAAGTCAATCAAAGGCTGGGGCTTCACAACTAATTAAAGTCATGGTACTCTTTTCGGATTGCCCTTGTTAAAAAAAAATTCATTTTTTTTGAAAGATGATGAAGAAGAAGATAATATGTACAGTTTGTTGTGGATATGACTCACATCTGCCTCTAGTTTCACGTCCAGAAATGGCTTAAACGCCTTCTATGAGTCGATGATAAGTTTCTCATCTAATTTTCTTATAAATTGACAAACAGTGTCTTTTAGAGTCAGAATCCTAAAACTGTAATGCTTTTGTTCATCCAAGAAGAGACTCCACAAATTAAAAAGTTCACGTTGCACAACTCCATAAGAATACGTATCAAGAGTCAATAAGAGATCATTTAATAACTCCTTACTCAGTTCATTCTTAATGAAGAAAATTTTCTCTTCTCTGTTTGTGGAAACCATCCCCAAAGAACAATATTGCTTGTTATAATTCCATCGTGCACATATGTGACAAACTTGTAATATTTTTGTTATTCTCCTTTTAGAATATGAACTTTTATTAAGACCTGGCATGTACGAGTCAAATGAAATTAAAGACTCATCTGCTAGTCAGACCTTTGCTTCAATTATCCACTGTACATCTTCTGAAATACCCTTGTGCATTAACAATCTCAATCTTTCACATCTAGTTTCGTAAATTTTTGTTAGAGCATTTTGAGGAAGAAAAGAAAAATGTTTTCTCAGGTTTGAAAGAATAATATCCATTTTGATGGAAAATAATCAATTATTTTAGGAAACTGATAAAAAACTAAGCGACTTGAGAGTCATGGAGTACCGTCATCCACCATTTAACCAGGGAGCTAAAGAACTGTAAAACAAAATAAAGTCACAAAATTAGAGTAAATTTTTCTCATAACAAGGATCAGAAAGGGGAATGAATTCTACCTCAGCAGCTTGATTTTCCAGAAATGGTTTAAGTCTTTGTCTATTGACCTTAAACACATTACCATTTCTAGGATTCTTAATGTCTATGGCCCCATAATGATACACATGTTTGACAATGAAAAGGCCAATCCACCTAGATCTCAATTTTTCAGGGAATAAGTGAAGATGAGAATTATAAAGCAGAACTTTTTGACCAATTTTAAAAGATTTTCTTAAAATTAATTTGTCATGAAAAACTTTAGTTCTATCTTTATAAATTTTTGAGTTTTCATATGCATCATTTCTCAATTCCTTAAGTTCATTTATTTACAATTTGCGTAACCTGCAAGCATCATCAAGATTTAAATTGAAAGCTTTAATGACCCAAAATGCTTTATGCTTCAATTCTACAGGTAACTGACAAGGTTTTCCATAGACTAACCGATAGGGTGACATGCTTAAAGATGTTTTAAAAGCAGTACAGTAAGCCCAAAGTGCATCATTTAGTCTTAAAGACCAATCTTTACGATTTGGGTTAACCGTTTTTTTCAAAATTTGTTTAATTTTCCTATTTGCTAATTATACTTGTCCACTTGTTTGAAGGTGATAAAGAGTGATAACTTTATGGGTAATGCCATATTTTTTCATTAAAGATTCAAATGATTTATTGCAAAAATGTGTTCCCCCTCGAGGGATTTTAAATAGACTTAAGAAATTTTCTTTAAAAAATTTGACAACAGTTTTATGATCATTTCGTCGACATGGAATTACCTCAATCCATTTTGAGACATAAACAACTGCAACCAAAATATACAAAAATCCAAATGAGGATGAAAATGGACCCATGAAATCAATTCCCCAACAATAAAAAATTTCAATGATAAGGATAGGGTTCAGAGACATCATATTTCTTTTAGAAATGAAACCTAATTTCTGACAATTTTCACAACTTTTGCAAAAGGTATAACTGTCTTTAAATAAAGTGGGCCAATAAAATTCACACTGTAAGATTTTTGCAGCTGTGTTCTTTGAAGAAAAGTAACCTCCACATGCTTCTGAGTGACTAAATTTAATGACACTACCTACCTCATTGTTGGGTACACATCTCCAAAAAATTTAATCAAGATAATATTTGAACAAATATGGGTCATCCCAATAAAAAAATTTCACCTCAGTCAAATTTTTTTTTCTGTCTTGATTCGACCACTAAGACAGCATTTTTTCCTGTTACAAGAAAATTGAATATGTTAGCAAACCAAGACATGAAATTGACAGAATATAAAAATTCATTAGGAAAAGAATCATTGATAGGTGTGCTATCAAAATGTGAGTCTGTTGTAACTCTGGACAAATGATCTGTAATAACATTTTCGGCTCTTTTCTTATCTTTTATTGTGATGTTGAATTCTTGAAGCAACAAGATCTACCGTATCAACCTAGGTTTGACATCCTGCTTAGACATTAAATATCTAACAACAGCATGATTAGTAAACAACAGTAGAAGAACTTATTAAATGAGCTCGAAATTTGTCCAATACAAAAATTACAGAAGTAGTTCTTTTTCAGTAGTGGTATAATTCATTTGTACACTATTTAAAGTTCAACTTACGTAACAAATCACATGAGGCTTACCTTCCTTTCTTTGGCCTAAAACAAAGCCAACAACAAAATCACTTGCATCACACATTCATTCGAAAGGTAAAGACCAGTCAAGAGATTGCATGATAGAAGCTGATGTTAGAAGACTAATTAATTTTTCAAAAGATTTTTGGTATTCTTGAGTTCAATCAAATGGTGTATCTTTTATCAAAAGATTGCAAAATGGTCTAGATATGACACTAAAGTCCTTAATGAATCTTCGATAGAATCCTGCATGTCCTAAAAAGGAACGAACTTCTTTGACTGTTTTTGGGGAAGACAAATGAGCAATTAATTCAACTTTGATTTTATTAACTTCAATTCCTTCAGAAGATATCACATGACTGATAACTCCATAAAATGGTGTTATTATGACCCTATATATGTGCTGTATTGATTGCTTAGTCTTTGTTATTAGGCATATTTAGAAGATTTTAAGCTAAATTCATTGATTTCAACTGTGATATCTTCCTATATGTTTTATGAGCAAATTGGTATAATTCTTCCATTGATTATGTGAACTCACTATTGTCATTAATCTAGTGACTTCTTAATTGCAGAAAGGGCTCAAAATGAGACCAATGATCAAGGATTTGGAGCTGCAAATGAAGAGAAAGCACCAGAAGTTGTTCAGCACCTAGCGCCGCGGCGTGGGCAAGTTAGTGTCGCGACGTAATGCATTCCCATTGTTCAGGCAGAAGCTGCGTGTTTTGGAGTGTTGCAGTATTAATAATTTACGTCGCGACATGCTTGACCTAATTTTACCACGTGTCGCGGTGTAGCATGTGTAGCGCCGCGACATAAGACAGTTTTCTGAGGCACTATATATACTGTTTTATCAGATTTTAAAAAGAGAACATTTTTGTTTAAAAAGCACAGCTGCTAGGGTTCATTTCTGAGACGAAAGGGAAGCTAAATGGATCAAAGTTGGAGGTCAAATCATTCCACAAGGAGGATTCAAGCACAAAGGACCATCATTGTTGAGCTTGTAACTTCTTCTCCTTCCACCTCCTCTCTATTCAGATCATTGCAATGAGTATTTATGTTTTATTTTCGTTTGTCATGAGTGGCTAGTATGTGTATAGGGATTTCTTTTGATCCTTCTATGAATATTGATGATTTTGTAAACTTTTAAGTTAATATATATGGTTAGGAATTGTTCAATCATATTGCATCTAATGCTTTTGAATATTTGGTCAATGTTTAATATGTTTTGATTAAATTTAATGATTCTAGACATAGAAGATTGGATTTAAGATCATAAATATGGTTGATGTATGTTTAATTTCATTTAATTGACTTGAATAAATTAATTAGCTAATAGGATAGAAATATACCTATTAGTCATGCATGGCTATTATTGAGACTTGCTCTTAATGAGTGAAATTTAATCTAGATCTCATGGACACATAGAGACTAGGTAAACGAAGCATGATTAAATAACCTAGACATAAACTTTTAATTAGAAATGATTTTCAAGCCAACAAATTCCATATCATGTATGTTGATAAAGAGGTTTACATATTATCAATTGAAGTAGAAGGTGAAGAAGGATTCCATATTCTTTAATCAACAACAATAATTCTGATTAGTTAGCATTTAAATCTTTCCATAGTTTAAGCACAACTTCCTTTAATTTGAATGTCCTTAGATAGAAGTTATTAAACTATTGGTTAATAATTAGTTCTGAATTAGTAATAGTCCTCGAGAGAACGATATCGGACTCCTGACTTCACTACAAGTACGACCTGTGCACTTGCGGTAAGCAAAAGAGTGAATAAGTTTTTGGCGCCGTTGCCGGGAACTACGACATAATTTCTGTAGAACTAATATTAACGAGTTTAATTAGTTCTAGTCTAAGTTTTTTGTGTGCATATTATTTTAAGTTTCAATTCTTTATTTGTTTTTGACAAGTTCGAAGATGGCGGAAGAAGCCGCTTTGCATGAGGTGGAGGTTGAGGACGAGAGCCGCTCAAGGCCACTGAGGGAGTTTGCTACTCCGCAGATGGATAATTTACAATCTAGCATTAGACATCCTGCCATACGAGCAAACAACTTCGAGATTAAGCCGACCATCATCCAAATGATCTAAGCTTCAGTACAATTTGGCGGCTTATCCAATGAAGATCCAAACATGCATATCTCAAAATTCCTAGAGATTTGTGACACGTTTAAGCATAACGGAGTATCTAATGATGCTATCCGTTTAAGGCTATTCCTTTTCTCTTTAAGAGATAAAGCCAAAAGCTAGTTGCATTCTCTTCTAGCTGGATCAATTACAACTTGGGCGGAGGTATGTACCAAGTTTTTGAACAAATATTTTCCTCCGGCTAAGACTGTAGAGATAGTGAATGATATTACATCATTCACCCAGACTGACTCAGAATCCTTATATGAAGCCTAGGAAAGGTATAAAGATCTGTTAAGAAGGTGCCCACATCATGAGATACCACCTTGGCACCAGATTTATTCGTTTCATAAGGGCTTGCTCCCCCACCACCGTCCAATTGTTGATGCTGCAGTCGAAGGCTCTTTGTTAAGCAAATCTTTCGATGATGCCTTCCAACTCTTAGAAGAATTAGCTGCTAATAGCTATCAGTGGCCTGCCACAAGGAACACTCCACGGAGGGTAGCAGGAGTGCATGAAGTAGATGCCTTAACCTCACTAACAGCACAGGTTCCGGCATTGGCAAGCAAGATGGACAATATAGGACAACAGAGATCTCAGCAAAGCCCATTTGTCCTCTGTGACAATTGTGGGGATAATCATGTGAGTGATAGGTGCCTTGGTATGTCTAAAAGTGCACATTATGTTGGCAACTATCGCTCCCAACCGAATAACCCCTACTCCAATCAATATAATCCTGGATGGAAGAATCATCCAAATTTCTCTTGGAGGGATATCAAGGAGCCTCTTCTTCAGCGCCTGGAGCTGAACGACCTTATAATCCTCCTGGATTCCCCTCACAACCCAGACAGCAATACCAAGATAAGAAATCATCTCTTGAAGATATGTTTATGCAGTTGAGGGTGAAAATTGATACCTTCATGACAAAGACTGAAGCTCACTTGGCAAAGAATGATTCAGTGATACAGAGCCAATCGGCTTCTATGAGGGCTTTGAAAACACAGGTGGGGCAATTAGCAAATGCAATTAATAATAGACCCCCTGGCACATTTTCGAGTGATACAGTCAATAATCCCAAAGGCTCCTCAACTGATCATTGTAAGGCGATCTCACTAAGAAGTGGGAAGGATATTGAAGGTAATCCGAAGACAAAGTTGTTGGAAGAAGAGGTTGATGGTAAAGACCAAGAGAAGGTGGGCGATGAAAGCCCAAAAGATGGAGAAGCTGTCCAAAGAAAAGTGGAAGAAAAGAAAAATGAGGAGAAGGCCGATAACAAGAAGGTAGAGAGCAGGCCTTATGTTCATCCTTCACCTTTTCCAAGTAGGTAAATTAAGCATAAGATGGATAAGTAGTTCAAGAAGTTTTTAGAAGTTTTCAAGAAACTTCACATAAACATCCTTTTTGCTGAAGCCTTAGAGCAGATGCTCAGTTACGTCAAGTTCATGAAAGATATTCTTTCAAAGAAACGTAAGCTGGGCGAGTTTGAAACGGTTACATTATCTGAAGAATCCAGTGTCGTCTTGTTACAGAAGCTTCCCCCCCAAGTTGAAGGACCCGGGGAGCTTTACTATTCCATGTGCCATATGAGAGAGCTTCCTAGGCCAGGCATTGTGCGATATGGGGGCAAGTATCAATCTCATGCCCCTATCCATATTCCAGAGGCTAGGCTTGGGGGAATGCAAGCTCACATCCGTAACCCTCCAGCTAGCCGAACGTTCGTATACATATCCTAAGGGAATTGTGGAGGATGTCCTGGTGAAAGTGGACAAATTCATATTCCCTGCAGACTTCGTGATTCTGGATATGGAAGAAGATCAAAGGGTGCCTTTGATCCTAGGTAGACCGTTCTTAGCCATAGGAAGAACTCTCATAGATGTGCAAGAATTGACTATGACGGTTCAAGATCAAGAGGTAACTTTCAACATTTTTAAAGCAATTAAGTTTCCTCAAGATCATGAAGAGTGTTCTTATGTTGGGGTATTGAATAACATCATTGATGACGTATTCCAAGCAAATACTCTCGAGGATTCTCTTACCATGGCTTTGTCTTCATCAATTGATAACGATGAAGATGCTAGGGATGATGTGTTGGATTACATCAAGCACCTTGATGCGGTCCTTAAGCAATACCAGTCGCCTAAGTTTGAAACCTTGGAGTCTGACCCAACAAAGAAAGCACCTAAGCCTTCCATTGAGGAACCTCCAAGGCTAGAGCTAAAGTTGTTGCCTAACCATCTGCATTACGCTTATTTAGGAGCAACCTCCACCCTGTCGGTAATTATATCGTCTGCCCTCTCAAAAGATCAAACAGATAAACTTCTCCGTGTGCTTAGAAAATACAAACATGTTATTGGATGGACTGTTGCCGATATTCAAGGCATTAGTCCTTCCATATGTATGCACAAGATCTTGTTTGAGGACAATCAGAGAGGTGTTGTGGAACTCCAAAGGAGGTTGAATCCGATAATGAAAGAAGTGGTGAGGAAGAAGATAATCAAGTGGTTGGATGCAGGGATAATATACCCTATTTCTGACAGCCCCTGGTTATCCCCAATTCAGTGCGTACCAAAGAAATGTGGCATGACGGTAGTCACAAACGAAAATAATGAGCTTATCCCTTCTCGCAAGGTTACAAGATGGAGGGTATGCATGGACTACCGCAAACTGAATAAGGCCACACGAAAAGACCACTTCCCGCTTCCTTTCATTGACCAGATGTTAGATCGTTTGGTAGGGAAGGCCTATTATTGCTTCTTGGATGGTTATTCTGGATATAACCAAATTGCTATAGCCCCTGAGGATCAATAAAAGACAACATTTACTTGTCCTTATGGTACATTTGCATTTAGAAGGATGCCATTTGGGCTGTGTAATATTCCCGTGATGTTTCAACGTTGTATGATGTCCATCTTCGCGGATATGATTGAGCATGGCCTAGAAGTGTTTATGGATGACTTTTCAGTATTTAGGGATGATTACAATAGTTGTTTGTAAACCTTATCATCTGTGCTGAAGAGGTGTGAAGAAACCAACCTCGTCCTAAATTGGGAAAAGTGCCACTTTATGGTCTAAGAAGGCATAGTTCTTGGCCATAAGGTTTCTATAAAGGGGATGGAGGTTGATAAGGCAAAGATTGAGGTAATAGATAAGCTACCTCTGCCAAATTCTGTGAAAGGAATCCACAGTTTTCTTGGCCATGCGGGTTTCTATAGGAGATTTATTAAGGATTTCTCAAAGATAGCCAAGCCTCTGTGCAACCTTCTGGAGAAAGACATCCAGTTTACCTTCGATGATTCATGTCAGGTTGCATTTGAGGAGTTGAAAAAGAAACTGGTCTCAGCACCAATAATTATCACTCCAGATTGGGAATTACCATTTGAACTCATGTGCGATGCCAGCGACTATGCTGTGGGTGCAGTGTTGGGTCAGAGAAAGGATAAGGTGTTTTGCTCCATTTATTATACGAGCAAAACACTAAATGATGCCCAACTAAACTACACCATAACAGAAAAAAAGTTGTTGGTCGTGGTCTTTGCATTTGATAAGTTTCGAGCTTATTTGGTGGGGACTAAGGTAATTATTTATAATCACCACTCCGCCATTAAGTATTTGGTCAGCAAGAAAGATGCAAAACCACGTTTTATCAGGTGGGTTATGTTATTACAACAATTTGATCTGGAGATCCGTGACAAGAAAGGTGCAGAGAATCAAGTTACAGATCACCTTTCAAGGCTTGAGAATGAAGACCATCAAGTTGAACCGCTTATAATTAGGGAAACATTTTCGGATGAACAACTTTTTGCAACCACCGCTCAATCATGTGCATGGTATGCTGACATGGTTAACTACATTGTGTGTGGTGTCTTGCCTCATGATTTAACTTCTCACTAGAAAAAAAAATTCTTGCATGATGTCATGCACTACATTTGGGACGAGCCATTTTTGTTCAAACAGTACTCTGACCAAATGCTTAGGAGGTGTGTACCTACGGAAGAAATAGAGCAGATCCTGGATCAATGTCATGCTTCTCCGTATGGTGGACACTATAGTGGTGAGAGGACAACTGCTAAGGTGCTCCAATCTGGCTTTTATTGGTCATCTCTTTTTAAGGATGCATATTTCTTTGTGCAGAGATGTGAGCGGTGTCAAAAGTTGGGTAATATCTCAAGAAGGAATGAGATGCCCCTAAATTTCATCTTAGAAGTTGAGGTCTTTGACATCTGGGGCATAAATTTCATGGGTCCTGATGGGATATAATTATATAGTTTCAAACCCAAGTGTAGGTTGTCTTAAGTAATAAATTCTCGGGAGTCCGAGGTCGATCCACAGGGAATTGATGAAGGAAAACTAATTAATTGAGGTAAAGAAAAGATGTGTCACAAAATTAAAGATGATATGAGTTGTTCACAAAGGAAAAGGATTTGCTTGGGTTAGGAGATCCACTCTTGGTAATAAATTAAAGATAAGATTATTTCGTTTTATAACTCAATTGAAATCATGCATAATGAAGATTCCAATCGGAAGATTTAACATTCAAAGTTCAATTATGTAATCATATAATGGTTCCAATAACTATCTACCAATACTTGTAAATCGTCAAAAGCATCCACTGCTGCCAATCCTATTGTCTACAATGGATCAAGATATTCATTATACAAGAAAAGTTTCTAAATTAATTGGAAACAACATACAACTCATATAAAGATCACATAAAAATATATCATTTAAAGCACAAGAAAGAAATTAATCTAACCTTAACTTATTACCAAGAGCTTCACCTTTTCACCCAAGCAAGATGAAAATTTAGTTACTCATAGACAAGAAGAAAGAAAGAGAGAAGAAGAGAAAGATGAACATAACTTCACTTAAGAACAAGAGAAAATTACAACAAAGGAAGCAATCAACATACAAATATTAAAGTAAAATCTAGACTAACACTAAGCTAACACCCTCAAATGATCAGCCATTACCTCTTTTTATAGAATTAGAAGAGTACAAATAGCCAAAAGAGATTATGGATGATGATAACAAAATGATAAAAGAGATAAATGGTAGGTGGATTCTTGTCTCCGAAATGTTTCCCTTCTGAACTCATGGCATGCGTCATTTTTGAGTCAAGTGGTCTTCATGAAAGTTCTAGCACATTGTCTCAGCTTTCCAGAGACACCAAGTTTAGCCAAATCCAATAACCACAGCCCAAGATATGGCCCAATTACTACTCATGGGTCAGGCCCAACGTCAGCACCTCTGTTCTGACTTCTAAGCCCAATATCACCTTCAAGGAATCCGAACTAGCTTTTGTGTTCTTCATGAAAGTTGTAGATATGGGTCTTAACCTTCCACTGTCAAAATTTCAGAATTATTGAACTCCAATAGCCCGAGATATAGCCTAATGAGTGCATAAAGGTCAAGCTGTCAGGTTCAAAACACTAGATTTTGCTTCAACTCCAATTTGAGTTATCCAAACATGTGTTTCTGGTCTTGAGGCCTTCATGAAAGTTGTAGAAATTTATCTTAGCTTAAAAACAAGACTAAAATCACATCCATCGAATATTTGTAACTCAAATTATAGCCAGTTTTCTGAAAAAGCCAAGTAAGAAGGTTATACAATGAATGAAATATATTCTTATTAATGTATTCTTGATAGCAAGTGAATAGTTATTAGAGAATTATCTTAACTTTCCAACAAGACCAGAATCACATTAATCAGATAATTACAACTCAAGTTGTGGCCACTTTACTTAAGAATGCAATCACCCAAATTAATGATAATTCAAGCAATAATTTCTTCAATGATCCAATTAAGCTTAATTTCATAAAATGTGACAAAATCAACTTAATTAAGCCAAATTGAACCTTAAGAAGCCTAGTTAGAGGATTATAAAATGCATAAAATACATTGTTATCAAATTCCCCACATTAAACTTTTGCACTCCCAAAGCAAAACACATAAAAACAAAAAAACTAAGGAACAAAAAAAAAAAACAAAAAAAAAAATGACTCGGACTCAAAAGCTAAAAATTTAAAAGATTTAATGAAGCAAGAAGAGCAACCGGTCATTCAAGGGAACAAAGCAATTTTTTTTTTGAGGTAATATTTCTTCACATCTCAAACCAACAGCAAGGAAACTTCAGTTAAAAGAACGAATCAAGAATGATAGATCCTCTCAAGATTCACTCTTAATCTTTCAAGCATTAAAAAGGTAAGTATTTCACTCAATTCAACCCATGAAAAATTACACTACCATAAGCTTGCTTATCTTCTACTTCTCCACTACTCAGAACACATGCACACAAAAATCAAGAGGACTTTATTCAAGGTTGTAACGGGGTCAAGGTAAAGAAGGAGGGATAATATGGACATAAGAAGATAAATACCAAAGAGAATAAAAGAGCATTATGGTATAGTTAGAGTGAAAAAGATATTTGAGAACATTCATCAATAAGGACAATGACCAATATTTGACTAATGTTTTGTTGAAGATTAATCCCAAATTGATGAGTTGAATTCATTGTTAGGCATAAACCTTCTCCTTCTCTTCCTGTTGTTTCCAAGCATCCATCTTTATTCTAGATATGGATATGTCACATAGTGTATCAGATGGTCAGCTCTTTCTTTCTTTTCTTTTCTTTTTTTTTTCGTTTTTTTTTACTTTTTTGCTTTTTTTTTTTTACACACACACACCCCCACACTTGTTTAAGAACAAAGTCAATGCTCTCTTATTCCCTAAGGTCAGGTAAAAACATGTTCCTTTTTTTTTCTTTTTTCTTTTTTTTAAAAGGTACGTAATAAGCTAAAAACAAGAACTAGTCAAATAAGCTCAAATGGGTTACACAAGGAAAAATATACATGGATGGCTATTTGGTCAAAGTAGCTATTTTAAAATGCCTCAATCATATTTATGTATGCATGTGAAAATGTAACCTCAAAAAGAATCAAAGCAAGTTCTAGAGTAACATTTTCACAGGTGAAAATCACACAAGAAAGAAGAGAATGGTACAAATGTTCAATCCATTCATCAATAGGCTCAAAATCTCACAAGGCATATTTCTATCATTCTCAATCCATCAATTCAACATTCATATCCAAGCATGTGATTTATAAGAAAGAAGAAAATTTATGCTATGACCCAAGATATGCTTTTTGCTACTTCTAAAATGGTTTTTTTTTTCTCAACTATGATGCGTCTCAAAAGTAAAATTACCTTAAGGGCAAAATTTACTCCTTACTCTGTCATCCTTAATTGGTTTTGTTGTAGGTTTCTGACAGTCATCTCACTAAACATACTTTCTTCAACTAAAATGCGTCTCAGGAGTAAAATTACTCCTTACTCTGCCAATATTCATTGGTTTAGCAAGTTCATGAAAATCATATCATACTTCCCTACTTTTTTTTTAACTATCCTTATCCTTCCCCCCAACCAGATTACAACATTGTCCGCAATGTTAAAATATAGATGAGTAAAGGATAGAAGATATTACCTGCTGGAGAAATCTGACACAAATTTAAACCAGAAACAAATGACGATAAATAAAATCAAACCCATTAAAGATGAAGTGTCAGATCTGACTTTTTTTTCTTTGCTTCCCTCACTGCTTCCTGATGACCAATTTATCGAGCTAGGACCTTATCGGTTCATACTCGAAAGCTTCTAATTTATCAATGAGCTCATCAATAGTGGAGGCAGAGATAAGAAGTTTTCTTCCGAAGGAGTGATAAATTTTGCTCCACTGACTTTATCAAGAAAAAATAACAAAAGATCAAAGAAATTATTAACATTTAACAAACAATGGGTTTATGGTGGATGTTGATTGGGCCCAAGAGACAATTTGAAAAATTTCTTCCAAAGTACCAAAACCACCTGGTAAGGCAATGAATGCATCGAGTTGTCAAGCATTGTTTTCATTACGCCATGCATAGATGATACGAATTTCTTCTCCAACTGTCTTGCCGGTGATGTTATTTTGAGCTAAAGATGTAGGAATGACACCTAAAACCCGACATTTGTCTCCTAGAAATGCAGAGAGTGATACAGCCCCCATTAACCCACGACAACCACCCCATATACAACATGAATATTTCTTTGCAGCAAGTGTTCGACCAAGAACGGTAGTGCGTTTGCAAACTCTAAACCCTTCCCATAACTTGACCCACAAAAACACAGACATTTTTAATGTTACGAACAGGAGGTCCCATAATTTCACCTTCCTCCGAATGATTATGAGTTGGAGGAAAGTGAAGAGAATGAAGTGTTTAAATAGGGAAAAGAAGGAAAAAATAATCATAGCACCTATATGGGTAGGTTGGTCATGTTGTCGAAAAAGTTTGAAAATAAAAAACAGAATTTTTTTTTCTTTTTCCTTTTTTTTCACTATTTGATTTTTTTTTTTTTTTTAACTTCAAGAAAACCATCAGGGTAAAGAAGTCTAGAAACCCCTGAAGGACCCTGCTCAAAGGATCGTCTGTCCAAAAATCAAAATACAACAAAATCATACAAAGATAAAAGAAATATAATAATAAACGAAGACATACCTGTATGTACGGTTTTCATGGCGTATCTTTATACTGCGTGTCATGAATGCGTAGTGGCATGTATTTGAGTTGCGTGTCACCGAGTGCAACATATGAATTCCACAAGGATTGCCGAGGCGACAACAAGAACCTTTGAATCCTTTCCGTCACGCTTACGGAAGAAACGCCCTCTCTATCTTCCCGCAAACCTAATTAAAGGCACGTATTCTAAGAAGATGGTACGACCGCAGCCGGTCGAACTCGCCATAGAGACCTACTAATTAAAGTAAGTATACAACTCGGATAATGTTTTCGTTCACCGTAAAGACGGGACGCTTCTTTCGTCCATCGGCGCTAGCTGAGCCTTGGTTCCAAGAACGGGAATGTAGCACACGGCTCTCTACTGAGCATGGCACACGAACTTTATTTACATCTTGGCGTGTGAAGGTCTCCTCCAAAGTCTATGACAGACGGGCATCACTTGAGGGCTCCTAATCTAATTAAAGACCAAGTACAACCGTAGTTTCGCCCTCTATTTTTTTTTTTTAAGTTGTGAGAAACCTGATGAAAGATGGGTGTATACTCACTTGAGATTGGGATGGAGGTAGTCTGCTCTTTCGGCTTTGGGCCAAAGCATTGTTGACCAGTATTAGACTCATTCAAGACCAACGCAACATAGGGCTCCCAAAAGGGACAAGTGACCATAATACGACTGGCTGCCTCACATGTGGGATACAATCTACCTTCTTTGTTTTTCAATTAAGAAGGTGGATCGGAGATGCATGCATTTCCCCATTCACGTTGTGTGTTACCAAAGCCAAACCCAAGATGTATACATACTTTTTCTTTTTTTTTTTTTTTTTTTTTTTTCTTTTTTTTTTTTCTTTCTTTTTTTTTTTTTTTTGATTTTTTTTTCTCTTTTTTTTTAAACATGAAGAAGAAGAAGAAGAAGAAGAAGAAGAAAAAGAAGAAAATATGTACATGTTGTTGTGGATGTGGCTCACATCTGCCTCTGGTTTCACGTCCAGAAACGGCTTAAACGCCTTCTATGAGTCGAGGATAAGCTTCCCATCCAATTTTCTTATAAATTGGCAAACAGGGTCTTTTAGAGTCAGATTCCCAAGACTATATTGCTTTTGTTCATCCTTGAAGAGATTCCACAAATTAAGAAGTTCACGATGCACCAAACCACAAGAATGCGTATCAAGAGTCAATAAGATATCATCTAATGACTCTTTACTCAGTCCATTCTTAATGAAGAAAATTTTATCTTCTCTGTTTTTGGAAACCATCCCCAAAGAAAGATTTTATCTTCTATGCCTTGGTTTGCGCATATAGTCAATTTTCTCGTAACAAGAAAGATGCCGCCTCAATGGTCATATCAAGACAGAAAAAAGTTTTTGACTGAGGTGAAAAATTTTTATTGGGATGACCCATATTTATTGCTTTTTGCTCTTTGTCAAAAAGGCGTTAAAGACAGAAACGCCTTTTTGCTCATAGAAGGCGTTTAAGCCGTTTCTGGACGTGAAACCAGAGGCAGATGTGAGCCACATCCACAACAACATGTACATATTTTCTTCTTTTTTTCTTCTTCTTCTTCTTCTTCTTCTTCATGTTAAAAAAAAAGAGAAAAAAAATCAAAAAAAAAAAAAAAAGAAAAAAAAAAAAAAAAAAAAAAAAAAAAAAAAAAAAAAAAAAAAAAAAGAAAAAGTATGTATACATCTTGGGTTTGGCTTTGGTAACACACAACGTGAATGGGGAAATGCATGCATCTGATCCGCCTTCTTAATTGAAAAACAAAGAAGGTAGATTGTATCCCACATGTGGCCGGTCGTATTATGGTCACTTGTCCCTTTGGGAGCCTATGTTGCGCTGGTCTTGAATGAGTCTAATCTTGGTCAACAATGCTTTGGCCCAAAGCCGAGAAAGATGTGACTACCTCCATCCCAATCTCAAGTGAGTATACACCCATCTTTCATCAAGTTTCTCACAACTTAAAAAAAAAAAAAAAATAGAGGCGAAACTACGGTTGTACTTGGTCTTTAATTAGATTAGAGCCCGGGCGGATGCGTCCGTCTGTCATAGACTCTGGAGGAGACCTTCACACGCCGTATGTAAATAAAGTTCGTGTGCCATGCTCGTCAGAGAGCCGTGTGCTACATTCCCGTTCTTGGAACCAAGGCTCAGTAGCGCCGATGGATGAAAGAAGCGTCCGTCTTTACGGTGAACGAGAAACTGTTATCTCGAGCCGTATACTTACTTTAATTAGTAGGTCTCTATGGCGAGTTCGATTCGACTGCGGTCAGTACCATCTTCTTAGAATCTGGCCTTTAATTAGGTTTGCGGGAAGATAGAGGGCGTTTCTTCCGTAAGCGGGACGGAAAGGATTCAAAGGTTCTTGTTGTCGGTTCGGCAATCCTTGTGGAATTCATATGTTGCACCGGTGACACGCAACTCAAATACATGCCACTACCGCATTCATGACACGCAAATATAAAGATACGCCATGAAAACCGTACATACAGTATGTCTTCGTTTATTATTATATTTCTTTTATCTTTGTATGATTTTGTTGTATTTTGATTTTTGGACAGACGATCCTTTGAGCGGTGGTCCTTCAGGGTTTCTAGACTTCTTTACCCCGATGGTTTTCTTGAAGTTAAAAAAAAAAATCAAATAGTGAAAAAAAGGAAAAGAAAAAAAAGATTCGTTTTTTATTTTCAAACTTTTTTCGACAATGACCAACCTACCCATATAGGTGCTATGATTATTTTTTCCCTTCTTTTCTCTATTTAAACACTTCATTCTCTTCACTTTCCTCCAACTCATAATCATTCAGTGTAGTGGGTGATGAGCATTCAGACCAATCGGCCTCGGTTCTTTCCCCGATCATGCTTGACATCGGAGGTGCGGGTCTGGTATCATTTTATTACCTCCCATATCCTCCCGTCCACCAACCTATATGAGGTTACTCGTGATTGGGCCATCCTGATATACTGCATCCTGGAGAGCCATTGTATTGATGTAGCACAGATCATCCATGATCAGATCCAGCGGTCTATTCGAGAGTCGACCAGTCTCTTCTTTTCATATCTGATCCATACCTTGTACATCCGACAGAGGGTGCAGTAGGGGCCAAATGAAGAGCTTACTAACAGTAAACAACCTCTCAACGACTTATTCATGGAGCGTGTGGGAAGAGCTGCAGCCCGGCCCAGACAAAGAACAGCCCGCCAATAGCTGCGAGTGGCGGCCCGGTGATGATGGAGACTCGCGCACACGATTGCACGCTGACTTACGCCATGGTCTCCTACAGTCTCCATACGCAGCATTGGATGGCCGAGCGTCTCCAGCTTCCCATGGATGATTATCCAGTGGCCCCGTTCCCACCCCAGGCGTTTGCTGACCAGCCCTAGCCCTAGCCTGATGCCCCTGATGTTGATGCTCATGATGACGAGGACACGGATGGCTAGCATATTCTTTCGTTGTCATTCATTTTGTTTTTGTACAGTGGGACACTTTTTCCCATAGGTTTAAGAGTGGGCATTATAACATGTATGAGTGTATGTTTTTAATGTTCAAGAGTATGTTATAATGTTTGACTTTTTGGCTTGATATTTAATGAATATTATGTTATTATTGTGTTTATATGTAGTATTCTAAGTACATAAATTGTGAATATTTAGTTTTATGTTTTAATGCCCAAATGAGTGCATGTTTTGAATTTGTGAATGTGAATCTGTTGAAATGCATCATTCTAGGCCAGCTAAATACTAGTTAGTATGATATTATTTGAAGGAGAATGCAAATGTAAAAATTCCATTCAAGATACAATTGTCGTTCCCTTTAACAGTATGGATCTGATGTATGTTACTATGGTGCATGATGTTTACATGTATGTTAGAAATGTTGAAATACTTTGATGAACATCATGTGCCAGTTGCTAGTGTTGAGTTGATTGTCCTATGATATTATTGCTTGCGAAGTGCCATCTGTTGAGCGAACCCATTTGTAATCAAAAAGCATGTTTAACAATCCAGTTATTTTTCAATTGCACGATTTAGATCCCACTTGTATGTTTATGCAACTTTGATCATGATATGAGTGTTGTCTAGAGAGGGTTTATGAATAAGTGCATGTTGAAGTTTTGATTATCTTGAAATTATGTTTAAACTCTCTTGAGGTGAAATCCTAGACTGTGCATGATTGAGAAAATGATTAGGGCGTTGTTTGGGCTGATTGAGCTTTAAAAAGCTTACCCTAATTTGAGTATATCCATAGGTCCCCCTTGAAACTTGATGTATAATTGGCCTTACATATTTTTCATCACTTATATATTCCTTACCTATGTAACTACCCACAATGCATGTGAAAACATTGCACTTCCATCCTACCATCATAGTTGTTAAGTGCATAATGTAACATCCCAAAATTTTTATATCTCTTAAACAATAATTTTGACAGTTAACAGAATTTTACTGTTTAGTAATTCTGTGCACTGTAAAATTATTTTGTTTATTCTGTCAGCGTATTTGATCGTTTTGAGTGATTTACTCCGTGTCAGGAAAATAAAAATTTTTGGGCCGGAGAAAACTTTACGTAATTTAATTTTTACCGTTAGGTAATTATTTTACGTAATCTGATTTGATATTTGTGCATTTTCTAATATTTGTGATTTTTGTGGATGATTATGAAATTTTTTACTGTTTGTGAGCTCAGGGGCTGTATGTGGGCTCAGGTGGCCTTACGTGGGCCCAGGTAGGTCCCGCAAAGTAAAAATTCTTCTACGCATAGAAAAATTTGTACTGTTTAGACGGAGACAGGGGATCTTACTAAACCTGAATCCGGAAACAGTTTTAGAAAATTTTCTTGTACTGTGTTTTGTACTGTATTTATTTATCAGACGATAAAAATACAGTAAATATATTCTTTCGTGGGGTTTTAGCAGATAAAAATAGAAATTATACTATTAAGTCAATATTAGTGATTGTGACAATTTTTGATGGACCAATAAGAAACAAGTTCAATATTGAAGACTTTAATATCAACCGTCAATTTAATCAATGGTGTAGGATAAGTTTAATAAAATGACTATGACCATTTATAACCATTGGATTTGGATTTAATCAATGGTAGAGATTTGGTCTCAAAAAGTGACAAAGACTATTTATGACCATTGGATGAAGAATTAATCAAGGGTGGAGATTTGGTCTTGTAAAGTAACAAGGACCATTTATGACCATTGGATGTAAATTTAATCAATGGTGGAGAATTAGTCTTAAAAAGTGACAATGACTAATTATGACCCTTGGATTTAAAGTTTGAATGAGCAATCTTGACCCTTAATCAATGCGGATGTAGTGATTAAAATTAAGATAAAAATCAGTTGTCAGGCCCACCAGAAAATAAAAACCTTACAACTAGTTGTAGTTAGTAAGGGTCGATCCACGAAGAACCAATTCAATTAACACTATTAAACAATTCCTAATTTAGACTCGATTAACAATAAACAGGTAAAAGGGGGTTTTGGAGTTTTGATGAACAATGAAGCACTTCAAAGATAACAATAAACAAACCGAAATCAACAATATAAGAAAATTGGTTAAGAGATTGAATCCACCACTAGATTTATATGATAATGTAAATCCACATATCCTTTTATTCCAACATGCTTCAATTATGTTTTTATGCAATTGTGATGTTAAATCTCTGTTTTCCTTACGTGTTGGCCAATTTAGCAACCGCTCAAATCAACTCCTAATCACCGATTAGTCATAAAGCAACCGCTTCTTACAACTATCCAACAATTGCATTAAGATTTAGAAAACCAATTACACTAAGGTCTAATCACACACAGGGATTAAATTACTTAGAACATATATTTCTCTAGATCTAATACCGCAAATCGCATAATAAACCCGGATCTACCACTTTTATAGCGGCAAATAGCACAAAGATAATTATACCCACATGAACATCATACATCCCACTAGATCTACTACCGCAACCGCGCATAATAAACCTAGATCTACTACTTTGAAAGTAGGAACAAGTACAAAAACCTTCATACCAACAATAGATTCGAGAAATATATGAATAAAAACATAAGCGTGTTGAAATAATCAAATATGCAAAGTTTACAACATTAATACTAGCGGTTTCATCACCCCCTTAACCAAGGGAGGTTTAGTTACACATAGCTAGAAAGAAATCACAAGAAAAACTATGAAGAAACAAGAAGAAACTATGAAGAAACAAGAAACCAAGAGAGAAAATGAAGGAGAGTTACATCTTGTTTATGATAAATGGTGCCTTTTATAGAAGTCTAAGGTAACAAAATGACAAAGGGAAGTGGGTGGATGAGTGGGTGAGTGAGTGGAATGTTTGAGTGGATGGATTAGTGGGTTGGTTTAGTGGATTGGTTTAGTGGATGAGTGAGTGGAATGGTTGAGTGGTTGAATTAGTGAAAAATGCCAAAGGACTTTTGGTGAGTGGGAAATTATGGACATGAATGGGTGAGTGGATGGATGAGTGGATGGATTAGTGGATGGATTAGTGGATGAGTGGGTGGAGTGGTTAAGTGGTTGGATTAGTGTATGAGTGGATGAATGGGTGAGTTAGTGGATGAGTGGATGAGTGGATTAGTGGATGGATGAGTGGATTAGTGGATGGATGAGTGGATGGTTGAGGACGAAAATTTCGTGTCTGACTTGGAAGCCAAAAACGACCCACTATACTTCAGAATCACGAAAAGTGTTCTTCATGAAAGTTGTAGATCCTTGTCTTGGCTATAAAATGGATAGCTGGTTCGTCCAATTTGGCTTCCTTAAGCCTAAGATATGTCCCAAATACCGTAGGTTGCTCAAACCCAACTTCAGCTCCTCTGTTCCGACTTGCAAGCTCAAAATGACCTACTAGACTTCTTTTTCTCAAAATGTGTTCTTCATGAAAGTTGTTTATTTGGATCTTGACTATCCAATATCCAAATTTCAGCCCATCTCCATTATTACATCTTGAGATATGATTTTTTTGAGTGCACACTGTTCGGATTCTACTGACAGAACCCGTATTCTGACTTCCATGTCAACTTAGGTCCCTTAGACATCTGAATCAGACTTCGAGCTCTTCATCAAAGTTGTAGAGCTTCCTCTTAGCTTTCCTACAAGATAAAATTCATGATTTTCAGATATCAGGAACTCAAGTTATGACCAAAATACAGAAACAGTGTAAAATCTCAATAATGCTGAAAATATTCAATTAGGACCAATTTGAGCTCAAACTCACAAAATCATGTCAAACTCAATCAATTAAGAATATGGAGAGTGTAAATGACTAAATATAAGGGTTTCTTAATGAATAAAATATGTGTTTATCAAATTCCCCACACTTAGCTTTTTGCACTCCTGGGCAAAACTCAAGACCAAAATTTTACAATCAAGAAGAACAACCAAAGGTTGAGGATCAAAACATTCATGAGTTAACAATTCTCCACATCTCAAACCATCAAGCAAGGTATCTTCAACATGAATCGAGAATGATAGATCTTCACAAGATTCCCTCTCAATCTCTCAAGTGTTTAAAGGGTAGGTATTTCATTTCAATTCAACCCATGAAAATTGCATTACCATAAGCTTGCTTATCTTCTACTTCTCCACTACTCAAAACACATGCACACACAAATCATGAGAACTTTATTCAAGGTTGTAGTGAGGTCAAGGTAACAGGAGAGGATAAAATGGATATGAGAAGATAAATACCAAAGAGAATAAAAGCAAATGAGAGCTGAGTTCAAAATAACAAGCATAAAAGTTCATCCCAACTCTAGTACAGTATATCCCTTTACATATTCATTTCCCAATCCTTTTCTTTTTTTAAACACTTGGTTTTTTTTTTTCTTTTTTTTCTTTTTTTTTTCTTTTTCTTTTATATATATGAACATAACTATATACATACATTTTTTTTTTTTTTTTTGGGCACTCTTTTCTTTTTCAACAACCATTTTGTACACACACCCCCACACTTGTTCAAAAACTCATCCATTAACCAAGCTAATGTTCTTTTATTCCCTAAGGTAAAGTAAGAACACGATTTCTCATTTAAGGCACATAATGAGCTAGAAACAAGGAATGGTCAAATAAGCTCAAAGGGGTTAAGCAAAGGAAAATATACAAGGTTGGCAAGAATCGAGAGAATTTTCAAGAAGTCAAAAGAGTGCTTGATATCATATTGAAAACAAGGTTGGCTATTTGGTTAAACTAGCTAATTAAGAAAGAGGGCCTCAATCATGTTCATGCATGCAAGTGAAATGTAGCCTCAAAAAGAATCAAAGCAAGTTCTAGAGTGGTCATTAACATGAGTGAAAATCACACAAGAAAGAAGAGAATGGCATAAATGTTAAATCCATCCATTAGGCTCAAAATCTCACAAGGCATGCATCCATCAAACTCAATTCATCAATTCAATCATCCATCTCCAAGCATATCAGTTCAAGAAGGGAGAAAAGTTATTCAATCATGCAATGAACCCTTTCTTTTTCTTTTTTTAACAAAAAAGAAACTTGCTAAAATCTCTCCCCTACACTTAATATAGACATTGTCCTCAATGTGAAAGTGATAAATAAAACGGAAAGAAAAGAGCAACACAACCTGATGAGGAGTGAATCAACGCCAAGCAGAAAAGAAGCACACTGTCAGTTACGCATCAGACCCCATTAAAGAGAAAGTGTCAGATCGGGCTTTTGTTTCTTGTTACTTCCTTCGCTGCTTCCTGTTGACCAATCTATCTGAGCTAATACCTTATCAGGTACATACTCAAAAGCTTCTAATTTATCAATGAGCTCATCAATAGTGGAGGCAGAGATAAGAAGTTGTCTTGCCGAAGGAGTGATAAATTTACGTTCCATGACTTTGTCAAGAAAAAATAACAAAAGATCAAAGAAATTATTAACATTCAACAAACCAATGGGTTTATGGTGGATGTTCAGTTCAGCCCAAGAGACAATTTGAAAAATCTCTTCCAAAGTACCAAAACCACACTGGTAAGGCAATGAATGCATCGAGTTTTCAAGCATTATCTTAATGCGTTCATGCATTGATGATACTTTAAGTTCCTCTCCAATTGTCTTTCCATTGATGTTCTGTTGAGCTAAAGGTTCAGAATGACACCTAAAACCCGACTGTCTCTTACATATGCAGCAAGTGATATAGCCCCATTAACCCACGGCAACCTCCCCCATATACAAGATGAATATTCCTCGCAGCAAGTGATCGACCAAGAGTGCTAGCTGCATTTACAAACTCTAATCCCTTCCCATAACTCAACCCACAAAAAACACAGACATTTTTGAGGTTACGAATAAAAGCCCTCATTCTATACTCTTCCTCCCTTTGAGTGTCTACGAGTTGAAGGAAAATGGAGTGTTTAAATAAGAAAAAGAATGGAAAGGGAATAATTGCACCTATAAGGGTAGGTTGGCTGTTGTCAGAAAAGGTTGAAATTAAGAAACACAGAATCTTTTTTTTTTTTTTTTTTTTTTTTTTGACTTCAAGAAAACCATCAAGGTAAAGAAGTCTAGAAACCCCTAAAGGACCCTGCTCAAAGGATCGTCTGTACAAAAATCAAAATACAACAAAATGATACAAAGATAAAAGAAATAGAAAATGATGACATACCTGTATGTACAGTTTCCATGGCGTATCTTTATACTGCGCGTCATGAGTGCAGTAGACATCACGTCCCTTTTTTTTTTTTTTTTTTTTTTGAGAGACCACATGAAGAAGAAGAAGAAGAAGAAGAAGAAGAAGAAGATATGTACAGATTGTGGTGATTGTGGCTCACATCTTCCTCTGGTTTTACGTCCAGAAACGGCTTAAACGCCTTCTATGAGTCGGGGATAGGCTTCCCATCCAATTTTCTTATAAACTGGCAAACAGGGTCTTTTAGAGTCAGATTCCCAAGACTGTAGCATTTTTCTTCATCCTTGAAGAGATTCCATAATTTAAGAATTTCACGATGCACCAATCCACAAGAATGCGTCTCAAGAGTCGATAAGATATCATCTAATGACTCCTTACTCAGTCCATTCTTAATGAAGAAAATTTTATCTTCTCTATTTGCGGAAACTATCCCCAAAGTATGACATCGCTTGTTACAGTTCCATCGTCCACATTTGTAACAGACTTGTAACCTTTTTGCTCTTCTCCTTTTAGAATATGAACTTCTTCCAAGACCAGGGCATATATGAGTCAAATGAAATTGAGGACTCACCGCTAATCGAACCTTTGCTTCAATTATCCAAAGCAGACATCTTCTCGGCATACCTTTGTGCATTAACGGTCTCAATCTTTCATATCGAACTTTGTAGATTTTTCTCGAGCATTTTGAGGAAAAGAAGGAAAATGTTTTCTCAGGTTTGAAAGAATGACATCCATTTTGAAGGAGAAGAAGGATTCGGTTATTTTGGGAAACCGAAAAATAAACCGACTTGAGAGTCACGGAGTCACCGTATCCGTCACTTAACCTAAGCAACACAAAGAACTCAAGAACTTGATTTTCCGGGAATGGTTGAGTCTTTGTCCATTAACTTTACGCGCATTACCATTCCTAGGATCCTCAATATTTACGGCCCCGGAGGATACACGTGTTTGACGGAAAAAAGAACCGCGCCACCTAGATCTCAATTTTTCAAGGAGTAGGTGCAGATGATAATCTCAAAGCGAGAACCTTTTTGACCAATTTCCGCAACTTTTGCAAAAGGTGTAACAGACCTTGAATAAAGTAGGCCAATAAAATCCATACCGCAAGATTTTCGCAGAGTTGTTGTCGTTGAAGAAAAGTGACCTTCACATGCTTTCGAGTGACAAAATTTAATGGCACTACCTACCTTATTGTCGGGCACACAACTATTTTTTTTTTTTTTTTTTTTTAGAGATTCAAATGCTTACAACCAACAAACCGATAAAAACATAATCTAAGGAACTAATGAAAACACAAAATAAAAAGGGATAAAGAGAGCAAATCTGGTTGGGTTGCCTCCCAATGAGCGCTAGTTTATTGTCCTCAACCCGACATGATGATACTTTCACCGCTCCTCATATTGTGGAAGGATGAGGGTCATCACTTCCATCTCTCGCTGCCTTTGTCGGAAGTTCATGATATGGTTTGAGACGATGACCATTGACCTTAAATGCTTTGCCGAATTTTCACTCCCGATCTCAACCGCACCAAAAGGAAAAACATTAGTTACCACAAACGGCCCAATCCACTTAGAACGCAGTTTACCGGAAATAATTTGAGTCTTGATTGGAATAGCGGGACTTTTTGTCCTCTCGTGAAATTTCTTTCTCGGAAATCAATTGGTCGTGGAATGCCTTAGCTTTAGTCTTATAAATCGGGCATTCTCAAAGGCCTCATTTCTTAGTTCTTCCAATTCCCGTAACTCGGAACTTCCTTTGCTTTCCAAAGACCTTCCAATTCCATATTAACTTGTTTAATGGCCCAAGAAGATCGATGTTGCAACTCAATCCGGGCAAATGACAGGGCTTTCCATACGCCAACCGAAATGGTGACATGCCGATGAGAGTCTTATAGGCGATCCTATAAGCCCATAAAGCATCTTCAAGTCGAGTGCTCCAATCCTTTCTTGAGGGGTTCACTTGTCTTTTTAAGGATTGACTTAATCTCCCGGTTGGACACTTGGTTTGCCCATTTGTCGTGGATGGTAAGGAGTGGAAATTTTGTGCATTACTCCATATCTCTTCAATAGAGCATCAAAGGTTTTGTTGCGAGAAATGGGTCCCTTGGTCACTGATGATAGCCCTTGGGGTCCCGAACTGGAGAAAATATGTGACTTAACAAAATCTCCAGCAACAGTTTTAGAATCATCAGATCGAGTGGCTTTTGCTTCCACCCATTTAGACACATAATCAACAGATAAAAGAATGTATGTGAAACCAAATGAAGGAGGGAATGGTCCCATGAAATCAATACCCCACACATCAAAGAGTTCCACAAAAATGATCGGAGTCTGAGGCATTTGATTACGAGGACCAATATTACTGTTCTCTGACAGCGGTCACAAGACTTACGAAGTTGTAAGCGTCTTTGAAAATTGAAGGCCAATAGAAACCACTTGTCAAGCACTTTATTGGCCGTCCTTTTCGCAAAAGTGCCCTCCACATGCATAGGTGTGGCAAAAGGAGAGGATGGAGTGTGTCTCGAATCGGGAATGCACCTCCTAATGACTTGATCTCGCACAATGCTTCCATAAGTACGGGTCATCCCGGATATAGTATTTACTGATACTCCTTAATTTATCTCTTTGGGCCTTGTTCAAATCCTCCAGGAAAGTCCTTAGTAACCAGGTAGTTAACAATGTCAGCATACCAAGGGATTATGGTGTTGACAACCATCAAATATTCATCCGGAAAAGTCTCCATGATAGGCATTTCTTCCTCTTCAGTTACCAATCTACTCAAGTGATCGGTCACCAAGTTTTCGCTCCCTTTCTTGTCTTTAATCTCCAAGTCAAATTCCGGAGCAATAAAATCCATCTGAGCAATCTAGGCTTTGCTTCTTTCTTTGTTAGAAGATACTTCAAGGCTGCATAATCTGAAAACACAATCACTTTAGAACCAATTAGATATGATCTAAATTTTTCTAAAGCAAATATAACAGCTAGAAGTTCCTTTTCTGTGGTTGAGTAATTAAGTTGAGCATCATTTAGAGTCCTTGATGCATAGTAAATGGCATAAGGAACTCTATCAACTCATTGTCCCAAGACAGCTCCTACTGCAAAGTCACTGGCATCACACATTAGTTCAAAAGGTAACTCCCAGTTGGGTGGCATGATGATAGCGCAATGATTAACAACTTCTTGAGTTTATTGAAAGCTTCCATACATTTCTCATCAAAGTTAAAATTAACATCTTTTTGAAGAAGTCTGCAAAGGGGCAATGAGACTTTAGAAAAGTCTTTAATGAATCTCCGGTAGAAACCTGCATGACCAATAAAAGAACGAATCTCCCGCGCACTAGTGGGTGGTGGCAAAGAATGCATGAGTTCTACTTTAGCTTTATCTACTTCAATTCCTCTAGCAGAAATTACATGACCTAACACAATACCTTCATTCACCATGAAATGACATTTTTCCCAATTCAGTACCAGGTTAGTGTCAATGCATCTTTTAAGTACCAAAGTTAAATGTTCCAAACAATTTTCAAAATCATTTCCAAAGACACTAAAGTCATCCATAAAAACCTCAATGATGTTTTTAATGTAATCAGAAAATATACTCATCATGCATCTTTGGAAAGTTCCTGGTGCATTGCAGAGTCCAAAAGGCATTCGCCTATATGCAAATGTACCAAATGGACAAGTGAATGTAGTCTTGTCTTGGTCTTCGGAGCTATGGCAATCTGATTGTAACCGAAAAACCATCCGAGAAAACAATAATAAGAATGACCACTAATCTTTCTAACATTTGATCAATGAAAGGTAAAGGAAAGTGGTCTTTTCTCGTGGCTAAAGCATTCAACTTCCTGTAATCAATACAAACACGCCACCCTGTCTGTAACCTAGTGGGAATAAGCTCATTTTCAGCATTTCTTACCACAGTAATTCCAGATTTCTTTGGTACTACCTGGACTGGGCTTACCCACTTACTGTCAGAAATGGGGTAGATCACCCCCACACTTAGGAGCTTCAGTATCTCCTTTTTCACAACCTCCATCATGGGAGGATTCAATCTCCGCTGAGGGTCTCTCACAGGTTTAGTATCCTCCTCCATTAATATCCTGTGCATACAAATGGAGGGACTAATACCCTTGATATCAGCTATTGACCAACCAATGGTGTCTTATGTTCTGCAAAATGGCTACCACTTTCTCTTCTTGCTCTTGGGTGAGTGACTTTGCAATTATTACTTTGGAAGGGTGTCCTTCTCCCCAAGAAGATGTATTTAAGATGATCAGGTAGTGCTTTCGGCCCAATTCAGTGCTCGCACAACTGTGAAGGTTGAGGTATATCGGTAGTAACGGTGTAAATCAACAAAAGTTACCTCATGCTATTCTCGGGAGTGGAAGAGAGCTCTTGTAAAGGCAAAGCAACAATTTCATCAATGTCTTCACTCCATGGCTCTTCTTCACTCTTCTTCTTTTCCTCCCGTACATCTAAGCTATGAGTTAGAATTGTATCAAGAGCATCAAAATGGTCGTATCAAAAGTCACGAGAAATTAAAGAATCAAAAGGATCAAAAGAATCAATTAAACAAGCAGAGTGCACATCACTTGGGTATCTCATAGCTTCAAAAATATTGAATCTAATTAATTCCCCATCAAATTCCATTGTTAGAATTCACGAGTGCACATCAATTTTTGTCCGTGCGGTCTTCAAAAATGGTCTTCCTAGCAAGATAGGAGCAGATTTGAGAGACTCATCCTCTTCCATGTCCAAAACATAGAAGTCTCCAGGAAACACTAATTCATTCAATTGCACCAAAACATCTTCAACCACACCCTTAGGGTATGCATTAGATCTATCACCAATTGAATAACAACACCAAGTAGGTTCCAAAGGACCCAAGTATAAAGATGCATAAATAGAATATGGCATGACATTTATAGATGCACCTAAATCAAGCATTGTCCTTTCAAACCTTGTGTTACCTATAGTGCATGGAATGGTGAATGTGCCAGGGTCCTTACATTTGGTTGGGAGTTTCTTTTAATTACAATTTGAAACATTTTCTCCCACTTGGACCTTTTCATTTCCTTTTAACTTCCTCTTGTTAGTGCATAATTCTTTCGAGAAATTTTGCATATCTAGGTACCCGCTAATGACATCTAACAAAGGGATATTAACCTCTACCTTCCTAAAAGTCTCAAGTATTTCTTTTTCTCGCTTCTTCTTTCTTGGTTTTAACTAACCTACTAGGAAAAGGAGCTTTAGTGACATACTTAGGAAGGGTTCGTAAATACTTACCTTAGGGGTTTTGGAAGTTTGCCCTTATCATTTGCTTCTTTGGGTGGTTCATCCTTCTCTTGAATGATTGGTGGAAGAGAGGTAGGCTCATCCATCGTCTTTCCGCTTCTCAATGTGACAAAGACTAGCATTTTCCCTCGGATTCACTTTCGGGCCGTGAGGGTAGTTTCCCGAAGCTTGGCTTTGAAACTTGTTGAATTTGTGGACAACTGTCCTATCCGATTCTGCAAGTTATTGATTGCGATCCTTGTTTCTTGTTTGAAACTTTGTATAGTTGCATTTGTTTCTTGTTGGAGCGCAAATTATTAGTGGCCATTTGTTTTACTAGCTCCTCTAATGAAGGCTCGATTGCTTAGGAGCTTGAACTTCTTCTTGTCTCGAGGAAAGGTACTTGCCTTTGTTGGAATCTGGAGGTCCATAAGCCGGAGGTTGATTTTGAGGTTGCTTTGCATAGCTGAAATTTGGATGATCCCTCCAACCCGGATTATATGTATTTGAGTAGGGGTTGTAATTTTTGAAAGTCCAAAGCATATCCCTACTTTGCTCTTACCTCCTCATTTTGTGTCTTCTTGGAGAGTGGGACACATATCGGTGGGATGTCCGGATGAACAACAGATCCCACAAGCATGAGCGGTGCTTTACTGAATCCATTAACCATTTGAACCATAGCGGTCAATTGAGTCATTTTCTTCTTTATATCTTGGTTGTCTCTACTTCTTTCTTCGCTCTTACTCAGGTGTCATTTCTAGAGTAGAATTGTTGAGTATTGGCGACCATTCTTGAGATCAAGTTTCTAGCTTCTTGAGGAGTTTTATCAATCAATGCTCCTCCGCTAGCAAACATCAATCATGTTGCGATCCATCACTTGTAAGCCTTCATAGAAATCTTGAATTAAAAGTCGCTCACTTATTTGATGATGAGGCAAATTGAAACATAGCTTCTTAAATCTCTCCCGGTAGTCATGGAGTGATTCCCCATGCCTTTGTTGAATACCATGATTTCTTTTTCGATTGTTGCAGCTTTTGAGGCGGGAAGTATCTGTCTAGGAAAGTTCGGGCCATGTCCCGCCATGATTGGATGGATCAGGGTGGCAAGTAGTAAAGTCACTCCTTAGTGAGTCTTTCAATGAGAATGGAAAAGCTCTCAACTTGACTTGCTCTACATGAATTCTGTGAGGTTTCATGCTAGAACATACCACATGGATTTCCTTCAAGTGCTTGTTGGGGTCCTCTCCGGGTAATCCATTGAAAGATGGCAAGAGATGGATTAAACCGGATTTCAATTCAAATGCCTCTTCATTTTCAAGAATGTCTATGCAAAGAGGTTGTTGATCTAGATCTGGAGCACCCAATGCCCTTAAAGTGTTTTACGCCATTGTCACTTCTTCGGATATTTCGGATGGCTCAAATGTCTCTCGAACTTGATAGATCAATGTAACGGGCAACTTCAATGTCGGGCAGGTGTGAGTTGGAAGTTAGCTAGGATGGAAGGAAATTGAGGATGTGAAGTGAGTTGATCAATATAGTTCCTCAAATTTAGCAATCCTTCGTCTACTCCTTCAAGGGACATCAACACCTACAAAACACTCAGAAAGAAAGATTAAAAATAAAATAAAATAAAATAAAATAAAAACAGAATAAAAATAGGAAATAAATTAATAGTGTAATTGAAAAAATTGGTTCCCAAGAACAGCGCCAAAATTCGATGCGTGCGGATGTAGTGATTAAAATTAAGATAAAAATCGGTTGTCGAGGCCCACGAGAAAATAAAAACCTTACAACTAGTTGTAGTTAGTAAGGGTCGATCCACAGAGAACCAATTCAATTAACACTATTAAACAATTCCCAATTTAGACTCGATTAACAATAAACAAGTAAAAGGGGGTTTTGGAGTTTTGATGAACAATGAAACGACTTCAAAGATAACAATAAACAAACCGAAATCAACAATATAAGAAAATTGGTTAAGAGATTGAATCCACCACTAGATTTATATGATAATGTAAATCCACATATCCTTTTTATTCCAACATGCTCAATTATGTTTTTATGCAATTGTGATGTTAAATCTCTGTTTTCCTTACGTGTTGGCCAATTTAGCAACCGCTCAAATCAACTCCTAATCACTGATTAGTCATAAAGCAACCGCTCTTACAACTATCCAACAATTGCATTAAGATTTAGAAAACCAATTACACTAAGGTCTAATCACACAGGGATTAAATTACTTAGAACATATATTTCTCTAGATCTAATACCGCAAATCCAAGCATAATAAACCCAGATCTACCACTTTTATAAGTGGCAAATAGCACAAAGATAATTATACCCACATGAACATCATACATCCCACTAGATCTACTACCGCAACTGCGCATAATAAACCTAGATCTACTACTTTGAAAGTAGGAACAAGTACAAAAACCTTCATACCAACAATAGATTGAAATATATGAATAAAAACATAAGCGTGTTGAAATAATCAAATATGCAAAGTTTACAACATTAATACTAGCGGTTTCATCACCCCCTTAACCAAGGGAGGTTTAGTTACACATAGCTAGAAAGAAATCACAAGAAAAACTATGAAGAAACAAGAAGAAACTATGAAGAAACAAGAAACTAAGAGAGAAAATGAAGGAGAGTTACATCTTGTTCATGATAAATGGTGCCTTTTATAGAAGTCTAAGGTAACAAAATGACAAAGGGAAGTGGGTGGATGAGTGGGTGAGTGAGTGGAATGTTTGAGTGGATGGATTAGTGGGTTGGTTTAGTGGATTGGTTTAGTGGATGAGTGAGTGGAATGGTTGAGTGGTTGAATTAGTGAAAAATGCCAAAGGACTTTTGGTGAGTGGGAAATTATGGACATGAATGGGTGAGTGGATGGATGAGTGGATGGATTAGTGGATGGATTAGTGGATGAGTGGGTGGAGTGGTTAAGTGGTTGGATTAGTGTATGAGTGGATGAATGGGTGAGTTAGTGGATGAGTGGATGAGTGGATTAGTGGATGGATGAGTGGATGGTTGAGGACGAAAATTTCGTGTCTGACTTGGAAGCCAAAAACGACCCACTATACTTCAGAATCACGAAAAGTGTTCTTCATGAAAGTTGTAGATCCTTGTCTTGGCTATAAAATGGATAGCTGGTTCGTCCAATTTGGCTTCCTTAAGCCTAAGATATGTCCCAAATACCGTAGGTTGCTCAAACCCAACTTCAGCTCCTCTGTTCCGACTTGCAAGCTCAAAATGACCTACTAGACTTCTTTTTCTCAAAATGTGTTCTTCATGAAAGTTGTTTATTTGGATCTTGACTATCCAATGTCCAAATTTCAGCCCATCTCCATTATTACATCTTGAGATATGATTTTTTTGAGTGCACACTGTTCGGATTCTATTGACAGAACCCGTATTCTGACTTCCATGTCAACTTAGGTCCCTTAGACATCTGAATCAGACTTCGAGCTCTTCATCAAAGTTGTAGAGCTTCCTCTTAGCTTTCCTACAAGATAAAATTCATGATTTTCAGATATCAAGAACTCAAGTTATGACCAAAATACAGAAACAGTGTAAAATCTCAATAATGCTGAAAATATTCAATTAGGACCAATTTGAGCTCAAACTCACAAAATCATGTCAAACTCAATCAATTAAGAATATGGAGAGTGTAAATGACTAAATATAAGGGTTTCTTAATGAATAAAATATGTGTTTATCACGTAACTTCCTTTAATTTGAATGTCCTTAGATAGAAGTTATTAAACTATTGGTTAATAATTAGTTATGAATTAGCAATAGTCCTCGAGGGAACGATATCGGACTCCTAGCTTTACTACAAGTGCGACCCGTGTACTTGCGATAAGCAAAAGAGTGAACAATGAGCTAACACGATTCCTGAGGTAACCATGTAATGACATTTTTCCTAATTTAAAACAAATCCTTTTTCTTCACATTTTTTAAGAACTTTATCTAAATTATCAAGACAATTTTCAAAAAAATTTCTAAAAACTGTCAGATCATCCATGAAAACCTCTAAATAATGCTCAATCATGTCACTAAAAATACTTAACATGCATCGTTGAAAAGTTGTCGGAGCATTACAAAGACCAAAAGACATTCTTATATAAGCAAAAGTGCTAAAGGGGCACGTAAAAATGATCTTTTCTTCATCCTCTAATGCAATTGGTATTTGATTATACCCCAAATAACCATCAAGAAAACAATAATAGGGATGTCCTGCTACTCCTTCTAGAATTTGATCAAGAAATGGTAAGGGAAAATGATCTTTCCTAGTGACTGCATTCAATTTTCTAAAATCAATACACATACGCCAACTGGATGAAACTCGCGTAGGTATTAACTCACCTTTTTCATTTTCAACCACTGTTATTTCATATTTCTTTGGTACAACTTGTGTAGGGCTTACCCACTGGTTATCGAAAATAGGGTAAATAATTCCAACATCAAGAACTTCAGCCCTAACTACCTCTTTCATGTGTGGATATAATCTTCTTTGAGGTTGTTGTGATGTTTTAGCATTATCCTCTAAATATATTCTATGTGTACAAATTAATGGATTAATGTCTTTTATATATGTTAATGTTCATCCAATTGCACTTGTATGCCTTTTGAGTACTTCTATCAACATATTTTCTTATTCTTCAGTAAAGATTGATGAAATTATTACTGGAAAGCTTTGTTCTTCTCCCAAAAATGTGTATTTCAACCCAGTAGGTAATGACTTTAATTCCAGTGTGGGTACTTCTTCATGAATATTATCATTCATGAGTTTTAGCTCTTCAAATCTAAGTTTCTATCCCTTGTATTCTATTACCTGTATACAATCATGCAAAGAGCATATTTCAGAAATATCATCATCTACTTGCGTACCTGAATCAAATGAATTAATTAAACAAGCTTCTAATGGGTCAGAAGAACTCTCATTTAGAAGATGATCATCTACAATGACCTCAATCCCGTCAGTTTCCTCATTTTCATCATTGACTTCATATGGTTGCTTGCATATATTGAAAACATTAAGCTCAAGTGTCATGTTTCCAAATGTTAGCTTCATCACTCTATTTCTGTAATTTATCAAAGCATTCGATGTTACTAAAAATAGGCGACCTAAAATAATAGGAATTGACTTAGAACTATTGACCATAGGTTCAGTTTCCAAGACAATAAAATTCACAAGATAAATGAATTTATCAACTTGTACCAACACATCTTTCATTATTCTTTTTGGAATTTTAATTGATTTATTAGCAAGTAGAAGAGTTACAGAAATTAGTTTTAACTCACCTAGATTGAGTTGCTGATAAACTGAATATGGAAGCAAATTAACACTAGCACCAAGATCAAGTAAAGCTTGATCAATTTTATGTTCTCCTATAATGCATGAAACCGTAGGACAACCAGGGTCTTTATGTTTCAAAACATTATTGCTTTGAATAATAGAACTTACCTGTTCAGTCAAAAAGACATTCTTTTTCACATTTAATTTCCTTTTAACAGTGCATAAGTCCTTCAAAAATTTAGCATAAAAAGGAACCTATTTGATAGCATCTAACAACGGAATATTGACCTTCACTTGTTTAAAAATTTCAAAAATTTTAGTTTGGTGGTTCAATTTCCTTAGTTTGCTTAAAGCTTGAGGAAATGAGTGTGGAGGAGATGAGAGTTTGGTCTCATTTTGGCCAAATGGCTTATCAACCTCTTCCTTATCTTGGGGAATTGATTCACCTCAGAAGGTTCAGAAATTTCTTTTTCAACAATTTTTCTACTCTTAAGAGTTATCACAGAATGGACTTGATTTATTTGTTAGTTTTCTGAACTACCCTCATTTAGACTATATTGACCTTTGGGATTCTGTTGAGGTTGAGAAAGAAATTTTCTTTTCTCGTGAATGGTGAGTGCAGAAGTAAGTTTGGAAAGAGTGTCTTTTATGTCAATCATGATTTGAGTTTTTTGTTTATTGATTGCCTCTTACTTTTCTATGAATGCATTCAATATTCCTTCAAGGTTTTTCCTATATGGTAGGATATAAGGTGCAGATCCTTGAGAATTTTGAGAATTTTGATTTTCCTAAGGAGGCAGTGGTTGCATAAATTGTGTTTGATTATTATTCTTCCAACTGAAGTTTGAGTGATTTCTCCATCCCAGATTATAAGAATTTGAAAAAGAAGAAGTGAATGACTTTTTAAAATTGTTCATTGCATTTACTTGCTCATGCACAACTTCTTTAAAAATAGGAATATTAGGATTTTCATTTGTCGAGTGTCCTAATTCATCACAAATACCACAAATTTCTTCATTTTGCACAGATTTGACTTCTTTGACTTTCCCTAATTCCATGGATTCAACCTTTCTAGCCAAACTAGCGTACCTTGTATTTAGATCTTCTTCTTGACTAAGATGATATTTTCCTTTACCAACATTTACAAGGTTATATCTAATTGAATTTTCAGAAAGATTAGTACCAAGCTAAGATTAAGAATTTTTAGCCAAATGGTTTAAATAATCTAAAGTTTCTTCAGTTCTTTATCAAGAAAATCGTCATTACACATTATTTCCACAAATTGTTTGGTTTCAAGTGTTAAACCTTCATAAAATAAGCTTATAGTCTGTCATTTTTCAAAACCATGATGTGGGTAAGAATTTAACAAATCTTTAAAACGTTCCCAACTTTGAAAATACGATTTATTTGAATTTTGGAAAAAAATTTGAATTTATCTTTTCAAAGCATTGGTTTTATGTGTTAGAAAAAATTTCTTTAAAAACTCACCTTGCATTTCTTGTCATGTGCCAATTGATCTTGGTTTCAAAGCGTTAAGCCAAGTTTTTGCTTTATCTTTCAAAGAAAAAGGAAATAATTTAAGCTTAACAATCTCTTCAGTACAATTTTGATCATTGAAAGTAATACAGACTTCCTCAAATTCTTTTAGATGTAAATATGAGCTTTCAGATTCTAAACCATGAAAATTAGGAAGTAAAGAAATCATACCTGTCTTAAATCTAAAATTATTAGCAGTGAGTGGAAAGATAAAACATGATGGACTAGAATTTCGAGGTGGTTGCAACTATACACGCATAGTTCGCAATGGTTGATTTTCCTGTTCATCATGTACACTTTCATTTTCAGCTCGTTGTATTTAATTTTCATGTTCAACATGTGCACCTTCAATTTCAGCTATTGTGTCAATTATATGTGATTGTGATTCAAACAAATCAATATATAAAGTATCAGGATTAATTTTAACTAAACAACTAGAATTTGAATCACGATACCAGTTAAGCATAAATAAGTAACTTAAAATAGAAAAAATAATGTACAAGTAGGTGGCTTACACCTGCCATTATATATTAACAAGGATGTGATATAAATCAGCTACCAAATAAATATTAACAAGTAAAAAGTTAAATACTGATAAAATAAAAAGTTAGATAATTAGGGGTTAATAATATACTGAGAAACTAAAATACAAAAAGTAAAGTGCAGAAAGTAAATTAGAGAAAATAAAGCAAAAAGTAAATTTAAAATATAAAAACCAGAGAGAGACAGAGCCCCACCAAAGCCAACGAAAGAGAAGAAGCGAGGAAGAAAGATTATTTCATTACGTTAGAAATTAATAATAAATTATAGAAATTAAAAAGTTAGATAACGTAAATAAATGACATAAATATAAAGTTAGGAAGTTAGTAAGCATAAAGCATAAATAAATGACAAAAAAAAAAGTAGAAAGCGTAAATAAATAAATAAAAAGTAGAAAACGAAAATAAAAAATTTTATAAAAAACATAAATAAATGACGTAAATAAATAAATAAAATTAAAAATTAAAAATAAATGACATAAATATAAAAATTGGTTAATAAGTTAGTAAATTAGTAAGTTAATTAGTAAGTTAGTAAATTAAAAAGTAAAAAGAGTAGAGAAAAAATGTACCTGTTGGTGAAGTTTACTTACAGAAAGAGAATCTCCATAAATTAGAACTTCAAATCAAGTCCCCGACAACGGCGCCAAAAACTTGATGGGATAATTAAAAGTTTCAAAATCAAGTGCAGGTTGTTTCAAGTAGTATATTCTCGGGAGTCCGAGGTCGATCCACATGGAATTGATGAAGAGAAAATTATTTGAGGTAAGGAAAAAATTTGTCACAATTCCAAAAGTAATAAAAGTTGTTCACAGATGAAAAGGATTTGCTTGAGTTAGGAGATCTACTCTTGGTAATAAATTAAAGACAAGATTATTTCTTTTAATAACTCAATTGAAATCATACATAATGAAGGTTCCAATCGGATGCTTTAGCATTCAAAGTTCAATTAAGATTATATATGTAATCATATTATGGTTCCAATAATTATCTACTAATACTTGTAAATGGTCTCAAGCATCCACTGTACCAACCTCTTGTCTACAATGAATCAAGATCTTCAATATACAAGAAGAATTTCTAAATTGATCAGAAACAATATACAACACATATAATGATCACATAAAAATATATCATTTAAGTATAAGAAGAAAATTAATCTAACATCAACTTATTACCAAGAGCTTCACCATTTCACCCAAGTAAAATGAAAATTAGTTACTCATGAATCAAGATGAAAGAAAGAGAGAAAAAGATGATGATAAACATAACTTCAATTAAGAACAATAGAAAACTACACAAAGAAAAACTAATAACATAATAGCATAAACTAAACTAAGATCAAAGATGATCTGAATGAGCACCCAAGCTCCCTTTTATAGAGCTCAAGGAGTGCAAGAAGACAATGAATTTGTTTGATGATGAAAAGTAAATACCAAAATAGATGATGAATGAGCTGAAATTATAGAGTTTCTTGTCTCCGAAATGTCTCTGCTCTTAGCTTATGGCATGCATAAGAATGTCATCAAGTGGTCTTCATGAAAGTTCTAGGAAATTATCTCAGCTTTCCGCAGATATCAAGTTTAGCCAAATCCACCACCTACAGCCCGTGATATGGCCCAATTACTGCTCATGGGTCAAGCCCAACTCCAGCACCTCTATTTTGACTTCCAAGGCCAATATCACCTTCAAGGAATCCGAATTGAATTTTGTATTCTCATGAAAGTTGTAGATATGGGTCTTAACCTTCCACTGTCAAAATTTCAGAATTGTTGAATTCCTATAGCCCAAGATATAACCTAATGAGTACATAGAGGTCAAGCTGTCAGGTTCAAAACTCTAGATTTTGCTTCAACTCCAATTTGAGTTATCCAAACGTGTGTTCCCGATCTTGAGGTCTTTATAAAAGTTGTAAATTTTGTCTTAGCTTTAAAACAAGGCCAAAATCACATCCATCGAATATTTGTAACTCAAATTATAGTTAGTTTACTGAAAAAGCCAAGTGAAAAAATTATACTGATGAATGAAATATATTCTTATCGATGTATTTCTTCTTTATCAGTGAATAGTTATTAGAGAATTATCTTAACTTTCTAACAAGACCAGAATCACATTAATCAGATAATTGCAACTCAAATTGTGGTCACTTTACTTAAGAATGCAATCACCCAAATTAATGATAATTCTAACAATAATTTCTTTAATGATCCAATTAAGCTTAATTTCATAAAATGTGACAAAATCAACTTAATTAAGCCAAATTGAATATTAAAAAGCCTAGTAAGAGGATTATAAATTAAATAAAATACATTGTTATTAGATACCACAAAACATGACCAATTTAAAAATTTAAAAAAATACATAATTACCATTTAAAATAAAAAGTAAAAAAATAGTTATATACCCAATTATCAATTACCCATTACCCAAGTCTAATTACTCAGGTATCAATACCATTTATCATAACCAGACTATGATGTTTTTCACTGTGAGGCCACTCTTCCCATCTAGCTATCTACTTCCATCTGCGACTAAGTCATCATACCACCATCGTGCCAATGGTGGAAAGCAAAATGGATTTAATCCTTATATACTCACTTTAGTTAATTTTTTTATTGTACATGTACTTGTATATGAGTAGTTCTACTAGGACAAGTTGATTTGATGAATATTTGGAAAATATCAATAGAAATAATATTCCATGTTTTTCGTGAGGAACTTACCAAGTAGTAAATAATGACATATATGATATATGTCAAAATATTATAAATCTTGAAGTTTATTGTAAATCTTGAAGTTTATATATATTATATTATAAATTATGAATATTTTTCTTAAATTTTTAATTATATATATATAGCATATTTGTGTCTTTACAATTTTTTGATTTTGTGTCCACTGTATTTGTATCATGTCGTCAAGATCTATCTCATACCATGTAGCTAATTGCTGGACTAATTTAGCAAGAGACAAAAAAAAGCACTAAAAAATTAAAAAAAAACCTCTCTTGCCTTTAACAAGAAGACATGCAACTCTCCTAACTTCCAATCTCTCTCTTAATCCGATTTAGCCATTTCTCATTCCCATTTATTAGTATTACTCACTTTCCAATGTTGGTCAAATTTGAGATTACCTTGTTTCTTCTTCTGTTGTCGGGCTGCTGGTGAAGCATACATGCTCCTGATTTCTGAAACTACAAGCCTCAAATTCGCATCGTCTCTTGGTCTGTACCTCACTGAGCACTGGGCCGAATTGGGAGGGAATGGAAAAGATACTGCATGTTGGACACCGTTCTTTTAATTGGGGCCTTTCTGCTGCGATGCCATCTTTCCAAATGCCACTGGCCTGCAGCCCTAGCCCGATTCTGCCAGAAAAAATTTAGCCCAACTCGCACAATTGGTGATGTCATTCGAGCCAGCTCATGCTAGCAAGTACTTAGTTAAGAGATTTCCAAAATAAGAAAAGCTTTTTGTATTGTATTATTTAATGTGTAACAATAAAAATATTGTTAACGTGGGATATAATAATAATCTACATAATTAAAGTAATACATATAACAAGAATTTTTTTTGATTAAATTATAATTTTGGTCCCTATAATTTTAATTTATTTTTAATTTAATTTTTATATTTTTTTCTTTTTCAAATAAATTCTTATATTTACAAGCGTTTTCAAAATAGTTCTCCCAGTTACTTCTGTCATGACACTATCAATTTAGACATTTTATAGAAAAAAATATCTAAAAGAATACCTATTGAACAAATGATCACCGCTATGAAGTAAGGAGCACCTATTGGAATGAAAAAACACCTACCAGACATTTAAAAAAAGAAAAGGAATATCTAAAAGAGTATTTACTATATAAAGAATTTTTTTATTAAATTAGCCAACTGGCTGTATTGCAACGAAAGTTGATAAAGAGGACTATTTTGAAAATATTTTCAAGTGTGAAGACTGATTTGAAAAGAAAAAATTATAGAGATTAAATTGAAAATGAATGAAAATTATAAAAACTAAAATTTTTATTTAACCAATTTTTTTTTTCAGTCTAGGAGCTTATAAGAATTTCTCGTGCTTAGTTGTCTTGTATTAGAAGTTTCGTTTGACACTTAAATTTTAATGATACAAATAATATTACATACATTTATATACATATCTTTTTATATTTGTATAAATTTTATCATCTGATTATAATAAAAATAATGTTAAACACACATATTTACATACATATTATCTCATACATAATTTTTATCATTTGATTATAATTATTTCTATGTCAATTTTTACATACTTACACTTTAATTTTAACACATCAACATATGTGAAGATGTGTGACACTAAGAACATGTTTGGTATGGTTTTTTTATGCCATCCAACAGCTTTTTTTCGCATAAAATTTGTTGCAGCCATTTTGCAACATGTTTTGGTAAATACCATAAAAGTTGTTGATGTAATTTTTTGTACAGACAACATTTTTTTTTCAAAAACTACCATTTGTGCATTATTTATAAAAGTTGTTGAGATTATTCTATACTTTGAGATGTAAATCTATTTTGTTTTCAATCAAATAATTTTTTAATCATTTTATATATATTTTGATAATTTAATACATAAAAGTAATTTTTTTATATTATCTAAATGAAACAGATTAACTTAAAATTATTTTTAATTAATATATTCAAATATAAAATTATTCTATTATAATCAATTATAATAAAAAAATTTATACAATAATTAATTATTAAAATAACCAATACCCAAGATATGTATTCTACAAATTAGGATATTGCCCGTGCCCTGATTGTGGGTAACTTTATCCTTTCTTGATAATTAGTGGGGTAAAGGCATACGTTGTATAATTCAGGTTTCTATATCATTTGAATTAAGTACAATGTCGTTTGAATTAGTGGGCCTGTCCTGCAACAAAAGGTTGTCTCTAGTCTCACTCTCAATCTCAAGTGAAGCGCCGGGTCTGAGTCGGTAGTTTCACTGAGTGGAAAAGTTGGCCCAACCCGGCTTTATGCGGGCTACAAACTAACTGGACCAATTCAGCATTATAGTTTATGCTGGCTACGAGCTAACTGGGCCCATTTAGCAGGAGACCGAAAAAAAGCATTAAATTTTTTTAAAAAAACCTCTCTTGCCTTTAACTAGAAGACATGCGGCTCTCTTACCTTCCAATCTCTCTCTTAATCCGATTTAGCCATTTCTCATTCCCATTATTGGTATTACTCACTTTCCAATGTTGGTCAAATTTGAGATTACCTTGTTTCTTCTTCTGTTGCCGAGCTGCTAGTGAAGCATACATACTCCTGATTTCTGAACCTACAAGCCTCAAATTCGCATCGTCACTTGGTTTGTGCCTCACTGAGCACTGGGCAGAATTGGGAGATGGGGAATGGAAAACATACTGCACACGGGTCACCGTTCTTCTAATTGGGGCCTTAGAGCTGCGATCCATCTTTCCAAATGCCACTGGCCCACAACCCTCGCCCGATTCGGCCAGAAAAAATTTAGCCCAACTCGCATGATTGGTGATGGGACTAGGATCCTCTGCAGTGACTGCAGAGGTCTAATTTTTTTTTACAAGTAATTTTATGTATTATCGCATGTGGTAAGTATTACCGCATGTGGTAAGTATTACCGCATGTGATATTTATTATTTTTACATGTAAAAAAAAATTGGACCTCTCCAGTCACTGGAGAGGATCCGGATCCTTGGTGATGTCATTCGAGCTAGCTCATACTAGCAAGTACTTAGTTGAGAGATTTCCAAAATAAGAAAAAGTTTTTGTTTTGTATTATTTAATGTGTAAGATTAAAAATGTTGTTAATATGGGACATAATAATAATCTACATAATTGAAGTAATATATATAACAAGATTTTTTTTTTTGTTAAATCATAATTTTGGTCTTTATAGTTTTAACTTGTTTTTAATTTAGTTTTTATAATTTTTTTTAATTTTTCAAATAAATTTTTATATTTATAAACGTTTTTAAAATAGTTTCAGCAATTACTTCTATTATGACATCGTCAATTTAGACATTTTAGAGAAAAAAGAGCATCTAAAGAAGTACTTATTGAATAAATGATCACCTACTTAGAAGTAAGAAGCATCTATTGGAATGAAAGAATACCTATTGGACATTTAAAAAAAGAAAAGGAACATATAAAATAATACTTACTGGATAAATATTTATTAAATTAACCAATTGACAGTATTACAACAAAAGTTAATAACGGAGACTATTTTAAAAATATTTTCAAGTGCAAAGACTGATTTGAAGAAAAAAATTATAGGGATTAAATTGAAAACGTATGAAAATTATAGAGACTAAATTATAATTGAACTATTTTTTTTCAGTCCAAGAGCACATAAGAATTTTTCGTGCTTAGTTATCTTGTATTAGAAGTTTCGTTTGACATTTTTAAGGTTTAATGATACAAATAATGTTACACACATTTATACACGTTATTTTATATAATTTTTATCATCTAATTATAATTGAAACAATGCTAATCACACACGCTTATACATATATTATCTCACACATAATTTTTACTATTTAATTATAATAAATTTTATTTCAATTTTTTATACTTACACTTTATTTCTGACGTATCAGTATATGTGAAGATATGTGACACTAGGAACTGTCTAATACGGACCAAAATTTTTTAGGTGCATGGATGTCCCAAGAAGCCCCTGCGTTAATATATTAATTTAAAATACCAATGGCAAGGATGCAAAACTGGAAACTTGTGGAAGAGGTCATAATCCTTGTCCCTTTAGCCACCAAAATTTCTAAACCATAACCCACCATCACCGTCGACCGCCATTGCCATCGTCGACCCATCCTTTACTGTTGCTAGGAGCCTACCAATCACGATCTCTACCCAGTCCAACAAGAATTGAACATCAACCCAATTTTAAAATAATAAAAACACAACAACCTTGTTTAATATATAAAACATATGATAGGACAAATAAAAATTAAAAAAATGCTTTCTAAGTCTCATTTGCAACACAGAAAGGCGAACACAGATGAGCATGGGCATTGGAGCTATGGATTCGGCAGAGGAACTAAAGGTGTTGCACATCCTCGAGGCAAGGCATATAGTGGCTCTAGCGAGACTAATGGCAAGACGATGGGGGTTGGGGTGATTCGGTGTTGGCAAGTCGACTGTCGGGGAAGTGATGGTTGGGGACGATGGTGTTTTGCTAGTGCGGCGCTGATAGACAACGATGGTGGTTAGGTTTGGTGGCCATGGATGTTGGACGAAGGTTATGTGGCAGAGGCTATTGTGGTTGTTGACGGTGAACGGTATTGGGCCGCGGCTCAATCGTGTTGGTTCATGGTGGAGAGGGTTGTGGTGGCTCCGGCGAGATCTGGGAGTTGCACATTTTTCCGACGAGGGTGCAGAGGAAGACTCGTCTTTAGAAAGCAAAGGAACCAAAACTCAAGCTTTTGCGCAGTAACTCATCGCAAAGACAGCGGACCCAGTTCACGTTTTTGCTCAACCAAGAACGCTTGACTCTCTGTGTTTTGATGCTGGGTCTTGTTCGATTTTTCATGGGCTTCTAGTTCCTATTGAAATTGCACTGGGAAACAATCAGTGACGGACCCAAAAATTTTTGTTAATGGGGGCAAATTATTTTATTCTATCAAATGAAGAATTTTTATTTAAAAAATATGATATTTGTTGTGCTTTTTTATATGTATTATTAATGTGATTATTATTATTTTAGTGTGTATTAACACTGGTTTATTTATGAGGAATTTACATATAAATTATTTAAGATTGGTTAATAATTATGTATATAAATATGACTTTATACAATAAAATTAAAATTTATTGAATTAATTTTATATTTAGATAAAATATTTTCAAATTTTGTGAGATAAAAATAATGTGTTACATATATAATAATAGATATATTTTTTTAATGGGTGCATGTGCCCCCAGACCCACCAACGTGGGTACGTCCCTGGAAACAATGAAATAGCAACCTGTTGGAGCTCCAAACTGATCAACAATGGCAGAACTCGCTTTTCGCGATCGACCCATACGGGTGAGGACGACCCGACCCGACCCAAATTAGGTGAATAATATGTTAACCGGTTAAAAATGCCCTTGACCAATTGTTGTAGGTTAAAAAAAGGGTGCAACCATGCACTAAAACATAAGCTGGTGCATATTAGCCTTCTCCGTGACACTAAATATATGTGTACCAAACATTTTCCTTAAAGTTGGTCCCACCTATTTTCTATGCATTTACACTTTAATAGTAGTACCTATAGTCTAATGTAGGAGATGTGAGGCATGGGTGTTGTGAACCAACTCAAACAAGCATTTTCCTAATGATACTAATGATGCTCAGGATTGTTGTTGAAACCCTTGTTAATTCTTCGAACACAATAACTGCTATTCTGCTAGTATATCTTAGGTATTCCCTTTTAGATTTTTTATTTAATATTAAAATTAAATCTAAACTAAATGATCCCACATTTCTCTCAACCTCTCACTTGACTACGTCAAGTAAGATAGTAGTCATTTATGGATCTTATAGATAGAGATAGATTTGACTAATGAAAATAGAATAATGGGTTATACACTTTTATCTAATAAGTAAGAGTTTGTTTTTTGATAGAGAAAAACTAATCTTTTAAATAGACAACAGAGTCCCGGGTGTAAATTGTAGTTTTCAGTACCCCAATGGTAAAACATTTTATATTAGAATTGATGTCCTACCATTGTATTTGTTTTCTTTAGGTAGATCAACATCATTTTCTTATTTATAGGTTATTTCAATTTCATCTTAAATTGGATGTTAAAAAGATTGTATGTGAAGTTTACAACAGAACATAACCGAATACATGATGATATGGTCTATTATCTGAGCTTGTATGTTTAATCTCATACATTTCTTAGCAAAAATAACCATGAACCGCAAAACTGGTTGATCCAGACTGTGATAGACCCAAAAAATTTAGGTAGTCCGGCAAAGACAATATATAAGTAAAAAAAAAATTTCAAATGACAAAAATATATTAATATACAATAATAAAAGATTAATTTATAATTATTTTTTTTTACAATATAAATAATTTTTTTACTATAATACTATCATATATTTTTTTATTTATGTATATATGAATGATCTCAATATTTAATTACGTAAGATGCAACTTAAAAATAATGTTATAAGAATTTTAACTTTTTTTTATAATAAAATTCATTTATTTATATATATACGATGACAAAATTAAAAATATAAAAAATAAAAATATCAAATAATTGTTATAAATAATAAAAAAGTTATTTTTTTAACTTGAACACGCTTCAGTCACGGCCATGACACAGCCGAGACATAGCGCAAACACATACCAGACACGGCACATTAACATTTTTTTTTAAAAAAAATTGCTCAGTTTGCATTTTAGCCCAAAAGCCGAATATCACCGTTCACGGCTTACCCCTCCAAACCGCCCTCCATTGACAACCGTCGACCGCCCTCACGGCTTACCAGTCACGAGGGAGAGGAAGCACGGCTTACCGTCGACCACCATCTCCATTGCACGACGCGACCCATTTCTGGTTTTCTGCCACAATCTCCATTGCACGCGAGACGTGACGCATCTCCATTTCTGGTTTTCTGCCACCATCTCCATTGCACGCGACGCATCTCCATTTCTGGTTTTCTGGTTTTCTGACACCGCTCTGCTTGCAAGTGGCAAACAAGGTATTTTCCCTTCCTGTTTTGCTCTATTTGCATCTGTGTAAAGATTGGTGTATTGGACCCTTTTTGCATTTGTGTATTGCAACTTTTTGGCTTTTTGCATCTGTGTATTGCAACTTGAACTGAGAAGTTTGGTAGTTTTCCTAAACACAAAATTAGGATAACATATTCTATCTATTTCACTTGATTGTGATATTGTGTTTTATGAAATCATTGTAGGAAAGTACTAAAGATGAGTTCTAGTGGTGTTGAAGAAAAAAATGAAGAAAATTCTGATAAACCTCTATGGAAATTTGTTGTGAAGAAAAACAAAGCAGAGGGTGGTGGGAACTTTGAGTTTGAGTGCAATTATTGTCATCTTTCATTTAGAGGCTCCTACACTAGGGTACGGGCACACTTGTTGAAAATCTCAGGGAAGGGAATTAGAGTTTGTGGAAGCATTACAACTTCAAAGCTTCAAGAGCTTAAAATAATAGATAGTGAAGCTATATTGTTGATTGAAAGTTCAAAGGAAAAATGGATTAAACAAATGTACTAAAGTTCCTGTTTATTGCAACTGTTTATGATCAGAATTGTTTTGATTAAGTGGTGTTTGCCCGGCATGTTATTGAATGCATACATATTAGCTAATCATCAATTATCCTAATTAGGAGGATGTTTTACCTTCTATCTAGTGTCTTGTTACTTCATCCTTTTCTAACTCTGATATTAACTTGTAAATAATATATGATTAGTCTGATTGCAGGCTAAAGGGATCAATTATCTTAACATCAGAGACATCTCGCAGCTTTTACCTTGTTTTTGAGTATATGGAACATGACCTTACAGGACTTGCATCAAATCCAGCCATTAAGTTCTCTGAACCACAGGTACTGATGATTTCTTTTCATTCTCTTAGTCTTCTGTTTTCAATGGTGTTGAAATTCTTGTGCACATGCATGTCAGATATAATTATAGAAAGCATTGTCCTATTCGAACTTTAATAAGTAATTGTGCTTGCTTTCTACTCTGGTTTTGATAAGAAAACTTCTAAAACAATATTTTTGTATGTCAGCTGAAATGCTACATGTTGTAACTGTGCTTGCTTTCTACATCCAGTTTCAATATTCTATATAGCCAAAATTCTATATATATATACCGTGTCCGTGTCCTATGCTTTTTGAATTTGGTGTGTTTCCGTGTCCATGTCATGTCCCGTGTCCGTGTCTGTGCTTCATAGGTATGAATTAACAAATTTTTAGTGTAGTTTTGCTTTTGTTAATATCAATACTTTTTAATTTAATGGAAGTTTGACTTTGATAATGAATAGATGTGCTTTTATTTATTTCGACTTTCATACCATATGCAATGTTATTCTATTTTTTTTTAGATAAAAGGCATTTAACTGTAGTTAGAAACTACCAAATCAACACAAAAACTACAGCTGATTCAAATTTAAGAGGAAGATTGAATGAAAATAAGAAGGTGAAAATGACTACTTTCTGAACGGTGGTTTTATACTCATCCCATTCACTTGTTTTAATCGGTTTTTTCTGATTTTTCCCTGTTGAACAACCTAATTGGTTTTGAAGCTAAAAACCGACCGATCTGGTGTCTGGCTGGCAGTTCAACCAGTTGGACCATTCCAGTCTGACTGGGTTTTAAAACATTGGTTTGAGCAATACTCACAAGAGAGAAGTTATTGAACCCCTTAAGGTCAACAGCTAGCAAGGTTTGGGAGATTTCTATTGAACATATCTTTAGAGAAGCAAATCATCTACGGATCATCTCGCAAACGCTAGTTTAAATCATAATCTGGGTTTGGTGGAGTTGCATGTTTCTCCTACAAGTTGTTGCTTTTTGTTTTCCTATGAATCGGATTGTGGTGCCTCATGAACTCTGGTAGTAAGCTGTAGTGTGTGCTTTGTTATTGCTTTTGGCAACCAAAAATAGAATGTATATGAATGTCACAAGTATGCTTATAATGAAATATTAATTAAAACGCATGAACATTACTAACGATTATAGCACTTCATATATGGGAAAGATCCAAGTTAATAACAAACCTAGAAAAGATATTAAAATTGCATACCATGATAAGTTTTCCAATCAAATTATTAAAGGAAAGAAAGAAGCAGTAAAGAGAAAATGCAAGGAAAAGAAAGTAAGAATACAAGCTCATAAGCTGCATGCTATCATAGAACCTAGTTATTCATCCAGAGAATAATCCACCTCGTCACAAAGATGTCCAAAACACCAATCCAGCTTGATCCATTCCATTGTTGATATCCCAAAATAATACATTCCGTAGCCTTTTGAATATCTAGCAAAGTTGAAGTTTAATAGTTAACTCATAGTTTAATACAATTATAAAAATTGAAAAGAGATATTTCCTACTGAACCCTTAAAAGAAGACACTTTACAACAAGGTAACCACTTTATTTTTTTTTAAGTATCACTTTCAAAAGTAAATAAAACTAAAATGTATTTTACATTTTGGGAGATGATATGTGCCAAAATTTTTTAAAAAATTTTGGCATACATAATAGAAAAATAAGAAAAGTAACTTGAAACAGTATTATATTTCTTTTGTTTCAAGCCAGATTGGACTCGAGTCAGTGCTTCTAGAAATCCAAAATGAGTTAAGCTATTATGACAACACTTTTATCTCTACAAGATCATGCTTCTTAGAATTATCATTTTTAATGGGTACTTAGTTATATTTTTTAGTAGCATTCCAAAAAAAATCATGATTAGTAGATAATTATTTTAGAATATTTTATATTCTACAAAATAAAAGTTAGAACCTGAACTTGTGATGTAGGGTGTGAATAAAAAATTTGATTTTTTTAAATTATATATGATGGCTTGACAGCTCTCTCTCTCTCTCTCTCTCTCTCTCTCTCTCTCTCTCTCTCTCTATATATATATATATATATATATATATATATATATATATATATATATTAAAAAACTAATATTTAAAAAAAAAAGAGTATAAGAGGTGTCTTTACTTAAAATAAGGATTTTCTCTTATCTTTTGAGCTAAAATAAAAATAAAGTCTAAGTTTTCTAGAAATGTCAAGTGAGAGTTTTCTTAGTATAATCGTATAGATAAAATAAAAAATAAGATCCATGACTCATGAGTTATTTACAAATTTTAAATTCTTTTTTCTCTTTTATCATCTTAAAATAAAAAAATACGCATTTCGTGGAGTGCTTTGCAACAGATGCTAGTTTAAATCCATGAAAGATTTATAAGATGGTTTGGTTTAACTAAGACAAAATAATGGGAAAAAAAAAGGGGAAACAAAAGGGACATATTTCAAACTCCTTAAATATACATCAGATTTCTCACTCACAGTAGTATTGTCGTACTTGTTTTAGCATAAATTCATTGCAAGTTTCAACAACTGAAATTTAGAGTGCATGGCAGAATTCTAACACTTAAATGTTTTCTTTTAAACAATGGATTAGAATGTCAAATATCTACTGCAAGAAGCATTTTGAAAAAGAACAAATGGGAGAATATAAGGAAGAAAAATGACATGAATTATGAAATAAAAATTATATAAATTAGTAGTAGTAACACTGTTAAAGAGGTACCTCTATGTTTTGTAGTAATATAAGTAGTCAATCACCTTTGATTCAAGAAGAGAAAGTATTTATAATTATATTCAACTCTCTAATGACTTCCATTATATTCATTCTTTCTCTTGGCGACTCCACTGAGCAAGCAAGTCCAATCCTAAATAATGAAAGTAAGCACTTCTTGACATTAGGATGGAAAAAGGGTGCAATCTCGGAAAGATAATTTTCTTCTTCTACTTTTGCACTAGGATATTCATTTTCCATTGAGAGAAGAGTTGCATCAACGATCTCCAAAATTTCATTTGGAAATGCAATTTTAACATACTTATGGAGGTTGTGCCCATCTTTAAATATCTCCTCTGTTGGTCTTCTCCTAGTTAACATCTCCAAAATAAGAATTCCAAAGCTATACATGTCACCTTCTGTTGACACATGAGAACTCATTCCATACTCTGAAATAAATGATCAATGTTTTAAAGTAATGTTATAACAGTTATAAGGAAGGAGAGAAAATGTTCAAAACAAAGTAATTTCAACGAAAAAACAAGATCAAACAGTACCTGGAGGAGCATAACCAATAGTACCCTTCATTCCACTTGTGGTGGTTTGCTTATGAGAGTTGTCATTAATTGTTGAGAGAAGTCTTGCTAAGCCAAAATCACTCACATGAGCAACCATGTCATCATCAAGAAGGACATTGCTTGGTTTTAAATCACAATGAATAACAGGTTGCTCACATTCATAGTGAAGATAATGTAAAGCAGAAGCAACATCAATAACAATTTCTAATCTTTTCTTGAGGTTCAATGTTCTTGGTTGTTCTGCACTTTCTTTCTCTGGATGCAACCATTCATCTAAGCTTCCATTCAACATGTACTCAAAAACTAGTGCTTTAAATTCATTTCCATTGTAATCAACACTAGAGCAACATGTGAAAATCTTCACTAAATTTCTATGTCGAATATTTCTAAGTGCATTACATTCAGCAATGAAACTTTTGTGAGCTCCTTTCTTTTGAAGGTTTAGAACCTTTATAGCAACGACTCTTTCTTCTAAACCGAGTCTTCCTTTATACACAGAGCCTAGACTTCCAGTTCCTATCAAGTTCCTAGCTGAGAACCTATCAGTTGCATGGTATAGGTTCTGGTATGATACCTTCGAAAGTTGGTCAATTGTGGAATTAGCAGAAGCTTTCCTCTGTCTCTTGCATATCTGATAGATAATAAGAATACATGAAAATAGAAGGAGAAATGCGATCAAGCATACGATCACGACTATCAGCCAGAGATTATGATGTTTCTTCTTTTTCATAGCTTTTAAGGGGCAGGGAGGAAGCTTTAGTTTCGATATTCCACCACAAAGCTTGCCATTTCTAACCACTGAAATTGCACTTGCATTTTGGAAGATACCACCTGTTGGCACCTCACCCTCCAACATGTTAAACGACGCATTAAAATATTCTAAAACAGAAATATTTTGAAGTGCTTCTGGAATGGATCCAGACAAGTTATTTCGTGACAGATCTAATTTTCGAAGACCTTTCAATGAAGCCAAAGAAGGTGGTATGATTCCATGGAAAGAATTCCCCTGTAAATAAAGGTACTCCAAACTTATACATTCTCCAATTGCTTCAGGAATGCCACCAGATAGGTAATTTTCAGATAGATCCAACACATCAATATTTTTTAGCATGCCCACCTCTACAGGAAGACTACCACTTAGTGAGTTATACGCTAGGATTAGTTGGATCGATAAAGAGGAAAGTCCAATAACCTGTGATGGTATAGCTCCACTAAGGATGTTGTGAGAAAGGTCTAGCGATTGCAAACTTCTGCAATTTCCAATAGTTGAAGGAATATTTCCTGCTAACATATTGTATGATAATTCCAATTTAAACAATTGACTGAGATTTCCTATGGTGGCTGGTATCTCTCCTGATAGCTTGTTTGCCTGCAAACTTAATAATTGCATCTTTCGAAACTTACCAAGAGTAGCTGGAATGATCTCAGTTAGGTGGTTATTCTCAATGGCCAAGAGAATTAAGTTTTCGAGATTTCCTAGCTCTAAAGGAATTTTTCCATATATCTGATTACCACCAAGATATAGTTCGGTAAGTTGAGTGGACAAATTACCTATGAAATTAGGTAAAGGACCTCCAAAATCATTGTAACTTATACTAAATATGTTCAGCTGACTGCAATTCGTCAAAGACTTTAAGAACTCCAAGTCGTTTGATGAATTGCTACCAAGATTATTATGACCTAGACGTAGATTTGAAAGATCTCGTAGCTTCCCAAGACTTGGGACTTGTCCTACAAAATGGTTGTAAGAAATTTGAAAAAATTGAGTCCCAGATGCATTTGTGATAGAAGTTGGGATTGGACCTGAGAATTGATTCTCAGCAAGGACAAAAACCTTGAGATTTGGGAGAGTCAAGAACATATTGGCTGGAAGAGAACCATTAAATTGATTATGTGTAGCTGAGAAGCCAATGAGAGATGACAAATTGTAAAGTGAAGAAGGAAGCATACCAGACAAATTATTGGATCCCACATACAATATTTCCAAATTTTTCAAATGGCCTATTTCTTTTGGAATGTTTCCTTCCAAGTTATTATAAGCCATGGAAAGACCAATGAGGGAAGAAAGATTTCCTATGGAAGCTGGGATTTGTCCAGATAGATTGTTCTTTGAAATTTGCAGCCATTCAAGCTTCCCAATGTTGCCAATCTCCATTGGTATTTGGCCAGTGAAATGATTCACAGCTAGACTCAAGTTCCTCAATTCATAGCAATTTGTCAAGTTGACAGGAAACTCTCCCTCGAGGGTGTTGTTGGTGACACAGAGTATTTGTAGTCGAAATAAATGGCCCAATTCTTGCGGGACTTTGCCATAGAAATTATTGTTCTCGAGATTCAGGATTCTCAAAAAGGAAAGATTCCCAATGTATGGTGATATGAACCCTTGCAGGAGATATCCTCTTAGGTTCAACCCTGTAGCTCTTTGATGCCGGTGACTGCATGTGACTCCATGCCAATTGCAAAAGTGACTAGAACTATTCCAAGAGGGCATCACTTTGAATGGGTCACTGACTATCAATTCTTTGAATTTGACCAATGCCATTCGATCAGTCTCGTTTCTTAAGGCAGAGACAGTTTTGTTGGGTTGAAACCATAGTGAGTTTGAAGTGAAAAATAGAAACAAAACAAGACATATGGACCAAACTGCACGTAACATGGTTGAGCGATAGAAAACAAGGTTGCTCAATAGCAGAATTCCTAAATCTTTGATCTCAAATGGAATTTAAATAGGGGAATGGTGACTAGGCTAAAACTCAACCCAAAAGAAACAAATTCATTCTCTGCCACTCAATAGTGTAAGGGGAACATAAAATATCTTGAATAAGTTGTGATGTATTTCTCACGTATGCAGCGGATGCTAATATGCTCCTTCTCATCTTTGGGTGTACGATACACCTTGCAAGTTGACCTTCAATAATCAGTTTTTAGTTATTTAATTTGATATCCTCAATTAAAGCTATTTACAATTTAGTCCTTAAACAAATTAATTGACCCACATCCTTGTCATCTCCGTTTTTTCAGTCACTGGCAAAAAGGATTGGCGGGCTACTGTCATTTAGCCCAACCGTCCAACCATCAACCATCAACCCCTGATGGCTTGCAGACCCATGCAACAATGGACGGATCTCTGCAACCATCAACCACCGCGGTTGATTTCTTCGATTTGCGAATAGTGACGAGAGGCTGGTTTGCTGCCTTGAGGCAGAGGGAGAGAAAAGGGTGACTCGTGGTTGAACACCACCATAAATGGTTGAATCCCGTGGTTGTCTGGTGGTGCGTGGGGCTCTGAGGACGACACCGGCTCGAACCCCAAACTCGTGGTGGTGGGTGGCTGCCCATCGTCGCGCATGTCCCCTTCCTAACAAACCACAGCCACACCACAGTGGGCGGATCTGACTCATGGTGGCCAGGTCCGTGGAGCTTAGCCCCGCATCTCCTTCAGCGATGACCACGATGACCCAGATCTAGAACCCTCCTCTCAAATTTCGAGTTCCGCCTTGAAGATTCCGTCGCCATGGAGCTCAAGGTTGAAGAAAAAAGGCGGCTGAGTTCGTCCTTGTCGCCTCCAAGTTATCGCTTTCTCCACAACCGTCGCTGTTGGGCAAAGATCCTCCCCTTCCTCGACGGTGGCGACAGTAAAAATCCTCTCCTTTCTCACTGTCAAACGGTCCTGATCGCCAATCACGATAGAAGGGTTCCATTTTGAGTGGATTGGTAACTGGGTGGAGGTGTTCTGTTTGCAAGTGATGGCGGCGGTGGCGGTGGCGATAGAGTGGGAAAGGTGAAATGACCTTACTGTAATTTTTAAAAACCTGCTTATCAGGTTTTCAATGATAAACATCAACTATTGATATTATTTAAGTATAAATGAAAGGTTGAGATCTTAAGATGTACCATACAACCTCTTTTAAAGAGTGTATATTAGACACCGCCCACGTATGCTTTCTATTGAGTTGTGTTTCTTGTTACGTGCATTTTGGTCAATATGTCTTCTGTTGAAAGTCATTATCATCTTAAATTCTTATATTTGAGAGCCTGACTGAGTCAACATACAACTTTTTCCATTACGACAGTGCTACAACTCGCTGCAGCTCCCAACTACCCAATAAGAATGAGAAAGAGAGAGAGGGAGGGAGGGAAACGGCATAGTAGTTGTTGAATGCCTGAAACGAGTATAGCTCACAATTTCTCTATAGCCAGCAATTGAAATTAATCACAATTCACATAGAGTTGCAAAAAAGCACTTAACTTTTCTGAAAAGAGTTATTCCAAGATTCTAACACCAAATGAAACTTGTAGCTCTCAATATACTACGTTTTTTCTGCTGATAATCATATGCACCATTCAACTCTTCCAGTTATTGAGACTACATACAAGTCTAAATTAAAGAGTTGATAATTAGAGTTTACCACATACATAGTAGCAAATGTTCAACAAGTATAAAGATAATTAGTCTTTATCACCATAAATTCTTAGAGTGGAGTGCTTGACGGAGTCAACATACAACTTTTTCTATTATCAACTTTTCAACTCAATACTTTTTCGAAGGTGTTTAATGTACTCATAAATGACATTGGAGCAAGGATTGTTTGCAAATAGCTGGTCTTTTTTTTTTTTTTACGTTTTTCAGTTATTGTGGAGAGGATAATAAGTTGTGCTCATAGAAAAAATAAATGATAACTCTTATGTAAATAGTGATAATTAATAATTTGAATTTAAATTATCACATAATAAATTTAAATCACTATTTAGCATTAATTATGAGTCACCAAATCATGAATTAATACACATAATTAAATGGTGACCAAGAAAAAAATAAATAGTAATTCATATATAAATAGTGATGATTAATAACTTGAATTTAAATCATCACATAATAAGCTTAAATCACCATTTGACATTAATCATGAGTCACGAGATCATGGGTCACCATATCATAAATCAATACACATGAAAGTTACTAAGTAGTGATCAAGAAAAAAATAAATGGTAATTATAGTGTAAGTAGTTGTGATAAATGACTTAAGCTTAAGTCATCACACAATAAACTTAAATTACTATTTTTTACCATTCATATGTCACTAGATTATAAATAAAATTAATTCACGTGATAACTAAATAAATGGTAAACATGAGAAAAATAAATGATGATTTTTGTGCAAGTTGTGGTGATTAATGATATAAACTTAGTTGATTCATTGAAGACTAACTTATTGTGCAAGTACTAGCTGGTAATCATTTTAGACCACCATTGATCAATTTTAGTTCAGTATCAATGGCTCTGGATGCTTGGAGCATTGTATACTCCCAATTGTATTATAAAAGTTTATGAGCACAATAAACTTTTCCTACTTTTCCTCCTGTATCTTGATTGACAAGTGGGTTGGGACAATGACGGATCTAGAGATTTTGAATTGTGGGGACAAAATTAAAGATTATAATATGTTTAATTTTGATTTTTATATAATTTTTTTTACATTATCATCTAATTATGTGATATCATATCATGAATAAAGTTTGATATCAAATAATTATTGTCATAGTCAAGTTTCTTAATAATATACAATATATAATTAAATAATATTATTGAATTTTCTTACATTCATAGTGAATTAAAATTTAATCTTTAAAAGATAAGTTTACAATTGTTTCCTAAGTACTGTCATATTTTAAAAACATCCACTCATTCATCTCCTATGTGCTTGCAGGTTGGAAATTAAAAGAATTGTAGTGAAATACCTAATCAATCTTTCATATTAGTTACTACTGGGGCAAATATATATAAAGCAAAATGGTGATTTAACTTTTTAAAAATCGATTTAGAAGTTAATATTGAAGCTAGTGTCATGTAATCCAAAATTTAATATGATGAAGTCGTGGAATCATTGGATATTGATTCTTTGAGTTTGAGCAACGCAGAATAATCAATCTTGTTTCCTAAGGCAGAGGCGGTTTTGTTGGGTTGAAACCTCAATAAGTTTGAAGTGAAAAGAAGAAGCAAGACAAGGCATATAGACAAAAATGCACGTAACATGGTTGAAGAGCAGAAAACAAGGTTGCTAAAATGCAGAATTGCTTAATCTGTGATCTCAAGTGAGATATAACCAGGAATGGTTATTGGATTTGGACCAAAACTCAGAGTTCTGAAGAAAAATCATTCTCTGCCACTCAATGGTGTAAGGGGAAACATTATTATATCTTGAATAAGTTGTGATGTTTTTGTTATGCAAGCTTTCCATTGATTACATTGTGCGTGCATTTTTTGTCCATATGACTTATATTTTGGTTGAAAGACTTTATCACCATAAATTGTTAGATTCGAGAGCTTGGTGGAGTCAACATACAACTTTTTCCATTGCCAACTTGTATAGTGCTACATGTCGTTGGATCTGCCATCCACCCAATTAATAAGAAAGAGTGGGAAATGACAACAACTGAAATAATAGAAGAATTGCAAAAATAAGAGTCTAACTCGCAGCCCCTATATAGCTAGCAATTCAAATTAACCAAAATTTACATAGGAGTTGCAAAAACACGCGCACATTATTTGAAACAAGTTTCCTCCAAGACTGGAATACCAACAGAAACATATTGCTCTCAATATACAATTTAATTTTTCCTGCTAGTGATCATCTGCACCATTCAACTCTTCCTGTTATTCAGACTACATGCAAGTCTAAATTAAAGACATGATAATTAGAGTTTACCGCATACATAGTAGCAAATGTTCAACTAGTATAAAAATAATTAGTCTTCATCACCATAAATTCTTAGAGTGGAGTACTTGATGGAGTTAACATACAACTTTTTTCATTACCAACTTTTCAACTCAATACTTTTTTTCTCATACAGGGATAGAAATAAGTCAAACCAAATCATATTTTACCTTAAATGAACTTGACTTGTTTCTCAAATGTAATGCTTGAGCTTAACTTTTTTATTTGATATAGACTATTTTTTAATATTTGATTTGATGTTTTTAAAAGTTTGACCTGACTTAAAAATCTATTTAAAAATTTATTTTATAATAAAATCTTTAAATAAGTTAATAGACTTATCTTTAGATTGGTCGTTGAGATAGATTAATAGGCTTAAGTTTTAAAAAAATATTATTTATAAAAAATAATTATATTATATAAATATTAAAATATCAAAATAATAATATATATAATTAAATAGGTCGATTCACTAAACTTAATAAATTTTTTCATATACTTAAAGACTGACTTATTTAATTAAATAAATTTTTTAAAAAATTTTAATTTAATTTATTTATTAAACGAATTAAACTAAATTAGACTTTAAATAAGCTAGACCATAGGCTTTCGATGTGCCACTAGCCTATTTCTATCCGTACTGTCATATCTTGATTGACAAGTTGGTTGGCAAAAACTCAGTAATCAAACTACATATTTTTACATATATTAAACCTTTCTTCACTCGGGATGCTAACAAAGACTCATGGAAACTGAAAAGTTTATCTTTGTTCAATTCATATACATGTACTGGACTGATTTGAAATAGGAAGTTAGTATAATTTCGAATGTGAGATGTGGATTTTTATTTCATTTGATTCATGTAGATTATTTTAAATATGATTCCAATATGCAAACTTAATTATCAATCTAACAATAATAATACATTTTAAGGTTTGGATTCACAATCATTTTATTTTGTGTTTTTGATATATCTATTATTGAGATATTTTTGCTTGTGGTATATTTTGTTTTTTACAAGTTCTTTTAAGTGAAAAACATTTTATTTTTATCCATTTATTTGTATTGTTACTTCCATTGTGAGTCTCTTTTCCAACTGCTAGTCACACATTATTTAGAAATGAAATAAGTGTAGACTTTATAAGTGGTTGGATCCATAAATTTAATGTTTTAAAATTTTGAGTTAAAACATAGTATTCGATCCAATGTTGTTCTTCTTTAAGTTTATTATTTTAGATCTCATCGATATTTTGGGTTCCTCTTTATCCAACACTCCTCTGCATAATTTGGTTTCTTTTTTTTTTCATAAATTCAAGAAAAAAAACCAAAATCAGTTTAAATAAAAAAGTAATCTCCCAAAAAAAGTAAAAAAAATCTGTCAATCAATATTTCATGTTAAAATAATTTTTAGTTTCAGTAATGAAAATAAAACAACGAACAATAGGTATACATAGACCAAGTGTAAAGAGTACAGAAGCAAATCTTAAAGAAGGAACCATGTATGATTTAGAAAATAATTAAAATAAGTTTTTAATATTGTTATTTGATGTGTTATCTTTTTATCAATTAAATATTGTTCAAAAATACATGATAGTAGTTAAGTTAAAGTTATTTTTAGTTTAACCTTTGTTATTAGATTTCCACTAAAATACAATTTTTTTTAAAATGATTTAAAAGTTAATATTGAAGTTGGTGTCATATTGGGACACTTATAGGTCAAGTTGGACCGAATTTAACATGATCTCATTCTGAGTTGATTTTTTTGTCAAGCCTAATTTAAACATGGACTCGATCTGATTATGATTTGATTAGTGATCGGGTTGAGATTGAGTCAACTTAATATTTAGATAAAATATAAAAAATTTGAATATTATATATAATTAATACATTATAAAATTTTAAAAGTATAAAATAAAAATTATATATATATTTTAAAATAAATTATATCAATATAAAAAAATATTAATTTAAACTATGAAGTTTAATTCTTTATTATTAATTTTTAAAAAATTATAAATTTTAATGTATTATGTATCATCAAGTTAATTTGAGTTAACGTAAAATATGATAAAGATTCGACTCAAAAAATCTATTAAGTCAAATTCTAAAAACCTAACCCGATCAAATTAGATTTGGGCCAAATTGAGCCATGATCAAGCCTAGTGTCATGTAATCCAAAAGTTAAGGCGGGTGCTATTATGCACTGCACCCAGCCAAAGCATGCACTATGCACCCAAATTTTAACTGCAGTAGTTATGCTTTTTTTTTTAAATTTTTTTCGGGCAAAAATCATGGTCGAAAACCACCACCGAGGCCGCCAGAACCACCATGTCAGACCACCGATGTCTCTGCCGACCACCGACCACGCCAGGACCACACCGCCGCCGACAACCCGACCACGCCGGACCGCCGCCGCCGACCACGCCGGATCACCGCCATGATTACCTGAGCCATTGCCGCTGATTACCTGATCAGGCCGCTGGCTGACAACCTATCGCCTCCGCTGACAACCCGACCACGCCAGGACCGCCGCCGTGACCACGACCGCTGGCCTCGACCACCGGAGATGGCCGCGCCTCGACCACCCGAGATGGCCGCCGCCGACCACCCGGCCAGTCGCCCCGACCACTGACATGGCCGCCGACCACCCGGCCGCCCACCGCCGACCACCCGACCGCCCCGCCGACCTCCGTCGCCTACCACCCGACCACACCAGATCGCCGCCGCCGACCACCCGACCACCACTGCCTCCGGCCACAGGCCGCCGTCGTCGACAACCGCCGGTCGCCATCGACCACTGCCGGACCACGGCCTGATAAGACCAAAAACCTAAAAAAAAAAAATCTGCTCAGCAAGTTTCTTGTAATTAATCTAAATTATTGATTTATTTTATGAATAAATCAATGACTTAGGTTAGATGGTGCACCATATATCCTCTTTTAAAAAGTGTATATTAGAAATGACTCATAGGATAAAGTCGTACAATCATTGGATATTGATTCTTTGAGTTTGACTAATGCAGAATGATCAATTTTGTTTCCCAAGGCTGAGACAGTTTTGTTGGGTTGAAACCTCGGTAAGTTTGAAAGAGAAAAGAAGAAACAAGACAAGGCATATAGACCAAAATGCATGCAACAAGGTTTAAGAACAGAAAACAAGGTTGCTAAATTGCAGAATTGTTAAATATCTTAAATGGGATTTAACCAGGAATGGTTATTGGATTTGGACCAAAACTCTCAGCTCTGAAGAAAAAAAAAATCATTCTCTGCAACTTGATTAAATAATACAGCAATTGTAACACAATTTTAAGGTATTAATTTTACAAAAAATACAAATAAAATGAATAGTTAAAGAAACTAAAAAATATATTAAATAATTAAAAGAAAATAAATTAATTTAAATATAAAATTAAGTAAAACAAATTAAAGTAAATTTGGTTTTATATCAAATGTAAGATGATTAAAATTCAAAATCTATTAAGATTAATTTAAACATTAATTATGTCTAATTATTATACTAAAATAATGTAACTCGTGAACATTTAAAGATAAATATGTGTCATGAGAAAATATATCAATAAAGTATTAAAAATAATAATCACATATATAATAAAGTTTTCTTAATTAATAATAAATTATTAAATCATCAAATGTATTTTTAATAAAAAATTATAATTAATATCTAACAATTATTATTAATATTCAAATAATACAAATAAATTATAAAATATAAAAAATATGATTAAACTCATTTAAAAATTTATTTATATAATTTGATAAAAAAATATAGAATTAATAAATATTAAATTTAAAATTTAATAAAAATAATTTAATATAATACTATTAAAATAATCAAAATTTTATCATTTTCTTAATAAAAAATTTAATAATGCATAATAAAATTATCTCACTGAATTTTTTCATTACATACAATCTGTCTGTAATTTTCTCCACTGCCCTGCGCTCGCTGGTCACGTCCTCTTGAATTGCTCCGTGTGGCGTGCCGCACTAACGTCCTTTTCTTCAATTGTTGAATGACGTGCTACAGTATTGCACTAACGTCCATTTCTTTAATTAATTATAATTTTTTTATATTTTTTTAAATCACTTTTTATAATATTTTTTATATTATTAATTATATCATTTTTTTCACTTAATCACAATAATTAAAAACAAATATAACAAGTAGTGTTTGAAAAAATATATAAAAACATCATTTTTCTTCTTCAATTTTCGCTGCGCCAGCAGCTTCACTTCCTCTTTTTCTCTTTTTGTAATTTGCTTTCCCACGGTGCTGTGCCTTTTCTATTTCTTTGTATACGGCACCCCCACTCACGTCCTCCTGTTCTCCTTTTATAAGCTGTTTGCAGCAGGTTTTAGTTTTATTTATTTATTTACACTGCTTTTTTTTTATTATTTAGGCTTTAAACTCTCCTTCAAATTTAATTAAACTTTGATTAGTTCTTTATAAACTTTGAGATTAAACATAAAAATTTATTTAAAAATATTTTAAAGTAAATAAAAATTTAATTTAAAAATACATATTAATTTTAATAATTTATATTTATATTTTAACATTTTAATCAAAGATAAAATATTCAAAAAATATTTTTATACACTCGTCACATCTTTTAACTTACTTATTATTAATTCCTAATAATTTTTATGTAAAAGAGATTAAAGAGATTAAGAAAATAATAAAAATATTCTATTAATTTATATTTTTTCAAATTTACGTATCAAAACAATCTTAAGAATTTAATAATCATATCACAAGTAATCTGCATTACAAGAAATTAATGGATTTACCTACGTATCAATCCAAATTAGTTGGTTTGGGCAATGTTACCTGTATTATGCACTTTGTTATTGGAAATAATTCGTATTCATTCAATTCGTGCTATATAGCATGAGTCTTTTTATATATATAAGTTTCATCCAAATTCCATTAAAAATTTGTATTGATAGTTTAATATTATGTTGAAAATTTGTAAAAGATATGATAAATTTGTAAAAATATGTGAGATTTATTTTAAATAGGAAATTAGGAATATGAAAAGGATTGCTTGAAAACCAAGTAGATTTGTAAATCTAAAAATTATGAAAAGATATCATAAATCTAAATTTTTCAAATTTTTCTTATTTAATTTTAATTTCAACTTTTTTTTTTCAATTTATTGATTTTTATTTCAATTTATTAGTTTATTACTTTATTAATTTATTTTTTCTTATATGATAGAAAAAATATATAATTGTTTTACTTGAATTCAAATTTATCAAACTTTCTACTTAATTTTTTTAAAGCATATTTCTATCATATGTATACTTTTATAAAGTATAATAGTGTTATACAATTTATGCCATATTCAAATCCTAGGCATTACGAATGTGTGTATGTATAATAGTAATAGTATGATATACCATGCATGCACGCACTATGCTCTATGTCCAAGCACATAAATGTTGCACCCCAGGCAATGGTCAAGGGGCACTCCTCCAAATACCACCACAGTGCATGCACCTGCTACATAGACCGGACATCGAAGATGCAGAGGGATCATTAGATAGGCGCACGGAGATGTTGCACCACCATGTCGATGGACACATTCGGCCACAAAACACCACCATATGCAGCGCCAAACGAGAACCCCAAGAGTGACCGAATCGGCAGAGAGCCAGAGAGATGCAAAAGAGGGTGATTGGAGAGAGATGAGTGATCGGAGAATGAGAGGAACAGAAGGAGATCAAGAAGAAAGGAAGAGGAGCGTCGCAAATCGGGTTATATTAAGGTTTCCGGTGGATTTTTCTAAAGGGTGTATTTATTGGAAAATGACTTCCATTGAAATTTTCTTTTATTTTTTAACAAAAAAATCCACCGGAAAAGTGTATGAAATTGTACCTTTGAAATTTGTGGAATATTTTTTACGGAGTATATCTACCAGAAATTTTGAAAAATCTACTGCATTGGTTTGTATTTTATTTGCAACAAATATATAAGTGGATTGGTATGCTAGAAATTAAATTTATTCCGAATATGTCAGTCGAAAAGTTGATTTTTTTCTTTTATTTCTCCTTTGTTTTCCAACAAGAAAGGCCGTTGGAAAGGGCTTATTTACCGGCGGCCTTGAATCCGCCAGTAAATGCTGACACAATTTCTCATTTTTCATGTAGTGTTCTTTGTAAGCAGATTTCGATTTTGTTTATTTGAGGTCAACTATATGTTAAATGACAAATTGCTTCATTTTGTCAATATTGATTTGCAAGAGGTTGAGGTATTGTTGATTCTTTATTTCTCCTGATATGCTATTTTTTACCATATTTGTTAAGAAAATGTTTTAAATGCTCTTAAAATTTTATGAAGCTCCGTTGTTTCATGATTTGTAACTATATATATAATATTAAAATAAATGAACAGATGTGATTAATTACATGTTTTTTGATTAACAGGTAATAACCATATAAGAAATCTTGTCAATTTTAATGGTTAATATTTACACACAAATAAATTTACACATAGATCAGTCTTGTCTTTATACTATAAATAATTGTACATATAAATTTTTTTATAGATTTTAATTAATAATATTTGCACACATAATAATAAAATTTTGAAAAAAAAACCTGATTAACCAGTTATAATTAAAAAAAAATCCATAGAGCACTGGTGTTCCAAAATATTTCAAGAGTATATTAAACGTCTCCATTTGTTAGATGTGTACCAAAATAATGTATGGCTGACATAACTTTTTAGATGAATTGGATATCATTGTCATTCTTATGAATGAATTTGATATCATTTTCTATGCCATTAGTAACTGAATTAATACTTAGTAAATCAAACTCAATGCCCTATGTTGAGGGTAGGATGTTTATATATAAAAAGTTCATTCAGAAGAATGACAACGATATCCAATTCATCTAAAAAGTTCTGTTAGCCATACATTATTTTTGTACACATCTTATTACGGTAAAAAAGAGCATATCATAAGAAATAAAGAATCAACAATACCTTAGCCTCTTGCAAATCAATGTTAACAAAAATGAAGCAATTTGTCATTTAACATATGCTTGACCTCGAATAAACAAAATCAAAACCTGCTTACAAAGAACACTAGATGAAAAATGGGAAATTGTGTCGGCATTTACTAGTGGATTCAAGGCTGCTAGTATTTCTTTTTAAGAAAAAGGCTTTAAGGTTCAGAATTCAGACTGTAAAGATCATTGACACTACTGATTTTCGATCTATGACTTTCTATGTTAGTTTTGGTTCTTAAGTAATTGATTTTCCCTTGTGCATTTGTTTCCATTTTTTGCTTGTGGCTATATTGGTCAATTACTAGAGCTACTTTATCATTGTCTCTAATTTTTCTTCTGTCTTCATATGTTTCAAGGTGGGAGTATTTTGGTAAATTTTGGCACTGAACTACTAGAATTCATTGCTCTTTATTATAAGTATCCCAGTTCACATAGTTCAAGTCTCGCACCATAATTTTTTTTTTTTTTAAAAAAAGGTATATCATAAAAGCACTATTTTTAAAAGCTTATCCAAGCACTATTCTTAATCCAGCGCTAATGGAAGAGAATTATGGTGTGAGACTTGAACTATGATACAACTTTTTGGATAAGCTTTTAAAAATAGTTATATAGTTAGTGAAAATCACTTAATTTCAGTTAAGCTTCTATTAACTTTTTGATGTACTGTACATCATTATCCTGTAATTTAAAGATTTTACCTGCCTAAATAGAATGTGTTTAGAAGCATTTTGTGCTGGTTGCTGCATGTGTTGTTGCCGTATGGCAGTCTTCATTTGTGCAAAAAGGCTATGATGGAAAAATGTGAATTTGTTAATATGAAAAATCATGATTATCAACAGTTGTTTATTGTTAAATTTACATTTGGTATAAGAGCATGTTAATCTTTGTCTAGTCATTTAGAAACATGCCCAATTGTATGCTTATTTGTTTTTCACGTTTCCTGCCATTACGTGATTGAAGTTTGAACATGTTAATTTTTAGAGATGTTATATTCTGATCATAAAATAAAAATTCGTATGCCATGTTTTTGTTCATGACCATGCCTTGGTTATTACTATTATTAATTTGATCAAAGTATATTTTAAAAAAAAAGTTTTCTACTAGCGTGATTTTTCCACAAAATGCATGATATGAAATTTCTAAAATACAAAACTCATAAAAAGTCAACTATCAGCAAAAATAATGGAGGAAAAGTCCTCTTCTGCGTTATTGATTAAGAAAATCTGAAGGCTAGATTTTGCACTTCACTGTGGCAGATTCATGGGATTTTCATCCCTTCAAGTATGAACTACTTTTCGTGGCTGATCTGGTGCCCCTCTACTTTTCCTTGCGTGACTGTTGCTTGCATCTAGAACTTTCCTTTGCCATAATTCTCACATTAAGTGAAGTTGATAAAGGACTTTCTTAAGTGGGAAAAGAAAAAGTCATGGTTGTGTGAACCATGGTTACAGACTTGCAAGACATGTGTTGTGCAGCTAAAGGATAGTTTTCCTTTAATGTGTTTTGGGCTTAAACCCTACCCTGGAAATAAGCAAAAAAAAAAAATTAGGATGGTTACTTTTTTAAGCTAATGTTGTAGGTCCGTAAATGCTGAAACTAGGGTTGTAATTTGGTTTGGGTAATCCGACCAACCCGACCAATCTGAACCAAACCAATTAGTTTGATTCGGTTTGGTTCGAGTATACTTATTGGTTCGGATAAAATCAGAACCAATTGAAGCTTGTTTGGTTCGGTTCACAGGTTCAAAGTTTTAAACCCGTGAACCGAACCGAACCGAACCAAACTATTTTTTTTTCTAAACTCGTGAAGACGTCTGAAGGAATGCTGATATAACTCAATCCCTTTTAATTTTTCCCCAAATCCAGCCCTAACCTCGTTCCCCTCACAGCTCACCCCTCGCCCTCGTCGCTTGCCCTCGCCACTCGTTGCCTCACCCAGTTGCTGCTCTGCTCGCACTCGACGCTCTGCTAAACGTTCGGGTTGTAGGCTCTGCCAAATATTGGTGGGGCAAGTGGGGCAGAAGCCATTGCAGAAGATACTTCAGAGTGGGACTGTGGTCACTTTGCTTTCACTCGGAACCGGAGGGATTCGTAACAATCGAAGGCCACTGGATTATGAGAACCCCAACGACTATGCCAATCGCTGCTCCATTCAGCGGCATCGCGTTTTCATTTATTCCCTGCGATTGGGAAATCTCCTCGTGAAACAAGTTCTTCTTAGTTCTATCTTATATGTCGAGGGAAACCTCAAGACCAAAGTTTTCACCGATCCTATCACTGGTCTTGTCTGTCGTTTTAGAGAAGTTGTTGTTCGTCGAAATGGTAACTCTTCAAATTATTATGTTATTTTTTTATCTTTGTTAAGATGCAAATATTATTTTGATTGGCATCAATCATTTATGAAACTAGAATGTTTAGGTTCTGCTCTATAGCATTCCACTGTTATCCTTCACAATCTTGACCTTTTTTGTGCTCAGAAGGATAACTTTCTGTTATATAGTGCCTAATGTTAATTAGTTAGTTCATTGTGGCTTTCTAACATCTGCTGAAACCACAATGGTCTAGGAATAATTTCAAATGCTTCTTATGGTTTCTTTTATTTCATTTTAACAAGTTAAATTGGAACTCAAACTCCCAGTCCCACCCTATGGCGATGCACAAGTCTTTCATTTATTGTCTCTGTTACATTGGTCTTTCTCTCACGCACACTCACACTTAATTGTATACTATTTGAGAATGGAGACTTAATATTAAGATTGTAGTCGTGTCTGGTATAATTCTACTAAATATTTTGTAGGGAAGTTGCTACAAGGAGCGTTCTGGATTTGAGGGCCCTTGGACCAGTAATCCCTTCATTTTTTATAACTCATACTTCAAGTGAGCTGTTTACCACCATCACATTGTCTTTCGTTGAATTTGGTTTTTTTTATTTTTTTTTATTCTTATCAATGTCCTTAATTAATTGTAGGGAGCTATTAAGTGGTGAGAAGGCCGGCCTCCTTCAGTTGCCATCTGACAAGGCACTTTTGAGTGACCCTATATTCCGCCCTCTTGTTGATAAATATGTTGCGGTGTGTATATTCTCACAATCTTTCACATAACATTGATTATTAAAATGTTGAGCATGAAATGATGTGTTTGATGATATAAGTTACTCAGATCTTTTTGATGTGCCACTGATTTCAGGACGAAGATGCTTTCTTTGCTTATTACATTGAGGCTCACCTAAAAATTGCTTTGAAAAAACTACTTTGAAAAAAGTTGATGAGGTTAACAAATTTGAAGCATCAAAAGTAATTGATGGACAAAATTGTATTTCTTTTAAGTTTTAACTTTATTCTATTTCATATTCTGATAACCATGTGAAGAATGCAAAAAAGAAAAAGTTAAAAAATTAAGACACTCTATGCTGCAATAAACATGCTTAATAAGTCATGACATGGCTAATATACACGAAAATGTAAGTTCCCAAATTTTCAATGGCCTAATAGCCTTTGTTATGGGTATGGTCACCACGGTCATTGCCTACCACTGCCCTTTCCCAAATTTTCAATGGCCTTTCAAGATCATATAATTGCTTTTCCTTCACATAGTCTTTTTTATCTTGCAGAAACATCCTAGGATCATCATTAAGGGGATTTCCTGCACCAGAATTGGGGCAAATCACCTACTTGCAAGAACTGTATATTTGTCATCCTGAATCACTTTTTGTTTAATCATTGTTATTACCATATGTCTTAGTTCTGAATATCATGGTTGAAGCTAATCTCTGGTTCTTATGTTTGTAGAATTTTGCACGGCAACAATCTCATTGGAACAATACCTAAAAAGTTGTAGAATTTTGCATGTCAAGCTTTCAAAGGAACTGCCTCCAGAACAAAGACTTAAAGCAGCGGCCTTCTATGTAATGTGGTATGTATGACATGACCTTTTTAGCATTCAAAATTGAATGCATGAATTAGGATGTCTCTTCATAGACATCTCATAAAATTTAAATCATACAGAATTAGGATGCGTTAAAAAAATTAATGGTCAACCTGAACCAAATTAATCCATAGATGGTCGGTTCAGTTTGGTTTAGATTTAGCTATCAAAAAATAAAAAAAATCGAACCAAACTGAATTAATTAATTTTGATTGGTTTAGATTTATTTTTCCCCAGGAACTAAACCAAACCACCCACTTACACTCCTAGCTGAAACGATGCAAGTTGCAGGAAATAAAAAATAAGTTTCAATAATCTACTATATGCGAAATGCAAGAATTGAACTCAAGAGCATTAGTTTACAAAACTAGCATTGCAGCCACTAAACTACATAGACTCTTGTTGAATTATTTGACATGTGTTATATTTATATGTTTTGGATGTGTTTTATGTCAATTTTGTATGATTTTTAATTTCTTCCGCTGTATATCATATTTGTGATTAGTTCATTATATATTGAGGAGTAGCCACATCATCCTTAGTTATAATTGTACTTAACGAAAATCATATGCTGATTAAATATGATATATTATAATTAATTGTGATTAGTGTAATAAATTTGTCCATAGAGATTTATTATAATTTTTATAAATAATTAAGATGAAATAATTACATTATTTTTATATCTTAAGTAGCCCATTGGTATTAGGATATTATGATAATTTATTAGGCTCATCATAAGGAATTTTAAATGAATTTATTTTGTGTTAAAATCTTAACCCAAAGGTAGATTTTGATGACATATTAATTCATGTATGCATAACTTGCATTAGTAAGTTATTAGTTTTGCCTTGAATTATTAAATGATATAAGCGTGTTTTATTTATGTATTTGCAACAATTCCTTCTTTAGTTATCTCTGATAACAAAATTGAAGTTCTCATTTTGATTGGTGATAACTATAAGGACTAGAAAGAGAAAGTTCTTCTCCATTTAAGGTGCATGGACCTTGATTATGCTCTTCGTAGGGATGAGCCTGCTAAGCTCATAGATGCTAGTACTGTGGAAGAGGTTACGTTGTATGAATGATAGGAAAGATCTAATCGTCTTTCAATTATGTTCATCAAGGTACGTATTTCCTCTAGCATTCATGATTCAATTCTTAATTACCAAAATGTCAAGAAATTCCTGAAAGCTATTGATGAGAAATTTGAGACATCTGATAAGGCATTGACAAACACCCTTATGGAAAAGTTGTCATCCATGGAGCTCAATGGAGTCAAAGGTGTGAGAAATCACATCATAGAAATGAGGGACATATCAACTCAACTTAAGTCTTTTGAAGTTGACATATTTGATTCCTTTTTCGTGCACTTGATCCTGAACTCACTCCCACCATAATATGGTCTTTTCAAGATTTAATATAACACAATAAGGACAAATGGTCAATCAATGAACTTCTAACCATGTGTGTTCAAGAGGAAGGGAAACTTGCTCAAGAGATTGATGAATGTGCACTTATGGTAACTTAAGATCAGAGTTAAGGGAAGAAGAAAAAGAAAGAGAAGGGAAAGAAAGGCATTCCCCTTATTGCCAAGATCAAGAAAGAGTCTAGGTGCTTTTTTGGCAAAAAGAAGCGACACATAAAAAGGGACTACTATAAGTATAATGCTTGGCTTGAAAGGAAAGGTAATGCTTTTTCTTATGTTTATTATGAATCTAATATGGTTGATATTTGTCATAACACATGGTGGATTGACTCTGGTTCCACAATCCATGTTTCTAATATCATGCAAGGCTTCCTAAGCTAGAGGGAGTCAACTGAAAGTAAATGTTTCAACTACTCTGGAAATAGGATGCTTTCACATGTGGCAGTTGTTGGCACATGTAGAATTATTTTAGAATTAAACAATGCTTTTTATATTGTTGGGTTTTCTAAGAATTAATTTCCATTTCAAGACTTATTCCTTTTGGTTTTTCAATAAATTTTAACGCATCCGGATTTGATTTATTATTTAAGTCTACTATTGTTAGGAATGGTATGTTGAATGACGGCTCGTTCAAAATTAATTTATCCAACACGATTTCATACAATTTAATGGCTACACAATAAAACGCTAGTATTAAACGTTGTGTTATGAATAAAAAATCCTCAATGTTATGGCATAGGAGATTAGGACACATCTCTATAGAGAGAATTAAGAGGTTAGTGACTTCGATACTTACTTTCGACTTTACTGATTTCGATATTTGTGTAGTCTGCAGAAAAGAAAAACAAACTAACAAGATAAAGAAAAGTGTCAAGAGGAGTTCAGAAATAATAGAGATTATACATACAGATATTTGTTGTCCTAACATGGGCTCATACGGTACAAAATACTTTATCTCTATCATAGATGATTACTCACGATTCATGTATCTTTACTTACTTCATAATAAAAATGAAACTTTGGATGCCTTTAAAGTTTTTAAGGCAGAAGTAGAGAAATAATGTGGAAAACAAATTAAGATTGTGAGATCAGATAGAAGTGAAAAATTTTATGGTAGATATATTGAGAGTGGACAAGCGCCTGACCCATTTGCAAAGTTTCTCCAAGAGCATGGTATTGTGATCCAATACACCATACTTAGTTCACTAGATCAAAATGGTGTGACTGAAAGGAGAAACCGAACCTTGATGGACATGGTGAGGAATATGCTTAGCATTTAGCAACTTCAAACTTCCTCATTCGCTATGGAGCGAAGCTCTTTAAGTAGCAGCGTACATATTGAACCAGCTTCCAACGACGGCAGTTCCTAAAACTCCTTTTGAGTTATGGAAAGGTTAGAAGCCAAGTTTGAAACATGTACGAGTTTTGGGTTGTTCACCTGAAGTTAGGATTTATAATCCAAATGAGAGGAAGTTAGAACTAAGGATTATTAATGCATATTTCATTGTTTATGTTGAAAATTCTAAGGGTTACAGATTTTATTGTCCAACTCATTGCACTAGAATTATGAAATCAAGAAATGCAAAATTTCCTGAGAATGATGTGGTTAGTGAGAGTGATCTACCTCAAAACACAGATTTTGATAAAAATCATTGTGAAGATACAACTCCCACTTCAAGTTACAAATTGATAGTCTTTGGTGACTCTCATTGAAATCAAGTGAACTTAGAACCACCAATAATTGAAGTTCCAAGTCAAGTTAAACCTACTCTAGGAGATCTACTTGAACAACATCAAACACAAGATATTGAACAACCTGTTGAACAACAATCTCGCTAAGAAGTTATAGATACAATATTAAGAAGATCAACTAGAATAAAGAAACCAACGATTTTTAGTGACTATCACGTGTATCTGCAAGAGTCTGAATATGACTTAGGAGTTGAGAATGATCTAGAGATGTTTTCGCTAGCAATTAACAATAGTAATTCTAAGTTGTAATATAATGTTATGAAAGATGAATTGGATTCTATGGAAAATAATGAGGTTTTGGATCTTGTTGAGTTGCTTGATGGCGTAAAGGCCGTTGGATATAAATAGGTATTTAAAACCAAGAAGGACTCGTTGGGTAACATTGAGAGATACAAGGCCCAACTAGTTGCCAACGGATTCACTCATAAGGAAGGAGTTTATTACAGATAAACTTTTTCTCTTGTATCTAAGAAAGACATTAGTTGCCCATTTTGACTTGGAATTACATCAAATGGATGTGAAAACGACATTTCTTAATGGTGATTTGGAGGAAGATGTTTATTTGCCTCAACTTGAAGGATTTTCCTCTAGTGATGGAGCTCATTTGGTCTGTAAGCTCAAGAAATCTATATATGGACTAAAACAAGCCTCCCGTCAATGGTATTTGAAATCCCATAGGTTGTGTTTGGAATGAATAAAAATGGGAAATGATTTGATTTGAATTGAATTGAATTGATTTAAAAATCAAAATTTGTGTTTAGAACTTAAAAAAAAAAAAGATTTGAATTGATTTAGAAATCAAATTTTGTGTTTGCAATTCATTAAAATGAGATTGATTTAATTTAATTTTATTATTTTACATTTTAACCCTTATGAAATGTTGTTAGAGGTAGTTACTAAAGATAAAATAGTCTATTTATTTCAAATCAAATCAAATCCTAACAAATCTTATCAAAATTGATAGAATTTCTAAAACAAAAAGAATGAAATCCATGAGATTTTAGAAATCAAATCATTTCTCATTTTTAAACATTCCAAACACAAAATTTAATTAAATTTAATTTACAAATCAAATCATTTTTCATTTTTTTACATTCCAAACACATTCATAATATTTTTTTTTCTTTTGATTTTATTGAGAACACTATATATTAATGCATATACCACAAGATTAATTAGAATAAAATAATATTTTTAATCTTATATGTGGATGACATCCTTCTTGCAACCAAAGACTTGGAGTCGTTACATGAGTTGAAACAATTCCTCTCTAAGAATTTTGATAGGCATGTATGAAATAATCATATATCAAACCTTTCTCGTTAACGTTGATTAACAAATTTTTAAATTCATTACCTCGTGGTTTTCGGCTAGCCAACAAAACAGGCGACACAACACAATGTCTGCATTTTATCAATTTCCAACTGTCCAACACGACATTCAAGTATTCATTTCTTTAACCAACCTTTTTCGTTATGGTAAAGTGTAATATGAAACAAAACTATAGCTTTACTTTAAAGACAATGTCTTCCCCATAATCTATTATGCTGACAATCAAGCATTTGATATTACTTGGACACGATGATGTCACTATTCTTTGACTAAAACGACATCAAGATATCACTGGGAGTTGCAGGTGGCAGCTGCTAGAGGTCGTCTGGGAAAAGGAAAAGAATGGGGTTTGAATGGTTCTAGTTTATAGAGAAGATGCCAAAGCTGTGTTTCATAATTCATAGTAGTAGTAGTACTATGTGTATGAGGAAAAGGTCAACTAGTGATAGATAGATAGTGCACGCAAAACAGACGTCGTTATGAGTCCAAATCAGAGAGTTCTAGTCTTTTAAGTTTCATTGTATAACGAGTGTATCTGCTAATTAACCCATTGCATGGCTAAATTTGGCCATACAGTCCACAACCAGTGCGTAATGCTTGCTTGGCTCTAGTGTCATCTCATGCTGTCAGGAGTCACCCTCTGTTTAATCTTAAAAGTTTAGTGCGGAAATTCCTAGTCCTGACTCTTTACCTGGAGCCCTTTTACCTATATATTCATACAGGCCATTCTTTTCTTTCACATATCCTTGGGACTGAACTGCAAAGGCAGAGAAAGAGCTTGTTTCAGTTTTCTTAGCTATTGAGTCCATTCCATTTTGTCTATCTATATAGAACTACAAGAGTCCTTTTGGGATATACTTGGGTTTTAGTTAGCGGGTGCAATAATACTATTCCTTGGTTTAGATGATACTTTGGAATAACAGTTGCTTGGCTAAACTAAAATATCAAAGATAAACAGATTCTGATTTGGTGAATTTGAGCACTTGTTGCAGCAGTACTTTTTTCCCCTCTCTTGATTGACAATGGAGAGTGGTAATCTATATAAAGCTACTAGCAGCTTAAAAGCAAGCAGTTCTTCAATCTGGAGAAACAATGCAATGGACGTTTTCTGTAGGTCCTCACATGAAGTAGATGATGAAGAAGCTCTGAAATGGGCTGCACTTGAAAAACTCCCTACTTACAATCGTTTAAAGAAAGGGTTACTAACCACATCCAGAGGTGAGGTGAATGAAATTGATGTCACTGATATTGGAATACAGGAAAGAAAGAAAGTGTTGGAGAGGTTGGTAAGAGTTCCTGAAGAGGACAATGAGAAGTTTCTGTTGAAGCTGAGGGAAAGAATTGATAGGTAATGATCCATTGCTAATATTGCCTTTTTTTTTTCCCCTTTACCTTGTCTTGGTTATTGTTATCCATTGATTTAATGGCAATATTACAACGCAAAATGTTTTAGCTTTTATTGTTATTGTTTTTCATGTATTTCCTTGACAATGCACTAATGAGTTTTCTCCCCCTTCTTTATCTTTGAATATTTCTAGAGTTGGGATTTGTGTTCCAACAATTGAAGCCAGGTTTGAGCATCTAAATTATGAGGCAGAAGCTTATGTTGGCAGCAGAGCCTTACCCACGTTCTTTAACTTCATTGTTAATATACTAGAGGTAACCATGTGTGAATTCTAAACTTCTTTATCAATATTATTGTTGATTTTTGTTTGTCTTTAATCTATAATTATTCTGACAAAATTTATCTTCCAGAGTTATTTGAATTATCTCCATATTCTTTCAAGCAAAAAGAAGCATGTGACCATTCTTAAAGATGTTAGTGGAATTGTAAAACCTCGTAGGTGAGAAGGCAAGGATTGAGTTGAGTGGACTCATAAAGCTCAAACCTTGTTCATTTTCCTATATCCAAGTCTTGTACTTCATCATTGTATTTTTCAGGATGACATTGCTTTTGGGTCCTCCAAGTTCCGGAAAAACCACACTCCTTTTGGCTTTGGCAGGAAAGCTTGATGCAGATCTTAAGGTGAAAAGAGTTTCATTCATCCCTTGCTTTCTATTTCAATCAGATAATTTAATTATTTATATCCAACTTGAATGCTGATATATGTTGCAGGTTTCTGGGAAAGTGACTTATAGCAATGAAATGAATGAGTTTGTACCCCAGAGAACTGCTGCCTATATCAGCCAACATGATGTTCATATTGGAGAAATGACTGTAAGGGAAACCTTGGCTTTCTCTGCAAGGTGCCAAGGGGTTGGATCACGTTATGGTTAGTCAACTTTTACCTAAAAAAAGCCTTCCTTTTTACCTCATGCTGTTATTGAAAATGACACCTTCCATATATGTAATCTAAGCATGACTCAGTAATATCTTGGCCATGTACAGACTTGCTATCTGAACTGTCAAGAAGAGAGATAGCAGCGAATATTAAGCCTGACCCATTTATTGATATCTACATGAAGGTGAACAAGGATATTTTATGTCCAACGTTTCCATTGGAAAATCTGCTTAGGAAAGACTATTAGTTATTACTTTACAAATGAAAATCAGCATGGGTTTGTGAAATATACCACCTTTAATTAGGGCGGGCAAAAAAATCCATTAATTTTTAATCCATCCAATCCATCCATATTAAAATCAGTCCAGTCCATCTAATTAGAATAATGTATTTTATTAGATTAGATTTAATGGATTAAATTTAGTTATGGATAGTTAGTAATCCAATCAAAATATCCATTGGATATCCGTTGGATATCCAATTAAAAACCAATCCAATGGATATCCAATGTATTTTATCTTTTTTTTTTTTTTTAACACTTTCACTTTCACTAAAATATTTTTTAAAAGATAAATTTTAGAGATAAATTTTTTTAAATGAGTGGATTGGATATCCATCCATCCAATCCATTAAAATTGATTAATGGATGGATTGAATATCCATCTGTTAAATTGGGTCATGAATGGATTGGATAATATTAAGCATTTTGTAATGGATCTTAAATGGATTAATGGTTTATTTTAGATCCATCCATTATGATCCAATCCAAAATCAAACCAATCCATCCATTTGACACCCCTACCTTTAATATCCTCCCCTCCCCCTAAATTCACTGAAATTGTGAATTGTGATGGACAAGTTATCTTTTCATCTTATTGGCTTCTGATAATACCAGGCAACAGCATCTGAAGGCCAGGAAGCAGACCAGATGATGACAGAATATATACTTAAGGTGATATCTCCTAGGTGTTCTGACATTATTGCAACTTCACAAATACTTTCTTGATAGCTCCTAAGCATTTATTCTTTGTAATTGACAGATCTTGGAACTGGAAATATGTGCTGATACTGTGGTAGGGGATGAAATGTTGCGTGGTATATCTGGTGGGCAAAGGAAGCGTGTTACCACAGGTATTGATCCAACTCCTTGTCCCTAAAAGTGATTTCAATTCATTTTCTCCATTATATATTAATATTTTGTATGCATTATTTACAGGGGAGATGTTGGTTGGACCGGCAAATGCACTGTTCATGGATGAAATATCTAATGGCTTGGATAGCTCCACAACTGTTCAAATTATGAAATGTCATAGACAAATTGTTCACATTCTAAATGGAACAGCAGTTATCTCTCTATTGCAACCAGAACCAGAGACATATGAGCTTTTTGATGACATTATCCTCCTCTCTAATGGCCAAATAGTCTACCAAGGACCTCGTGAGCTCATCCTTGAATTTTTTGAATCTATGGGTTTCAAATGTCCCGAGAGGAAAGGCGTTTGCTGACTTACTTCAAGAGGTAAGTCAATCTTTTCCTTTTGTAACTTTATACTATTAGAGATATAATCAAGTGACTTCAGGTAATAACTTAAGCTTTCTGGAGATTTTGGGAGAGTTGCTTAATGATATGATATTAGAAATTTTAATTTATGACCAAGTGGAGAAATTCTTGGGTACGAATTTCTTATCTTAAGCATACAAATTAATTTTTGACATGTATAAAGTTATGTGTGTCATATTAAAAATACACATATTTTTATTAACATAAATTTACACGGTCAAAAATTGATATGTATGCTTAAGGTAAAAAGTTTTTATCCAAGAATTTTTCGATCAAGTGATTTAGAGTTTGATATTTGCCTCATCTATTTTTATAAATAAAATTCGAATTTCAACATATAATAAAGATTAATTATTGCATAGTTCATGTTTCAAATTTAAAAGATTCTTACGTGAGAGAATATCCAAATATATTAGAGATATAATATAAAGTCATTTATATATCTTTACTTTAAAACTTAAAGTATTTGGGAGAGATGGTTCATGACACATTATGGAATTTTGAAAATAAAGATATGTGGAATATGTGAAACTTAAGTATCTATGTATATTTTTTTGGTCTACAAAAATGAGGTTCCAGGTTGGTGGCCTTAGACAGAAAGGGCGAACTCCCTACTTACCCATCAGAGTCGTTGTCCCGAGATCAAGTCAAAAATGTCTAGATTCACGGCCCGCCAGTGACCCTTAATGGGTGTATCTATATTCTTTATCTACTCTTGCAGGTAACTTCAAGACAAGATCAGGAACAGTACTGGGTACACAAGGATGAACAATACAGTTTTGTAACAGTTAATGAATTTGCTGAGGCATTTCAATGCTTCCATGTGGGTAGGAAAATTGGAGATGAGCTAGAAGTTCCATTTGATAAGACAAAGAACCACCCAGCTGCATTAACAACTGAGAAGTATGAGGTTAACAAGGAGCTTTTGAAAGCTAACTTCTCAAGAGAGTATTTGCTTATGAAGAGGAATTCATTTGTTTACATCTTCAAGTTATCTCAAGTTGGCTTTATCTAGTTTTTAAAATGCAATTATGTTCATATATTTGTTTTTTTATTTTTGTTTTGCATACATGATTTTCACTTGTGATTTTTCTCTTTTTGCCATTAGCTTGCAGTGAAGGCAGCGGTAGCAATGACAGTATTCCTGCGAACTGAGATACACCGTGATTCTGTGGATAATGGGGGAGTTTACATTGGGGCACTTTTTTTCACTATAGTAATGGTCTTGTTTAATGGGATGCCTGATATTTCTATGAGCTTCCTATTTTTTACAAGCAAAGGGACCTCCTTTTCTATCCTGAATGGGCATATGCTATTCCCAGTTGGATCCTTAAGATCCCTATTACATTGGCTGAAGTTATTTTCTGGGTATCTATCACCTACTATGTAATTGGATTTAAGTTATTTAACACAATTGTTGGCAGGTAAATAAGATGTCCTTATCTACTTTGGAACTGGGGAAGACTCACTCTTGCATTAGATGTGATGTGAGATGTTGCTCTTGATGCAGGTTTTTCAAGCAATATCTTCTGTTATTACTACTAGGCCAGATGGCTTCTACATTGTTTCGTTCAATTGCAGCAATGGGTAGGAATATGATTATTGCTAACACATTTGGGTCATTTGCAGTAGTCACACTTCTCGCGTTGGGTGGCTTTATCTTGTCAAGAGGTACATACAACTGATCAACATATGTAACAATAGTTTTGACTTTTCAAATTTTTGAACCTTATGTAGTGTTTTTTCTTTTGGTTTCTCATTAAACAGAGGATATTAAGAAGAAATGGTGGATATGGGGTTACTGGATTTCACCTATAATGTATGAGCAGAATGCTACAATGGTCAATGAGTTCCTTGGGAAGAGTTGGAACCACGTAATTTCTTGAATTATCAACTTCAAATATTCTCTAGTTTCCAGTGAGTACCTACAACATCTAATTTATTTTTTTTTAAATCACCAAACAACTAGGTTCTTCCAAACTCAACTGAGCCAACGAAAGTTGAGGTTCTGAAGTCACGTGGGTTCTTCACTCACGCATACTGTATTGGATAGGGGTTGGGGCATTGTTTGGATTTGTTATTCTATTGAACATCACTTTCACTCTAGCACTCACTCATCTCAACCGTGAGTATCTTCCCCCCAAACTGCTTTAATATTCTTGCAGCAATGATACTATTTCTGATATATGCTAATGATTGAGCAGCACTTGAGAAGCCACGGGCTGTCATATCCAAAGAATCTCATGGTAGTAAGCATAAAGACCAAACTCAAGAAGGCATTGAATTACCACTCAGAGGAAATGCACCTAGTAGCAAGATAAAGATAGGTGATTAGTGGAGAAATTTTAAGTAATAAAATTATTTTTTATTTGTAAATATAAGATTTATGTAATATATGATAAATATAAGAGTGTCATAATTATAGAAAGTGATATGATTAATTAAAATTTAATATTTACTTAAATCAATATAAGAAAAAATAAAAAAATTAATTTTATTTAATTAATCTAAGAATTTAAATTATGCTTTAAATTAAAATTAAAATTAAAAAATAAATTTAAATGAAACAACTTAAATTAAAATATAAGATCAATTAGAAAATAAATTCAAGATCTTGATTCTATCATTAATCATGCAAAGATAAATTTAACTTGAATGAAAATTAATATTGTTTTATGGAGTGTCTACATCTACAAACTTTGAATACTGCTAAAAATTATTATAACCTAATTAATGATATAATTGAACTAAAATAACATGATATATTTAAATTATGACATAAATCATTTAATATAACATGAATTATTTAATTTTTAAATCACAAAAATACTGAATATTATCATACAACTCAACTAAAACTACAAGAATTAAATATATGATTAAAATATATCAATTTAAATTTATTAATTGACTATAAGACAATTAATAAAAATTAAATTGAATAATAATTAAAAATTAATAACCATCATCATTATATAATTACAGAATAAAAAAATATCTTAAATAAAGTTAAATAATCTAAAATAAAAATAAAAATTACATCTTAATCTTAAAAAATAAAATTAAGTATCAAATATAAAAAGAAAAAAAAAATCCATAAAAATTAGAACAATTGCACACGTCTTCCTCCTCTGCGTCGTGTTGCGGCGCCGTCAGTGCGGCGTCTCAATCCTCAATTCCCTTCTCAAATCCGCTCGTTTCCCCATCTATTTGGGTAGCCACTTCAATATATACTGCTAGTCATGACTCTGCACAGCCTCCGTTAAGTTGGAATTCTTATAGACTGTACCGTTTCAATAATGCCAACATGAGTCAACAAACTTCAGTTCAATTGGACCGAGTGATTTGTGGCAGCCTAGCGTCTCACTTCCTTTGGTTATTTGTAACTAATAATTGCTCTTCAAAGTGTTTTCAAATATAAATCTCACGTGACCACACTTGCTACTTTGATTTAAGTATCCTTGACCAGATTCTCCTTGACTTGTCACCACAGAACACTATGGCAACATTCTCAATTTGATGATTTTTGGGCTCAAGTAAAACATTAACAACTTTGATTTTTTTATATTATTATTTTTTATATCATTAATTATATTATTTTTTTATTATTTTTTTTCATTTAATCACAACTATTAAAAATATAATAAAAAATAATATAAAAAAATAATGTAAGATCATTGATCTTCGTGTACTGCCTATAATTTATCAAAAAAAAAAATTCAATAATTAACTATTTTTAAGAAATTAATAAACATGTGATAAATTATTAGAAATATGTACATCAAAATATAATAATACCTATATTTTTGTATAAAAATATGAATAATTAGGCTATTATCAGTGATTTATTTTATATGTATAACCTGCATGTTCATAAATATAAGCACGCAGATTTGTGTTTTTTCGTTGTAATTCATCTAAAGTCTTTCAGATTCTTAAAAACCTTTCTGTCTTACAGGGAACTTAGATGACACTGGGACAGAAAGTATGTCTTCCGGGTCTGTAACAGTGAGGCCAGTGACTGCTGTTGGGTACAACAACATGAGGGAAAGACGAATTGTTCTTCCATTTGAGCCACATTCTCTCACCTTTGATGAAATCACATATTCAGTAGACATGCCACAGGTGACTGATTTTCATACAGAAATTTGTAAAGATTGGATATGTTGCACAAGTACGGGTGCGAATATCAGAAATGATAGCATATGTATATAGCATGCTTTTTTTTAAAAAAATAAAGATATGGGTACTACTATATATATATATTAAATAAAATATATTTATATATGAAAAAGGATAAAATTTAAATTTATTCTTAAGATCATCCCACCTTAAGTTTAATATATTCTCTTAATTCATTTGGTGACGAAGAAAGTATGTTATTTTATGCAATGATTTTGAGGAAAGCAAGACTACAAGAGCAAAAATATACTTTAAGTAAGATAATTAATGAAAAAGGGATTTAAATCTATATTTCATATTTTTCACATAGCAATACTTTCAGGGTGGTAAGTGTCAAAGAATTATGAGTTTAAGATTAGGGAAAAGAAATGAGAGAAAGATGATTAAATAATAATAGACTAAAAATATTATTAATAAGAATAAGATGTAATATAATTTCATAACTTAGTACTTTTATTTATATTAATACTTAAATGTACAAGTTCAAACTTAATAACTTTAAGATTAATAACATAATATCATATATATATATATATAGGAGGTATATCTAATGAGAGGAGAGGAGTAAATTGACCATACAACCATACATGGATGGTCGTATGTAACACCCTCAATTTTAGAAAAATGTCCCGAATGTTCGTTTCTTTGCTTTTTCAAGCTTTTGTGTAAATGATGTTATGTCCCTATTTTTTTTTCTTTGTTTTTCCGTATGAAATACAAATATGTTTTATGTGCTAAAATTTTATTTGATCGTTTTACGTAATTTGTTTCGAGACGATAAAATAAAAATTTTCTCAAGCTACTGTTTTAATTTTTTTGGGAGATATACAGACAATTAATCTTGTCTGTAATTTTATTTGAACGTTTTGGATGATTTGCTTCGTCGTGGGGAAAAATAAAAAAATGACCGTTACGTCCGATTATCTTGTTTTTAATTTTTTCTATATGTTACAGTGCTTAATATTACTTGTCTGTGATTTTATTTGGACTTTTTGTGCGATTTACTCCGGGACAGGAAAATAATATTTTTCGGGCCGGAGAAATCTTGTTTTAATTATTCAGACTGGGGGATCTTACTAAACCCAATTCTGAATGAGACGATAAATAATCTTTTAATTTTTAGGATTTAACTGTCCAATAAAATAATTTTGTATATTATTTTATTAGTCAGTATAATTAGATGACAGTGGACCCAGAAATATTTTGCGGGACCCACGTTTAATTAAAACAGTTAACTTAGTAGCTTAATTAAGCATCATTAGTGAAGGAATTCTCTAGAACATGATGACTAAGTGTGGTGACTAGGTTAACTAGTGACTAAGCATGTGACTAGGTTAGATGACTATGCTAAACTCAACCAATAGGAAATAAGCTTGCTAACTAAGTTTTAATCTTAACCTTTGATCCATTCTAAGGCTAGGATGAAGCCAAGCCTATGAACACCTTGCATGGCATTGAAGGCTACGGCTATTGCATGTTGGAAGACCAAAAAAATCACTTCACTTTCATGCAATTTCTCTCTTCTCTCTCTTCCAAAAACCCTAAACACCATTGAAGCTTCCTTGAAGCTAGTTTCGGCCAAGCCTTGTTCTATACCATCCAACCACCCAAAGTCTTCATTTAAGGTAAGAGGAAGACAAATCTTATCATCCATGTGTGGTGGTAAGAAGATGGAGTTTTATTTGTGGTGATTGTAGAATCCATAAGGATTCCTTGTTTGTGTTTGTTTAATAGCTTGTTTGTGTGGTTGTTAGTAGCTTTCCTATTTGATAATTGTAATAATTTGTATGTAGTTGCATGTCTACAAGCTTTAAATTGCATGTCTACAAGCTTTGATAATTTGCATGTGTTAGAAATGCATGATAATGTATAGGATGTGAATAACATGCTAAGGAATGCATGAGTGTTCCAAAGAACACAACACTAGGGCTCACGGCCATTGCTTCAAAAGGAGAACCAAAATGTTCTCATTATTTTCCTAAAGTGTAATTTAATTAACCTAGGAAAATTAACAAGAGATAGAATTGTTTAGATCAAGGAAAATGAATTTAGAAATCAAATGACCCAAACATATATTTCGGCCAACATGCCAAACCAAGAATTCATGATTTCTAAAATCAATTCCAAACCATTTTCAAGTATAAAGATGCAATATATGTTAAAAAAATTTTTTCTAAAATGAGTTTTGAAGAAATAAATTGAATTGAATTAAGTTTAATCAACTAAAACTATTGATTTTATTGATAGAAAAGAAATACAGTAACTTTTGAAAATTTCTAACATATAGCTCATACTGTATTTTGAAGCATGTTAGTGGTTTTCAAAAGGTTTAAATTATACGGTAAAAAAAAAATTAAGTAAATAGAATTTTTATGGAAAAATTAGGAAACCATTAATATAATTTTCTAAGCAAAATACTGTCAATTTTTAGTAAAAACAGGCAAATAAGAGAGAAAAGATGTCCAAAAGACAGTATACGGTATAGAAATTATTTTACGTAGTTTAAACGTATTATTTATTATTTCTGTTTATTTAAACAGTAATTTTTAAGGGATTTGGACCATAAAATGATTTAAAACTCTTACGCGATTGAGAAAACATATTAAAAACTCTACGCGATTTTAAAAACAGAAAAATAAATTTACGCAACTTAAAAACGTTTGTAAAAACGACGAGATTGTGAAAACGCGATAAAATTTCTATGCGATTGACCAAAACGGTACTTTCTATTTTTTTTCTCTCTCTTTTCTGCTGTCGGGCTATGAGGTGAACCCGTACAGGCTTTAGAACAGTATTTGTCCGGTGGGACTTACTGTATCTTTTTATCTTTGAGGATATCTTGGTAATTTGAGATTATGCCAGTTTTTGGTGGATTGGTTGACGAGGTGAATCACATCGTGTTGTCGATGCGATAAACGTAGTGTGGTTCATTGTCTTTATGAACTGGGAGACGTTAGTGTACGGGATTCCATATATGGACAGTCGGTCGCTCCGCTGGGCCGTGGTAACCGATAGCACACTAATGAACTCGACACGCACTAATTTAATCGAGATTTCGTAAAGTCTAATAGTACATTGCCTGTAGTGCCACAACGTGAGACCGTGAACTACACCACGCCTTGGATGGTGGATTCCATGTGACGTGGGGCTATAGACGCAACGTGTGACAGTGCAATAGTTTGGTTGGGCAGCCGTGGTACTAATAGATTTTGCGAGTCATTCTCTCTCTGATATCTGTTTGTGTTTAGCTCCATGGAGTAGGATCGTGTCATATTATATATGGTTATATCTTGGATAATTATTTTATTTTATCTGTTTATTTTATTTGGTTATGATAATTTGTCTATTTCTTATTTTATTTTATCGTGATATTATGTGTTGTTATGACATTTGAATCTTTATACTATTCTGTTATTAATTAATGTTATAGCTTTTCATATTGCATAAACTGTATATCTGTTAATTGTCGTTTTCTTATCTGTCATGTTTGTGATGATTTTAGTTTGTCTTACCTCTTTATTATATGTGTTTTCTGTATATTTATTTTACGTGATAAAGAGTTTGAGGAAGAGGAACAGCCTCTTGAGATTTTGTATACTGAGGAGGAAGAAAAGCAGCAAGCCGAAGATCAGTACGACGACCAAGAACCATCTGATCATCCATACCCATTGGACTGATTAGTTTGGGTATGGCGGTGCCAGGATTTTTGGGATTTGTGACACTCGAGTTTCACGGTGGATCGTTAGCTTGGCATCTGCGGGGAGACAGAGACTCAGTGACTTATGTGGGACGGTTGACTGTGTCCATACGACTTACGTTTGATGGAGAACCAATGATGACGACTACTGTATTTCTACACTTAGAGTTGCCTTTATCTCTTAGGCGTCATTGGGGTGGTGTGTCCACTGAGCCTAGTGAGATGACTCTTGTATCGACTGCGCGGTCTCATATCCGCCGAGTGTCAAGGCATCCTGGATATTTATCTTCTGATGAGTTTCCTGAGAGTGATCCATCAGAGGATTAAATATTTATGATGTATTTTTGGGCGCGTCTGCGTATGTATATATTGACTTTTTACTGTTTTTATTTACTGTTTCTGTTTAAATATTTGTAGTTATAGTTGTAAATTATTTGTATAACTTATGACTTGGACCATATGTATATTATGAGTGATGTTGTTTCTGTTTATTTTATATTTTCGCATTATTTTATTTAATAATATTCTGTTTAACAGGAATTATTTTACAACTCATATTAGTACGTAATAAATGTTTTACAACTTGGGTAGATTTTATTTATCTTTCTTTTATTTTCTTTATATATGTGACATCCCCAAGGGTGTTACATTAGTGGTATCGAGCAAGTTAGAGTCTTTTGGGGTTGTGGTTGGGTCTGTTTTTGTTTGTCTTTGTGTGATTCTCTCGTAATTTACTTCCGAAAGGTTGTATCTAATTTTGTCTTGTTCGTTTGAAGAAAGAAGATGTCCGGACGAGGTAGAGGACGTGCGAATGTGAATCGTAATGTGGACCCTATGATTGCGTTCTTTGAAGCTATGTAGCGAATGGTGAAGTAATGATCTGTGACGGATTTGAGAGCAAACTCAACAAAGAAGATGCTATCTGCTAATGCCCTAAATTTATCTGAATTTAGGCGCCACAATCCGCCACAGTTTAGAGGCGAGGTTGATCCGGAGAAGGCAAGTCAATGGATACAAGACTTGGAGAGAATTTTTGAAGGAATAAGATGCACAGATGATAAGAAGGTGACTTATGCTGTCTTTATGCTAAGAGGAGATGGAGAACATTGGTGGAGAGGAACTCGCCAAGTTTTACAAGCTGAAGGAATAGAAATCACATGGGAAGTATTTTCTGATGCTTTTCTGGGAAAGTATTTTCCTGCAAGTGCTAGGCATGCCAAGGAAATGGAATTTCTTGGTTTGTGACAGGCTAATATGACGGTGAATGAGTATGCGACAAAATTTGAGAATTTGTCTCAATTCTCGGATTATGCTCAAACTCGACCGGATGATACATGGAGATGTCGGAAGTTTGAATCGAGCTTGAGAGTGGAACTGAAGCGAGGGGTGATATCCTTGAGGATAAATCAGTTTCATGCTTTGGTTGATGCATGTGCGCGACTTGAGGAATTGGAGCCATCGCGAGATCAGAGGAATCGTAACTTTGGGCCGACAAGGTTTCAAAGAGGTGGAGGTAGTAATACGAATCGGTTTCAGCGCAAGCCGTATTCCAGACTAACAGGGAGTCAATCTCAACGACCACCAGTTGGGGGAAGTACAAGTAGTAGTGGAGTTGGACAGAAAGTGACGTTTACGCCAACATGTTTTAAGTGCGGAAAGAAAGGTCATATCTCTCATGAGTGCACGATTAAGGGGACAGTTTGTTTTAACTGTAAACAGCCTGGGCATATGTCGAAGGATTGTACTCAGCCGGAAAGGAAACCTGTTGTTCGTTATGTTCGTGCTAATCAACAAAATTCAGGGAATATTTAACCGAGATTTGGAGGGCGAGTATATACTATGACGGGAACAGAAATTTCTCAATTTGATGATCTTATACAAGGAGAAGGTGACATTGGAGGTAACCATCTAACTGTGTTATATGACTCTGGTGCTACACACTCGTTTATTGCATATGATTGTGTGGAAAGATTGAAGTTGCCTGTGTCTTCTTTGAATGTTAAATTGAGTGTTTCTACTCCAACTGCTAAACCTGTGATTGCATCAAAGATATGTTTGGATTGTCCTGTTGTTGTGAAGGATTGTAAGTTTTTGGTCAACTTGATTTGTTTACCTCTTGTTGAGATAGATGTAATCTTAGGGATGGACTGGTTATCTTTTAACCATATCCTTATAGATTGTGCAAGTAAAACCATAGTTTTTCCTAAGGAAGAAAAGTATGGATTCTTAACTGCTGTTAAGGTCAAGTCTTTGTTAAGAGAGGGAGCACAGGGATACGTGGTATTGTCTTCTCTAGAGGTTAAGAATGAGAAGGATGTGGGTACTATTCCTGTTGTCAACGAGTTTCCAGAGGTTTTTCCTGATGACGTACCTGGTTTGCCACCTGAGAGGGAGATCGAGTTTTCAATTGATTTAGTACCAGGAGCAGGTCCTATCTCAATTGCACCGCATCGTATGTCGCCAGCAGAGTTGGAGGAGCTGAAAGAGCAATTGGTGGAATTGTTGGAGAAACAGTTTGTGCGACCAAGTGTTTCGCCATAGGGTGCGCCAGTGCTTTTAGTCAAGAAGAAGGACGGAACTTCTCGGCTTTATGTGGATTATCGTCAGCTGAACAAGGTGACTATCAAGAATAAATATTCGCTTCCAAGAATTGACGATTTGATGGATCAGTTAAGAGGAGCTGTGGTATTTTCCAAGATAGATCTGAGATCGGGTTATCACCAGATTCGTGTTAAGGGGGAAGATGTACCGAAAATCGCTTTTCAAACTCGTTATGGACATTATGAGTATCAGGTAATGCCATTCGGGGTGACGAATGCTCCTGCCATATTTATGTATTATATGAACAGGATTTTTTGTCCGTATCTAGACATATTTGTTGTTGTTTTCATCGATGACATTCTGATCTATTCTCAATCTAAGGAAGAGCATGCTGAACATTTTGGTATTGTTCTTCAGATTTTGAGAGAAAAGCAGCTGTATGCGAAGTTGGCTAAATGTGAGTTCTGGTTGGAAAAAGTTCAGTTTTTAGGTCACGTGATTTCGAAAGAAGGTATTGCAATAGACCCATCAAAAGTAGAGACTGTTTTACAGTGGGAAAGGCCTAAGACGGTAACAGAAGTTCGAAGTTTTGTTGGACTTGCTGGTTATTACCGGAGGTTTATCGAAGGTTTTTTGAAGATTGCTAGACCGCTTACACAACTTACGAGGAAAAGTCAAGCTTTTGAATGGACGGAAGAATGTGAAGCCAGTTTTCAAGAGTTGAAGAAGAGGTTAACAACTGCACCTGTGTTGATCTTGCCAGATTCTAAGGGAACTTTTGACGTGTATTGTGATGCTTCTTATCAAGGGTTAGGTTGCATTTTGATGTAAAACCGGAATGTTGTGGCGTATGCTTCTCGTTAGTTGAAGGTTCATGAGAGGAATTATCCAACGCACGATTTGGAATTGGCTGCAGTGGTTTTTGCTCTGAAAGTGTGGAGGCATTTTCTGTATGGAGCGCTGTTCAATGTCTTTAGTGATCACAAGAGTCTAAAGTACTTGTTTGATCAGAAAGAATTGAATATGAGGCAAAGGCGATGGTTGGAATTCTTAAAGGATTATGATTTTCAACTTCAATACCACCCGGGAAAAGCTAATGTGGTAGCTGATGCCTTGAGTAGAAAGGTGCTTAGTGTTTCGGCAATGATGATCAAGGAGGAAGAGTTGATTAACAAGTTTCGAGATCTATGGTTGTTTGTGGAGTTTCTACCTGAAAGAGTTCGTTTATTTAAGGTCGTGATCATAAACGAATTTCTTGATGTTGTCCGAGATAAACAAAAGGAAGATGTGTTTTTGCAAAATGAGAGGGAATTGTTAAAGCAAGGTCATAAAGCGACGGTAGAAGAAGGAACAGATGGAATCTTAAGGTTTAAGGGAAGAATTTGTATGCCTGATGATTCTGAATTGAAGAAATCGATCCTAGAAGAAGCTCATACTAGTGACCTTAGTTTACATCCGGGGATGACCAAGATGTACCAAGACTTGAAAAGGTTGTTTTGGTGGCCAAGGATGAAAAGAGACGTAGCAGAGTATGTGGAGTCTTGTTTGGTTTGTCAGAAAGCGAAAGTGGAACATCAGAGACCAGCTGGAATGTTGCAACCGTTATCTATTCCAGAGTGGAAATGGGATAGTATCTCTATGGATTTCGTTACTGGTTTGCCGAAGACGAGGAAAGGTCATGATTCAATATGGGTTATAGTCGATAGGCTTACTAAATCGGCTCATTTCTTACCAATTAATATCAAGTATTCGTTGGAAAGATTAACCCAGTTGTACATCAGTGAGATTGTTAGATTACATGGTGTACCTACATGTATAGTTTCTGACCGAGATCCGAGGTTTACGTCAAGGTTTTGGCGGAGTCTACAAGAAGCTATGGGAACTAAGTTGCGACTGAGTTCGGCATATCATCCATGGTCGATGGTCAGACAGAGAGAACTATACAGTCTTTGGAGGATCTGTTGCGTGCTTGTGTTTTGGAGCAACGAGGAAGTTGGGATGAATTTTTATCTTTGATAGAATTCACCTACAACAATAGTTTTCACTCAAGTATAGGAATGACACCCTATGAGGCATTGTATGGAAGGCGATGTCGAACCCCGTTATGTTGGTATCAAGATGGAGAAAGCATGACTGTTGGACCAGATCTTGTACAACAGACTACGGAGAAGGTAAAGATGATACAAGAGAAGATGAGAACGACGCAAAGCAGACAGAAGAGTTATGCGGATAAACGAAGACGACCTCTTGAATTTGAGGAGGCTGAGCATGTATTTCTAAGAGTTACTCCTACGACCAGGTGTCGGAAGAGTTATCAAGTCTAAGAAGCTTACTCCTAAGTTCATTGGACCGTATCGATTATCCGACGTATAGGTCCTGTGGCGTATCGATTGCTTTGCCGCCTTTTCTATCCAATCGCATGATGTATTTCATGTATCTCGATTACGGAAGTATATACCAGATCCGACGCATGTTATACAACCGGATGAAGTACGGTTGAAGGAAAATTTAACTTACGAGATTTTACTGTTAGAATTGAGGACGAAGGTAAAGCGACTTCGAGGGAAGATGATCGAGTTTGGTGAAGGTTATATGGAATGATGTGACGGGTGATGCTACCTGGGAGGCTGGAAGATAAAATGAGGATCAAGTATCCTCATTTGTTTTGATGAGCAAATAATTTCGAGGACGAAATTTTTATTTGTTGGGGAGAGTTGTAACACCCCAATTTTTAGAAAAATATCCCGAATGTTCGTTTCTTTGCTTTTTCAAGCTTTTGTGTAAATGATTTGTTATGTCCCTATTTTACTGTTTCTTGTTTTTCTGTATGAAATATAAATATGTTTTACAGGCTAAAATTTTATTTGATCGTTTTACGTAATTTGCTTCGAGATGATAAAATAAAAATTTTCTTAAGCTACTGTTTTAATTTTTTGGGAGATATACAGACAATTAATACTGTCTGTAATTTTATTTGAACGTTTTGGATGATTTGCTTCGTCGTGGGGAAAAATAAAAAAATGACCGTTACGTCCCGATTGTACTGTTTTTAATTTTTTCTATATGTTACAGTGCTTAATATTACTGTCTGTGATTTTATTTGGACTTTTTGTGCGATTTGCTCCGGGACAGGAAAATAATATTTTTCCGGGCCGGGGAAATCTTGTTTTAATTATTCAGACTGGGGGATCTTACTAAACCCAATTCTGAATGAGACGATAATTAATCTTTTAATTTTTAGATTTAATCGTCAATAAAATAATTTTGTATATTATTTTATTAGTCAGTATAATTAGATGACAGTGAACCCGAAAATATTTTACGGGACCCACGTTTAATTAAAACAGTTAACTTAGTAGCTTAATTAAGCATCATTAGTGAAGGAATTCTCTAGAACATGATGACTAAGTGTGGTGACTAGGTTAACTAGTGACTAAGCATGTGACTAGGTTAGATGACTATGCTAAACTCAACCAATAGGAAATAAGCTTGCTAACTAAGTTTTAATCTTAACCTTTGATCCATTCTAAGGCTAGGATGAAGCCAAGCCTATGAACACCTTGCATGGCATTGAAGGCTACGGCTATTGCATGTTGGAAGACCAAAAAAATCACTTCACTTTCATGCAATTTCTCTCTTCTCTCTCTTCCAAAAACCCTAAACACCATTGAAGCTTCCTTGAAGCTAGTTTCAGCCAAGCCTTGTTCTATACCATCCAACCACCCAAAATTTTATCCAATCAAGTTTTCTAAACCTAAACACAATCCTAAGAACATCTCTAGTTGAGAGTTCTTGCAAAATCTTCCATTTGAAGCTTGGAAACCTACTTGGAAAATTTTACCTAGAAGGTGAAATTTCTTGTTTTCCATTTCTAAACTCTTTTTCAAAGTTCCAAGCCATGATTTCTTCATGGTTTAAGCTCTCTTTTTATGGTTAGTAACTTGTAGATTTTTGTTTAAGTTTGTTAGGTTTTGAAGAAGGAAAACTGAAACCTAGAAGAGGAGTGAAAGAATATTTTTGTCTTCATTTAAGGTAAGAGGAAGACAAATCTTATCATCCATGTGTGGTGGTAAGAAGATGGAGTTTTATTTGTGGTGATTGTAGAATCCATAAGGATTCCTTGTTTGTGTTTGTTTAATAGCTTGTTTGTGTGGTTGTTAGTAGCTTTCCTATTTGATAATTGTAATAATTTGTATGTAGTTGCATGTCTACAAGCTTTAAATTGCATGTCTACAAGCTTTGATAATTTGCATGTGTTAGAAATGCATGATAATGTATAGGATGTGAATAACATGCTAAGGAATGCATGAGTGTTCCAAAGAACATAACACTGGGGCTCACGGCCATTGACTCAAAAGGAGAACCAAAATGTTCTCATTATTTTCCTAAAGTGTAATTTAATTAACCTAAGAAAATTAACAAGAGATAGAATTGTTTAGATCAAGGAAAATGAATTTAGAAATCAAATGACCCAAACATATATTTCGGCCAACATGCCAAACCAAGAATTCATGATTTCTAAAATCAATTCCAAACCATTTTCAAGTATAAAGATGCAATATATGTTAAAAAATTTTTTTCTAAAATGAGTTTTGAAGAAATAAATTGAATTGAATTAAGTTTAATCAACTAAAACTATTGATTTTATTGTTAGAAAAGAAATACAGTAACTTTCAAAATTTTCTAACATATAGCTCATACTGTATTTTGAAGCATGTTAGTGGTTTTCAAAAGGTTTAAATTATACGGTAAAAAAAAATTAAGTAAATAGAATTTTTACGGAAAAATTAGGAAACCATTAATATAATTTTCTAAGCAAAATACTGTCAATTTTTAGTAAAAACGGGCAAATAAGAGAGAAAAGATGTCCAAAAGACAGTATACGGTATAAAAATTATTTTACGTAGTTTAAACGTATTATTTATTATTTCTGTTTATTTAAACAGTAATTTTTAAGGGATTTGGACCATAAAATGATTTAAAACTCTTACGCGATTGAGAAAACGTATTAAAAACTCTACGCGAATTTAAAAATAGAAAAATAAATTTACACGACTTAAAAACGTTTGTAAAAACGACGAGATTGTGAAAACGCGATAAAATTTTTACGCAATTGACCAAAACGGTACTTTCTATTTTTTTTTCTCTATCTTTTCTGTTGTCGGGCTATGAGGTGAACTCGTACAGGCTTTGGAACAGTATTTGTCCAGTGTGACTTACTGTATCTTTTTATCTTTGAGGATATCTTGGTAATTTGAGATTATGCCAGTTTTTGGTGGATTGGTTGACGAGGTGAATCACATCGTGTTGTCGATGCGATAAACGTAGTGTGATTCATTGTCTTTATGAACTGGGAGACGTTAGTGTACGGGATTCCATATATAGACAGTCGGTCGCTCCGCTAGGCCGTGGTAACCGATAGCACACTAATGAACTCGACACGCACTATATTTAATCGAGATTTCGTAAAGTCTAATAGTACATTGCCTGTAGTGCCACAACGTGAGACCGTGAACTACACCACGCCTTGGATGGTGGATTCCATGTGACGTGGGGCTATAGACGCACCGTGTGACAGCGCAATAGTTTGGTTGGGCAGCCGTGGTACTAATTGATTTTGCGAGTCATTCTCTCTCTGATATCTGTTTGTGTTTAGCTCCATGGAGTAGGATCGTGTCATATTATATATGGTTATATCTTGGATAATTATTTTATTTTATCTGTTTATTTTATTTGGTTATGATAATTTGTCTATTTCTTATTTTATTTTATCTGTGATATTATGTGTTGTTATGACATTTGAATCTTTACATTATTCTGTTATTAATTAATGTTATAGCTTTTCATATTGCATGAACTGTATATCTGTTAATTGTCGTTTTCTTATCTGCCATGTTTGTGATGATTTTAGTTTGTCTTACCTCTTTATTGTATGTGTTTTCTGTATATTTATTTTACGTGATAAAGAGTTTGAGGAAAAGGAACAGCCTCTTGAGATTTTGTATACTGAGGAGGAAGAAAAGCAGCAAGCCGAAGATCAGTACGACGACCAAGAACCATCTGATCATCCATACCCATTGGACTGATTAGTTTGGGTATGGCGGTGCCAGGATTTTTGGGGTTTGTGACACTCGAGTTTCACGGTGGATCGTTAGCTTGGCATCTGCGGGGAGACAGAGGCTCAGTTACTTATGTGGGACGGTTGACTGTGTCCATACGACTTACGTTTGATGGAGAACCAGTGATGACGACTACTGTGTTTCTACACTTAGAGTTGCCTTTATCTCTTAGGCGCCATTGGGGTGGTGTGTCCACTGAGCCTAGTGAGATGACTCTCGTATCGACTGCGCGGTCTCATGTCCGCCGAGTGTCGAGGCATCCTGGATATTTATCTTCTGATGAGTTTCCTGAGAGTGATCCATCAGAGGATTAAATATTTATGATGTATTTTTGGGCTCTGCGTATGTATATATTGACTTTTCGTTTGTTTTTATTTTTTTCTGTTTAAATATTTGTAGTTATAGTTGTAAATTATTTGTATAACTTATGACTTGGACCATATGTATATTATGAGTGATGTTGTTTCTGTTTATTTTATATTTCCGTATTATTTTATTTAATAATATTCTGTTTAACAGGAATTATTTTACAACCCATATTAGTACGTAATAAATGTTTTACAACTTGGGTAGATTTTATTTATCTTTCTTTTATTTTCTTTATATATGTGACACCCCCACAAGGGTGTTACAGTCATGATTAAAAATTACTTAAAGGTCATGTGATCACTTAAAAAAGTTACATACATTTATGTTCTAATCTTGACCATTCATATAAGATCCAATAATTAATATTTATTCCTCTCACTTCTTACAATAAACACTCCTCTCACTAATCTATTATATGAGTATTACTATCAGATACGGATATGCCACCAATTTTGGAGTATCTATGCATCATATTTGGACTTGAAAAGCACATTATCTTATCATAATTCATGAGTTTGTTGTTTCCTGTAAAGCAGAAAGCCCGCACCATTTTGATTTCAACTTGCAAGAAATGAAGAATCACGGTGTAACTGAGGACAGATTGGTCCTTCTGAAGGGTGTTAGTGGTGCATTCAGGCCAGGTGTTCTCACAGCTCTGATTGGTGTAAGTGGAGCAGGTAAAACAACTTTGATGGATGTGTTGGCTGGAAGGAAAACTGGAGGGTATATTGAAGGAAGCATCACCATTTCAGGTTACCCTAAAAAGCAAGAAACATTTGCTCGAATCTCTCGTTACTGCGAGCATAATGATATCCACTCTCCTCATGTTACAGTCTATGAATCCTTGCTCTACTCAGCATGGCTTCGTTTATCACTTGAAGTCAATTCTGAAGCCAGAAAGGTTAGCACTTGAAGCCCAACAACATTGAGAAATTGCCTATACTAACTGATCATAAGTCTTAAGAGTTAATTATCTTTACTGTTGGATGTGATAAATGGTTACCGATGTTCATTGAGGACGTCATAGAGCTGGTAGAGTTGAACTTACTGAGGCAAGCTCTGGTTGGTTTGCCTGGTGTGATTGATCTCTCTACTGAACATCTCAAGAGGCTAACTATAGCAGTTGAACTAGTGGTTAATCCCTCCATAATCTTCACGGATGAGCCAACTTCTGGGTTAGATGCCAGAGCTGCTGCAATTGTTTCTATTTGAAACATAAATAAGGAAATAAATATTAATAATTTATGTATATTTTTAAATTATTTATGAATATCTTAATTAATAAGTGTATATAAAAAGATTATTTATTTATAAGAGAGAAAGTCTACATAAATAAAGAAATACAATCAAATATAACGAAAATAATATCTTTAATTATGCTCGAACAAAATCTCTAAGGTTACATTTGGATTGATGGGATTGAGTAAAATACAGAGAAATGAAATGAAATAGAGATATATTCTATTGTTTAGTTAAGTTAAAAAAAGATGGAATGAAGTGGGAGTAGGTGGGATAAATTTATCTCATCTCATCGAAACTATTAATTTTCTTCCACCAATTTGGAGGTATGAGATGAAATCATATTTTTTTTATTATTATTATAATTAAGATTTTACTCAATTCTATCTACTTTCTAAATAATAGAATGATATTTTTATCTTATTTCATTTCATCTTATCACATCTCATTTCATTCAATTTTATTCCATCAATTATTAAATATCTTTAAGATAATACAAAATTAAGTTTAATTTAATCTTAAGATATATTTTAGATATTCTAACAATTATGAGAGCAGTTAGAAATACAATGGACACTGGAAGAACAATTGTTTGTACAATCCATCAACCAAGCATTGACATATTTGACGCTTTTGATGAGGTGAGGGATGATATTGATCAAAATAGGTTCTCCATTATAGTTGAGCATGATAAGCAAAAATTGGTTTCAGCTTTTCCTACTGAAGCGAGGAGGACAAGAAATATATGTTGGGCCATTAGGTCTTCATTCTAACCACTTCATCAAGTATTTTGAGGTAGGAAGTGTCTAAGAAAATCAACAAACCTTCTCAAACGACAATTATAGTTCTTGATAATTGTTACTTATAAGGCACTATTTCTAACATTGCTTTTGACTAGAGGATTGAAGGGGTTAGTAAAATCAAAGATGGATATAACCCAGTGCTTGGAAGTTGCAAAATACAACTGCACGAGAAATGGTTTTAAATGTTGACTTTGCTGATATTTACAAAAATTCAGATCTATATTGGTAAGTTAATTAATACTTTATAGTTTTACTCAACATTCTTATCTTAGGTTAGCCAAAAAAAAAAATCTTATCTTTAAAAGATATGATTTTAAACCAGTGCTGAAAAAATTATATATATGCCATATGTTAGGAGGAATAAAGCATTTGTAGCAGAATTGAGCAAGCCTTCTCCTGGTTCCAAGGAACTTCATTTTCCTATTCAGTATGCACGGCCATTTTAAATCCAATGCATGGCCTGCTTACGTAAACAACATTGGTCATACTGGCGCAATCCTCCATATACTGCAGTGAGATTTTTGTTCACTACATTTGTTGCTTTGATGTTTGGAACAATGTTCTGGGACCTTGGATCCAATACGTGAGTACTATTGGTTAATTCATAATTAAGAAACATGTTTATATTGTATTAAACCCCCCACCTAACCAGGAATTTGATCCCCTTTCAACAACTTACAGAAGAAAGAGGAAACAAGATCTGTTTAATGCTATGGGTTCAATGTACAATGCCGTTCTCTTCCTTGGGATCCAGAATGCTTCTTCTGTGCAGCCAGTGGTGGCTATTGAACGAACTGTTTTTTTATAGAGAAAGAGCAGCAGGAATGTATTCAGCCATCCCCTATGCAGTTGCACAGGTAATTAGAATAACCTTTATAAGTTATTTACTACTTAGTTTATATTTTAAGCCTTTATTTGTGATATTTGTTATGTTTTTTTATATGTAGTATTGATGTGACTATTTTTTTTAATGTGTATAAGCATTAATTTTTTGTAAATTATTTAAACTATTAATGATTATGCACTAAATTAATTTATACAATAAAATTAAAACTTATCTAATTAACTTTGTATTTAAATAAAACATTTTTAAATTTTGTAAGAAATATAAATAATATGTTATATATATATATATATATATAGTGATTGATATATTTCTTTTTTTTAATGGGGGCACAGCCCCAACTCCACCAACGTGGGTACGTCCCTCGTACAAAGCCTATTAATTTAACTTAATACACCTTTTACTTAGGTTGTAATAGAGCTGCCATATATTCTTGCCCAAGCTGTAACATATGGCATGGTAGTTTATGCTATGATTGGATTTGAATGGACTGCAACCAAATTCTTTTGGTATCTGTTCTTCATGTACTTCACATTTCTATACTCCACCTTTTATGGCATGATGACTGTGGCTGTAACACCAAACCAACACGTTGCTTCAATTGTGGCTACTGCATTTTATGGAGTTTGGAATCTGTTTTCAGGATTTGTTGTCCCACGACCTGTAAGTCATGTAACCTACAAATGTAATGAGCAATGCATGTGAGGAAATTCTTTAGACGTTTGTGTACTGATGCTTTCTACTCTTTTCTATATTTCTTACCCTTTTGATGATAGAGCATTCCTGTGTGGTGGAGATGGTACTACTGGACATGTCCTGTGGCTTGGACCTTATATGCATTGGTTGCATCGCAGTTTGGAGATGTAACAAGTAGTACAATTGAGTCAAATAAGACAGTGAAAGAGTTTCTCAGTAGTACCAGTTTGGAGTGTACTATTGGTTGAAGATATTTAATACATTCTTAAAATGTTTTTGAAAATGAATATTCTTTTAATTTTACTAGTTATAGTAATTATTTTGCTCTCAAAATCGATTTTACGTTATTTATTTTTTAAATTTTTATTTCTTATTTATTGTATTTTACTTATTCAAACAAATCTCTTCATTTCAAATAACTCAATATCTCCACGTATCTCCAAGATCATCACCACTACTGCACCTCTATAATCGCTGCCCAGCTATGGCCATGATCTCACATTGAACCAAAAACCCAATCACAACTACCAAATTCATTATCTAACTCTATCCTCAAATCACAGAAACAGCAATAGCAGAAGCTACCTCATGAACCCAGCTGCACAACCAACCTCCAGCCACCGTCATTCCTCCATTCAGCCTCTCCGCCGTCCAGCCTCTTCCGACTGCCACCAAGCCTCTTCGCCGCCATGCCACATGCCACTGCAGTGGGAGTGAGAGATGCGGGTCAGAACCCAGTGGGTCAATATGAGTCAGGTTCAGCTCTCATCTAAGATTTCACTTTCAGATTGAAACCTTAGCCACCACCCTTCACCTTCTCTTTCTTTCCCTCCAATCTCCACTCCTCCAACCGCCGGCTACCACCACACCAACCGCCACAAGTGACCACAAATCGCGGCGCACCACCACCATCCAGCCACCGTCTTCTGCCGCCACCAGTGACCAATTTGGAGCTTCAATATTCATACTCTCTCAATTTCTCTCTTTCTCTCTGTCTTCACGACTTCACCGCTTCGGTCACAGTCTTGGAAATTACCAGTCACTGCAATACATGGCATGGGATCGAGGGTTTCATTTTAGAGATTGGGATTACTGTGTGCCTGTGTCATGGAAAAAAATTAAGAAATAATTTTTAAATTTAATTAAATTTTATATTTCAAATGTCAAAAAAACAAAAATGATTCTTAAATTTAATTAAATTTTAGATTTTGAATGTTAAAAAATAAAAAATAATTTAATTTTTAAAATTTTATAAATTTTATTCTTTTTATTATAAAAATTTATCAGATTTGATAAGATTTATTAATATTTGATTTGATTTAAAATAAATAAATTATTTTATCATCAATAATTATATTTAATTATTTTTATAAAAATTAAAATATAAAATAATAAAATCAAATCAAATCAATTATTATTTTAATAAATTTTAAATACAAAATTTAATTTTTCAATCAATTTAAATTTATTTTTATTTTTAAAATTACAAACACAACATTTAATTTTAAATTAAATCAATTCAAATCAAATTATTTTTTATTTTTATTTATTACAAATACAATTTATCTATTTTTTAATTTTTAATTTTTTTAAAATATTTTCTTATTTTAAAAAAATTTGGACAAAGGTCATGAGGCCAAAAAAAAAAAAAAACTACATTCTAGAGACATGCAACTCAACCTTTTTTTTTTTATTTACTTATTATATAGGTCACAGATAACTATTCATAATCGTAAATCATTTTATTCTAAGTCAACGGTCCTGATACGTAGAGCGTAACATCTGTGCTCAATCAAATTTCAGGGAATTTTGTTATATCATCTTACAAATTATTTTAATAATTTTTTAATATTAAATAAAAAATATTAAAAAAATAAATAAATATATATAATATCATAAAAATATAAAAAAATATTTATTACTTTTTTTATTTAATACTTAAAAAAATTAGTAAAAAAATTTGGTATGAGGTTTTAGAATTTTTCAATTTAGGAACATTGAAAACGTTTACTGATTATGGAGATGATTTTGTAGGAGTTGCTGCAGCTATAGTTCTTTGCTATTATTTTTGCTATTTCTGTAAAGGTCTTCAATTTCCAAAGGCGATAGAATAGATGCATACAAGTGTATATATAGATCACTAGTGTAAACAGTAAAGGAAAAGAAAGAAAGAAAAATAAAAAGAAAAATGAATAATGCATAAGATGAGTTAGTAATAAAGTTGTTTTGAATTAGGCGATGGACCCCTTCGCAAGCATTAAACTCAATTGCTTTCCACACTTCACAGTTTGGACTTTGGAGCTGCTGATAGTGATTGCATTTTACCCTGATTGTCCAACCATGTGGAAGAATTTATAGATGAACCTCGAGTTTTCAACGGAGGGCATTGTCTCTTTTTCTTCTCAAACAAACAGCAATGAGTTTCTTCCCTTACGGGTAGAGGCAGCTTAATAAAATGGGTAACCTTTCAAATGGTCAATTAATATATCTTATTTATACCTATGTTATATAGACACATCACATCCTTAACTAGAGTGTAAGTAGGTAATTTGATTTGGGTTTTGAAAAAAAATAAATTCGAACCAATCAAAATTAATTGGTTCAGACTGATTCGATTTTTTTTATTTTTTGATAGTCAAATCCAAATCGAACTGAACCAAACATCTATGGTTTGGTTTGGTTTGAGTGATTGAGTTGATAATTATTTTTTTAACACAAAAATTAGTTAAATAATTATACATGTAATACAGAAAAATACACATAATGTATCTAAAATTTCAAATAATATTAGAACATAAACTAACCTTTGCTCTTCTACCAGACAATGAACATTCAATTTTAAGTTGAGTCACACGATAATTATCTTTGAGATTTCTTGTTTATATCAAATCCAAAATGCTAAAATAGTGAGAAAAAAAACTTCCTAAGTAGGCTGATAGAAAAATAGAATCGTAATAAAAAAGTTAGACAATAACCTGACAACAATGTAAACATAATCTTGATAAAGATCAAATATGACATACAATTTTTGTGATCTCATAAATAGGCGATAGAAAATGACTAAGAGGATAGGCAAAGCAAAATCACTAGTCATATGATATACATTACTTTTATCTAATATCAATATATAACCAATACAAACATAATAATGTGCATCACCCAAAATTAATCCAAATTCAATTAAAACTCAATCCAAACATAAAAAAAAATGATTCATTAAACATGATTCATCAAATCGAATTTATCTTTCAACTTCATCTACATCCTGCAATAAGGACAAACAAAATGTTAGAATTTGTGTATACTAGATTTTAACAATCAATCATAATTAATATACTTATAAATATTACCTTAAAAGCTTGTCAAAGACTTATTAAAGCCAACTTCAAGATTTGAAGATAATTATGACAACTCTAAAAATTTAAAGGCACGGTTTGGTAAAGAAAATGAAAACGCATATGTCTAATGTCTCTGTACATGCAATAGTGGTTTGGTTCGGGTGATTCTTCGGATTTGAAATTCTCAATCCGAGAACTGAACCAGTTAAGCTCGCATTGGTTTAGATTTTACCCTAACCAATCAAAATACCAAAACCAAATCAAAATAACTTAATTGATTCAGTTTGGATTGATCGAATTATCTGAACTAATTTACACCCCTACACTTAACAATGTTATCTAATCCAAAACGGAGTTTGTTCTTTTTTTTTTTTTTTGTGTTCATGTTCTTTTTAATATATACTAGGGAAAGAATAATGAAACAGAACACAAGAAGCCAAGAAGGCCTGGCAAATGCCACAACTCGTCATGTCAGCAGGAGTAACCTTTCAACAAGCAGCATGTTACAAAGTCACTCTTGCTAGGCGCGGATCAGGCTTTGAAAACGGTTCAAAACAGCTGGACAGCTGGTAAAGACACTTCTTATCAGCTCAAATTCCTTCCACCTTTCCCTCTCACGTTGGAAGTGAATTTGGATGCTTAGATTAAACAACATTTTTCCTTTTTTTTTTTTGGTGTTTTACACAACATTTTTCTGATCCTTAGTTCGGTTTCTTAATGTCTCCACTACTCTCTTATATTGTTTAAGTAGAGATAACATAGTCTCTCTTACTAGTATATTTAAAAAATTAAATATCAATTCGTAAGGATTACGATTCAGGCGAAAAAGTCATTACATACAATATTTTTGAATATTTAAGGAATTATAGTATATCCTTTTAAAACTTGATGGATATAAATTATAAAAGTTTAAAGACAATATACTAACATTGATTTATATAAAAAAAATTTGAAGAAGTAAACTATCTAGAAGAAGACATTAAATGTAGGTGGGGTTTATTTTTAACGTGGTTTAACTTTTGACGACTTTTAAGCATAGTACAAATGACTTGGGCTCACTGTAAATAATTTTTTTTATTAAGGCGATAGGTGAGGTGCAAGACTAGAAGATCATTGAGATTCAAAGGTAGGGGTGCTGCTGCACTGAGCTATGGGATGACTTTAGCAATTTAGTCATCTAACGTACTTATGGTTCAATTTACAACCTAATTTTTATTTTTTGTTTTTACGTTGAGGGGCTGAGAAGCAAGAGAACAATGGTGTGAACACGAACACGAACACGAACACGAAACGAATAGACAAACGGTGGTGCGGCTGAACGTATGGACGAACGGTGGTGCTACTGGATTCTGCTTACGGGTCACTGGCTCTGGTGAAGACGACAGCGACTAGCAAGTTGGGCTTGGTGAAGCAACAGAGTAGAGGTGCTGAACGATAACGAGCTTGGGTCTGGTCATAGTGGAAATCAGTTGCGTGTAGTTGAGGCGGTTCGCAGTGGTATGGGCGTGGTGGCTAGGTAGAGATGGATCTGGACGCTTTTGTGATGGATCCAGCAGCTCCAACGAGGCTGGTCCGGTTCTGATTGAAGGCAACAATGAAGACTGTTAGAATCCCAACGATGAATGCTAACTCTAAACCCAATAATGAAGGCTGGTTTGATCAACAATGAAGGCTGATTGCAACGAAAACAATAGAGGCTCTCAAATCGAGAGCTATAATATACCAACTTAAAAGAATATTTCTGAATATTATTGCTTAATCACAATTGTACATGTATGATCTACATCATATAGGCTTATAACAATAATTGCTTGTCTAAAATAGAACTAAATTACAAAAAATAAATATGTCTTAATACAAGAATTAAATATGTCCTAATAACAGAAATCAGGAAATAAATCTATATAATAAAGCTCAATAGTATCTGTTCTTCATGTACTTCACATTTCTATACTTCACCTTTTATGGCATGATGACTGTGACACCAAACCAACTCGTTGCTTTAATTGTAGCTACTGCATTTATGGAGTTTGGAATTTGTTTTCAAGATTTGTTGTCCCACGACTTGTAAGTCATGTAACCTACAATTGTAATGAGCAATGCTTGTGAGGAAGTTCTTTAGATGTTTGTGTATTGATGCTTACTACTCTTTTCTATATTTCTTATAGACGTTTATTATGCTCCTAAAAGATTTTTGGGCAATGATACTCTTCTTACAAGAGTCGTTGATATTTTTCTTTATTTAATGAATGGTTGTGAAGAATGACTTGGTAATAGATCAACATGTAAAAGCATATAACCAAACCGATTCTTCTCCAAGACACGAGTCGACCCTAGACAAAAATGGATTTACGTAATTATTGGTATTTTGGAGCTCGATTTCTTGTGTTTCTCAGCGTCTTAGCATGCGACTTCATCTGACATCAAATGCCTATGAACATTCGACCAGATCTATGGTGAAAAATGCAAGGATTTGTTCAAGTTTTCACGGGTTAACTCATTTCTCAAACTGAGTCTGCCATTGACAACCATTGAAAAATGCTCCATGGCTTCTCGTTCTTTAGCATTTTTTAACGCGATTTCAGTGAGAAACAAAATCCCATGTTAGATCAATGTTTACCAAGTGTTAATCGTAAGCATTCAAGCTATTCTTGGCTACACCTCGTAGATCAAGACCAACTCTGGCGCCTCCATTTCATAGCTCAACACCAACTCTAGTGCCTACACTTTGCAAATTGATAATCTGCTAGATTATATGTTTTTCCAAAGCCTTTTGAGTAGATTTCACCGCTTAAGCCTACTTTTGACGTTGTTTTGACCTTAAGACAACTTTATTTTATCTTTTTAGTTGATCCATTTTAGTTTGTTAGATTGAGTTCATTTTGATTAGAATTATTGGTGTTTTAGCTCATTTGCTGTTGTTTTGATTGTAGACACCAAGGGAAACAAGATGAAACTCAATGTGACAAAGAAAAACACTCAAGAAAAGAGGACTAAAAGCCTTGAAGGAAGATGAAGTGTAATTTTGATGGACACTAAGCACGTAGGCGATACAGAATTAGCGCATAGGCGCTACAGAATCAACGCCTAGGCGCCTTTGAAGACCTCAGAAAACATTCCCTGGATGTTGAGCGCCTAGGTGCTCTGCATTATAAAAGAAAAGAACGTGCTGGACGTTAAGCGCCTAGGCGCCCATAATAGAGTATAAATTCAACATTTCTAACCTAATTTAGGGGTGAGCAGTAGAGAGGGAAGCAAGGAGGCACGAGCCAACCCTATTTTGGAGAGCTCTGGAGTATTCTGAAGAGAAGAACTTGTGGAAACGATTTGGATCTTCACTTATCTATGGTGTTTTCTCTATTCTCTTCCCTTATTCTAGTTTTTGTCATTGTTGTCATGTATAGCTAAACTTTCCTTTGTTGGGATTAGGTAGATTTTGATGGATCTTGATTGTTATTGACATTGGATTAAATTAATATAAGTTTCTATTTCTATTTTGAGTTTATAATATATTCTCTTAATGCTTTCTAAAAATTGATTTTCTTTATAATGATTTTAGGATTGTATGTTGAATGGAAATTTGATATATAATTTGTGCTATGAGATTATGAACCTTGGTTATCTCTAGGCTAGGAATAGTCATTAATTTGCTCGTTACCTCTTTGAATTCTAAACCGTAATGCTTGTTATCTCTTAGAATCACCTAAGGAATTAAGGTTTTTAATTGGGAACAAAGGGTTAACTACCTAAAGAATTAGGAGTTGAATATTTTAGAAAATTCGGTAACAAAATAGGAATAGTAGCTTGTGTTAGTTCCAATTGATATGCAACAAGTGAAATCAAATGAAAGCTTGATCCTAACTCTTTCATAAATTGAATTTCAATCGTTTTGCATACCAAGTGTTTGTTAATTTGCCAGCTATAAAAATTAAAAAATATTGTCATTGCTTTTGTTTCTTTTGATTTTGTTATTGTTAATGGAACTCACTTAAATTCAAGATTTAGTTTAAATAGTAGTTAATTTCGTATTTTGGTATTTAGTCATCGATCCTTGAGAACGATATATGGTATCTCACCGTTTTTATTACTTGACGATCCAGTACACTTGCTGTGGTCCCATCACAAATCTAGACTAAACCGCACAGCCTACACTTCGTAGATGGAGACCAAGCTACACTTTGTAGATCCTCACTATTTTATACACAATTACCCTTCCGCACTCAACGAATTTGGTAGACTTTCAATGGTTCCCTTCATGTGTCTTACAGAGTTGGTAAAAATGGCATAAATTGTAACATAATATTGGATAGTTATTATTCAAGAGGGGGGATCGGTTTACACCAGTGTAAGTCTTTTTTGACTTACACTCATTTTCAATCGTTAGATCCACTTTCATCTAATGGTTGAAATTATTTCGTTAAAAGTAACCATTAGATGAAAGTGAATCTAACAGCTGAAAATAAGTATAAGTCAAAAAAGACTTACACTGGTGTAAGTTGATCCTGCCTCATTATTCAATTATTAAATTCCATATCCATTAATATTGCAAATGTTTTCTCTATATTATATTTGTTATTTACTGGTCAACGGTAGAATCCACTTGTAATAATAAGCAAAGTATACAAGATATTGGTACCCCATAATCAAACAGGAGCACAATAGAATTCTTTCTCATGTCTTCACAACTGTTCATTAAATTAAGTAATATTTTATCAATGACTCTTGTACGAAGAGTACCACTACTCAAAAACCTTTTAAGAGCATATTAAACGTATCCATATTTCTTACCCTTTTGGCAAGGTTTCAAAAAACGATCTACTACGCCTAATGTGATTGCGACAAAACAGTTGCGATAGCCGCCACTATAGCAATAGGCCGCAATTGCGTCTGTATCAGCCCGCATTATGCCGAAACAGCGGCAACTGCGATTGAGATTTCTTACAACTATTCATTAAATTAAGTAATGTTTTATCAACGACTCTTGCAAGAGAAGTATTACTACTCAAAAACCTTTTAGGAGCATATTAAATGATTCCATATTTCTTACCCTTTTGGCAAGGTTTCAAAAAACGGTCTGCTACGCCTGATGCGGTTGCGACAAAATAGTTGCGACGGCCATCACTACCGCAACAGGCCGCAATTGCGGCTATATCAGCCTGCATCATGCCGAAACCGCGATCGAAATTTAAAACCTTGCCTTTTGGTGATATATAGCATTCCTCTGTGGTGGAGATGGTACTACTGGACATGTCCTGTGGCTTGGACCTTATATGGATTGGTTGCATCACAGTTTGGAGATGTAACAAGTACAATTGAGTCAAATGAGACAGTGAAAGAGTTTCTCAGAAGATACTTTGGTTATAGAGATGATTTTGTAGGAGTTGCTGCAGCTATAGTTGTTGGTTTCACAATGTTCTTTGCTATTATCTTCGCTATTTCTGTAAAGGTATTCAATTTCCAAAGGCGATAGAATATTATGCTTACAAGTGAATATATAGATCACTAGTGTAAACAGTAAAGGAAAAGAAAGAAAGAAAAATAAAAAAGAAAAATGAATAATTGCATAAGATGAGTTAGTAATAAAGTTGGTTTGAATTAGGCGATGGACCCCTTGGCAAGCATTAAACTCAAGGCGAATTGCTTACTACACTTCACAGTCTGGACTTCGGAGCTGCTGTTGTTGAAAGTGATTGCATTTTACCCTGATTGTCAAACCGTGTGGAATAATTTATAGGATGACCCTTGAGTTTTCAACAGAGGGCACTGTCTCTTTTTCTTTTCAAACAAACCGCAATGAGTTTCTTCCCTTACGGGTTGGGGCAGCCCCATGCTGCATATAATAATGTAAGCTTAATAAAATTGGTAACCTTCTAAATGGCCATATATCTTATTTAAACCTATTGTTAAGATAGTTAGAATTAGTTAGAGTTAGTTAGAATTAGTTTTAATAGTTAGTTAGTTTACTTAGATTAGTTGGTTATATAAGTCAAGATTACTCATTGTATTTTTAACATTTTTCATTCTATCAATATACAATCTTCTCCCTTTACTTTGAAACCATGAAATTTAACATGGTATCAGAGTCTTTCCACCCACATTGAACACTCTTTTGCTGCATTTTCTTTTCTTTTTCTCTTTCTTAGTTTATTTTCTTTTCCTTTTACACTTTCTCGAGAAAATCCACAAATTCTTTTCCTTCTCCTCAAATTCATTTCGTTGTTATCATTGTAATTTTCTGGCTGCAACCCCATGCCGATCTTTGAAATCGAGACCTTCTTCGATCCTTATTTCCAGCTTCCAGCCAAAACCAAAACCCCTCCCAGCTCTTTCTCTGCCGCCTTCGCCACGTGTTTTCCAGCTAGAAAGAATGACAGTAAGTGGTTCTTCTCTGACGAGGCGTTTTCTTTTAAAGAAGCGAGTGGCATTCTGAGATCGAGAGGGTGCTCTGTTATGGCTTCGTTTCTCAATATACAGTTTCTCGGGCTCAGGGATCGGGATTGCCCTAGCTGACGTTGTTCGTGCCGATCGACGAGGTGATGATGAGTCATGTGGGGAACCTGAGCGGTTACTCGTCGATCCTTCGCCACCACCTCGTGCCTTGCAAGATCTTGTGGAGCGATCTGGTGATGTTGGAAGATGGAACGTTGATTTGGACTTACGAGAGAGGGTTCACGATCAATGTCACCAAGTCTAATAGTACTGACATGTTGTTGCTCAATGGAGTGCAGGTGATTTTTCCAGAGTTGTATTACAGTGATTGGCTCTGTTTCGGTGAGTTGAATCTCGTCAAAACATTTACTAGTTAATGATCTTGTTGGCTTCGATGCATTTCCGATCTGCATTTTCTGGTTCTTGATCTCGTTTTCCGGTGTGTTTCCGGTGATGTGTGAGATCGTTTCTTTTATTATTCATCTGCTTTGCTGATGCAGATCTGAGATATTGTAAAATTAGTGTATGGTTTGAAGGCTATGAAGGGAAAATTTTGTGGATCTCTTCTTTCAGTACTTTTTCTTCCAGATATATTTTCTTGGTTCGTTGTTCTTGCTGTCCTATGATCGTGGACCATAACTTGGTCGAGGGTTTAGTGCGTGTGTGATGTCTGGTGCACTAATATTGCAAGGTTGAGTATAGTTGAATGCTCAAATGATGTTTATGCTAAGTTCTCTTTGGAGAAAGCTTCAGATACAGGAAATTAAACAAGCAATTGATGCATTTCTATAAGATGAAGTGATTAATTGTGAAGGACAACAAGCTCTTTATGGTTTCACGTGGCTCTTTGGTTAGTTTGATGAGTTGGAAGCACAGGCTGGGTTCTTTGATTTAATCAAGATGTATTTCCAATGTTTTTAGGTTCTATGTACACCAACTGTTTGGTGATTTGCTTCTTTGATATTTTTGTTGTTGTAAGCTTCTGCCCATGATAGTGGTTAAGCATTGATGGATGTTCTTGCTTTTGTTAAGTGGTTAAGCCTTGAATTGTAGCTTCTGCTTAATGGTTAAGCTTTTGGCCTTTGTTGGCTTTGATGATTTTAGCTTCTGCCTTATATGGTGATTAAGCATTTGTAGCTTCTGCCTTGTATTGTATGGTGGTTAAGCATTTGGAGCTTCTGCCTTTTATGGTGGTTAAGTATTTGTTGGTCTGCGTGCCTTACCAGTTCTTGGCATTATTATTGTATTTCTGGATATGCATTTGATATACATTTATATTGATCATCACAAGTTGGAAGTGTTATGTACACCTTCCAAATGCAAAAATTTGTTAAGATAGTTAGAATTGGTTAGAGTTAGTTAGAATTAGTTTTAATAGTTAGTTAGTTTACTTGGATTAGTTGGCTATATAAGCCAAGATTACCCATTGTATTTTTAACCTTTTTCATTCTATCAATATGTTGAATTTTATGATTAAAGAGTAAAGGGAGAAGATTGTATATTGATAGAATGAAAAAAGTTAAAAATACAATGGGTAATCTTGGCTTATATAGCCAACTAATCCAAATAAATTAATTAACTATTAAAACTAATTCTAATTAACTCTAACCAATTCTAACTATCTTAACACCTATGTTATATAGACACATCACACACTTAACATTGTTATCTAATCCAAAATGAAGCTTGTTCTTTTTTTTTTGGTTCATGTTCTTTTTAATATATACTAGGGAAAGAATAATGAAACAGACAGAACACAAGAAGCCAAGAAGGCCCCTGGCAAATGCCACAACTCGTCATGTCAGCAAAAGGAGTAACCTTTCAACAAGCAGCATGTTACGAAGTCACTCTTGCTAGCGGATCAGGCTTTGAAAACGGTTCAAAACTGCTGCTGGAAGCTGGAAAAGACACTTCTTATCTCTGCTCAAATTCCCTCCACCTTTCCCTCTCACGTTTCACGTTGAAAGTCAATTTAGATGCTTAGAATAAACAACATTTTTCCTTTTGTTTTTTTTTTGGTGTTTTACACAACATTTTTCTGATCCTTAGTTTGGTGTTGTTTAGATTAAATTTTTTAATGTCTCCATCACTCTTTTATATTGTTTTTTTTTTCGGTTTCTTAATGTCTCCACTACTCTCTTATATTGTTTAAGTACAGATAAAATAGTCTCTCTGACTAGTATATTTAAAAAATTAAATCTCAATTCGTAAGGATTACGATTTAGGCGAAAAAGTCATTACATCCAATATTTTTAAATATTTAAGGAATTATAGTTTATCCTTTTATATAAATTATATAAAATTTTTTGAAGAAGTAAACTATCTAGAAAGAGAAGGCATTAAAGTAATTTACCAAAAAAAAAAAGATAAGGCATTAAATTATATTTGTCTCACAAATATTCAACATGGTCAAGCCTGGCAAGCCACCGATTAATTAAATAAGAAAGCAATGAAAGAAGCAGCCCAACAGCCCCAACTTTAATTTGCTTATTGATTTTATTTTTTTATATACGCTATGACAAACTATAGGTGGGAGTGCTAGACGCTGGCGTGAGCGACTGAGCGTGAATAAAAAACAAAAAAATGATAGCGTGAGCCTACAGCCTTCTGCCTTTGCAAAACGACAAACTTGATAGGCTGCTCATTAATTATTTAATGGCCTGCTCTGCTCGCATCAAGAAACCTTCGACTGTTTGAAATAGGATTGGATATGATTATGATTTATGAATGCCAACCAATACTACTGAACCACACATATGCTATGCTAACGAACAACATAAGGCATGTGTCACATAGAATTGTTCTGAGATAGAAAAATCTCATGATTACTAGAAAAAACTCTTCATCAAGAGATATTTAATATGAATTTGTCTGAAAGACACTTATTAAAAAAAATCAAGAAATCAATACATTCAAAACTTAAAAAGTTTAAATTTTTATTCAATATTTTTAATTTTTTATTCCTTAAAGATATTTATTAATAAAACTTTTAAAATATTTAAATTAACTTTAATCCTATAGTTGTTGAATATTTTGAGAAATAGTGAAGGGTTTGAGCTTGTTCTATAAAGTTTGGAGAAAAATATAAACTATTACCAATTGTTGTAAATTTTACTCCTATGATTGAACTATAGTTTGATAATTATTAATCACACTTGTTTTGATTAGGAAAGTGGGGTTTGAGTTTGCGTTTAATTTGGACCATTTTTAGAAAAAGGAAAAATATCTACTTGCACAATTATTTTCACCTTTTTTAATCGAGTACTATCTATCTAGAAGTTGAATACTTATTGGTCTATAGTTCCACTCAACGCAGAGAAGAACTGATCGATTTTGCTGACTGATCTTATATTTAGTTTTTGTCAATCTAGAAGTCAAAATGTCACGGTTTTGATTTTCTAGATGCCAATGTTTGGGAAGTGAAGACTCAAAACAATACACAAGTGAAATTCCAACTTTTATTCAAGCATTCCTTTCTTTAAAATTTTGAAAGAAATTTTCTGTGACGTTCCTGTTCTTATCCACTGTATTTGATTTTCAAACAATATCATGCCTTGTGATGCATCTTTAAATTGAATATTGAATACAAATATTACAAATATTTGCCCTCTCTTGTGAGCAACTTAACTGCCTTACTTGGTCAAGCTCCTAACCCGTTGAAGTTTGAATGGTCTTCTTTTGTTTGATTTTTTTTTTTCTGGTTTTCTTTCTCCACTCCTTTTGCTGAATTATTATTAATTAATCATTACATACCGTTTTTCCAACATCAACGACTAGGCATAGTCGCTTTTTATTAATCCGATTATTACCGAACAATAATGTTACCCATTAAGATTATGAAAATCCAATCGATTATTGAATAAGTTCATAGATTGATTCAAGATTCAATAAATTAATCATGGTTAAATTAATGTCAAATCAGAATATAATTAAATATTATTTATAATTATATATATTGATTAAATAAATAATATATATATATAAATATTATTTACATTGATTAAATATTATATATATATATATAAATATATTGATTTTTATATATATATATATATATATGACATATTTAATGAGAGAAGTGATTATTGTGAGAGTATGAGATGAGTAAATGAAATCTTAAACATACAACTATATATAAATGGTCAAGATTAAAAGTTACTTAAATATTATGTGATCACTTAAAAAGTCACATATATTTATATTTTAATTTTAATTATTTATATAAAATTTAATAGTTAAAATTTATTTTTTTATCCTCTCGTAATAAATATTCCTATCACTTTATACACTTCTTTTTATATATATATATATATATATGATGGCCTTAATTAACTATTCACGTTGGTCTAGCGGTTAGGCGCCTGTATCCTTTGTCCGATTTTCAGAACAATGTTACCCACCTTCTTTTTATTTGACTTATCAATTTGTTCACCTGAAAAAAACATCGATTTATGGGTTATTTGTTTTCTTCCTCTTCTTGTTCATGCTCTATTAAGCCTGTATAAGATTTGAATTTTCAGACAATTAAAAAAATTATATGTATTTATATTTTAATTTTGATTATTATATAAAATTTAATAGTTAAAATTTATTTTTTTACCATTTCATAATAAAGACTTTCTTACTCTCGATACACTTCTTATATATATATATATATATATATATATATATATATATATATATATATATATATATATATATTCATCCTCTCATAATAAACACTTCTCTCATCTGATATACTTTTTTTATATAGAGGAAAAATCAACTTACACTAGTATAAGTCTTTTTTGACTTACATTTATTTTTAACTGTTAGATCAACTTTCATTTAATGGTTATTTTTAATAAAATAATCTCAACTATTAGATAAAAGTAAATCTAATTAGTAAAAATAAATATAAGTAAAAAAAAATTTATCTTGATATAAATCAATCTCTTTATATATATATATATATATATATATATATATATATATATATATATATATATATATATATAGACATTTCTAGTGAGAGATTGATTATTGTGAGAGGATAAGATGAAAGTAAATCTTAACCATATAATTATATATAAATGGTCAAGATTAAAAGTTATTTAAATATTATGTGATCATTTAAAAAAGTCACATATATTTATATTTTAATTTTAATTATTTATATAAGATTTAATAATTAAAACTTATTTTTTTACCCTCTCATAATAAATATTTCTCTCATCTTATATACTTCTTTTTATATATATATATATATATATATATATATATATGATGGCCTTAATTAACTAATGCACGTTGGTCTAGTGGTTAGGCGCCTGTATCCTTTGTCCGATTTTCAGAACAATGTTACCCACCTTCTTTTTATTTGACTTATCAATTTGTTCACCTGAAAAAAACATCGATTTATGGGTTATTTGTTTTCTTCGTCTTCTTGTTCATGCTCTATTAAGCCTGTATAAGATTTGAATTTTCAGACGAATTAAAAAAGTTATATATATTTATATTTTAATTTTGATTATTTATATAAAATTTAATAGTTAAGATTTATTTCTTTCACTATTTATAATAAAGATTCTTTTCATCTGATATATTTTATATATATATATTCATCTCTCATAATAAACACTTTTTCATCCGATATATTTTTTTTATATAGAAAAAGATAACTTATTAGTATAAGTTTTTTTAATTTATATTTATTTTTAATCGTTAGATCAATTTTTATTTAATGGTTATTTTTAATAAAATAATTCAACCATTAGATAAAAATAAATCTAACTAATAAAAATAAATATAAATAAAAAAATTTACATTGATATAAATCGATCTCTATATATATATATATATATATATATATATATATATATATATATATATATATATATATATATATATGAAGACCTTAACCAACTATTTACGTTGGTCTAGTGGTTAGGCGCCTTTATCCTTTGTCCGATTTTCAGAACAATGTTACCCACCTTCTTTTTATTTAACTTATCAATTTATTCACCTGAAAAAAACATCGATTTATGGGTTATTTGTTTTCTTCCTCTTCTTGTTCATGCTCTATTAAGCCTGTATAAGATTTGAATTTTCAATCAGGTTATTTTTTTAAATATTTTTTAGAAATTTAAAATTTAATTTTGATATGTTATCAAAATATTGGTATAAAAAAATTTGTACTTATATTTAAATAATTTATTGTTACATTATTTAAAGAGTTTGATAACACGTAACATGCCAAACTCATTAAATAATCTGGTCATATATCATTAGATGTAATTGTAAAAAAAATTTAGTTGTCCCAACTTTTTTTTTTCTTTTATTGAATTCTTTACTCCTTATCTTTATTAGTTCTTTTTTTAATTGTAGTTAAGTGATGTTTGTATCAGCTTGCGTATGTATTGACTAATTTATTTTTTCGATTCAGTTAAAGACAAGTCATTTATGTTGGGATTAACAGATTAACAACAATATTTATGTCAATAATAGATACTGATGTGTACTTGAATAAGCACCAACTGATGTTTTCCTCCTTGCACAATAGCGAAGCGTGTAGAAATGAGGATGGTTGGTACTTATAAAGACACTCCAACGCTAAAGTCAGGTTGTTCACAATTAAGGTTTAAGTTAAAGAGTAATAGTTACTTATTGAAGGTGATTGAGTTTGATATTTATAGAGGTTGAATAGGAAACACATTCCCCTTATTGTTGCAGAGAAATCCTATAAAATTAGAATGTTTATATTGTAGTTATGAGCAGTCAAAGACGGTTATGTGTGCTATTATTACACAAGATCAAGATTAGCAGTTATGGATAATCATAAGATTTATCCACTGAGTAAATCTCGCGATGTTGTTGCTACTACCCAATACTGTGATCCACAATCCGTTGTGCTGGGATCTCAATAGTGAACCAAGCGAACTCCTGCTGGGGTGTTAATAACGAACTCCAGCTGAATGCATTCTGGGTTGACCCATAGGACTAGGTCCCAGATCACAGTCCAGAACAATTTCCCATAGCTTGGCCCTTAGACGGGACAGCTAAGTGACAAGGTATTTAAGTTTGATATGAGTACATAACATGTAATGGATAAATGGATCCTAGTAAGTGTCAACGTTGGATCACGCAATTTTTTTTCCTAAAGGCCGAAATTCGTGATGTTTCATTGTATGCCATCGAGGTTATTGAGTAAGGCCGGGATCCGAATTAGATTGTTCTACTCACGTTATCATTCTGCTATTCGAGGTATATCATAAGTTGCTCTCATGTGTAGTTTGCTGGCTCTGTTGAGTGTTTCTTGAACTGGGTAAGGACTTTATTACACTCAGAGACTTGATGTCTTTTTAGCAGCCTTTACTATAAGGTTTGTAGCAGTCTGTGCGTGTTTGGAAACCGTTGCTTTGAATTTATTAGGAATGAAAATCGTTTTAATGAATATAGCAGTTTTCTACCTCGTTTCCCAACTGCATGCTACCCTCATGGCCAATTACAAAGGGGGGAGCATTAAAACGTGACCTCAAAATTGTAGCTAAATCGTCTTTCTAGGGACCAATCAAGATGCCTTATTCCTTCTATAAATAAGGGATGCTTGTATTGATGTTGTCATTTGTTGAGAGTCATGTCTCTTTCTGAAATATTTTTTCATTTTTTCTCCAAATTCTTAAAGGTGTTCCTTTTATCCCTGTATGTTTTTCTAGTGAAGGCCTTTCTCTCTAGGCGTAATGGCACGATAAGGATCAAGTAACTGCCCTGTGTGGCTTGGTCAACATGTCTCTGAGTAGCATAAGCTGCGTACGCAGGAATATGCAACCTTTATGTGCTTGCCGGGAGAATTCGTTGTTTTTGTTGTAGCTTTTGTGAGGCATGGAAGGGTTTTACCGATCTTCCTCCTTTGCCCTCCTGACAGTTATCGAGGGTACTCGTTATACCATGGGTGCGCAGGGGTGCTCTGGAGACATGGTGATTGTGAAGCCTTCTGCTCATGTTTCTCAAGGGAGGAAATGAGTGTTGGTGTCTGGAAGAACTGCGGAGGTGGTCGTGATCAATGTTGGGTCATCATCATCATCACTGTCACATCTGGATTCCTTTTCGACTTTCTCCAATGGGCATTCTTGTTATGGGCTCTCTTTTGTAAAACTGACGATGTATGGAATGAGAATAAAAAGTTTCCTTTTACTTCTTTGGATGATTTACTTTTCATTGTTTGCTCTCTTCATCGAGATAAGTCCAACGCTCATCATGTAAAAATATGCTTAATCTCGTCACGTTACCCCCAGTTTGGTGCTTAGCTAACATAGCTAAGTATCAAGATAAGTCTTATTGCCCCTAGGTTATGGGATCTGTGCTCTACGTGAAGCCGTAATCCGCACTGGCCTTAAGGGGTTAAGAGTTCTAGTTTGGAGGCGTTAACATGACTCACCTAACACTTGTGGACGCGTTGTAGTCTGGTCGTGGTCCACGTGTCAAGTGATCATAGGTGGACATTCCAGGGTGTAGCCGGGGTCAGTAGTAAAAATCAGTGCTTAAAACAGAAAAGCTTACGTGACGTTTGACTTTCTGAGTAACTGTTGCTTTAATAGGTGTGACAACTGTGATTGTCCATGTGGCGCATTTTGACTGGGGACCACTATTAGGGTTCCGGGCAGTTCTAAGCGCCATAATGAGGGTTTTTAAAATTTGAAGTGTTAAGATGGGATTGCCCCCAGCCTCATCTCTATAAATAGGGGCTAAGGGTGCCTTCTTTACAGTTTTGATGTCACTTTCAAATCTCAGGCTAACTGAGGTGATTTCCAACGACCTAAAGCGATTTCCGGCGACTGTGCAAGATGGAGAAGAATTGTTTTCGAGTGATTTTTAGCAGTTTCGAGCAGTTTTTAGTGGTTTTCACTAGTTAACTAACTTTTAGTCATTAATTTTCTTCATTTCTTCAAGGTATGTGTCCTCTTGTCCCTTGTTCTTATTGTCTTCAACGTCAACCGTATGGAGAAAACCTGTCTTTTTCTGTTTTTGGGTATCCCTACTTGTTTTTTGGTAAAATGAGTAGGGATACCAATAGTTCTTGGTCCACTCAGTGTCGTTACTCTCCAGAGCACCGTCTCTACCCCACCATGAGCGACAGAGGCGTCCAACTCAGGCTCACGAACCTTTAAGGATGCGGAGGCTGGTATCTGTAATAGGTGTAGCTGACTAGGTACGAAGGGCAGAGGTGGATGTAGACAGTCTTTAACAGGCTTTCCTTCTATTGTCCTCCCTCTCCCATGTCTGAATCTGTAGGGTTTTAAGATATTCTTTTGATTCTGATAGCACCTTACCGGCCTCTGTGGATGTTTCTAGAGATTCTATGGCCAGGAGACAAATGGCAGGGCCTAGGAGACTGGTTATGGAAAGGCCCTTGATTTTTGCCCTTAGGGGGAATATCTAGCCCTGGGTTGGTGATGATGTTTAAGGCAGCATGTTCATATTTTGAATTGAGGGGGATGCTGCAAACCTTACGAGCTACTTGGAGTAGATAGAGAAGGGCACTCAGGACCATGAGTACCAAATCTTGGCTCCAGGGAGGATGAAATAGTGTGTTCATTTCGAACAAAGAGTGGATACTTCATGTTTTTGTATAAAGACCTCTTCATCTGGTTGGGGCTCCAACTGCCTTTCACTAACTTCTATATTGGAGTCCTCCGTCATTTTAATGTGACACCATCCCAAATTCATCCAAACTGTTGGGGTTTTATTCTTGCCTTTGAGAGGTTTTGTTGGGTTGTCGGACTGCGGTACTCAGAAAAGACTTTCTTCTACCTTTTTACTCAGTGATCCCCCCAAAGGGAGAAAGCAACGAAGAAAAATTAGCTCACTCTTCGTGGTCGGGGCAGATGAAAGGTCTTCGAAGTCTTCTAGGAAAACTTTAAGAACTTCAAGAACGAGTTCTTTAAGTTAATGGAGGTACCCGAAGTCCGTCTTTTCTTTGAGGAGACAGACGGGACTCTGATATTTGTCCTATACTGGACCACCTAGGTATGAGACACTCCAATTGAGATGATTGAGGTAGAATGGTTCGAGATTAGTAGGGAGGATGTCGAGTGCATTAAATTCATCAATATATAGACAGAGAAAGTCCAACTCATTTATTGTAGAGAAATTCTAGATGCCACTAACGATGAAATCCTTGGAGTCATGCTAGGTAAAGTGTAAGCCGTAGTCCTTCTTTACCTTTTTCTTATAGTAATTATCTTCCTATTGTTTTTTAACTTGTGATGTGTTTATTTTGCAGAAAGTATAGCATCCAGATCAACTCTTTTTGCCCTCCAAACCATGAATGTGAGGATAGAGAGCACTAGACCTTCTAACACTCCGACACTTGTTACTTCAGCCCCCACAGTCCAGGGCCCAATGATCGGGGTGGCTTCGGCCCAACAAGAGGAATCTCCTGCTCAACCCCTTCAAAGGCGAAAGAGGAAAGTTGCTGAAGGCAGTAGGGCGGAGGACTGTGGAAAGAGGCCAGTCATGGAGTCTATTGACGAGCAGGGTCTGATTGCCTTGTATAGGAAGGATCTGGAGCCCGAGCCATTTGTGGATTTTCAGTTTTTGGATGATGAGGTCATGTCCCACATCTCCAAGAAGATTATGTCAGAGATTCTATTAAGGTCCCAGCTCTACGGACTCCGGATCATTGCTGAGGCCCGCTTCCTCGAAAGTAGCTTGGAGCAGTTTGGAGGGGAACTGGCCAAGGTGAAGAAGACTAAGGAAGACGGGGACCGGAAGCTCGACTTAGCCCTCAAGGCTATGGAAGAGGCCGAGAAAGCCTTAGGGGATGCCAAAGTAAAAGTTGATGATCTAAAGAAGAAATTGGCAAACTCCGAGGACGAACTTCGAGATGAGAGAGCTAATTCTGAAGAGGTTAGGAAGGTCATCATCGACCACCACACTGAGAATCAAGATCTCTGACCCGGAATGGGTGGCTGCAAGAGGATATTAGGCAGCTAATAAAGATCTGTACGGACATCAGCGATGAACAATTTTAGAATGTAGTCACCAAAGTCCAGTTCTTCAACCCTAAGGTCGCCCTAACCTTGGATGAATTGGACTCCCAGAAGTTGATCCTCAATGACTGCTTGGTATCATCACATGAAGCTTAACAGGCCAATCAAGTTGCTATTGGGGTCTTTCCCATTACTACCCTTAATGTGACTTATGCTGAAGGGGATGGTGGTGCAGCGGGCGCGAACCACCCAAGCTCAGAGGGCAGTGATGCTAGAGCTTAGCTTGCTTTCTCATTCTTTTTACTGCTCTTGTCTGCTCTCTTCGTGGGGCATTTTTATTCTGGTAAAGATAATTTTCACGGTTGTCAGGCTTTATACAATTGCTTATTCATAACTTGTGTTGCATGTTTATTCCTTTTTCCATGATCCGTATTAGGTCCAACACCTATCATTAATAAGCATTTGGCAACCATTTAAGGACTTAGGAAAAATTTCAATTTCGTGGAAACCTGGTCCAGGGTCCAACACCTAAACTTTTGAGCACTTAAAATTCCTTTGAGGACTTAGGCCAAATAAATGATGAACCATAGTCGAGGTCTTTAATGTTAACGGTCTAGCTAAAAAAACTACCTAACATTTTAGGAATTCTCAAATTAAGAACCAATTTAACATAAAATAACCACTGTAGGTACCGAATGGCGAACCACAGATGACATGACCTGTGTTGCCCATTAATTACTCATAATCACAAAATAATTATGGCCAAGTGTTGACGATTTGGGTAAGGACCCAGAACACTCATCAAAACCACTAGAAGTCGATTTTGTGGGTCATTCCTCTTAACTTGTATTTTAAGAGACCCTGGATCCCATAAGGAACGGGATCTATAGACATTCTCAAGGCGTTGTCTGACTTGAAGGTCTTAAAACTTTAAAAAGAAACACTGGATCCCATAAGGAACGAGCTCTGTAGACATTCTTAAGGCGTGGTTTGGCTTAAGGGTTTTAAAATTTTAAAAAGAAACCCCGAATGGCGTGGTCCGACTTGATGGTCTTAAACTTTAAAAAGAAAGTATAAGCATATAAACAACGTCGTCGTTTTATTGATTGAACAAAGGACTGGAGTCCGTACAATATATGCTCACAATAATTAGGGCAAATCAAATATAAAAGAAAACTAAGAGACTAAGCCGTATAAAGCACTTAACTATAATTTGTCCTCATTTCAGTAGTTTTTAATTGGTTTGCTAGTTAATGTTTCCAAAGTGTAGGCTCCCTTGCTAGTGCTAATCAAGATCCAATATGGGCCTTTCCAATTTAGGGCTAATTTCTCTTGGGAGACATTGCTACCTCCAATGTTCGCTCTTTGAAATACTATATCACCTGACTCGAACTTTCTTGGGACAACTTTCATGTTATATTGAGCCGATGTCTTCTGTTTGAGGGCAATATCGCATATGTGAGAAACATATCTTCTTTCTTCTAGAAGATCTAAGTCTTCTCTAATCAGTACGAGGTTGTTGTCAGGCAAGAATTATTGGTGACGCCAGCATTTTTCCCACTTGGCCCTCAAAGATCTTATTCATCATTCTTTGATAAGTGGCTCTTGTATTCTTTAGTCCAAATGATATAACCATATAGCAGTAACTTACCATCTCAGTAATGAAAGTGGTCTTGTCTTCATCTCCGGTGTGTACATTGGGATTTGATTGTACCTAGAGTACACGTCTATGAAAGACAACAAACGAAATCTAGAGGATCTGTCAACCAGTTTGTCCACGTTGGGAATCGAGTATGGATAGTTGGGACAAACTTTGTTTAAATCCGTGTAGTTCATGCATATTCTCCACTTCCTATTTGATTTCTTCACCAGGACTACATTAGATAGGCATTTGGTGTAGGTTATTTCCCTGATGAAACTGGCACCGAGCAATTCCTTGACTTGTTCTTCAATGACCAGCTGTCTTTCCAGCCCAACCATTCTTTTCTTCTGTGAGACCGACCTTGCATCTTTCTTGATAGATAGACTATGAGAGATGAAGGCGTAGTCAAGCCCAGGCATGTCAGAGGATGTCCAAGTGAAAATGTCTTTATTCTTCTCCAATAGCTCAATCAATTGGCATCTCTCTTCTTCCTCCAAGTTTGCTCCAATCTTGATGATTTGATTTGTCTTGACACCAAGTTAGAGCAACTGTAGTTCTCCCTCCAGCTGGGGTCTTATGCCTCGGATCTCTTCTTGCATATCTAACTCAGTCATAAGAATGTTGACTTGGTCTAGAATTGGGCTAGATGTGTCGGCTTTTGCTCTCTTGGGGATCTTGTTGATCTTGATGCTCTCATTATAGCTTTTGCACGCCATGATCTAATTCCCTTTGACCGTGACAACCTCATTGATTTTGCTAAGGAATTTCATGACCAAGTGGATAGCAGACACCATGACGTCAAGTGCATTCAACGTAGGATGACCCAAGATGATATTATGTGCTAAGGGACAATTCACGACCAGAAACTTGACCTTGACAGCCCCAAAGAGCTTGCTGCTCCCCAAGGTAAGGTAAGTCTCAACATACCCTGCAAGAGTGATCTTTTCACTAGTAAAACGAGTGAGCTCGCCATTACAAGGAATAAGCTCAAAGTCTAAAAATTTCAGCTTCTTGTATAGCTCCATGAACATGATATCAACCAAACTCCATTGATCTACAAAAATGTGCTGGATCTTAGCATTAGAAATTATTCTGGAGACCACCAGCGGATCATCATGATTTGGGATAATTTCATTGTAGTCTGGGATATCAACCAAACTCCATTGATCTACAAAAATGTGCTAGATCTCTAGCTCGTGAGTTAGGTGCATAGTGGGAGACACTCAACACCACTATCTTGAGCACTTTCTTCTGGGCACCATTAGATGACCCACCACCTGTGAAACCACCAGCGATAGTGTTGATAGTTCGGTTGACCTAGAAATAACGATCATTATTGTCATGTGCAGAAGTGTCCTAGTTCTGATCCTACCAGTTGTCAGTATTACGACGAGGTAGACTCTGAGACCTCCTCATCTAGTGTGAAGATGTGCTCCGCCTAGGACTTCATTTTTTGTCATTCCGTCCTTCGTGACGTCCATTGTTTTGGACATGGCTAATGTATTGATCCAGTTGTCTTGCCCTAATCAGGAACTCAATGACATCACGAAGTTGAAAGCAATTTTCTGTATCATGGTCATAGCCCTTGTGCCACGAACAATGCTTCGTACAATCCTTTTGGGTATATTTCTTAAAAGGAGACGACCTCTTAATATCTCAGAACTTGGTTTATAACATTTCCTTCAAAATCGTTGTGCATGGAATGTTCAGAGGAGTATAGGTTGAGTATTTGGTCTAGGGTGGATCGTCCCTAGAAGATTTTCGGGGCTGAGAGGAATTCTGGTTACCTTTCTGATGAGAGGGCTCACCCTTCTCTTAGCCTTAGTAACATCCTCAAGGTTTATGTACTTTTGGGATCGTTGTCGAAATTCTTGCATATTTTTATGGCTTTTTCTTAGCCAAAGATTGAAAAAATTGGGAGTTGGTCTAGAGGCTGCTTGATACAAGTTAAATACATTAAAAGCAAGTGTATTATATCATATAGGAATATAGTACTTAAGTCTCAGTTATCGATCCCACGAGGAATAAGAAGTACTTACTAGATTTGCTAAATCCTTAGTTATTTAAATAATCGTAGGTGTAAGAAGAAACTCAAAATAAAATTAGAAAACAAATAAAGAAGAATGATGGACAATTAAACAATATAAAGATAAATCATTTAGAGGGAAACTAGGACGCAAGGTTCACTTGAATCCAAGTAACTAGATTTTCATTCATTTATTATGTAAGGTAATTCTCTTGCTAAATTCTTTTAATTGCTATTGAGTCCCAATGGTCATGGATAAACAATATTATATTCCTAATTAACCACCTATTTGGTCATTTAGTTGAATTAATTAGGAATGCATTAAGCCTCAATTTAAGAGATGAACTAATATAATCGTCAATTCAATTAGTAGAATAAATTGATGTTTGGTCATTCAACAATCTAATCTTATGTTTATGATATAAGTCCACTCATTGGTTGCGGATGACCACCGGTCAAACAATAAATTAAAGCATGTCAAAATTGAACAAGTCTTGACAAGAATTCAAATAATAAAATAAACCCAATTGAAATTACCTTAATCAAATTCGAATTGCAAATCAATTAATTAAGAAAACTAGATCCCCCATAACCCTAACTATGAGATTAGTTACTCATGTTCAATAACAAACTCAAATCATAGTACAAATCCATGAAAGAAAAACTTGAAGAAAGAGGAAAAACTAGAGGGAAGAGAAACCAAAACCTTTTTTATGAAGATTGTGATCTTCAAGCCTTCAAGAATTACGTCATCTCTTCGTAGTCATCTTCCAAAGATTTCTATCAATTCTCTCTTCTGAATTATCTCTCCAAAGTCTGTCGTAGCAAAAGTCCTGTTCAAGTTTTGGGATTTGCTTTTATTTATAATAGTGAGGGGCAAAACGTTTGTTTTAACGCACAGGAGACCTCACACGGCCATGTCTAAACTCAACACAGCCGTGTGAGCATGAAAATGCGTAATTTTAATGTCAGGAGAAAGAGACAACCGTGTGACCCAGAGACACGACCGTGTCTCCTAGTCAGGAGCTTTCTTCAAGTTAGACATGACCCTGTCTAACTCAGGAATTACTTCTGAGTTGACACAGGGTTCTGTCTAAGCCAAAATGATCTTCTTTTGCTATGAAAACACGATGTCTTCACCTACTTTCACTCTAAATGTGATAAACCCCTTTAATCTGTAAAAATTGAATACAATGATAAGGATCCATCTAAAATTTACTAAGAAACATAAGCAAATCACTATAATTTATTCAGTTTTAAACTACAAAATATGGACTTATCACCCCTTCTAACATAGTGGAGAACAATCCTCTTATCGAGGTTCTCCATATTAATATAAGTCGTATTTAACCTCTTAAGATACTCACAAAGGGGCTCGTCACGTCCTTGGTGAATCTCAAAAAGAGATTCAATAGATCTGGGTTGCTCATTACTGGTGGTGTAGTGCAATAAGAATCGTTGTCTGAGGCCTTGCTAGCTGGTGACAGATCCCGGTGGCAGGGTTACGAACTATATGAAGGATGCCTTCTTTAAAGAGAGGGGGAAAGCACGACATAGCACTTGTGGGGATCCCCCATGGAAGTGTATAGATTGAACATAGACATCTATGTGTTCATGAGGGTCCATAGTCCCATCATAGAGTTCCACGTTGGCTGGAAACTTGAAGTTTCTAAGAACTCTATACTCCATTAATTAAGTAGAGAAGGGATGCTCTTAATCGTCGAGGTTAGGGTCGTTATTAACAACATTGGACATTTCGACGTCAACATGCGACATTCTTTTCTGGCTGTTGGCGGTGTTCTGCCTTCTATCATCATGGAATGGTCTGGCCTAGCCCTCGCACAAATCGCTCTAGATTTTCTAATCTGTGATGTTGCTCCTCCAACAATGCCACATGTTGTCGCACTAAGTCCAACAGATGGTTTCTAAACACGTTAGATTGAATCGCCCCCTCTGGGTGGGACACGCGATCATTAACATCATTGTTCTTGGGCCCCAGGCGATGATGCACTGGGATTCTGGGCTCATGATTATCAGAATTGGCTCATAGCACGCGGGGACCAAGTCGATCCCTCATAGAGGTCCTGCGCAAGGTTTCATGCCCATTGCGTAGGTGCCTAGTGTTAGGCTCCTAGTTCCTCAAGGCAGAGGTTTCAGCGACAGGTGATGATGTGACAAGGTGAGGATGATGGTGCGCCGCTGGACCTCGCCTTTGGCCTAGGGGGCGAACCCAACATCTTTTCTCTTTAAGTTCTGTCTTGTGCTTACCATGCTTGGATGAGAATAGGAATTTAAAGATTCCCAAAGACGGCGCTAATGTTCAGTAGTGGACATTGACGTGTACCTGAATAGCACAAATTAGTGTTTTCTTCCTTGCAAAGTAGCAGAGCGTGTTGAAACAGGGGTGATTGGTTCCTGCAAAGATACTTCAACACTCAAGTCAGGCTGTGCACAATTAGGGTTTAAGCTAAAGAATAATAATTACCTGTTGAAGGTGATTGAACTTGATACTTATAGAGGTTGGATAGGGAAACACATTTCCCTTATTGTAGCATAGGATTCCAATAAAATCAAAATGTTGATACTACAATTATGAGCAGTCAAAGAGGGTTATACACGCTATTATTATGCAAGAGCATGATTGACAATTATAGATAATCATAGAATTTATCTATTGCATAAATCTCGCGATGTTATTGCTACTACCCAATATCGTGATCCGACATCCGTTGTGCTGGGATTTTAATAATGAACCAAGCGGACTCCTGCTAGGGTGTTAACAGCGGACTCCGACTGAATGCATGTTGGGTTAACCTATGAAACTAGGCTCTAGATCATGGTCCAAAACAATATTCTTTGTGATATGACTCCAAGAAATTGATGTAGCTCAAAATTGAACTTATAACCATTCACCTAGCTACACATCGTATATTTATCAACCGCTACGCCTACTCCTTGCAATTTGTTCTTACTAGTTGTTATTATATAGTTCTAAGATAAATTAACATGATACCTATAACGTACGTTTAGTCCAAAATTTAGTTGAAGCAAACGAAAATAAGAAATGACCAAACATAATTTCACGTTCTTTAAAAACTCTTAATGTATATTTGAATTGACCAATTAATATCCAAACATGTACTAAATCTCCCCGCGTGTTCTTTTTTTTTTTATTTCTTTGCTGGTTTCATTATTTAACACTTTGTAGTCTTTTTATGACTAAAATCAATTTAATTTTTTTAAAAAAAAAATCGATATGTTTCAACTTTCAAAGGTATAAATGCACATCTTTTTACATATCATATCCATTGTCTTGTCAGAAAGAGAAAGATGAATTCACAAAGAACCCAATTTTCTCTTTCAATAATTTTCTCTTCAAGTGTTCTCATTCGTTAATTATCTCGCTTATTTGTGTTAGTTCTACAAACAAGCATCGTTGGAAAAGTCTGTGTTTTAGCATTCAGTTGCAAACAGAACAGCAACGTGTTCTTTGGTTTCATCACATTAGCTTTGTCTTAATTTTCAACCTTGAGGAAGAAGAAGAAACAAGCTAGTGAGTTTTTTTTGTTGGGTTTAAGCTGAAGTTTGCACAAGTTGTTGTTGTTGTTGGGTAACCAGCAATGGAGGGAATTGATGTATACAGGGCAAGTAATAGTTTACGAGCTAGAAGTTCCACAGCTTGGAGAAACACTGGTGTGGAGGCTTTCTCCAGGTCTTCACGTGAAGAAGATGATGAAGAAGCTCTCAAATGGGCTGCACTTGAAAAGCTTCCAACTTACAACAGACTCAGGAGAGGGTTGTTAACCGCATCTCATGGAGCTGCCAATGAAATCGATGTCACTGATATTGGATTCCAAGATAGGCAGAGACTGCTGGACAGGTTAATCAAAGTTGCTGAACAGGACAATGAGAAGTTCTTGTTGAAGCTCAAGGAGCGAGTTGATAGGTAAAGGATATGCAAAGAAGCTCTTGTTTCTTTTTCTTGTTTTCTTCTCTTCTAACTTTTATTAATTACTAATCTCTTATGATGTAGTAAGCTACTTATCTCATGCTTGTTTTTCTTTTTTTTTTTTTGTAGAGTTGGGCTTGATATTCCAACAATTGAAGTTCGATATGAGCACCTGAATATTGAGGCTGAGGTTTTTGTGGGAGGTAGAGCTTTGCCAACTTTTGTGAACTCTGTAACTAATGTAATTGAGGTAAAGTGAGGCCGATTCTAGTTCATAATTTTTTTGTTTTTTCGTTTCTTTGTTCTGTTTTGCAATTAGTCTCACAACAAATTTGGTCTTCCAGGGTTTCTTGAATTTACTCCATATTCTCCGAAGCAGAAAGAGACATGTGACTATTCTTAAAAATGTTAGTGGAATCATCAAACCTCGCAGGATGACACTGCTTCTGGGTCCTCCAAGTTCAGGAAAGACCACACTCCTTTTGGCCTTGTCAGGAAGGCTTGATCCAAGTCTGCAGGTAAAAAGAGATTTCCCTTAAATATTATATGTTAATGTTAATTAGCAAAAATAGTATATATATATTTTTTTAAATCTAATCTAATCTAATTCGGATACATATGTTTCCTTCAGGTATCTGGGAGAGTGACTTATAATGGGCATGAAATGACTGAGTTTGTACCTCAGAGAACTGCTGCATATATCAGCCAGCATGATGTTCATATTGGAGAAATGACTGTGAGGGAAACCTTGGCCTTCTCAGCAAGGTGCCAAGGAGTTGGATCACGTTATGGTTAGTCCATTTTTATAACATGGCCTTGCCTTTTCCCACCTTCCTAATATTTTCAAAATCTAATTTGGAGTGTATGTAGCCTAAGCATGACTAAATATTTTTGGGATCAACAGACTTGCTATCTGAGTTGTCTAGAAGAGAGAAAGCAGCAAATATCAAGCCTGACCCAGATATTGATGTCTACATGAAGGTGAGAAAAAGAAGCTATTATCAATCTTTATTGCATTAAAAGAAGCTACTTTTTTAAAAAGATAAATAAATTAAGTAATGAATTAAGTGTGTGTTTAGATTAGTTTTGAAAAAATATTATTTAGTAATCGATTATATGTATAATTGATTTTCTTTAAAACCGATTAGGATAAAATCAGTTCATTGTTTGAATATATTAATTAAAAAGTGATTTTAAGATATTACTATCTTTGCATCTGATTGGCTTCTGATATAACAGGCAACTGCAACTGCAGGCCAGGAGTCAAGCATAGTAACAGATTATATACTAAAGGTAACAGTAAAATAAGGTTCTGTTATGTCATGTCATGGGTTAAAATTTCTTATGAAGCACAAGGTATTTAGTTATTTACTGTAAAATTTTGCAGATTTTGGGGTTGGATATATGTGCTGATACTATGGTGGGGGATGAAATGTTGCGTGGTATCTCTGGAGGACAAAGGAAGCGTGTTACTACAGGAGAGATGCTGGTTGGACCAGCAAATGCTCTATTCATGGATGAAATATCTACTGGGTTGGACAGCTCCACAACTTTCCAGATTGTGACCTTTCTCAGGCAATATGTTCACATTCTTAATGGAACCGCACTTATATCTTTGCTCCAGCCAGCACCTGAGACTTATGATCTTTTTGATGACATTATCTTAATCTCTGATGGCCAAGTTGTGTACCATGGACCCCGTGAATATGTTCTAGACTTTTTTGAATCTATGGGTTTCAGATGTCCTGAGAGGAAAGGTGTTGCTGACTTTCTTCAAGAAGTAACTTCAAGAAAGGATCAAGCGCAGTACTGGGTCCGCAGAGATCAACCATACAGTTTTGTAACTGTTACTCAATTTGCCGAGGCATTTCAGTCATTCCATATTGGTAGGACACTTGGAGATGAGCTTGCAGTTCCATTTGACAAGTCTAAGAACCACCCAGCTGCATTAACCACTAAAAGTTATGGTATTAGCAAGAAGGAGCTCTTAAAGGCTAACTTCTCAAGAGAGTATTTGCTTATGAAAAGGAATTCATTTGTTTACATCTTCAAGCTATGCCAGGTCGGTTCTAGCTCATTTATATAAATAAATGAATACTATTATTTCATTCATATAATTATAATTATAATTATAATTATTATTTTACATTGGTACATGATTTTGACATTAATCTTTTTGTTCTTGATGCTCTTCAGCTTACCATCATGGCATTTGTAACAATGACACTATTTCTACGAACTAAGATGCATCATCGTAATCAAGATGATGCGGGTGTTTTTGCTGGTGCTCTCTTTTTCACATTGGTGATGATTATGTTTAATGGAATGGCCGAGATTTCTATGACCATTGCTAAGCTTCCTATTTTCTACAAGCAACGGGACCTTCTATTTTATCCCTCATGGGCATATGCTATTCCTGGATGGATTCTCAAGATTCCTGTTACGATATACGAAGTTGCTGTTTGGGTGTTTCTCACCTACTATGTTATTGGATATGATCCAAATGTTGGGAGGTAAATTAGCAAGCTGCTTTTTATCTGTTAGGAGGAGCCATGTGAATGCTAGTTCTGCTTGTTTGCATGTTACTTATGATGTGAGGTCTTGAATTTTGTGCAGGTTCTTCAAGCAGTACATTTTGCTAATTCTTATCAGCCAAATGGCTTCTTCATTATTCCGAGCTATTGCAGCACTGGGTAGAAACATGATTGTGGCTAATACATTTGGGGCCTTTGCAGTTCTCGCAGTTCTTACATTGGGTGGCTTCGTTCTATCAAAAAGTAAGTTCCATTAACACACATGTAACAAAAAATTGTTTTGCATTTATCACATAATGAAACCTTATCTAATGCTTCTTGCATTTCATTGTCAATCAAACAGAGAATATCAAGAGCTGGTGGATTTGGGGTTACTGGATCTCACCTATGATGTATGGGCAGAATGCTTTAATGGTCAATGAATTTCTTGGGAAAAGTTGGCGCAACGTAATTTCTTGAACTTGCAACTTTAGAATTTACTGTCTACTTTCCGTTAAGAAACGTGCAGGCCTAATTTATTTGCTTTCCAATTACAGTCTACCTACAATTTAGGAGTTGATTTTCTGAGTACCCGTGGGTTCTTCAGAGATTCATATTGGTATTGGTTAGGCTTAGGGGCATTGGCTGGATATGTTTTGCTTTTCAACTTTTTATTTGCTCTAGCTCTCGCTTGGCTCGGCCGTGAGTATTTTTCACATCATTTGTGCTTTAAGATTCTTGCAGTGATGCAAGATTTTATTGATAATTATGCATCTGGATGTGCAGCATTTGATAAGCCACAAGCAACAATAACTGAAGAATCAGAAGGCGATACATCTAATGACAGAGCCATAGAAGAAGTTGAATTACCACACATAGGTGATCTATCTTGCTTATATCACTTATGAACACTCAATGCAAGCATAGTGTTTGCAAGAGTGTGACTAGTTGATTAGTAATTCATAATATGCCTTTAGATGCTGAACATTTTTTTCATTTGTCACGCAGAAAGTTCAGGAAGAGGTGATTCTGTTGTGGGGTCTAGCCACGGAAAGAAAAAAGGAATGGTTCTTCCTTTTGAACCACATTCTATCACCTTTGATGAAATCTCATACTCTGTTGACATGCCGCAGGTAAGTCACATTCAAAATTATAAATTTAACATTTGGATTTCTAATAGTGTTTCCATTTTAACTTGCTTCAGTCAAAAACAATTTGAACCCTGACTCTTTTGATTTCAACTGGCAGGAAATGAAGGAACAAGGGGTACAAGAGGACAGATTAGTGCTTCTGAAGAGTGTTAGTGGTGCATTTAGGCCTGGTGTTCTCACAGCTTTGATGGGAGTAAGTGGAGCTGGTAAAACTACTTTGATGGATGTTCTGGCTGGTAGGAAAACCGGCGGTTATATTGGTGGAAGCATAAACATTTCTGGATATCCTAAAAAGCAAGAAACATTTGCTCGAATCTCTGGCTACTGTGAGCAGAATGATATCCACTCGCCTCAAGTTACAGTTTACGAGTCCTTGCTCTACTCAGCATGGCTCCGTTTAGCTTCAGAAGTTGATTCCAATACCAGAAAGGTTAGTAGAAGATGGCCCTATGGTTTTCCTAATGAAAATTTTATTGAGATAACAGGATTTCTCAGCTTAGAGGCTGATTGTACTAACTTTTTGGGTTTGACAAATGGTTGTAGATGTTCATTGAGGAAGTCATGGAACTCGTGGAGCTGAACCCATTGAGGAACTCACTGGTTGGTTTGCCTGGTGTGAGTGGTCTCTCAACTGAACAGCGCAAGAGGCTGACCATTGCAGTTGAATTAGTGGCTAATCCGTCCATAATTTTCATGGATGAGCCTACTTCTGGGTTAGATGCAAGAGCTGCTGCAATTGTTATGAGAACAGTCAGGAACACAGTGGACACAGGAAGAACAGTTGTTTGCACTATCCATCAGCCTAGCATTGACATATTTGAAGCCTTTGATGAGGTGAGTGGTGATAATCATAAATGAAGCTGTGTTTTATAGATTCTGTCTCCATTAGACTTTGAATCTGACATATATTACATGTGATTCTAGCTATTCCTGTTGAAGCGTGGAGGACAAGAAATCTATGTTGGGCCACTGGGTCGTCATTCTGTTCATTTGATCAAGTATTTCGAGGTAGGATCCTAATTAAGTTCAATATTAAGCTGAACAGCCATAATTCTTGATAGTAATTACTACAGTTTTCCAATATTTTCCATTGTCCAGAGCATTGAAGGGGTGAGTAAAATCAAAGACGGATATAACCCAGCAACTTGGATGTTGGAAGTTACAACTACAGCACAAGAACTTAACTTAGGTGTTGATTTTACTGATTTATACAAAAATTCTGATCTGTATAGGTAAGCTAATGCATAAGGATATGAAAATATTAACTTTAGTAGCTGTCAATTGTCATCATATTAGTATTCTTGATTTGCAAAATGCTCATACTATTTTACATTGCTCTTCAGGAGAAACAAGCAGCTTATACAAGAACTGAGCCAACCTGCTCCTGGTACAAAGGATCTTTATTTCCCTACTCAATACTCACAGTCATTCTTGGTCCAATGCCAGGCTTGCTTATGGAAACAGCGTTGGTCATATTGGCGCAATCCACCATATACTGCTGTGAGGTTTTTCTTCACTGCTATGATAGCCTTGTTGTTTGGAACAATATTCTGGCAACTTGGACGCAAAACGTAAGTCAAATATTCAGTAATTTAGAAATAAACACATTCAATTTTGTCGTCTTCCTTCTTTTTCACTTGAATTCTGATTCCTTCTGGTGACTTGTGACTTACAGCTCACAGAGACAAGACCTGTTTAACGCTGTTGGTTCAATGTATACTGCTGTTCTCTTCCTTGGGGTACAGAATTCTTCCTCTGTACAACCAGTGGTTGCAGTTGAAAGAACTGTCTTTTATAGAGAAAGAGCTGCTGGAATGTATTCTGCCTTGCCCTATGCATTTGGACAGGTAACTAAAATCATTATTAATGTTAGCACCCAAAAAATAAATTCATTATTAATGTTACATTATTTATAGTATGGTTTGCATAAGTACCCATGTTAACACAACTCACTTCCTTTTGTCACAGATACTAGTGGAGCTACCTTATATTTTTGCTCAATCCGTGGTATATGGTCTCATAGTTTATGCCATGATTGGATTTGAGTGGACTGCAGCGAAATTCTTTTGGTATCTATTTTTCATGTACTTCACATTGTGCTACTACACCTTCTACGGCATGATGGCTGTGGCAGTGACACCAAATCACCATGTTGCTGCCATTGTGGCTGCTGCATTTTATGCAGTTTGGAATCTCTTTTCAGGATTTGTCATCACAAGACCTGTAAGTGTTGCCAACCTATGAGTGCATTGAGTAGGAATATAGGTGAATGGAATGGATTCAATGGACAGTTTATATGTTATGTATACTTATGCTTACTTTTCTTATTCCATTTTCTTATAACAGAAAATGCCTGTGTGGTGGAGATGGTACTACTGGGCATGTCCCGTGGCCTGGACCATATATGGATTGGTTGCATCACAGTTTGGAGATTTGGATAGCACGGTGGAATCTGAACGGAAGTCAGTGAAAGTCTTCATACACGAGTATTTTGGTATCAAACATGACTTCGTAGGATATTGTGCAGTGGTGGTTGCTGGGACCGCGGTGCTCTTTGCATTCATTTTTGCTGTTGGAATCAAGACCTTTAACTTCCAAAAGAGATAAATTAGATTCTTTCCCGAATGCAAGGATTCTTTATATCTTCCAATATTTTTGTCAATTTCTCTGTAATTACCCTTATAATACTTGTATCAATCATATTCATGCTCCACTTCCCTGGGAAACTTATTTCCCATCTACTGCCATTTTGAAGCTTCTTTAATTTTATAAATGTACAAGCATATGAATAAGATACTACTTCTGTATTATTAGTTTAATTATCAATGTAAAATAAAGTATTGACGCCAGCCTATAATCACTTCTGAGTTCTTACATTCCCTCCTCTCTTGATAGGAAAATGTTTTTTTGACAACTTAAATGTACAACTTTGAGATAATTCAGATAAATAGTGAATGTTTTTAAAATAAGTGATGATTCAAATTATTTATAAAGTGATCTTCTTCTATTACATATATTAAGTTGAAATTAAAATTTACCACATATGCAATAAGGATCACCATTTATTACTTCATTGATCAGCACATGGTGATCTTTGTGTAAGATGTGGTGAATTCTAATTTTAACTCATTGTATGTAATAAAAAAAATCATGACATAAGTAATTAGAATTATCAGAGGCATTCACCACTTATTTAAGTTGTTCCAAAATTGTTTATTTTTAAATTTTACAATTAACATAACTTATTTTCCCAGCCAATTCTGGAACTCAACTACGACCTGCAGAAATGTGTTCCAACTTCCAAGTCATCCATGATGTGTATAGAGCGTTCTTCCTCAATCAAGAAATTTTAGTGCATCAAAAAAAAAAAAAAAAGAGTTTTAACGACTCAGTTTTATAACATTCTACTCCCAGTCATTTCCGTTATCCCTAAGTTGTTGGAAAACATGACAAAAAGCAGAGAAATGAGAGAAACTAGCCCATGACCAGTGCCGTGGTGACGCACGGACCCATTTCTTTCAAGGCTTGTTATACGTTTTCTTTCGGGTTTATTTCTTTTAGAGCTTGTTAAACCTTTTTAATTTGAAGGTTTGGTTAAAAAAAAAATCTAATGCATATTTAATTGCAGTGCTTGTGATAAGATTAGTATCCACATCAGATTAAAAAAAAATTACTATTGACAATTTGTTCAAGCTACAAACAGAAAAGGAAAACTAAACTGTCATAAAATTGTTCATCACATAAGAGCAATTAATATGCACATAGTACTCTAAATAATTTTATATTTTTCATTATTACATATTAGTACTAATTAGAATCTTTCAACATCACCGTTGCATCAAATATTAATAAAACCAGCATAGAAATGTAAACATATATCTAACCATGATATACAAATTACGGATAAGAAACAAAATATAATTTATCTTATCAGTACTTAGCCCTACAAATTATTCAAAAAAGATTTACAATACATCGTTCAAATATACATAACTTGAAACAACTGTCAGTATGTTGAAAAACATCAAGATAGAACTTCTTCAAAACATGCCAAAAAGAAGCTTAAAAGACACATGAACTACTCGAGCTTCTGTTCGGAAAACTTGAAAAATACAATCATTACCTTGTTTCAACTTATCGTTTCTGGCAAAAGTTGACCAACCACCACCAAATTTTGCTTGATTCTTCTTCGCGGAAAGAAGCTTGCATTTGAATTCGGCACGTGGTGAAGTCCTCAATGTCCAATCATCTATGCCAAATTTAAGTATCTCTTTAGCTAGTTTGGAAAGCAGAGTCTAAAATCATATGAAAACGGTTAAGAGTCTTGTATTATATGTCTCAATCTTTTGATTGTGATTTATATATTTATTGGGTCACTCTACTTAATGCTAATTAATTTTAAGTTGAAATATCACATAATATCATAATTAAAATCTCATTTTTGTCATTTATTTCGCTAAGTTTGTTTCTGTCTACTTTGTTAGACTTGTTTATGTCTACTTCGCTAAACTCACCTCACCTATTTCGTTTAGTCTCACATTGTCTATCTCAATTTTTTAAGTACGATTTATATATTTGTTAGGCCTAAATTACTAACTGATTTTTGGTTACTTCATACTCACTCTATGTTTTTGTGAAGGATTCGTTTCTAACAATAGAAGAGGCACACCTAACATGAAGATTATCATTAGTAATAAACTAATAATGAAATGTAAAGAATTATGTTGCTGAGTTACAATAGTTGAAATAGCATACCTAGATTCTACTCTTCTATGTTTTTGTGAAGGATTTGTTTCTAAAAACAGAAGAGACACGCCTAACATGAAGATTATCATTAGTAATAAACTAATAATGAAATGTAAAGAATTATGTTGCTGAGTTACAATAGTTGAAATAGCATACCTAGGTTCTACTCTTCTATGTTTAGATTGGTGATAGGGCACAACAATATTACTATAAACATTTGCTTGTCCAGTTTGAGAGTTTTGAAGGGCTAAGACCCTGCTTTTATGTCTAGAGCGGTCAGCTGTAACGGCAAACTTGTTGCGATCGTGACCGTTGCGGAAAGGTAACCTAAAAATTAAAAAAAAAAAAATTAGAGAGAACTGCTACTAATTTTATTGCTTAGAAAAAAAATTAAAAAACTCTTTTTAAAACTTTAGGAAATCAGTCTGCGAAAACATAATTAGGTCTGAAAGTCGGTTATACACAGAAAAAGATAGGGATTGAATCTCATTACACATCCTAATACATTCGTCTGAATACAATTACTTTAAAATTAATTATGTAAATTAAATAACTTAAATATATTAAATTTATCTCATAAAATAAATAAAGGCAAGCGTTAATAACTACAATATTATAATATCAAAAAATATAAATCACAACATTTACAAGTAAAATAAAAATAAAACATGAATAAAATATTTACAAGCCAAGAAAACATAAAAATAAAAATTAAAAATTTAATTATGAAATTTTAATTTTAATTTGTATAGAAAAAAAAAATTTTTCTCTTACTTATCCTCTTGTATAATAAAAAATTCAAAGTTGTCATTCTTTATAAACACTTTTTTTTATATTTTTTTTCATTTTTTTTTTGTGTTTTTGCATTATTTTTTATTTTTATTTTTTTACCCTAAAAATAATTTTTTTATTTCTTCTTTTTTTTTTAATACACTAGCTCTCGTAAACTAAACTAACCCAAGCTAATCCATTAACAAAAACCTTCAATGCACTAAACTGATAATAAGCTTGACTATGTTAAAATCCAAAACAAAAGTGGTCCATGACTGCAAATAACCAAATCACTTCTAAGAACTAAAAAAAAAAAAAAAACAGCCCAAGATGACAAGATGACACCAAACCAAATCAGTAAACCTAAAACTAAATCATATTAACAATAATAATAAATAAAATTAAACAAAACAACATCACAAAAGTAACATAGGTGGAGGACGCCGATGAGACAGGGGCTCACTGTTGGCGGCTGAACAGCGAAGCGTGGTGACGGCTTGGTGGCTAGAGGCAGAGGTGGCGGTGTTCGACGGCGGCTGGGTCTAGTTGAATGATGAAATGAATATAGGCTGGGAAGATGGAGTTCTAGGTTGCTAGGGTAGTGTGTGGTGGTTTGGGTGGTTTGAGTTAAGAATGGCTATGTAGGCTTGGGTTGCTATGGTTGGGGTTTGGTTGAAATTGTGGAATTTCATGGTGGCAGAGGTTGAAGTGTGGCTATAGAAGCTCAAGGTGGTTAATGGTTTGTGTAAATCCTCAGCAAGCATTTTTAGCTCTCTCCTAATGTGAATGGAATGTTGTCCTTTCTTTTTTTATTTTTTTATTTTTTTATTTTTATCAGTTCTCTTCTATTCCCCTCTCTTTACTTCTCCAATCACCCCCTTTCTATTAGTGTGTGCTGCATATATTGTAAGATTTAGAGTGTGTGTATGAAGTTTGTGTTGAATGGCAGCAAATGTGTGAGTGTAGGGCAAATGGAGCCAAGGTGACAAGGTACACCAGCAGTGCAGGTGGAGTGGGTGCAAAACAACATAGACAATGCTGAGCAAAGGGTGCAGTCTTTATGACTGTGTGTCGTGTAATGGTATGGTAAGTGTGAGAGGTGAAAAATATGAGAATGAGACAAAAAGAGAAAGAGATATTTTTTTTTTTGAAGCAAATCAGGTTTTTTTTTTTAAGGAGGGTAGCATATATTATATAAGAGCAAATGACATGAGAACTTGCGCTAAAAAATTTAATAGGATAAGTTTAATGGGCTGGACAAAAATAGGCTTCTAAATGAAAGGTTAAATTAGGTTTTTTAGATTCGGTCAAAATTAGGTTTTGACAAAAATCATACAAAGATAGGTTAAATTAGGCTGGACAAAAATAGGCTTCTAAATAAAGATTTTTTTTAATGTTAATTATTTAGCTTAAATTAAAGTTTTTTAGATTCGGTCAAAATTAGGTTTTGACAAAACTCATACAAAGATCATATACACGCATAAAAAACTTACTATTGCCAATGAACTTCAAACGAAGACAACAACGATTATATATAAAGCATGAAAACCCTCTATCTCAAAGAATCCATCACACAAATAAGCTCGACTTGCACATTTTTTAAATCTAACTTTGAAGCAGTTGTCTTTTCGATCTATAAAAAAAAACATTATCCTGTATCTCATGGCCAAAGTCCTCAACAAAGCTGAGTGAAATTTCTTTAATATCCTATTGAAATTTACATATCATAAATAAACAGAAAATATAATTATAAAACAATAAACAATGCAAACTATTGATAAATTAAAACATTAACAAACCATAGAAAAGGTCAGAATTATAAATAGTTTGTCTCAAACAAACCTTAGCAGAATCAATTGGTACGAAGTGGAATCTGCGCTCCCTCCCCCTCCCGCAGTTGTACAGGTGCCGCCATGACCATCCATTGATTTCTTCCTCAACTAGGAATTCAAGAATGCATTAAAAACAAAATATTTGAACTATCCATTCATGATACAGAGCAACATATTATAACAATATAACGGTTTTCTAGTTAAGCTGATGAGATATTTGTTTATGCATGCACAAAACCAGAACATAAAAGAAACTCCGTTGAAGAATGGATATTAATGCATGAAATAGAACTAACAATGCAAAAATTGCTTAATAAAAAACAATAAAAACCTTTAGAGTGATTCCAGAAAACGAAAATCAAAAGCGAAGTCGCAAAGAATCGCATCACAAAAAAAAAAAGACAACAAATTGACTAACAAATGGAAAAGTAGGTGCGGGGTTCACGTTGTTTTTATCTGACTATTCTCTTGTCTTTCAACTCAAAAAGGTAGAAGAACGAACACGTTTGGAACCTTAAAACTTAAAAAAATGAGAAATAATTTAATTTTTAAATTAAATCTAATTAAATATTGTATTAGAATATTAAAAAATAAGAAATAATTTAATTTTTAAAATTTTATGAATTTAATTTCTTTTATTTTATAAATTTTATTAAAATTGATAAAATTAGTTAGAATTTGATTTAATTTGAAATAAATAAAATATTTTATTTTTAACAATTATCTTTAACTATCTTTTATAAGGGTTAAAATATAAAATAATAAAATCAAATCAAATTAATTTTCATTTTAATAAATTCTAAATACAAAATTTGATTTTTAAATCAATTCAATTTTTTTTAAAAGTTTAAACATAAAATTTAATTTTAAATTAAATTAAATAAATTTAAATCAATTATTTTTTATTTTTATTCATTTTAAATACAATTTCAGATAGATCGATTATTGAAAAAAGGTCCATCGCTTAACGGACTTAAGAGTTGAATAAAGCCCAATTATTGTAAACCAAAGCAACCGGTGGCAATATTAAAGAAATAGGATCGAAAGCCCAATATTACTATTTTGTTGGCCTGGAAATTAATGTGTACTAATCAATATAATTTGTTGAAGGGCCTTGTTATGGTATCCATGCAAAATCATGGATACTAAAATCCATGATAATGTAGACAAATAAAATAACAACACATGTATTAAGTAAAATTAAGGTGGACCTTAAAAACTTAATTATAAATAAATACTTTTTAAAATTTAAATTAAAAGACAAGCCTTTTTGTTTTTATTTTTACATTATAGCTAGTACCCTGTATTTTTTTAAATTAATTCCCTCAACATATGCTTCTGCATATGCAAGTATGCAAGTATCTTTTGATCAAGCTTGCCATAAATATTCAACACTTCCTTCCCCTCAAACCAATTTAAAATTGTCATCAGTTGGTCTATAATTAAACATAATAAATCTGCAAAGCCATATGTACGAAATACTTGAAAGTATTTGTGAATTGGCAGAAAAACTTACTTCCAGTGTGTATCTTTGCTTCTTTCTAGCTCCATCATCTCCAACTTTAGGCCTTGAAGTCATACATCCAAAACCCTAATTCTTTTTCCCTCAACCTCCCTCCTTCATCGAACACCAATTCCAAACCCTAATTCATGTTTTGAGATAACCGAACATGGAGGAAAGGGATTCACATTTCTGAAAAATGTTTGGCTTTTGAACGAAAGGAAGAACATTCTCAATTTTTTTTAAAAAAAAAAGTTTATTTCTTGCAAATTTTTTATTTCTTTAAGGATTATTTTGTAAAATTAGTTAGTGAATCAAAGATACTTTATACATCAATATCACTATTCTACATAGTTATTTTTTTTTATTAATCCACATAAGCATAGGCTTTGGAACCCAAACATATGCTTGGGTTTCATAGAATTTCTCTTTGTTGAATTGAAAAACAATAGCAATTTTGGGAAGAAGAAATTTTAGAACAATTTTATAATTTTCACCATTTTTTAATGATTTTTTTTTTTGTAATCAAGAATACCATTATTTCTTCATTTATGAATTTAAAATGATGTATAACTTGCATTCTTCAGTTACGTAATCTAATTTGCAAGATGGATTCTATATGCAATGCAAAATCGTAATATTTCCAACAAAGTCAGAAAGGTAAAAGCTTGTGGAGTCAGGTATCCACAGAAACTTTATAGAAAACTTAAAGGCAAAAGGGTAAAAAACTTGTGGAGTCGGGTATCCGTCAAAACTTAATAGAAAACTCACAGGCAAAAAGGTAAAAAGCTTGCAGAGTTAGGTATTCATTGAAGCGTAACAAAAAACTTAAAATAAAAAGTAAAAGCTTGCGGAGTCGAGTATCCGCCAAAGCTTAACAGAAAACTTAAAGCAAAAAGTAAAAAAGCTTGCGAAGTCAGGTATCCACTGAAACTTGACAGAAAACTTAAAGCAGAAAAGCAAAAAGCTTGCAGAGTTTGGTATCTGCCGAAGTTTGACAAAAAATTTAAAGGCAGAAGGGTAAAAAGCTTGCGGAGTCGGGTATCTGCCGAGACTTAACAGAACCTAAAGGCAATGGGTGCGGGGACCTGGAAACTAAAAAGAAATTGTGTTGATTTTATAAATGTATGTGATGCCTAAGATGATGAATGATACAAAGAATGTCCTACTGTAGAGATTCTCATGAATAAATAGGGTAAACAATTTTGACACATTAGACCTTTAATTGAGTTGCTCTTGGTTCTGTAACTCTTAAGGAGTTTTTCCCACAGTAAGATCAATGTCGAACATTAATGAAATTTGTTAATTTGTTTTATGATTTGTCTGGTTATTCTTTCTTTTCTCATCAATACTCTTATCGGGAATTCATGGCGTTTCCTATGACCTTTTGAGATTATTAAAGAAAATCTAAATGCTTTTGCAATATTGTCACATATTTCGCATCTCAATATAAATCTATTATGAGAAATGCATATTGAATCAACAATAGGTTGCAACGAAAAGAGATTATCATTATAGAAAAAAAAAGTACAGGAAAAGCAGTACAAAAAGGATTAGAATTGAAAGGTTTATAAAAAAAATGTTAGGGTGGAGTTTTCCAACTCTTCCATTGATGCTCTATAGGATGATCAGTGCTAATTTCCCATGTATGCAACCTTAAACACCTCTTTGTCTATTTCTAAGAATATGATTTGACTCAGTTTTCACGCATTGGGAGCGTTTTATGACAAGACTTCATATATTCAAACAACCCTCAGTTCGACCCAAATCTCTGTGTATCTAAGCATTTCATGATTTTTCATTATAAATTTAGACTGCCCCAGTTTGGCCTTAATAAACTAAAATTGCCCCAGTTTGTGACTTGAGGCAACTCCACTTCTCTGGATGTGTTAAGTACTATTTTTTAACCTAACTTTTGTCTAGATCATTCTTTTCGAGTTTTTAACCTAGCGGGTCGCTCTAATTTTTGCCTAGGTCGCCTTTTCAGGTTTTTAGCCTAGCGAGCCATTTTTTTTAAAAAAAGAATAATACATTTTGACTGCATCTGAATTTATAGGAAATGGTAAATCTTCACCATCCATGTTTGTGAGAATCAAGGCCCTTCCCGCAAAGGTCTTTTCATGACATAAGGTCCTTCATAGTTTGGAGCTCATTTTCCTCGATGATCTTTTTGAATGGGAAGAATCTTCTTGAGTACTAGCTCTCCTTCTTGAAACTGTTAGGGATGCACATTTTTCGCATAAGCTTTCATCATTCTCTTTTAGTAAAGCTGGCCATGACATAGTGCAGCTAATCTCTTTCCTTCATTGAGGTTCAATTGATCAAGTCAAGTTTAGACATTTTCAGCTTCTTCTAATCCTACCTCCATCAGCACTCTTAATGATGGGATTTCCACATCAATAGGGAGTATTGCTTCCATTCCATAAGCCAAAGAGAAAGGGATTGCCCTAGTTGAAGTACGAACGAATATGCGATAGCCATGCAATGCAAATGGTAGCATTTCGTATCAATCTTTGTATGTTACAACCATCTTCTGGATAATATTCTTGATGTTCTTGTTTGTTACCTCAACTGCCTTATTCATCTTAGGGTGATAGGGAGAGGAATTGAGGTGCTCAATTTTGATACTCCTACATATCTCCTTTATCATCTTATTGTTCAGATTAGTGACATTGTTAGTAATTATTTTACTTGGCAAACTGTAACGAAAAATCAGCTCCCTTTTGACAAAACTGATCACTACACTTCTAGTCACATTAGCATAAAAAGCAACTTCAACCTATTTTGTGAAGTAATCAATTGCAACAAGAATAAAGCGATGCCCATTTGAGGCCTTAAGTTTAATGGGCCTTATGACATCCATTCCTCATATTGAGAATGGCCAAGGTGTCGTTAAAAGATTCAAAGGTACTAGTGGTGCATGAACCTTGTCAGCATATGTCTGGTATTTATGGCACTTCACATAATTGAAGCAATCGGTTTCTATTGTCAACTAATAGTACCCAACTCTTAGGATATTTCTTGTCATTGCATACCCATTTGCATGAGTTCCAAAAGAACCTTCATGAACATCTTTGATAATTTTATCTACCTCTGCTGCATCAACACATCTTAGCAACACCATGTCATGGTTCCTCTTGTAAAGCACTTCCCCATTTAGAAAGAAACTTATTGCGAGTCTTCTAAGTGTCCTTTTGTCATTTTCTGAAGTATTTGGATGATACTCTCTGCTCTTAATAAAATATTTGCTGTCATGATACCATAGTTTCCTATCTACCATTTGACAATATGCTAGTTGATCAAGACTTTCTATTTTTATAAGTGGCAAGTCCATGTCATGGCTTACTTTGAACATTAGTGACAATATGGCTAAAGCACTAGCCAACTGATTATCTTCCTAAGGGACATGATGGAATATGTCTTCATTAAGCTGTTCAATCAATTCCTTGATGTAAGCATGATAAAGGATTAACTTAGCATCTCAAGTTTCTCATTCTCTTTTTATCTGATAAATGACCAAGGTGGAACCCATGTATACCTCAAGAAATTTTTTATTGCGGGATTTAAAGATGCAAACTCAAGTGCAGGTTATCTCAAGTAATAAATTTCTCGGGAGTCCGAGATTGATCCACAGGGAATTGACGAAGAAAAATTAATTAAGGTAAGAAAAAGATTTGTCACAATACCAAAAGTAATAAAAGATGTTCACAAATGAATTTAAGAACTTGCTTAGGTTAGGAGATCCACTCTTGGTAATAAATTAAAGGTAAGATTATTTCTCTTTATAACTCAATTGAAATCCACACACAACAGAGGTTCCAATCGGAAAATATAACATTCAAAGTTCAATTATATATGCAATTATATTATGATTCCTTTAATTATCTACCAACATTTGTAAATGAGTTCAAGCATTCACTGTGCCAATCCTATTGTCTACAATAAATCAAGATCTCCATTATACAAAGAAGGTTTCTAAATTGATTGGAAACAAAATACAACACATATAATGTCCATTTGATAATATATCATTTAAGCACAAGAAATAGAATAATCTAACCTTATTTCATTACCAAGAGCTTCACTCTTTCACCTAAGCAAGATGAAGATTTAGTTACTCATAGATAAGAAGAAAGAAAGAGAGAAGAAGAGAAAGATGAACATAGCTTCAATTTAGAACAAGAGAAAATTACAACAAAGGAAAATAATAAACAAGCATAACCATAACTTGTAAAAACTAAGCCTAACACCAAGAGTACCAAATGATCAGCCAATGGTGCCATTTATAGAGGATTAGGGATACAAAATGACAAGGGGGCTGATTAAGAGTAGGTGGATGAGTGGATGAATGAGTGAAAAATGTCAAATGGTGAGTTGGTGATTGGAAAATTATTGAGATTCTTTATCTCTAAAATCTTTCAGTGCTGATCTCATAGATGCCATCAAAATGAAGCAATATGGTGTTCATGAAAGTTGTAGCATTTTGTCTCAGCTTTCCAATGGCACCAAAATCATCCAAAAATTCATCCTACAGCCTAAGATATGACCTAATTACTGCAGGCTATTCAGGCCCAGTTTCAGCACCTCTGTTTTGACTTCTAGACTCAATATCACCTCCAAGCTGTCCGAATGAGCTCTTATGTTCTTCATGAAAGTTGTAGATATGGGTCTTAACTTTCAACTCTCCAAATTTCAGTCCAAGAAAGTTCCTACAGTTCAAGTTATGCTCTGATTACTGTACACTATTCAGGTTCCAGTCACAAAACTCGTGTTCTGACTTCCAAGCCCAATTAGCTCTACTAGATGTCTGAATGAGACTTTGAGCTCTTCATCAAAGTTGTAGAGCTTTCTCTCAACTTTCCTACAAAGTAAAATTTATAATTTCTAGATATCTAAAACTCAAGATATGACTAAAATACAGAAACAGTATAAGACCCAAATAATGCTGAAAAAATCAATTAAGTCCAATTTGAGTCCAATCTTACAAAACATAACCAGACTTAATCAATTAAGTACATGAAGAGTGTAAATGACTAAAAATAAGGGTTTATTAATGTATAAAATATGTGATTATCAAATTCTCCCACACTTAGCTTTTTGCACTCCTGGGCAAAACACATAAGACCAAAGTTAGGAAACAAATAAAAATGACACAGACTCAAAAGTTAAAAACTCTAAAAGACTCAATGAAGCAAGAAGAACAACCTGAAATTCAATGGATCAAACCATTAATGAGGTAACATTTCTTCACATCTCAAACCAATAAGCAAAAAAACTTCAGTTGAAAAGAATGAATCAAGAATTATAGATCCTCACAGAATTCACTCTCAATCTCTCAAGTATTTAAAAGGTAAGTATTTCACTCTATTCAACTCAAGAACAATTGCACTACCATAAGCTTGCTTATCTTCTACTTCTCTGCTACTCAAAACACATGCATACAAAAATCAAGAGGAATTTATTCAAGGTTGTAATGGGGTCATGGTAAAGGAGAGGGGATAATATGAATATGAAAAGATAAATACCAAAGAGAATAAAAGAGCATTATGGTACAATTAGAGTGGAGAAAATGTTTGAGAACATTCATCATAAAGGACAATCACCAATATTTGACTAATGTTTTGTTGAAGATCAATCCTAAATTAGTGAATTGAATTCATTGTTAGACTTGAACATTCTCCTTTTCTTCCTGTTGTTTCCAAACATCCACCTTTCTTCTAGACTCTGATAATCCTTTGATTGTAACGGTGGTCAATTTTTTTTTATTGATCATTTTGCACACACACCCCCACACTTGTTCAAGAACAAGATCAATGCTCTCTTATTCCCTAAGGTTGGGTAAAAACATGTTTTTTTTTCTTTTTTTTTTTTAAAGGTACAAAATGAGCTAAAAATAAGGAATGGTCAAATAAGTTCAAAGGGGTTACAGAATGGAAAATATACAAGGATGGCTATTTGGTCAAAGTAGCTATTTCAAAATGCCTCAATCATATTAATGTATGCATGTGAAAATGTAGCCTAAAAAAGAATCAAAGCAAGTTCTAGAGTAACAATTCCATGAGTGAAAATCACACAAGAAAGAAGAGAATGGTACAGATATTCAATCCATTCATCAATAGGCTCAAAATCTCACAAGGCATATTTCTATCATTCTCAATCCATCATATCAACATTTATATCTAAGCTTGTGATTTTTAAGAAAGAAGACAATTTATGCTAAGATCCAAGAATCCATTTGCTACTTCTACACAAAATAATTATTTCCTCAACTAAGATGCGTCTCAAGAGTAATAAATTATTTCTAAAATTTACTCCTTACTCTGCCATCATTAATTAGTTTTACTACAAATAAGTTTCCGATAGTCATATCACTAAATATACTTCCCAATTTAGATGCGTCTCAGAAGTAAAATTACTCCTTACTCTGCCATCATTCATTGGTTTAGTAAGTCCATGACAATCATATCATACTTCCCAAAAAAAAAATTTTTTGGTCAACTATTCTTCCCCCTAACTAGATCACAACATTGTTCTCAATGTTAAAATATAGATGAGTAAAGGATAGAAGATATTATATGTTAGAGAAATTTGACACAAATTTAAACAGAAACAAAGTACGATAAATAAAATCAAAGGTAAAGGAGAGTTATAAACGAAGTATCATATCTGGCTTTCTTTTCATCCTGCTTCCTACTGACCAATCTATCTGAGCTATTGCTGAGTCAGGTTTATGAACAAAAGCTTCTAATTTATCAATCAACTTCTCAATAGTGGAAGCAGAGATAAGAAGTTGTCTTGCCGAAGGTGTGATAAATTTCTATTCTACAGCATGGTCAAGAAAAAGTAACAAAATATCAAAGAAATTATTTACATTTAACAAACCTATGGGTTTATGATGGATGTTCAGTTGGGCCCCAAGAGACAATTTGAAAAACTTCTTCCAAGGTACTAAAATCACCTAGTAAGGCAATGAATACATCAGAGTTTTCAAGCATTATCTTCATTCGTTCATGCATTGATGATACCTTAAGTTCCTCTCCAATTGTCTTTCCAGTGATGTTCTGTTGAGCTAAAGGTTCAGGAATGACACTTAAAACCTGACTGCCTCCTATATATGCAGCAAGTGATACAGCCCCCTTTAACCCACGGCAACCTCCCCCATATACAAGATGAATATTCCTCGCAGCAAGTGATCGACCAAGAGTGGTAGCTGCGTTTACAAACTCTAAACCCTTCCCATATTTAGATCCACAAAATACATAGATATTTTTAAGTTGACGAACAGAAACACCTCCCATTTCTATTCTCACATTCCCTTTGAGTGATTCTGAGTTGGAGGAAAGTAGAGAAAATTGAGTTTTTAAATAGAAAAAAGAATGGAAAGGGTAATAATTGCACCTATAAGGGTATGTTGGCTGTTGTCAGAAAAGTTTAAAATTAAGAAACATAGAATCTCTTTTTTTTTTTTACTTTAAGAAAACCATCATGGTAAAAAGTCTAGAAACCCCTGAAGGACCCTGCTCAAAGAATCGTCTGTCCAAAACCAAAATACAGCAAAATCATACAAAGATAAAAGAAATATAATAGCAAATGATGACATACTTGTATGTACAACTTTCATGACATATCTTTATACTGCGCGTCATAAGTGCAGTAGTGACATATCTTTATACTGTGTGTCATCAGTGCAGTAGACATTCACGTCCGTTTATTCGAAGAAAGGAGAAAGAAGAAACCATCGTGGGTTTCCATCCTGGGTCTGGAACCTGGAGCGCTCACACTTGGACTCGTAACATTAACAAAGATGCTAAAATCTGAAACCTGTAATGTCCAGGATCCAGGGCTCTGAGAGCCCCTTCTAATAAAAGAGAGGATCAAGCTCAGATGTCTCATACGCTTTGGCAACCGCGGGTTACTTCTCACTAATAACCAGAGTGGAACGCTTCTACCTGTCCATCAACTCCACAGTGCCTAGATGGTAAACATTGGCTTATGGAGTGCGGCTCTCTACAGAGCATAGAACACGAACTTTTTTAAGGACCAGCGTGCAAAGGTGCACCCGAGTCAATGACGGGTCAGCCAAAGACTGGGGCTCCACAACTAATTAAAGTCATGGTACTCCTTCGGATTGTCCTTGTTCAAACATTTTTTTTCTTTTTTTTTTTTTTTTTTCCTTCTTTTTTTAAATTTTTTTTTTAAAGATGATATGAAGAAGAAGATGATGATATGTACAGATTGTTGTGAATATGGCTCACATCTGCCTCTGGTTTAACGTCCAGTAACGACTTAAACGCCTTCTATGAGTCAAGGATAAGTTTCCCATCCAATTTTCTTATAAATTGGCAAACAGGGTCTTTTAGAGTCAGATTCCCAAGACTATAGCGTTTTTCTTCATCCTTGAAGAGATTCTACAAATTAAGAAGTTCACGATGCACCAATCCATAAGAATACATCTCAAGAGTCAATAAGATATCATCTAATGACTCCTTACTCATCCATTCTTAATGAAGAAAATTTTATCTTTTCTGTTTGCGAAAACTATCCCCAAAGAACGACATTGCTTGTTACAATTCCATCGTCCACATTTGTGACAGACTTATAACCTTTTTGCTCTTCTCCTTTTAGAATATGAACTTCTTCCAAGACCTGGCATATATGAGTCAAATGAAATTGAAGACTCACCTGCTAGTCAAACCTTTGCTTCAATTATCCAGCGTACATCTTCTGGCATACCTTTGTACATTAACAGTCTCAATCTTTCACATCTAACTTTGTAGATTTTTTTCAGAGCATTTTGAGGGAGAGAAGGAAAATGTTTTCTCAGGTTTGAAAGAATGACATCCATTTTAAAGGAGAAAAAGAATTCAGTTATTTTGAAAAATTGAAAAATAAACCGACTTGAGAATCACAGAGTATCGTTATCTGCCATTTAACCGGCAACACAAAGAACTGCAAAAACAAGGCAACAAAATTAGAGTGAATTCTATTCATAACAAGGATAAAAAAGAGAGATGAATTCTACCTCATCAACTTCGTTTTTCAGAAATGGTTTGAGCCTTTGTCCATTGACTTTAAACACATTACCATTCCTAGGATTCTCAATATCTATAGCCCCATGAGGATACACATGTTTGACAACAAAAGGACCATTCCACCTAGATCTCAATTTTCCAAGGAATAGGTGCAGGCGAGAATCATAAAGCAGAATTTTTTGACCAATTTCAAAAGATTTTCTCAAAATTGTCTTGTCATGAAAAGCTTTTGTTCTGGCTTTATAAATCTTTGAGTTCTCATATGTATAATTTCTCAATTCCTCAAGTTTATTTAATTGCAATTTGCATATCTTACAAGCATCATCAAGATTTAGATTGCAAGCTTTAATGGCCCAGAATGCTTTATGTTCCAATTCTACAAGCAAGTGACAAGGTTTTCCATAGACTAACCGATAGGGTGACATGCCCAAAGATGTTTTGAAAGCAGTATGGTAAGCTCAAAGTGCATCGTTTAATCTTAAAGACCAATCTTTACGATTTGGGTTAACCGTTTTTTTTAAAATTTGTTTAATCTTCCTATTTGCCAATTCAACTTGTCCACTTGTCTGAGAGTGATAAGGGGTGGCAATTTTGAGTGTGATACATATTTCTTCATTAAAGATTCAAATGGTTTATTGCAAAAATGTGTTCCCTTATCACTTATGATAGCTCGAGGGATTCCAAATTAACACAAGATATTTTCTTTTAAAAATTTGAGAATAGTTTTATGATCATTGTGTCGGCATAGAATCGCCCCAATCCATTTTGAGACATAATCATTGGCAACCAAAATATACACAAATCCAAATGAAGATGGAAATGAACCCATGAAATTAATTCCCCAACAATCAAAAATTTCAATGACAAGGATGGGGTTCAGAGGCATCATGTTTCTTTTTGAAATTGAGCCCAACTTTTGACAATTTTCACAACTTTTGCAAAAGTATAGCAGTCCTTAAATAAAGTGGGCTAATAAAATCCACACTGCAAGATTTTCACAACTGTTTTCTTTGAAGAAAAGTGACCTCTACATGCGTCTAAGTGACAAAATTTAATGACACTACCTACCTCACTATCGGGCACACATCTCCGAAAGATTAGGTCAGCGCAATATTTGAACAAATATAGGTCATCACAATAAAAAATTTTCACCTCTGTCAAAAATTTTCTTCTATCTTGATGCGTCCATTGAGGTGACATCTTTCCTGTTACAAGAAAGTTGACTATGTTAGCAAACCAAGGCATGGAATTGACAAAAAATAAAAATTCATCAGGAAAAGAATCATTGATAGATATGCTATCAAAAGGTGAGCCTGTTGTAAGTCTGGACAAATGATCAGCGACAACATTTTCGGCTCCTTTCTTATTTTTTATTATGATGTTGAATTCTTGAAACAACAAGATCCACCTTATCAATCTTAGTTTGGTATCCTACTTAGACATCAAATATCTAACAACAAAATGATCGGTGAAAATCACAATAGAAGAACCAATTAAGTAAGATCAAAATTTTTCCAGTGTAAAAATTATAAAAAGTAGTTCTTTTTCAGTAGTGGTGTAATTCATTTGTGCACTGTTTAAAGTTCTACTTGCGTAACAAATCACATGAGGCTTACCTTCCTTTCTTTGGCCTAAAACAGCGCCCACAGTAAAATCACTAGCATCACACATTAACTCAAAAGGCAAAGACCAGTCAGGAGATTGCATGATAGGAGCAGATGTCAGAAGACCAATTAATTTTTCAAAAGATTTTTGACATTCTTGAGTCCAATCAAATGGTGCATCTTTCAACAAAAGATTACATAATGGTCTAGATATGGCACTGAAGTCCTTTATGAATCTTCTGTAAAATCCTATATGTCTTAAAAAGGAACGGACTTCTCTGACTGTTTTTGGGGAAGGCAAATGAGCAATTAATTCAACTTTGGCCTTATCAACTTCAATTCTTTTAGAAGATATCACATGACCTAACACTATTCCTGAGGTAACCATGTAATGACATTTTTCCTAGTTTAGCACAAATCCTTTTTCTTCGCATCTTTTAAGAACTTTTTCCAAATTATCATGATAATTTTCAAAAGAATTTCCAAAAACTGTCAGATCATCTATGAAAATGTCTAAATAATGCTCCATCATGTCACTAAAAATGCTTAACATGCATCTTTGAAATGTTGCCGGAGCATTATAAAGGCCAAAAGGCATTCTTCTATATGTAAAAGTACCAAATAGACAAGTAAAAGTGGCTTTTTCTTGATCTTCCAATACAATTGGTATTTGATTATAACCCAAAAAACCATAAAGAAAACAGTAATATGGATGTCCTGCTACCCTTTCTAGAATTTGATCAAGAAATGATAAAGGGAAATGATCTTTCCTAGTAGCAGCATTTAATTTTCTAAAATCAATACACATACGCCAACTAGATGAGACTCGCGTAGGTATTAATTCACCCTTATCATTTTCAACCACTGTTATTCTAGATTTCTTAGGCACAACTTGTGTAGGGCTTACCCATTGACTATCAGAGATAGGATAGATAATTCCAACATCAAGCAATTTAAGGACTTCAGCTCTAACTACCTCTTTCATGTGTGGATTTAATCTTCTTTGAGGTTGTTGAGAAGTTTTGGCATTATCCTTTAAATGTATTCTATGCGCTATGTCCTTTAATGTCCATCCAATTACACCTTTATGTCTTTTAAGTACATCTGTTAATATACCTTTTTGTTCTTCAGTAAGAGACGAGGAAATTACCACTGGTAAGCTTTGCTCTTTTCCCAAAAATGTGTACTTTAACCCAGCAGGTAATGACTTTAGTTCTGGTGTGGGTACTTCTTCATGGGCATTATCATTCATGGGTTTTAGCTCTTCAAATCTTGGCTTCCAACCCTTATACTCATTACTTGTGTATAATCAAGTAAAGAACATATTTTAGATATATCATCTTCTAATTGCATGTCTGACTCAAATGAATTGACTAAACAAATTTCAAATAGGTTAGAAGAACTCCTTGTTTGAAGATGATCATCTACGATGACTTCAATTCCTTCAACTTCCTCCTTTTCATCAAGGACTTCATGTGGTTGCTTGCACATGTTAAAAACATTGAGTTTCAGTGTCATGTTTCCAAATGTTAGTTTCACCACTCCATTTCTGCTATTTATCAAAGCATTTGATGTTGCTAAAAATGGACGGCCTAAAATAATAGGAATTGACTTGCAACTATCAATCATAGGTGCAGTATCTAAGACAATAAAATTCACAGGATATATGATTTTATCAACTTGAACTAACCCATCTTCCACTATTCCTCTTAGAATTTTAATTGATCTATCAGCAAGTAAAAGAGTTACAGAAGTTAGTTTTAATTCACCCAAGTTGAGTTGCTGATAAACTGAATATGGAAGCAAATTGATACTAGCACCAAGATCAAGTAAAGCTTTTTCAATTTTATGTTCTCCAATAATGCATGAAGCTGTAAGACAACCAGGGTCTTTATATTTCAACGCATTATTATTCTGAAGAATAGAGCTTACTTGTTCAGCCAAAAATATTTTCTTTTTTACATTTAATTTTATTTTAACAGTGCACAAGTCCTTCAAATATTTAGCATAAGAAGGAATCTATTTGATAGTATCTAACAGAGGAATATTGATCTTCATTTGTTTCAAAATTTAAAAAATTTCAGTGTGGTGGTCTAATTTCTTTAGATTATTCAATGCTTGAAGAAATGGGGTTGAAGGTGAGAGTTTAGTCTCCTTTTGGTCAACTTCTTCATTTTCTTGGAGAATTGGTTCATCTACTTTCTCACAAGATTCGAGAATTTGTTTTTCAACAACCTTTCCACTCCTAAGAGTTATTACTGACTTGACTTAGTCCATTCGTTGGTTTTCTGAACTCCCCTCATTTAGACTGTACTGACCCTTGGGATTTGGTTGAAGTTGAGAAGAAAGAGTGTCTTTTATGGTGAGTACAGAAAAAAGTTTAGCAAGAGTGTCTTTTATGTCATTCATGGTTTGATTGTTTTGTTTATTAATGACTTCTTGCTTTTTCTATGAATGCATGCAGTGTTTCTTTAAGGTTTTTCCTATATGATGGGACATAAGGTGCATATCCTTGAGAATTTTGAGAGTCCTGTTGTGCTTGAGGAGGTGGTGGTTGCATGAATTATGACTGATTATTATTCCTTCAGCTGAAGTTCGGGTGATTTCTCTATCTCAGATTGTATGTATCTGAAAAAGAAGAAGTAAATGACTTTTTAAAATTATTCATTACATTTACCTACTCATGTACAACTTCTTTAAAAATAGGAATATTGGGACATTCATGTGTTAAGTGTCCTAAGTCATCACAAATGCCACAAATTTCTTTATTTTGCACAGATTTGATTTCTTTTGCTTTTCTTAATTCCATAGCTTCAACATTTCTAGCCAAACTAGCAAACCTAGCATTTAGATCTTCCTCTTGACTAAGATGATATTTTCCTTTATTAGCACTTGTAAGGTTACATTTAATTGAATTTTCAGAAGGGTTAGTACTATGCCAAGATTGAGAATTTTCAGCCAACTGGTTTAAATAGTCTAAAGCTTCATCAGGTTCTTTATCAAGAAACTCACCATTGCACATTATTTTCACAAATTGTTTAGTTTCAGGTGTTAAACCGTCATAAAAGAAGCTTATAGTGCGTTATTTTTCAAAATCATGATGTGGGCAAGAATTTAACAAATCTTTAAACCGTTCCCAACATTGAAAATATGCTTCATTTGAATTTTGGAAAAAATTATAGATTTGTCTTTTCATAACATTGGTTTTATGTGTTGGAAAAAATTTCTTTAAGAACTCACCTTGCATTTCTTGCCATGTGCCAATTGATCTTGGTTTCAAAGTGTTAAGCCAAGATTTTGCTTTATCTTTTAAAGAAAAAGGAAATAAGTTAAGCTTAACAATCTCTTCAGTACAATTTTGGTCATTGAAAGCAATACATACTTTCTCAAATTCTTTCAAATGTAAATATGGACTTTCAGATTCTAAACCATGAAAATTAGGAAGTAAAGAAATCATACCTGACTTAAATCTAAAATTGTTGGCATTGAGTGGAAAGATAAAACATGATGGACTAGAATTTTGAGGTGG